>JAWHQI010000065.1:0-1203571 GCA_033032865.1 Dactylorhiza incarnata
CCCCCCCCCCCCCCCCCCCCCCCCCCCCCCCCCCCCCCCCCCCCCCTCAAATTGTAACGACCCAAATCTCACGATGAAGAGAAAATAAAATTAGTGTGCATGTTATGCAATTGTAACGAATAGTTGACATTATAATTGTAACACCCTTAATTTAATATGCAAAACTATATTTTACTCGCAGGGCCCGATCTTGAGCAAGATTGACCAAGCCGGTGTCATCTCGAGGTGCACACCTTATTCGATTATTAGAAGCGCGCCAGTTAACTAATTAACAGAAATAATTAGAATTTTATTCGATGCGAGTCAATAGATGCGAGAGCGTAACGCGTAGCCATCCCAGCAGTTTGCCCGTAGCCATCCCAGCAGTTTGCGTAACTGCTCAGTATGCGTCCCCTTATATCGCGTAGACGTTTCTTTTCAGTTCACGATCGGAGTCCCTCTCCCTCTCGACTCCCCGATCTCGTGAGATAGAGTTTAGGGTTTTCCCGATTAGGCGCGTGCGGAAACTGCTGCCGCTTCCTCTCGTGAGTACTCGCCTGCGCCTTCTCTAGCCGCCGACGTATCTTCTTCCTCATCGGGAAGTTCGCAGGCATCACCCTGGAAAGTTCCAGCCTCCTCCTCTGTCGATAGGGGGAGCAGTCGAGGCCGAAATCCTAAGGCCGCTTAACTCTCTATACCCGTCCAAATCTGTAGACCCCAACCGGGTTACTTGTTGATCTGTCGGCTCGTCGTTGTTCGTACGTTTGGAAAGAGGTAAAGAACCCTTACCCATCTTACTTCAAGCCGTTACTTCCGTTCTTTCTTTTTGTTAGCATATATGATAGCGTATTATATTCATAGGAACCCTAGGTGAGAAGAAGAACATAACCGTGTAAATTCGGTAGAATCCGGAAGGAACTATGCCGCCGCGTCTTGTGTACGAGCGCCGTAACACCACTGTTAGAAATTCTATTCTTTTTGGCTAGATATATCGCATAGTAGTATGTACAAGTTTTATTATTGAGAAATGAGAATATACTCGTATGAAAAATATGGATTTGTATAGTACACATAACCATTGCATTTCTTTAGACGTGCGATAATATATTAAACTCTAGAAAATGTATGCAGGACAGTTCTTTAGCGTAAAATATGAACCGCGTCTTCCAACTGAATAAATAAAAGAACCAACGATTATTTAAAATTAATTAGGGGGCATGATTGAGGCACCCTCCATCATGATAGATAGAGGCGCACTATCTTACTCATGGGGCGTAGTAGACCCTATGAGCCTCAAATGCAGGGAGACGTGTTCTCCATTAGAAATTCAGAAGATGCGAGTCTATGTCCGTGAGACTTTAGAACCTCTGCGTTCGTTAGTTGAGACTCAGATCTGTAGAATGCGCACAAACAGATTCTCAGCATAAGACATTATGAAGGATAATCACTAGATAAATAGAAACTGAGCATGCGACAAAAGTTAGAAATAGTGAGATAGATAACCTTTCCCTGTTAGAGCTTGAAAATTTATACATAAGACTTTTTAAAACCAGAACAAACATTTATGTTAAATGTTTTCTTGAAAAGTACGCATAGTATAACAGTAAATATTCTTTAGTATGAAAATATTATTTTTAAACAAAAGCATGCACTCATGTTCCTTGCAAATGTTTTTTTAGTGTCACTAAGAAGAATGGTCTTTCTTACTCTTCAGTTGGGCTGACCCATTTTGGGCTTCTCATTACAGGAGTCACAGGTGGGGTGTTGCGTCTAGGATGAGCTGCATGCAGTTTGCTCTTCTTTTAGTTCGTTTTCATGTTGTAGTTGTTCTTATAAATATGTTATGTGTTTTGGACATGTATTGGAATCTCGCTAATGGTTCTTGTATCAGACTATGCTTAAGATTTCAGTATTTCAAGTATTTGGACACTTTTATATTTAGTGGCTCTGTGAAATCAAGTTTGAGGTACATTCTTAACCCTTAGTTTCTTTTACCGTTTCCGCTGTAAGTACTCTTTAGCACTTTTAATTTATACCAGCTATGTACCAATTATTATTACCGTTTCTTGGTTTGCTTCTTATCACGGGGCCCGTCCGGACTGCTGATTTGTGGTAAAACTAAGGTGGGGTTTTACAATAATATTAAATATTTTATTTAAAATGATGCAGTTGGTGTGCTAATAGTAAAATTTGTGCACTATGTTAATTATTCTATGGAATAAATAAATATGTAACAGATGAGTATATAAGTTAGATTGATTTGCATTTATAAAATTAATGTTATATGAGTGATGACCGATTGATTAGGAGGTGACAACAATCTTTAGATTTATTTGGAAAATTTGGATTGTGAGGTGTTTGCGGGTAGAATAAAGAGAGCTTATTAGTTGGCACCTAGAATGACAGCAATCGTTCAATCGGGTGAGCTGGACTGAATTCAAAATGGTTTACACCATCTGCACCGCTCAGTTCCAAAGATATACCCGCCCGCTCTTCCGATAGTTCTCTCTGTCTCTGTCTCTATTTTAGGGCTCGACGGGACTTAATCCCCCTTATTCTCCCTCTCGATCTTTGCGGCGAGACTGCCCTACCGCTGGGCTGCCACGGGGCTGCCGCTGAGTTATCGACGAACTCAACTCCAATCGCAACCGACAGTAACAACGCCTCCTTGTTATTTCGACCCAGCCGGCCGTTCGTGCGCTTCGTGAAGAGGATCAACTGTATATTTTTTTTATTGATTCTTGCCTATCACTGTGAGTTTTCTCCTCTTATATCTCACTTCGTTTTAGATTGACTTTAGGGAGGAGTTTCCACATAATATAATTTACATGCAATGGATTTTGTTTGTGAGAATTTGAGGATTTCGTTAACAGGTTTGGGTTATTTTCAATGAGGAGGTTTTTATGAATTATATGATGAAAAATAGAGAAATGGAATGAAAAGTGAAAAATTTGGGGGAGACAATATTAGGGAAGATACTTCATTCATTCAAAATTCTCATACATTCTTCATACGGTTCATACAACATATTTTTATAGAAAAGTGCATTAAATTCTTTCTTGTTATCAGGTACATAGAAAGACAAAACTGATGCTTTGACTTCTGCTGGCAGTTAAGCCTTTGGCTGCTTCACCTTCTTCCCGGTAGATATGATACTTGAAAACTGTAAACTGGCTGTTGCTCTTCTTCCCATTGTCTTCAGCATTAAGTATCTCAACACCCCCCTTAATGCTGAGACCAAATGATTTCTCAGATCTATAAAAGTTTGCACCGGCAAGGGTTTTGTAAAGATGTCCGCAAGCTGTTTGTTGGATTGACAGTAGGCAAGCTGGATTTGATTTTCTTCAACTAAATCCTTCAGAAAGTGATAACGAAGGTCGATATGTTTGGTGCGGCTATGGAATATAGGATTCTTAGCAATTCCAATGGCAGCCGTGTTGTCACACCAAATTTTAATTCCCCTTTCTTCCTTCTTCAGCCGGAGGTCAATTAGCAGTCGTCTCAGCCATACGCCTTCACATGCTTCAACGCAAACCGCCACGTATTCTGCTTCTGCCGTTGAGAGGGCTACAGATTTTTGCTTCCGTGATGACCAGGATATCACCTTGCTCCCAACCATGAACACATGACCACTGATACGCTTTCTATCTTCTGAATCCCCTCCCCAGTCACTGTCTGAGAAGCCAATTAAATCTGTGGTGCTCTCTTCTTGGTAGTCCAGTCCAAAATCAACAGTCCCCTTTAGGTAACGGAGGACTCGTTTGGCTGCAGTCATGTGTTCTGAGCTTGGCTTGGACAGGAATATGGATAGAATACTCACGGCATACTCTATGTCCGGCCTCGTGTTGGTGATGTAGATAAGTGATCCTACCAGACTTCTGTATTCTGCTTCTATAATTGAAGTTGGCTCATCATTTTTCACCAATTTTGCTCCAGTTGACATTGGAGTTGGGGCAGGATTACACTCTTTCATACCATACTTCTCTATTACTTGCTCTATGTACCTTTGATTGATGAAAATTCTTCCTGGATTTTGATTGACTTGAAATCCTAGGAAGAATTTCATCAATCCAAGATCACTCATCTCAAACTCATTCTTCATAACTTGCTTAAATTCATATATTATTTCTGATGTGGAGCCAATGAAGATTAGGTCATCCACATAGAGACAAAGAATGAGGAAATGATTAGAATCAAACCTCTTGGTGTACAAAGATGGCTCATTTTTACTTCTGCTGAACCCATTTCCTGCAAGGTGGCTGTCAATTCTTTGGTTCCAAGCTCTCGGGGCCTGTTTTAATCCATACAGGGCTTTATTGAGCTTGTAGACCTTCTCCTCTTCTCATACTTTCTCAAAAACTTCGGGCTGATGAACATAGATTCTTCTTCAACTCTTCCATTTAGAAAGGCTGATTTTACATCCAATTGATGTACTTCCAGCTTGGCTTGAGCAGCAATTGCAAGAAAAGCTCTTATAGATTCCATTCTGACAACTGGTGCAAAGGTCTCATGGAAATCTATACCCTGTCGTTGGCTATATCCTTTGGCTACTATTCTTGCTTTGTACTTTAAGATTTCTCCTTCTTCATTTTGTTTAGCTCTGTAGACCCATTTCAGATTTAAGATGTTTTTATTTTTTGGCTTTTGCACAAGCTGCCATGTATCATTCTTTTCTACCATCTCTATCTCTTCTTCCATTGCTCTTCTCCATTTTGGGTCTGCAACAGCTATGACATAGCTTTCAGGTTCTTCTTTTAGGAGCAAAGATGTGTGTTCTTCAGTTTGGTAGATCTCAGCAAGGGATCTAAACCTGGGATGTGATGACTCCTCCTCCTCCTCAGATTCTGAAACAGGTTCAGGTTGAACCAGTTCTTCTGGTTCTGCAGTATGTGGCAGCAGCTCATGAGTATTTAAGTCTTCCACTGGATGTGATGGCTGAATTTTAGCACCTCAGTGAGAAGATGAGGATTATCAGGATTCTGATCCCAGTCCCAGCTTGTGTCTTCATCGAAGATAACATCTCTGTAAATGCTCAGTTTTTGGTTTTGGGATTGTAGATTCGATAAGCCTTGGACTGTTGGCTATATCCAATAAAAATCCCTTTTTCCGCCTTCATCTCTAACTTCCTTCTTCCTTCTTTTGGAATGTGCTTGTAGGCTACACAGCCAAAAGTCCTTAGGTGTTGCACATTGGGCTTCTTCTTCCTCCAGGATTCATATGGAGTTACACCTTCTAGACTTCTGGTTGGGGACCTATTAAGCACATAGACAACCGTCTGAGCAGCTTCTGCCGACAGCTCCTGGGGCAGACCATGATGATGTAGCATAGCTTTTACCTTCTCCATGATAGTCCTGTTCTTCCTTTCTGCTGTGCCATTCTGTTCAGGTGAGTAGGGAGAGGTGAGCTCCCTAGTGATGCCTTGATTCTTGCAGTAGCTTTGGAACTCCAGACTTGTGAATTCCCCACCACCATCAGATCTTAGGCATTTTAGGTTGTGGTCACTTTGCTTCTCAGCAGCAGCCTTGAACCTTGAATTTTGTGAAGGTCTCTGATTTATTCTGCAAAAAGTAAATCCAGGAAAACCTGGAATAATCATCAGTCAGACATAAAAAATATTTCATTGCTCCAATGGAGGGAGAGGATGCTGGCCCCCAGAGATCAGCATGGACCAATTCCAAAGGTTCTTCAGCTCTCCAGTTTGATGCTTTTGGGAATGGTTGCCTGTGACTCTTCCCCATTATACACCCTTCACAAGTAGCAGGTTCTCCTTCTAGTCTTGGTAGCCCCTCCACCATCTCCCTTTGCTTTAGCAGTAGCAGGTCCTTCATGTTTAAGTGTGCAAATCTGTGATGCCACAAGGACATGGCTGTGCAGCAAGAGAATGCACATTCACCTGTCTCATTTAGATTCACTGGAAACATATTGTTAGGGGTCATGCTTACAGTGGCTATGCACACACTTGATTCTTTGTGCATAATGTGACAATATTCTCCTTCAAAAGTAATTGTGTACCCACTTCTCATGTGCTAACCAACACTCAGCAAGCTTTGAGATAGTCTTGGCACTAAGTGTACACCTTCGATGTGTTTGACTTCCCCTTCTTTTGACAGAACAACCACTGCTGTCCCTTTTATCTCCAACTTCTTCCCATCTCCAAGAATCACATGGGTTTTCTTGGTAGCAACAAGGTTAGTAAAGATTTTTTCATTGGGGGACATATGGTTTGAACAGCCGCTATCTATGAACCAAGTTTCATTTGAATCAGAATTGGTTCTAGATATCAAAAGTTTTTCAGTTGTGTCCATGAATTTGGCTTCTTCCTTATCTTCTTCTTATCTTTTTCTTGTCTTTGATCAACAATCCTTTTGCATGTGTGTTGGCCTTTTACACCTTTTACATTTATAAAAACAGTCATAGGCTGTGTGATTTGTTCTTTTGCACAAGACACAATAAAGTTGATTGTTGTTGGATTCATTGGTTCTCGTTTCTCCTTGCCTACCTCTCCCCTACCTCTTGTGGACAGTTTTGGAGCTCTGGTTGGACCCTTTTCAGATGTGTTAAATTTTTGTTTTGCTTTGAAAAACATGTTCAAGCTCACTACTAGGCCCTTTTATCCTTTCTTCATGGGCTTGTACGGACCCCATCAACTCAGATATTGAAAGATGTTTAAGGTTTTTTGTCTCTTCAATTGTAGTGACAATGGGATAGAACTTTGGGGGTAAACACCTTAGGATTTTAGGGGAAATTTTTCTTATCTTTCAATTTGTCCCCTAGACTCCTAATTTGGTTTACAAAACCATTAATCTTGTCACAAACTCTTTTATTGTTTCATTCTCTTTCATAGCAATGTTTTCAAAAAGCTTCCATTGATGTTGCAATTTTATAGAGATTACCTTCTCAGAGCCTTGAAACTCACTGTGAAGGATGTCCCATGCCTTTTTTGGTGTGGCTGCCCCCATGATCCATGGGTAGATGTCTTTGCTTACTCCTTGATGCAGTAGGAGAAGTGCTTTTGCTTCTAACTTTGCTTCTTCTTGCTCTGCTTTCAAGGCTTCAGCATCTGATTCCTTCCCTTTGGATGTTTCTGGTGGCTTTTTTGCTTCCTCTTTCTCAATGAAATGCCATAGCCCTTGTGACTGGAACACAAGGCGCATATGAACAGCCCAAAAATCATAGTGTTCTCCATCAAAGACGGGACACCAGCTTGGGTAAAATTGAACATGTGGGATGTATTAGGTGCCGCCATGTGATGATGGGATATGGAGTGAATGTAAAGAGATGACACTCAACTACACCCTCCCACTGATGGCCATCAAACACACGAGTAACCTCGCTTTGATACCATGATGAAAAAAATAGAGAAATGGAATGAAAAGTGAAAAATTTGGGGGAGACAAGATCAGGGAAGATACTTCATTCATTCAAAATTCTCATACATTCTTCATACGGTTCATACAACATATTTATATACACTACAACAAATTACACTTTTAGTAAGGACTAAAGACGTAACAAAAGGTAACTAATATCGTTACACAAAGTTTTTGTAACGAAATTTACTTTATGTGACGACCGTTACCTAAGGCTCGACGCTAGAAGTTCTTGTAATAAATTTTTGTTTGTCGTTACAAATAATTTATTTGTGACAAACATTACTTCCTCACAATATAGTAAAGAATATTTCGTTACAAATGTTTGACTTCTTCCCCACTAAAGAAATTATATTTATATATCAAATATATGAATATTTCGTTACAAATGTTTGATTTCGTTACAATTGTTATGACATAACAATAATTATTTCGTTACAATTGTTATATACCTTCCTTACCCAAAAAATTCATTTATATTTTTATATTTTCAATTCCTAATTTAGATGGGTACGCATGATTTTATTATAAATATGAAATATTATTGAAAGTATAATATAGTTTTATATTATGTAATAATATTTTATATTCATTGATATATAATTTGTAATTAAAATATTTAAAAATAGAAATCATTATAGGTTTAAAGAACTAATATACTTTCATATATAAAAATTGAATCAAGTACGGGAAGGAAAAAAATATGCCAAATTAATAAAAAGAAAACGCATTACAAATATTAAATTTGAAATACTTGCAGTAGCTAGATAGAGTACTAGTGTCATCTCATCTATAACAAAACAATATTACATAACAACAATAAGATCAAGATGTTTTTACAAAACACATCAACTTCTACACTTTCTGACTAATGCATCTTCTTCCGTCACTTTTCGCTCCAAGCTCCAACTCCCTAAAAAAAAAGAGCAATTATTAAAGGGGGCGACAACACTTAAAGGGGGCAAAAAGATAATAGAAAGAGGATTCATGGGTGTGATGTGAAAATGTGTAAGCTTTATAAGACATAAATGTTTAAAACTAAAACTTAGATGAAATTTAATACAAAAATAGTTCATTTGATCATAACAATACATAAGCATTGAATAAGGTAGCTGAATAAGCAGTTGAAGAACCCTAAACATGCAAGTTCATTTGATTAATACAATGATAGCAGCAGTTGCAACAAACTACATGAAGCAAATCAAGTGATTAATCCTATACTACATGAAGCAAAACATTATTTAGTAAATATTACTGAATACAGCACAAAATCGGAGTAATTAACCAACAAAAGTACCAATAGTAGTGAATGCTAGTAATTACCATTGTTCTCTCCTGATCTATATTACCCCATGAAGGTCTGATGAAAGCACTTGATTTTTTCGCGCTGCTAGGGCAAAGAGCGGGGCGAGCGGGGCGACCGGACCTGGTACGCTTCTTCTTCTTCTAAATCAATCAGATTTCTGATTTCTTCTAAATCAGATTTCTGATTTCTTCTAAATCAGATTTCTGATTTCTTCTAAATCAGATTTCTGATTTCTAAGAAATCAGATTTCTGATTTCTAAGAAATCAGATTTCTGATTTCTAAGAAATCAGATTTCTTCTTTTAAGAAATCAGATTTCTGATTTCCCAATCCCAATGCTACTTATGTTAAAATTTTAGATTTGTTATTAATTTTGTAATCTTCTTCAAATTTGACAGGACATTCGAGCACTTTTTCCATCTAATTGCAAGAAAATTCAAGCTTACGGCAAGGACGCAAGGTCCATTCTTCTTCCTCACTTAGATCTAGGTAGGATATAAATTATATATAGATAGATATAGATTTAGGTTTGTGATTTAATCCAGTTTGGTATAGATTTATGTAGGATACAATTTAACACCTATTTTTAAACACGTATTGGTAACACGTCTTGCGCTAACGGGAATATCCGGACGATTTTATGTAGTGTGCGATGGAGAAATTTTTTTTCTAAAAAGGGAGCATGTCAAAGTTCGATAGATTTCTCAGGAGTTAGTTTTATCTGGTAAAAGAAGTCGCGTGGAAGAATTCAAAATAGAAGATTTACCTTCAGATCCGGGCTTAAGACAACCTATAAACACCTATGATGCAAATATTCAAGAGTCAATACGAAGATATTACTTGCAGAAGGGTCCTTGTCAACCTCATTTGGAAAGTTTCCCCCAAACAGAATTGGAAACAAAGCTCGGCGCTTTAACAAGAATTGGTTTAACGAGTTTAAAAGCTGGTTAGAATACAGTAAAGAAAAAGATGCAGCATTTTGTCTTTACTGTTATGTTTTCCCTCAAAGAGGTTGTGAGCCTACTTTTACTACTAGAGGATTCAAAAATTGGAAAGAGAAAACTGTATTGGACAGACATGTTGGAAATCACACTACTCCACACAATGCTTCTAGGAAACAGTGTGAGGCTTTGATGAATCAAAAGCAAGGTATTCAATTGCTTTTGCTAGACAAGAAGAACAGCAAAGTTTAGATTATAGTGCACGTTTATGTGCTTCGATTGATTGCGTTAGATTTCTTTTACGACAAGGACTGTCCTTCCGTGGTCATGATGAGACTAAACAGTCTATCAATCGAGGTAATTTTCTTGAGCTTCTGAACTTCCTTGCATCGCATAATGATGAGATCAAAGCTATTGCGCTTCAAAATGCTCCTCAAAATTTTCAACTCATATCGCCGAAGATTCAAAAAGAAATAGTTTCAGCAATTGCAATAGAGACAACAAAGCAAATTGTTTGCGAAATTGGAGAAGATTGCTTTACAGTTCTAGTGGATGAATCCCGTGATGTTTCTACGAAAGAGCAGATGTCTGTTGTTTTACGCTATGTGAATTCCAGTGGCAAGATTATAGAGCGTTTACTTGGTTTTGTTCATGTAGCCGATACTACAGCAGTGTCCTTAAAATCTGCCATTGATTCGTTATTTATGAAAATGGTCTCAGTATATCTAAATTGCGTGGGCAAGGATATGATGTCGCTAGTAATATGAAAGGCGAGTTCAGAGGGTTAAAAGCTTTGATTTTGAATGAAAATAGTTGTGCTTTTTTATGTTCATTGTTTTGCACATCAACTGCAATTGGTGCTAGTAGCTGTTGCAGAAGGAAATTCAGATATTGCCGAGCTATTTACAGTTATTAATCAGGTTTTGAATGTTGTTGGTGGCTCTTGCAAAAGACGCGACTCTCTTCGAGCGTTGGAAGTTGATCGAGTTGCTAGAGAACTTTGTTGCGGTGAGTTAGAAAGTGGTCAAGGGTTGAATCAACCTTTAGAGCTCAAACGTGCAGGAGACACGAGATGGGGTTCACATTATGTGACAGTTTTAAATTTTCTTCGTATGTTCTCGTCAATTGTTGATATACTGGAGATTGTCGTAGTTGATGGGGCAGATGGAAATCAAAGAGGTATGGCAAGCGCACTATTACAAATTATCTTGACTTTAAATTTGTATTTGTGCTTCATTTGATGAAAAGCATTTTGGCCAAAACCAACGAGTTATCACAAGCGTTACAAAAAATAGATCAAGATATTGTCAACACAATGCATTTTGTAAAGTTGTCAAAATCCCTACTATTAAATATGAGAAATGATGAGGTTGAGCGGCAATCGTTTATGGTTAAAGTCTCTAAATTTTGTTGTAAACATGACATAGAAGTTCCACTCATGCATGAGAAGTTGTTAAACCAGGAAGATCAAGACGCAACAAACGTGAAATTACCAATTTACATTTTTTCAGGGTTGAAATTTTTAATGCAGTGTTGGATTGGATGTTAAATGAGCTAAATGACCATTTTGATGAAGTCAACACAGAATTGCTGATGTGTGTTGCTTGTCTGGACCCAAAGAATCAATTTGCTGCTTATGATAAACAAAAACTAATTCATCTTGCTGAATTATACCCATATGATTTTACTCCAATAGAGTTGCAGTTACTTGAAGGACAACTTGACATGTATATTTTGACATGCGATCTGCATCGCCGGACATATTTTCAGAAATTAAGGGAATCAGTGGACTTCTTCAAAAATTAGTGGAATTAAAAAAAGAAGATAATTACCAGCTAGTTTTCAGATTGTTAAAGTTGGCTTGCCTCCTACCTGTTGCAACAGCGAGCGTTGAAAGAACATTTTCTGCGATGAAGATAATAAAGAATCGTCTGCGAAATAGAATGAGAGATGAATGGATGATGATTGTTTGGTGACTTATATTGAAAAAGACGTTGCATATACAATTACAACTGAAGAAATTATTTCACGTTTTCAGAGTATGTGTCAACGTAAAGTATCATGTTGATCTGTAAGTTTTTCTAATGTTTTGTTTTGAATTTTCATGTAATTGCGTTTGATTGTAATATTTGTTCAATATTTTCCTTACATAAATATCTCGTTGGTGCAAAAAAAGCTTCGGGGTGCTGCCCCCGAACCCCCAATCAGGGGGCGCTGCCCCCCGAACCCCCGAACACACGATGGACAGAACTGACATTGTGCCCGTGCCACTTCAAAATCCTAGTTCCACCATACTCCTTTCCGTTACTCACTCAATCTTCTGCCTGTTCACAACACAACAACTCACTGGACAAATAATAACACGCACTTCACAACACAACACTCAACGCAGATGCACACACATTACTCACAATTGCACACAACACAAATGCACACACAAACACTCAGCACAACTGCACACACAACACTCACATCGAAGAGTTTGCTGCAGCTGCAGCAAACTGCAGTTTGCTGCAGCTGCAGCAAACCCGCATCTGTAGTTTGCTGCAGCTGCAGCTAACCCGCTGCTGCTGTTTGCTACAACTGCAATTTTCTACAGCTGCAGTAAACCCACTGCTGCAGTTTGCTAAATCTAGAGCAAACTCATTGCAGTTTGCAAACTCGCTGCATATTTATTTCTAAAAAGACTTGGATAGAAACTATAAGGAAAGACATGATAGGGTTTGTCCCTAAATGGACAAATATTTCTATACAACCCAATACAAATAACTTGAAAGAAAATAGAAAATAAAAGCTCTAAGACATGATTTATACAAAAATTGACATTAGAATTCTTTAATATATCATGCACATTCAGAACAAACTATTTGATATTCAGTATTTAGATAAAATTAAAAACTAATATGTTAGAAACATTGAAGGAATTGGTGATGTCATGTGCAATACCTCCTTGTAGAGTGTTGATACCACCTCCCTTAGATCATCTGTGCAATACCTAATTGTAGAGTGTTGATATCGGCGCTCTTAAGTAATCCCGCACCCAACGTAGACTGCATTTAGTGAAATTGAAAAATCAAGATGAACATAAAGAAGAATGTGGAAGGATTTCATAATACCTTGTGAGACTATTGGATGGGGGGTCATGTAATGAAGCTTTCAACTCTACCATTGAAGGAATTGATGATTTCTTCCTGCATCCAACATAGACCACACCGAGTGAAAATGAGTTAACAAAAAAAGAGGCATTTGATGTGTTCCGGTGCTTGCTCGCATACAAAAAAAGAGGCATTGGAGTGTCTTTGCGTGCGTGAGGGGCTCGTGCGCGTAGTTATTTTTATTCTAAAATTATGTTAATAAATTAATGTCAAATTGGCATTCATTTTTAAATTTAATGTTTTTAATTTTTGATTTTTTTTTTTCAAAATTTTATGGAGGAAAATTTTTCTCATCCATGTAAGAGAGAGGGAGAGAGGGAGAGAGGAAGAAAAACTTTTATAAAAATGTTTTTAAAGTTTTATAAAACTTTATATAATTTTATATATCTTTAACTACTATATATATAAAGAAACTTTACAAGGTTTTTGTTAAAATATAAATGTTTTTGAAAAAAATAATTATAAAATTTTGATGTATATTTTTTACTATTATTCTGAGTACTCATATGTATATGTTCCGGGCGAAGCCCGCCGTCGCCGCCGGGTACTGTAGTATATGGACGCACCCACTCGAATGCGGGCTTAGCCCGCTCAGAGCTAGCGAGCACGGGCGAAGCCCGTGCGGAGCTGCTCGTAAAGTTTTATATTAAACTTTATATGAAATTTTTATAAAAACGTTTAATAAACTTTTATATAAAATTTTATACACGTTAGTTTATATATAATTAAATTTATAATTATAATTTATTATATATGTAACCGGTTATATATATATATATATATATATATATATAAATTATAGAGGTACGCCCGTGCTCGATACTCTCCGCTGTGACAGTACCCCGACAACGACGGTACCTCCGCCAAAACTGTACTCTCCCACTCTCAGACGCTCGATCGATCAATAACTAACAGTGCATAGGAAAGCGCACGTGCCCCACACGACATTAATTATCCCCGCCTCCATAATGTCGCAGATGCGGCGACGCTCATGCATTCCCGCAAACCCCTGCACGCGAAAATACCCAAAATTTAAAATCTTTAGTTTTGTTTTTTTAAACGCTACAAAAAACGTCGTCGTAAACGTTTCCTTATAAGTGGTGATAATAAATAAATAAAATTATTTTTTAGTAATAATATATTTCTATTTATACAAAATTTAAAAGATACATTAGATATTTTTCATGTTACGATAATTAATTAATAGTTATCTCTCGCGCGCCCGTAAGACAAATGCATGCTTGGGCTAACATTACGTACTTTGCACCCAGTTGAAAATGCTCTGTGCCCACGAAAAAAATGCGTAACTAACTAGGCTAAAATGTGCTGCGGTGAGAAAAAGCATCAGGACGAAAAAAGCGCGACCGAAAAAATGTGTTTTTCTGAAGAAACGCTCATGAGCGAATAACTTATGCGCAAACAAATTGTGCTCCCGAGCCAAAAAGTGTGCGCAGTCAAAAAATGCGCCCTGACAAAATGAACTCGGGAGAGAATGAGTGATGATTCGAAAATGCGTTCTCGGGCGAATATATGATCCCGGGCAAAATGCACACTTGGGAGACAATGCGCCCTGGCAAAAATGCATGCTAGTGCAAAAACGCGCCACCAGACAAAGAACGCACGCACAAGTGAAAAAAACATGCACGGGCGAAAAAATACGCTCTAGGCCTAAAATGTTCGCTCATGTTTTAAAATTTAATTAATATATTTATTGTAACAAAACTTTGGTTACCCAAAATACTAATTGTAGAAAATTCTAATGTTACAAATACTTTCAAGGTGTTGTCACAATTGCTACTTATTGTGAGAACATTTTATATTTGTAACGTAAAACTAGTCTTGTTATAAATACATGCGCTTATTGTAACAAGCATTTTGTTATTGTAACGAATCATAAAATACTTGTTACAAAAAGTTAAGCTTTTGTAACTGATTGCAAAATTTCGTTACTAAATATAGCTATTAGTAACAAATTTTTTTCTTTGTTACAATTTAGTCCTTACTAAAAGTGCATTTTGTTGTAGTGATAGAAAAGTGCATTAAATTCTTTCTTGTTATCAGGTACATAGAAAGACAAAACTGATGCTTCTACTTCTGCTGGCAGTTTTAAGCCTTTGGCTGCTTCACCTTCTTCCCGGTAGATGTGATACTTGGAAACTGTAACTGGCTGTTGCTCTTCTTCCCTTTGTCTTCAGCATTAAGTATCTCAACATTATATATAGATAAAATTTGATTTATTTAGTTCTTATAACACTGAACTTTATACTATTGGAAACCAGTGCTTTGGGTCTTTTCCTTTCTGAGTAATATGGGATACAAATTTCTTTATATCTAAGAATTTGGGTATTAGTTTTGGGGAAACATGAGCTATCTATTTTCTTACCAACAGTTTTGTTTGACTGAGTCCCAAACCCTAAGCAAATCAAAAGCAAAATATCAAGTTAATATCAACCCAACTAAAGATGTCAAAAAATACAGATATTGCTGAGGCCAAGGATGGCATCCTGTGATAGGCATGATGATGATGCATCGAGAAATGATAAGACAAGAAGATTGTTGTGAGTACTTATTTTCTTTAATTATGCATAGCTTTGAACCATATTTTCATATACACATGATTAACTTTTATGCTGAAAATATTTTAGTGACTGTACATTGACATGAAATTGTTCATATTTATGAATCACAAATTAATTTGAGAATTTCGAGAAAAATGTTGAATCAAAAATAACAAGAATTAAGTAATGAAGCAAATGTTGAGAGAACTGTTTGAATAAAACCACGGATACCGAATGCGAAGACCAAATACGAATCTTGAAATTATGTACGTGAATAAGAACAGAACGAAAAGATAACAGACATTGGAAAGATAATATACATGCATTGGAAATTATAAGGGTTAACCTAGTGCTGTGGGGGGGGGGGGGGGGGTATGAATACCCACGGTGGAATAATTTTGAGATATATATATGCGGCCGTTGAAGGCCAGAAGCCGTTGAAGGCTCAGGGGTCGTGGAAGACCCGGATGCATTTTAATATACCCTTATGATTTCTTAATTTCATAAAGCTAAAGATAAACGAGGAATCTGATTCAGAAACTGATTATGAGAACATCTGATGATTGATGATGGAAAATGAATTGACTGAACTACAGTTGAAAGAATTTGAAATTGATGAAAAGATTTCGAATAAAAGAAATGCAACGACTATGTGAACGAATAAAGACTGAATGTGAATAGAAGTTATGAAGAAACGAAATGAATACAAGAATTAGAAAGTAAACATATTGTTACGTTATTGATATGTCATTCCTTATGATAAATGCAAATTGAATCCGATAATGAAAGGTGAATAAAACTTCTGATAATTGAAAGTGACTCATAAGAGATATGAACGAAGAAGGAATATAAGAATGAACAAATATGAACGTGAATGAAGAAGGCTAAAATATTCGATGAAATGAACTTGAAGGAACATACGAATATAAAGAACGTGAAGAACCTAAAGAACTGTATGCATATTGATACTGATATTTCTTGTTTGCACTGTACAACAGTTAAAGAGGTATGTTACTCGCTTAGTCATATTCGTTATGACTAAACCCGTTGGTTTCACATTTTTTTAGAAAAAATGAGAGTTCCAGAAGGCTCCTAAGAATACAAAGTTGACCAGAGAGGAAAAACAACATAAGAAATATCGAGCTAAGGTATGAGTAAACTTTAAAGAAAAGTTCTTATTATGTGTTTTATTTTGTATTCACTATGCTTACTTCTAGAACATCCTGACATAAATAATATGAAAATAAGTTTTGATACAGATTTTATGTGGGGTCTGAATAGGGGCCTCACACAAATTCCCCGTATGCAGCCCCCCATTCTCAAATCCAACTCCACCATTAGCTTCAAAAGGTGGATGACAGTCGAAATCATATATTGGATCGAAGGTTTTGGTGGAGAATGGAGAGATCGGGCAAGCTCGCGGAGAAGGGAAAACCATGGCCGACCACCGCCGCCATCGCCGTCGGGTTCCAAGAAGGTCTGGTTCTTCTCCTCTTCTCTAGTGGATAGATCTACATCAAAAATCGGGGGGGGGGGGGGGGGGGGGGGCAATTGGTCCCCAATCACATGACCGAAATCTCCATTTTTGGAGGTTTTTTTTGCCCAAACCGCTGGTTCCGGCCACCACCGGCCGGCCAAGACCCCCCATCGCCGACCACCACCTCAAGGAAGGTGGTAGGTGGCATTGGTCCGGCCGGGGAGGGGCGTGGGTGGCGGTAAAACCAAGGTAAAGGGGCTACAGGTTGGGGAAATCTGGACCCTTGGCTGGAGGAGGAAGATGACCAACTACCATCTGATTTGCGTCAGGATTCGTGCTGAATCATGTGGTATAAATCTTTATGAAATTGAATTTTCTATCACATATTTTGCTGTACATAGATTAATTTATTAAAAATACTTAGGGCCCTCTACAGAAAAAAGTAGTCAACACCAAAGTTATAGCCCTCGGAGTCTACTTTAGTCTAAAATTTCTTTCAGCCCAAAAGGAGCTCTGTAGCTCCCTGTAGGTCCATTTTGGTGGGACTGGTTCTTAGGGTAGGACAACCACCATTTCTTGAATAAATTTTGATTGGGAAATGATATTGACTTGAAAATTGAAACCTAGGCTATTTGTACCTACACCCTTAACATATCCAAAGATGGGAATTTTAGGAGAACATTTTTCTAAGGTTTTTTGTAATAATTTAATAATTAATATATTATTTAATAATAGGGTCTAATGACCTCCAATCCCCTCCAAATTTTGGTGGGTTCTCTTTAAGGTTATTATATGACCCTGTACAATTTTAACCCAATTGGGACTGATTTGGTTGGGTAATTTGTTAACCCAAGTTTGGTCAAACTAGGTCAAAACTAGATCAAAAGTGCACATGATGGAATTATGTGGTCAAATCTCATCCAAGTGGTTGTGAAACTTTGTCCACTGGTTTAGAATCACATAAGACACCCCCATGAGTAATTTGGGGTGATAAGGGGTGGATATGCCCTAGGACCCTAGTTTTAACCTTAGGGCTGCACTTTTAAGCCTTGTGAAGGACCATAGGGGCATATGTCCTTGAATGGTCATGAAACTTGGTACATAAGTTCATAGGGTGTAATTATTTCCCTAGGAAATTTTAAGGGAATTTTAGGACCACTTATCCCCTCTGATTTAGGTTATAACTCTTTTTGAGAACCTCCTTATAAGAGAAATTTACAGGCTCAAATGATCTTGGATGTTAATTAAAGTTTTGGTGGTGCCCTCATAATCATGTAATAGATCTCTGGTAATTTTTGTGTAATTATTTAATTAATTTAATTAGCACTTCATTCACAAGTCATCTATTTGGTCTTAAGAATATAATAAATAATTAAGGGCCAAATACCCTCTGAAAAATATGAAACTTGGTGGTAGGACATTTTAGGGCTATTTAAATCTCTTGTGAATTTTTGTATAATTTTTAGAATCATTCATCAGTAGGTTCCTTCACAATGATCCCTAGAATGGGTTTACTTGGAATATTTATTTATGTGATTAATTAGTCTTAATAAATTCTGGAATTTAGCTAGTAGACTTTCCTGGTTAGTATGAAGGTCTAGTAATTTTCCCATAATTGTTAGACAAGTATGTTTGGTGATTCTTTCTTTAAATTCTAATTTGGGATAATTGTTCAATATCATAATTAGAGGCCAACCCCTTACTGCAAAATTTTGATATTATGTATTTGCTGTTATTTTGACTTCATAGATTTTCCATAATTTTGTGGAGGCAATATCATAAGAGGATTTTATACTTCATGTTCAATTTCATACTGGGTCAATGTTGAGGAAAATTATAATAAATGCCAATTAAATAAGGAAAAATATGAACCTCTGGATTTAGTCTTAGAATATCATGATAGACACCCAGTAATAATATTGAGTCAGTTGGATGAATATTTGGGGTACCTCCCCTTATGTAACTCATATAACTCACTGGGTCTGCGTATAGTAAAAATGAAAAACTTGGGTAAATTGAAGACCAGTTGGTGGGAATGGAAGGTAGATGTAAGTAGTTATGAGATGAGAGTGTGCTTGGTGAGTTAAGGGTAAGTTGTGTCCGGGATTGACGAAAGATCGTCTTTCTCGTGGGGAGTCAGAAAACACTTAGGAGGTTAATTCAAGTGAAATGTTAAGAGGTGTATTCTTGTGCGTAGATACCAATAACATTAAGAGCCTTGGAAAGGGAGCTTTGGGGTGTCATCCCATTATAGTTTCTAGTACCGTAGTGATTCCCTTACAGGGTAATCCTCGGGAAGTCCAAGATTAACCATAAATTATAGGGATAAGTTGATGTACAAGATTAGCTTAATAATACACTCACCCACACCCCATTGTTACGATTATATTAGTCGGTTTGGTCTTACGAGCGGTAGGCTCGGTGGTTGTAGCAGCAGACTAATTAGTCTGGTGAGCTTATGACTCAGTAATGTTTGTTGGTGTGGACGGGTTGGTCCGACGAGCCGGTGGCTCAGAAGGATATGGTGACGGGCGGGTTAGCCCGGGGAGCTTATGTCTCGGAGATAGATGGTAAACATATTTGCATGTGCATAAAGGTGGTGGGTCTCTGGTATTGGACGGTCGTTCACACCGACGTCAATACGTTGAGTCGGCAAGTGTGAAATTTGCACTTAGCCATGAAAGTCTGGCGGTCCAGCCAGTAAGAGTACGCAGATGCTCCGCGGTTTTGCGTTGAGGCGTACGATAAGTCTAGGTTAGGTAGTGTGAATGCCAACCTAGAGGTGGGAGATGCCCAACCCACCGCTTCCGTTTGCCACTACGGGAGTATCCTGGGAGTCTTGCTAGCTCCAAAAAGGGGGAACTAAAGGTCTGCGCGCATAGAGTCGAAGTGTGTGAGTTGCACTTGTATGAACATATCATTAAATTGCATAACTCTACATGTCATGACATAAGCATTGCATTTCAACCCCTACCCCTATCGTATAAATTGGTTATGAGACTTTTTATACGATAGGCCCTGCTAAACGACCCCATTGGTCTATAGGTTTGTATGGGCATTCCTATAAATTAATGGTTACATTTCTATCGTGTACTTATCTTTTCCTATTGTTCTTTACTTGCTTTTTACCATGCTTTATATTTCTGCTTCAATTATCTATATACACATGTGTAGTTGTAGACATTTCTTGTAGATAAGATCCGCCGTCATCTGCTTTGTTTTATACCCCTTGCTGTCCTCCGCTTCATCCTCCTGCACAGTGCCTAGGAGCCATTGGGGGTGAGGTGGGGAACATAAGGCTTAGTCTTTTTGACTAACGGTCGGTGGACCATATCATTTTAGGGGATCGAAGAGACGAAGCAGCACTAGAGGTCGGTGCAGACGGAGGAGGGCCAGTCTAGTACAGGAGCACCAGTTCCAGGATTAGTGAGTGATTAGTAGTTAGCTTACGCGAGTGATCTTGTAGTGAGGACATGATGTACTGGGCATGAGCCCTTTTATTATTGTATTCTTTTATTTCAGTTATATTATGTGGACATTTATATACATAACATGTGATTTGTGGACTTGAACTTCTATTGTTCGTTTATACTTTTCTTCTTCTGCGATCGATATGGCCGGCAGGATCGACGCTTTGTAGTGGCGACCTTGCCGTGTGTTGGTGCCACTGCAAATTGACGGTTCTGGGCATAAGACCCGATTTTGAAAGGAAAAAATGGGGTCTTACAAACTGGTATCAGAGGCAAACCTCGATCCGAAGAAAAGAAGTCCACAAACCCTGTGCCACCCGGCGTGAGTTTAGTTTGAGGACAAACTAAGCAGCGGAAGCAATGGTGTGCCCATGTGGGGAAATCACATGAAAAGTCCACTTTTAACTGAATCTTTTTAGCCAAATCTCTTTACGAGTGTCAAGTTTTCTTTTGTACCCTGCGGGGAACCCTACCCCCAGCAGGGAATACCTCCGGCACAAAGATCTCTTTAGATAGTCCTTTAGTCAACGAGTTAGATATAAACTCCACTAGGACACATGACTAACCATGACAATTTATACCATGCCATAGCCTAAAATAGACCGTAGGTATAAATTTGATTAAGGCATGAGGATACCCCAAAGAGGCTAGAGAAAGAGTGATTGACACATAAGAAGAATGGTAGAGGACTCGTAGACTCAACCCTCTTATCGGTGATATGATTACATTGAGACAACCACCATGACAAACACAGAGGGTCAGATAAGAATTCGAGTTCAGAAGAGACCCGTTTGGGATTGAGTCACATGTTGACCCTGATAAGGTTGTCATAGAGGGTACCTTGAAGAGGCTAAAGTATGGAGTACACCAAAAAGTCTCAAGATAGAACCCCAAGTCTAAGGTTGTATGCCCTGAGGATCGTTTACATACTTAGGACGAATATAACATGGAGATATCGAAGATACTTAGCCCAAAATAGATAGTGGCTTATCTTTTGTTTCTTGGGGCATACCTTTTGTTAATTGAGCAAATTAGGTACTGACTTGGGTTTCCTTTGGATCTAATTTAGAAGGTGTTGCGTCGTGAACTTGGTGATTTTGAAGTCGGTCTTATTCAATGTTACTCGGGCAAGATGAGATGGTGTAACAGTACGTTCGGGATAAGGATCCGTAGTATTACCAGGATAATGGATAGACATCATTAATCGAACAACAACTTGACCTTAGTTGAATCATTGGAAATATAAAGTCGCCAGGATTAATGTCACAACCCGCATTTTCTCAGAATTTAGGAATATCAGAGAAAGAGAAAATACGCGTCATGATGCCAGGTCATGCAGGAGACAACTGCAGACGCTCAGGCGGGAACCTATTACTTATTTAATCAAAACATGTTTACATGATAGATCATCATTTGAAATCATTTATTTGGGTTTGGGGTAACAAATGTGTCTCTCAGTTCGTGGATCAACTAGTCCACCGAGAAAATATATGTAATTGCAGCGGAAAGTACTTGATTTAGTTCACTTAAGGTCCTAAATGCACGTGATGACAGGACATAAAGTAAATGATATGTACATATCTAGGCGTAGTATAAGTATAGAAAATATCTTTAGGTGACTTTTAAAGATAAGGGTTTCAGTTAAAAGGAATGCAATGAGGATGAAAGAAAAGCCATTTTATAACTATAATGCACCTAGACATAAATCATTCCCAGAGAGCAAGATACACAAGATCTAAAAGTAGTGGCATTTAACTGACAAGTAAACTATAAAGTATCAAAATGAAGCACAACGGGCGTCAACAACCTGACACTAACCCATTGGCTCCAAACTAGCATGTCTGAACACAAGAAGGAAACTAACAATAACTACCTCGCAGCGGCGGGGTAAAATAGCAACTAAAACTCCCGAAGACTCCGGGATATACCACTAGCAGCTAAGGCTCTGAACCTGAGGCATTCAATAAAACAAAGAATGTCTCAACAAGGAATTTACAAGTGGCAGAAAAAAGAAGAAGAACAAAGTAAACAAGGCATAAGGGGTACCAACCCACGCCCAACACTTACAGAAAAGGAAGCTCCAAGCATAGAACTAAACAATGTACCAAGTGCACCAAATACCAAAAAGAGGAACAAGCATAGTTCATTTATCTTGTTAAATTTATTTAAAGAGACTGATCAACTCAAATTAAACGGGGGCGGTCCTCTATCCCCCGCCACCAAAAGCCAAAAATGGGTGGGGGTTTCTATCCCCAACCACCCAAACACGGCCCACAGGACCACATGCCAAGCCTGCGGTTCACCACTAAAATGGCCACCGTGCAAGGCTACAACAATTCCCCACTGCCCCCCCCCCCCCCCCCCCCCCCCCCCCAAAAAAAACAAGACCCACCGTGCAAGGACAAAGGCAATGGTTCAAATTAATTAATTTCTTTAATTATGGCACGAGACAAAGCCCGAGAAAACAATCACCAGGATACCCTAAGGATAGGGTCACAAATGAAGTAAACACTGCATAAGATGATTCATAAGAGAACCCAAGGTCCTCACCCAAACATATACACATAAAGAAGTAAGCACGAGAGAATCAAAAATATGAAATACCGCCAAAAGAACATGGGAAGCAACCCGAGCATTTCTTGAGAATAGGAAAGCAGACTACTAGGGTTTCTCGAGAAGTCATAAGCCAAGACCAAAAATTTCTCGAGAAATTTAAGGAGACCAAAGGTGATTTCTCGAGAAGTTCAAGGGAACTAAAGGGGATTTCTCGAGAAATTCAAGGGAACACACAGCTGTTTCTCGAGAAGTTGGAGGAAGCCATTTGAGTTTTCTCGGGAGAGTGGAAGGAATGATCATGGATTTCCCGAGAGGTCTGGGACCCCACGTCATATTAAACGAATAGAGGAGCGCGTTACTTAATTAGTTTCAAACAGTTAATAACATAACCATCTCAGCAAACAGATTTATACAACGGAAGCATTTGATTTATTGAATTAGTAAACCAGATGCTTCCGTTGTATAACTCTGTATGCTGAGATGGTTATGTTATTAACTGTTTGAAACTAATTAAGTAACACGCTCCTCTGTTCATTTAATATGGCGTGGGGTCCCGGCCGGACCTACTGTTATATTCTATGTAACAGGGAGGGTGTTAAAATTAGTATCAGAGGTAGGTTTCCAGCCCTTCAGCTTCTTCCGCACCCAGTCCCCAGGACTTTAGGTCGCACAGGATCACACAATCTGCGCACTAGGAGCTAACGCTAGCACGAGCGCCCGACGCTAGCAACAGAACCCAGTTCTGCCCGACGCTGGTAACAGAACCCTGTTCTGCTACTTCTGGGAAAACACCTCCAGAAATCAACCTCATAGCTCACCCAGAGCTACCGCAGCTACCGCCGGCGCTAGCACTAGCGCCTGACGCTAGTAATAGAACTCAGTTCTGCTACCACTTTTCGGGTATTGCCTGGGAAACACCTCCAGAACCTACTTTGCTGTACAACACAGCACAAAGAACCCGAAACACATCATATACACGGAGTCTTCTCCGGCACGCTACAAGCAATAAACATCGCCAATCCAGACCAACCTGTCCAGATGGGCTTCACACAACATGCCTATGCCCGTACTTCCATTCCGGACTCTATATGCAATTTATGGGGGGAAATAACTTCAACCCATCGGAAGTTCCGATCTACTAATTAGTAAAAGTCTTCTCAAACATGCAAATCAAAGGACGCACATGTCCAAAGATTAGGGAGGAGAATCATTACCCTCGGTGCTCATTTCGGTGCCATAGATCTGAGAGGAACTCGACTGGACTCTTTTGAAACAGCTTTCTTTCTTTGATATAGTATAGTTGTTTTGGTTTCATTGCATATACACACCGATGTGTCATCAGTACGTCTTGGACGAAGCATGAACACTACACTCATAGCATGATAAGAAGTATACAGGGCATATTATGTAGTAAGGGATGCATAATATGTGTTTGTATATGGATCCACCATAGGTGGCAACATGTGACAGTTATGTAGTATGAGATGCATAACCATCATCACATGGATGCCCATTAGCACGTTTTCTTTTTCGTTACATGCAATATTATGTAGTATGGGATGCATAATATTTCATGTGTACGCCGCTCATAACATGCATCAAGACCTTTATTTGAATGCATAACACAATATACATTACATAGCATTGCATAAGCACACGTGCAAAGCTAAAGACTTATATGATGACACACGTACACTCATGATTTCAAAATAAACAGAAAATTCATGCATTCATGACCCTTGCACATGAGTCAAGAGGGGTGATGTAGTATCATCCCCAAATTTAGCATAGCATCATGAAAATATCCCAGAGAAAGGTAGTGGAAATGGCAAGTATCTATACATGTATGTTTTGAACCAAGCAGTGTAGTTCTAGTGTAAGGTTAAGTTTTTTAATTATAGGTTTATGCGTATTAGCAAATATGGTGCGTAAGCGAGTCACGACTAGATCGACTCCTCAGTCGGAGGGTGATGTCATCCGGAGCGCAGAGTGAAGCTCTGATCGAGAGTCTGCGCTAGAGCAATGAAGCTCTAGCTAGGCAGATGGTTGCGATGCAATCACAAGTTGAGGCGTTGTTGTCTGCCGGTGCTAGGTAGCAATCCGTATTGTAGGCCCCCATAGTAGGACAGACAGTACCTACTCCTCCTGCTCCCTTGGTACCCCAGTAGCGATACCGCCGGAAATGAATTTCATTTCCCACTTTCAAAGGTTGGGTCCTCCATCGTATGACAGACGAGCTGATTTTGTGGCCTTGGATGATTGGCTTATAGCCATTGAGGAGATGTTCTCGTATTTAGGGATCACTGTGGATCAGAAGGTGATAGTTTCTGCGTACCAGCTTAAGGGTCTTGCAAAGAGTTGGTGGTTGAGGGAGAAGGAAGACCTTTCCGAAGGATGTTCGTGGGAAACCATCAAAGGAATGTTGTTAAGAGAGTTTCTGCCGTCGGTAGAACAAGACCGATTGATGAATGATTTCCTGCATCTGAAGCTGAGGCAGCTCTCGGTGAGCGAGTATGAGATTGAGTTTGGCAAGTTGAGTAGGTTTGCTCCGGCCCTGGTAGCCTCAGGATAAAGGAAGAGGAAAGCTGAGCGTGATAACCCAGGAGCTAGCACAGTCTTCGACCCAAGTAATCGTAGGTTAGACCTTAGGCCAGCTGTTAAGTCTTGATTCCTTTAGTTTCGCTGTATTAGACTCATTTCTTTTTTCGCGCTTATAGGGAGATTTAAGGTAAAGAATCGTTGGGCTCGTGTTCTGTTCGATTCGGGTGCTGACCATTCGTTCGTAGAAAGGTATTTCATCGAGCATCACCATTTGACCCCTGAGCTGGGCAGCGATTCGTTCCTCGTTAAGTTCCCATCTGGTGATTTGGTATCCTCGAACCAGTGCGTCCGAAGTTGCCCCATTCTCTTAGGAGATTTCTTGGCTGTTGTTGATCTCAAGGTGTTGGACCTAGAAGACTTTGACGTGATTTTGGGTATGGATTGGTTGTCCAGCTATGATGCGGTCATTCGATGCAAGGAAAAGCGTCTGGACTTTGTGATGGACAACGGTCATCCCATGAGCATTTTTGGGTCTCCGTGTCAGTGTTCCCCGATAATTTCTGCAGTATGTGCTCGGAAACTGATAATTTCCGGTTGTTTGGCTTACCTTATTTCTGTAGTAGAAACTGTTACTGGCTTGCCGTGTATTTAGGGTGTTCCGGTGGTCCGAGAGTTTCCTGATGTCTTTCCCGTCAGTCTTCCTGGCCTTCCACCTGATAGAGATGTGGAGTTCGTTATTGATCTTGAGCCTGATACTCGTCCTATCACTAAGGCACCGTACCGTATGGCCCCGCGTGAGCTAGAAGAGTTGCGAACTCAGTTAGATGAGCTGTTGCATTGTGGATTCGTTACACCAAGTTCTTCGCCCTGGGGTGCTCCAATTTTGTTCGTGAAAAAGAAGGATGGTTCTATGAGGTTGTGACAATTAATCAGTTAGGGATATCGATGTCCTAGTCTAGAAGTTGAGGACGGAAATTAGATCTTACAAGTTGTAGTTATATTTGACAGTTCTTGAGGTTTGGGGCATTCAAAAGTGATCAACTTATGATTTGTTAAAAATCACACCCCATCATGGTAGAAAATTTTAACTACAACAATAGCCTTTATGCCTTGGGAGCTATGATGATGAATAACCAGAGATCTTAGACGATGACTTATTGGATTTAGAATATAGTGTTTGAGTTTACTATGATAAGAACGATCTAAGTTTATCTTACTTTGGACCATTCGAAAGTGATCAAGACTAGCATATGTGGAGGTGATAGGAAATTGGTGAAATAAATGTGATGATATTTCCTTGATGAAATTGACTTGTGAAAAATCTTAGGGTTTCATAAGAATTTTACCCATATACCTTATGAATCAAACTCCACATAAAAAGTGATTGAGAGTCATCTTATAAACATGGATACTAATAAAGATTGGTTAACATACCCTCATAAGGTTCACAAGTGCACCACCTTAAAATTTGAGGATGATTGGGACTTCTAATGATCCGATCAGTCCAATGGTAAGAACTGGATAAGTTGTAGAGTGGAGATGAATGATCACTCAGACGTACTTGAAGGAATAAGAACCTAAACATCCGGAGAAAACTTTATAGAAGCGTCGTCTACCCACACAAACAAGAGCTTTAGTCACCGGAAAAATGTTTTTTTTTTCAGAGCGTGTAGTTTCCTGAAATAAAGAAAGACGTCAGAGGTTTTCTGATGCACGGTGAGATCTGCTGACTGGTGAAGGCCAAGTGCAAGAGTCTTTGGGAACTACCATAGTCACTGCCCGTGTTAGAGTGGAAGCTCGAGGATAGATTGACCAAGGTAGCTAGGGTCACCCCGGGCCGGAAGGATACTCCCGTGGGTGTTTGATGGGATTTGATGAGACATCTGTCCATTATCGTGGTGCACCCAGGATGATCGTGTCAGATTAGGATGGATGGGTAATGTCCAAGAAGTGAAGATCAGTCCAGGCTTATCTGGGCTCTTAGTTGACGTTCATCACAACTTTCCACCCTCAGAGGGACGGAGGAACAAGACTCCACTATCTTGGATCCAGGATGAGGATCCCAAGGCACTCGGCTCGGAATTTGTGGAGGACATAGATGCCCAGGTGCGACTGATTCAAGTTAGGATGTTGGAAGCCCAGAACAGGCAGGTCGAGTATTATGATGCGCGACATCGTGCAGTAGAGTTCTAGGGTGGAGACCAGGTGTTCTGGAAGATACATCCGATGCATGGAGTCTCGCGGGTACGCATACAGAAAAAGCTTAGTCTAAGATAAATGGGGCTCTACAGGATCCTGGAGTGGATCGACCCGTTGGCTTATAGACTAGAGCTACCGCCGGAGTTAGCGGGATTGCACGACATCTTCCATGTCTCCTCCTTTAGGAGAGTTCTACTATGGCCAGAGCAACAAATATCTACTATAGACGGCCTGGTAGCCTCCGATTGATTGATTCACCTGGAGCTGGTCCGGATAGACGATACGACAGTGCGAGTCTTGCGGCGCAAGAAGGTTCCGTAAGTAAAAGTCATGTGGTAAAATCATGGACAGAAGGAGCACACCTTGGAGCCACTAGAACTGATGTAGCAGAGATAGACGGTGCTCTTCGAGTCAGGAATAACTTCAATTCTTAGGGGATGTTACGTTCGGCCACTCTCGGTGAAAATCCCGCAAGCCTAACCTGAATTTCGGGGACGAAATTTTTTTTGTTTATTGGGATTTGTAACATCCCCCAAACAACTAGACCCCTAGGGTGGTTTTATCATGACTAGGTCATGACAAAACCCTAGGAAGCTTGAAGAGACCACTTGGCCTTAGCCAAGAAGAAGGAAACCACAGTGGTCTACAAATAGCAATTTCCAGCTAACAAGCATATGGTTTGACTTAAGGGCCCCACCTTGACCCTTTGACCCTACCATAACATACATAAACATTTAGGGGTCCCATTAGAGCACCAAGGACCCATTGGGGTCAACCAAATAGGTCAAGTTGACCAAAGTCAACTCTAACCTTAAATTGGTCAAAGTAGCCTAATTAGGGTCAATTGACCTCCACCATGCCAAATTGACCTTACCGCTACCCTTATAAGGTTATTAGGGACCCAATGGACTAAAAAACCCCCATCATGGGGCCACCAATTTGGCCAATTTGATATAAGTCAACTCTAACCCTATTTTGGTCAAAATGCCTATTGTGGGTCAGTTGGCCTCCACTTTGCCAAATTGACCCTACCTAGACCCTCCTAACACTTAAGGGAGACCAATGGGTCACTACCCACCCATTGGGGTCAACCCAAATGGTCAGATTGACCAAAGTCAATTCTACCCTAAATTTAGGTCAAAATGACCTATTTTGACCTAATCAAGTCCAATCCACTTGGGCTAGACTCAATTGAGGTGGTCCACCACCTAATGGGGTTGGGTGATACTGAATTGGCCATTCAATTTCAAAAAATTCGGCCAGGAGAGAGAAACTCCCATTTCCCCAAAAAATGGTGGAGAGAGAAAGAGAGGGAGTAATGACATTCATGGCCAAGGGATGCCAAAGGCCCCCCAATTGATGGAGATTCATCTCCCCTGGTTGTTACAAGAAGTTTAGGAGTTTTTCCAGACCATATGGTGGCTGAATTGATGAGATTTCAGTTTTCCAAAGAAGCCTTAATGGTCATGGCCGAAAATTTCCCCCTCAAATTCCACCTATACAGCCCCCCATTCTCAAATCCAACTCCACCATTAGCTTCAAAAGGTGGATGACAGTCGAAATCATATATTGGATCGAAGGTTTTGGTGTAGAATGGAGAGATCGGGGAAGCTCGCCGGAGAAGGGAAAAACCATGGCCAACCACCGCCGCCATCACCGTCGGGCTCCAAGAAGGTCTGGTTCTTCTCCTCTTCTCTAGTGGATAGATCTACATCAAAAATCGGCAAGGATTAGGGCCAATTGGTCCCCAATCAACATGACCGAAATCTCCATTTTTTGGAGGTTTTCTTTTTGCCCGAACCGCTGGTTCCGGCCACCACCGGCCGGCCAAAACACCCCATCGCCGGCCACCACCTCAAGGAAGGTGGTGGTGGCATTGGCCGGCCAGGGAGGGGCGTGAGTGGCCGGGAAAACCAAGGTAAAGGGGCTACACGTCGGGGAAATCTGGACCCTTGACTGGAGGAGGAAGATGACCAGCTACCATCTGATTTGCTTCAGGATTCGTGCTGAATCATGTGGTATAAATCTTTATGAAATTGAATTTTCTATCACATATTTTGCTGTACATAGATTAATTTATTAAAAATACTTAGGGCCCTCTACAGAAAAAGTAGTCAACACCAAAGTTGTAGCCCTTGGAGTCTACTTTAGTCTAAAATTGATTTCCGCCCAAAAGGAGCTTTGTAGCTCCCTGTAGGTCCATTTTGGTGGGACTGGTCCTTAGGGTAGGACAACCACCATTTCTTGAATAACTTTTGATTGGGAAATGATATTGACTTGAAAATTGAAACCTAGTCTATTTGTACCTACATCCTTAACATATCCAAAGATGGGAATTTTAGGAGAACATTTTTCTAAGTTTTTTGTAATAATTTAATAATTAATATATTATTTAATTATAAGGTCTAATGACCTCCGATCCCCTCCAAATTTTGGTGGGTTCTCATTAAAGTTATTATATGACACTGGTACAAATTTCATCCCAATTGGGACTAATTTGGTTGGGTAATTTGTTAACCCAAGTTTGGTCAAACTAGGTCAAACTAGATCAAAAGTGCACATGATGGAATTAGGTGGTCAAATATCATCCAAGTGGTGTGAAACTTTGTCCACTGGTTTAGAATCACATAAGACCCCCCATGAGTAATTTGGGGTGATGAGGGGTGAATATGCCCTAGGACCCTAGTTTTAACCTTAGGTTGCACTTTAAGCCTTGTGAAGGACATATGAGCATATGTCCTTGAATGGTCATGAAACTTGGTAGATAAGTTCATATGGTGTAATTATTCCCTAAGAAATTTTAAGGGAATCTTAGGACCACTTATCCTCTCTGATTTAGGTTATAACCATTTTTGGAAACCTCCTTATAAGAGAAATTTACAGGCTCAAATGATCTTGGATGTTAATTAAAGTTTGGTGGTGCCCTCATAATCATGTAATAGATCTCTGGTAATTTTTGTGTAATTATTTAATTAATTTAATCAGCACTTCATTCACAAGTCATCTATTTGGTCTTAAGAATATAATAAATAATTAAGGGCCAAATACCCTCTGAAAAATTATGAAACTTGGTGGTATGACATTTTAGGGCTATATAGAGCTCTGTGAATTTTTGTATAATTTTTAGAATCATTCATCAGTAGGTTCCTTCATAATGATCCCTAGAATGAGTTTACTTGGAATATTTATTTATATGATTAATTAGTCTTGATAAATTCTGGAATTTGGCCAGTAAACTTTTCTGGTTAGTATGAAGGTCTGGTAATTTTCTCATAATTGTTAGACAAGTATGTTTGGTGGCTCCTTCTTTAAATTCTAATTTGGGGTAATTGTTCAATATCATAATTAGAGATCAACCCCTTACTGCAAAATTTTGATATTATGTATTTGCTGTTATTTTGACTTCATAGATTTTCCATAATTTTGTGGAGGCAATATCATAAGAGGATTTTATACTTCATGTTCAATTTTATACTGGGTCAATGTTGAGGAAAATTATAATAAATGCCAATTAAATAAGAAAAAATATGATCCTCTGGATTTAGTCTTAGAATATAATGATAGACACCCAGTAATAATCTTGAGTCAGTTGGATGAATATTTGGGGTACCTCCCCTTATGTAACTCATATAACTCACTGGGTCTGCGTATAGTAAAAATGAAAAACTTGGGTAAATTGAAGACCAGTAGGTGGGAATGGAAGGTAGATGGTATACCTAGCCTGATTGAGGTGATTTGAGGTTACCAAAAGGAGTTATGAGATGAGAGTGTGTTTGGTGAGTTAAGGGTAAAGTTGTGTCCGGGATTGACGAAAGATCGTCGTTCCGGTGGGGAGTCAGAAAACACTTAGGAGGTTAATTCAAGTGAAATGTTAAGAGGGGTATTCTTATGGGTAGATACCAATAACATTAAGAGCCTTGGAAAGGGAGCTTTGAGGTGTCATCCCATTGTAGTTTCTAGTACCGTAGCGAGCCCCTTACAGGGTATTCCTCGGGAAGTCCAAGATTAACCATAAATTGTAGGGAAAAGTTGATGTACAATGTTGGAACCTTATGTTTGATTTGAGTTAGGATCCACCTTTAGTATCGAAGTTTATATATCATAACTTCGATTGTATAACTAATTAAGAAAGAAGGCTGAAAAAGAAATATATTAATAGGCAGAAAAGAATAATATATATATAAATAATATACTAAGAAATATATATATATAAGAATAGGCTAATTAATATAAGAGAAAATAATATAAAAGAAAAATAATATAAGGAAAAATAATATAAGAGAAATTAATAAAGAAAATATAAGTGAAATAAAATATTTCATATAGTTCGACATTTCGTCGAACGGCGCTCGGCAAACGTCGAACGACGATCGGCGAACAGGTTTATATAAGCAGCGCTCGACAAATTACAGCATTACAGCTCCGCTCGACGAATGGCGAACGCTGCTCGACGAATTCCAGCAGACTTTCAGAAACAGTAATTTTAATTATCTGGTCGACGAATGGAATGATGAGCTCGACGAAAGGGGAGCTCAGGTCGACGAAATTTAGGCAGAATTATCCTTCTTATTTAATATGCTGTCAAATTTTATTTAAAACAATATTTCTTTATTATATTTTATATATTGCTATATATATTGTTGTTCTGACATTACAGCTTGCAAGCATTTAATAATATAGCGGTTGGCAGAAGCATTAATTGCTATAGCCGTTGTAGCAAGCAAAAGAAGGAAAGATGACAACATCTTTTATACAACAGCAGACTTTATACAGCAGAAGATATGCAGCAGATTATTATATATAACAGAATATATTCTGCTCCCTCTAACAACAGATTATATATATAATATATTGCTGTACAGAAAAGATGAGATAGACAGAGTATATTTTACACCTTCTGTACAGGAAAAAGAGAAGAAGAAGAAGAAGAGATAAAAAGAACAGGGGCAATAACAGAGAACAACTTTATTACTTTATCTTATTCTGTTTTTGCTAAACTCTTCTCTTGCAGATCATATACAACTTGAGACATCAAACACTATCATTTGCCCAGGGATCTAAAACTGCAAGAAGAAGAAGAACAAAGGATTTGGAATCAAGAGAAGGAGCCTCCACAAGCTGTCATCAAACTACATCAGACAAGGGGAGCTCTTCAACATCTTCATCAAGATCCATTCAACTTCAAATCAGGATCTTCAAGAGTCTTCTCATACAGAGAAGAATATCAAACCTTTCTATTTTTCTATTTATTTCTTTCCACCTCTTGTACAGGGTTATAACTCCCTTCAAAAGTTAACTCCCGGTGACAGGGCACCTTAGCAAAAACCTGCATCTTGGTTAGAGCATCTTATCAACAGCTCACCTGGTGTGTGGACACCTTATCAAAATCACCTTGGTGTGAGGGCACCTTATCAACAACCTCCTAGTGGATTCCTACCAGTGGGTAGAAGAGTAGACGTACCCAGTTGAGGGGAACTACTATACATCTTGTGTCATCTGGATTGCTTGATTCTTGTTTGTTTTTGTTTTATTTCTTGTGCTGTGTTTATTTATATGCACTCTAACTATTTGATTTTATTACTCATACAGAAATCAGTAAACAACACACTATATATATACATACATGTCATTTATTTTGAAAGAAAAACTTAAACAAGAGTTTTAACATATAATAAGAACTAACCTCCACTTTCAATTGGTATCAGAGGGAAGTTGATTTTATTGTTTTCAATTTCTTGCACCTGATACTCAATTGAACCCCTTTCAATTGGTATCAGAGGGTGTTGATTTTGCACACAGGCTAACACCTGAAATCACAAAGATCCCTTAGTTCTTATTTTGTTTTATTGAAAAAGTTTTTCTAAATGACACATTCAGATTTTACTTGTTCAGATCCACCTTTATGTAATTTGGATAGTTTTAATTTATGGCAAGTTAGAATCAGATTATATATGAATGCAATAGATGAAGATATCTACAAATCTGTTTTGACAGCAACTCAATCTTCAATCTCTTCATCTGATGATCAAGAAAAGTTGATCAGTGCTGATGTAAAGGCCATGGAGATATTAACTCAATCAATGTCAAATGACATTTATCAAAGAGTTAATGACTGCACTTCAGCAAAGAGCATTTGGAACTCCCTCTCAAGGATGGTAAATGAACCATCTTCTTCCTCTTCCTCTAACATCATTTTTGATGCAGAACCATCAGTTAGTCTAACTGAAGAAGAAGACAAGGAAGAACAAAAAGCCAGAAATTTTTGCATGTTGGCAATATATGGCTCAAACTACATATCTGAATCTGAATCTGATTCAAAAAAGGTAATAGAGGTATCTTCAAACTTTAATTTTACCTATGATCCCTTTAAATCTGATGATAAATCTGTTTTCAATTCATTATGTACAGATTTCATAATTGCTGAAAATTAAAATTCTGAAAATAAAGTCAAAAAAGAATTAAAAATAATTGCTTTGACTTCTGATTATGATAATAAAACATAAAACTTTAAAACAGCAACAAAACAAATTATTTGCTTAAAAAATAAGTTATTTAAGCCTGATAAGTTTAAACAGACTTTTAAAGAAAAAAGAATTATGTCTGTTCAACAACATAAAAGAAAATTTTCAAATTTATATTTTGATGAAATAAAAAGACCAACATATCTAAATATAAAACATTTGCTTTTACCTATTTTAAAACATTTATAATTAAATTAAACAGCAATTATATGATTCTGTTGAATTTTTTTTATTTTATTTTAAAAGCAATGTCAGATAGACTTCATTTTCTTACAAATTTTTGTCCTAAAATCATGTTGAGCATTCTACTGTAGTTGCATTGATCAGAAATGATCTTGGCACTGAGTGTGAGTCTCTTCTGATTAAAGGGGATTCTATAGAAAGAAGCTATCAGACTTTGTCTTTCTGATTATAAAAATTCTTAGAATCTGTTAAACAGCTAGTAATTCACATATTTAAAATCCTATTTAAATCAAAATTTAGGAAATCAAAATTGCTTAGCTATAAAAGAAAAATAAACAATCTCTAACCCTTAAGCAGATCAAAACTTTTTATGCTTAGGAATCCTAAACCAAATAGGGGGAGATTGTTAGAATCTAGTTAATTTGGATTAGGATCCCAACTCAAATATGAGGAGATTGTTGGAACCTTAGGTTTGATTTGAGTTAGGATCCACCTTTAGTATCTAAGTTTATATATCATAACTCAGATTGTATAACTAATTAAGAAAGAAGGCAGAAAAAGAAATATATTTATAGGCAGAAAAGAATAATATATATAAATAATATACTAAGAAATATATATATAAGAATAGGCTAATTAATATAAGAGAAAATAATATAAAAGAAAAATAATATAAGGAAAAATAATATAAGAGAAATTAATAAAGAAAATATAAGTGAAATAAAATATTTCATATAGTTCGACATTTCGTCGAACGACTCTCGGCAAACGTCGAACGGCGCTCGGCGAACAGGTTTATATAAGCAGCGCTCGACAAATTACAGCATTACAGCTCCGCTCGACGAATGGCGAACGCCGCTCGACGAATTCCAGCAGACTTTCAGAAACAGCAATTTTAATTATCTGGTCGACGAATGGAATGATGAGCTCGACGAAAGGGGAACTCAGGTCGACGAAATTTAGGCAGAATTATCCTTCTTATTTAATATGCTGTCAGATTTTATTTAAAGCAATATTTCTTTATTATATTTTATATATTGCTATATATATTGTTGTTCTGACATTACAACTTGCAAGCATTTAATAATATAGCCGTTGGCAGAAGCATTAATTGCTATAGCCGTTGCAGCAAGCAAAAGAAGGAAAGAGGACAACAACTTTTATACAACAGCAGACTTTATACAGCAGAAGATATGCAGCAGATTATTATATATAGTAGAATATATTCTGCTCCCTCTAACAATAGATTATATATATAATATATTGCTGTACAGAAAAGATGAGATAGACAGAATATATTTTACACCTTCTGTACAGGAAAAAGAGAAGAAGAAGAAGAAGAGAAAAAGAAGAACAGGGGCAAAAACAGAGAACAACTTTATTACTTTATCTTGTTCTGTTTTTGCTAAACTCTTCTCTTGCAGATCATATACAACCTGAGACATCAAACACTATCATTTGCTCAGGGATCCAAAACTACAAGAAGAAGAAGAACAAAGGAATTGGAATCAAGAGAAGGAGCCTCCACAAGCTGTCATCAAACTACATCAGACAGGGGGAGCTCTTCAACATCTTCATCAAGATCCATTCAACTTCAAATCAGGATCTTCAAGAGTCTTCTCATACAGAGAAGAACATCAAACCTTTCTATTTTTCCATTTATTTATTTCCACCTCTTGTACAGGGTTATAACTCCCTTCAAAAGTTAACTCCCGGTGACAGGGCACCTCAGCAAAAACCTGCATCTTGGTTAGAGCACCTTATCAACAGCTCACCTGGTGTGTGGACACCTTATCAAAATCACCTTGGTGTGAGGGCACCTTATCAACAACCTCCTAGTGGATTCCTACCAGTGGGTAGAAGAGTAGACGTACCCAGTTGAGGGGAACAACTATACATCTTGTGTCATCTGGATTGCTTGATTCTTGTTTGTTTTTGTTTTATTTCCTGTGCTGTGTTTATTTATATGCACTCTAACTATTTGATTTTATTACTCATATAGAAATCAGTAAACAGCACACTATATATATATATACATACATGTCATTTATTCTGAAAGAAAAACTTAAACAAGAGTTTTAACATATAAGAAGAGCTAACCTCCACTTTCATACAAGATTAGCTTAATAATACACTCACCCACACCCCGTTGTTCCGAGTATATTAGTCGGTTTGGTCTTACGAGCGGTAGGCTCGATGGTTGTAGCAGCAGACTAATTAGTCTGGTGAGCTTATGACTCAGAAATGTTTGTTGGTGCGGACGGGTTGGTCCGGCGAGCCGGTGGCTCAGAAGGATATGGTGACGGGCGGTTAGCCCGGGGAGCTTATGGCTCGGAGATAGATGGTAAACATATTTGCATGTGCATAAAGGTGGTGGGTCTCCGGTATTGGACGGTCGTTCACACCGACGTCAATACGTTGACTCGGCAAGTGTGAAATTTACACTTAGCCACGAAAGTCTGGCGGTCCAGCCAGTAAGAGTACGCAGATGCTCCGCGGTTTTGCGTCGTGGCGTATGATAGGTCTAGGTTATGTAGTGTGAATGCATTTCAACCCCTACCCCTATCGTATAAATTGGTTATGAGACTTTTTATACGATATGCCCTGCTAAACGACCCCTTCGTCTATAGGTTTGTATGGGCATTCCTATAAATTAATGGTTACATTTCTATCGTGTACTTATCTTTACCTATTGTTCTTTACTTGCTTTTTACCATGCTTTATATTTCTGCTTCAATTATCTATATACACATGTGTAGTTGTAGACATTTCCTATAGACAAGATCCGCCATCATCTGCTTTGTTTTATACCCCTTGCTGTCCTCCACTTCATCCTCCCGCACGGTGCCTAGGAGCCATTGGGGGTGGGGTGGGGAACATAAGGCTTAGTCTTTTTGACTAACGGTCGGTGGACCATATCATTTTAGGGGATCGAAGAGACGCATCAGCACTATAGGCCGGTGCGGACGAGGCGGGCTAATCTAGTACAGGAGCACCAGTTCTAGGATTAGTGAGTGATTAGTAGTTAGCTTCCGCGAGTGATCTTGTAGTGAGGATATGATGTGCCGGGCATGCGCCCTTTTATTTTTGTAATCTTTTATTTCAGTTATATCATGTGGACATTTATATATATATAGCTTGTGATTTGTGGACTTGAACTTCTATTGTTCGTTTATACTTTTCTTCTTCTGTGATCGATATGGCCGGCAGGATCGACGCTTTTTAGTGGCGACCTTGCCGTGTGTTGGTGCCACCGCAAAGTGGCGGTTCTGGGCATAAGACCCGATTTTGAAAGGAAAAAAATGGGGTCTTACAAACTGGTATCAGAGGCAAACCTCGATCCGAAGAAAAGAAGTCCACAAACCCTGGGCCACCCGACGCGAGTTTATTTTGAGGACAAACTAAGCAGCGGAAGCAATGGTGTGCCCATATGGGGAAATCACTTGAAAAGTCCACTTTTGACTGAATCTTTTTAGCCAAATCTCTTTACGAGTGTCAAGTTTTCTTTTGTAGCCTGCGGCGAACCCTACCCCCAGCAGGGAATACCTCCGGCGACAAAGATCTCTTTAGATAGTCCTTTAGTCAACGAGTTATATTTAAACTCCACTAGGACACATGACTAACCATGACAATTTATACCATGCCATTGTAAAGAAAATAGGGTGTGCCGAGACGAGAAATTCGAAAGAAAACAAAACACAAAAAAATCACAGAAGGCACACAGATGCACAGAGGTTCACCCCAATCCAGGCTAAGTCCCCTCTCCCCTTCCTCTTCTCTTTGTTCTATTCACCAAGACGGATTACAGCTTACAAGGTTACAAGGATCAAAACCGATCCTACCTCACTTAACCCTCTTTAGACAAGAACAGAGGAACCGCCGCCAAGAAAGCACTGTTCCGCTCCTTTCTTGCTTAACGACCTTAACCCTAAACCAGGGTTATGCACCCTTTAAATAGGGGGCCAAACCGGGCTCAGACCAAACATCCGCTGAGACGGTTCAATAACATCCGCTGAGACGGAACCTGCTGAGACAGCATGTACACCAGGCGTCGAGCGTCGAACGCAGGCGTCGAGCATCGAACGCAGGCGTCGAGCGTCGAGCGTCGAACGCAGGCGTCGAGCGTCGAACGCAGGCGTCGAGCGCAGGAGTCGAGCGCGGGCGTCGAGCGTCGAACGCAGGCTTCTTCTGTTCGACGAGCCGCTGAGGCGGGAGTAATCAAGGACCCGTTCGTCGAATGCAGGCGGAGTTCGACGAACTCTTCTCCATTCGACGAACGCCGTTCGATGAACACTGGCCAGAAGTGTTCCCCAACTCCAACATTCTCCCACTTGGTGAACATCTTCCTCCGACGATAGCTGCTGCTCCAACCTTCCTCTTCAACCCTACGGCCGTTGCACACTATTGAAATTTGGCAACAGGAACCGCCTTGGTAAGAAAATCAGAGCTGTTCTTCATCGTGTCCACTTTCTCCAGTTGAACTACCTTCTTCTCCACCCACTCCCGGATGAAATGATACTGGATGTCAATGTGTTTGGTTCGTGCGTGGAAGGCTGGATTCTTGGCTAGCTGAATAGCCCCTTGGCTGTCACACTACAGCTTCACTAGCCCCTGCTCAAACCCGAGCTCCAAACATACCCTCCGCATCCATATGGCCTCCTTGCTCGCATGAGTAAGAGCCATGTACTCTGCCTCCGTCGATGAGAGTGCCACCACGCATTGCCTCCGACTCATCCAACTGATTGCACCTCCAAACAGTGTGAACACGTACCCACTGATGGATCTCCTGCTATCCAGATCACCTCCCCAATCCGAGTCCACGTGCCCAACCACGTCCAAGACTCCTCCTTCACCCGCCCCTTCAAAACAGGTGTAATTCGAAGTGCCTCGGAGATACCTGAACACACGCTTCACAGCGTTCCAGTGTTCCTTTCCTGGTGTAGCCATATACCGGCTAAACACTCCCACTGCTTGAGCAATGTCAGGGCGAGTGCAGTATGGGTGAGCATAAGAAACCGCAAACCGCAAAAACCGCCCACACCGCACAAACCGCACCGATTTTTAAACCGCACCGCGTAGTTTTGGTGCGGTGCGGTTTTGAATTTTTACAAACCGAGCGCGGTTCGGTGCGGTGCGGTTTTCAGATCTTGAAAACCGCAAAAACTGCAAAAACCGCACCGACTAATTGCATATTTTCAATTTTCATGAACATGTGATATATCACATACATCTAAATAAAAATATAACTTATAAATTATTAAGTAATAATAGTAATTAACTATTTATATTAGTGGATATGGTTGCTTTCTTACTTTAATTTAATTGTTATCTATCGATTTATTGATGAATTTATTGATTTGCAAACTTTTGTTAAATGCAAATAGTATCATAATGATTCATCTAATTGTAAATGTGTATTCACAACTATCTCTTAATATTTCAATGTTGGAAGGATAAATAAAGCTACAATTATGTTAGTGTTGTGCATATCAAAGACTTAAAACTATTCGGATTCATTATATTTTCATTTGATGTGTTATTTCATCTGCAACTAAAGCAGTCAAATCATGAGTATTGTAGTATCTGAAGATCTATTTTTAGTTTGTGGTTGATTTTGTAGTATTTGTATTTTAAAAATATGTATTACATATTTTTTCATGATAATATAACTAGTGTAGCTATATTTTTGCCCAAATTTTATATCTTATTTCATCTCACATTATCTTCTTGGTATTTATGTATATTGCATGCTAAAAACCGCACCGAAACCGCAACCGCACCGCAAACGCACAGCACCAAACCGAAACCGCACCGCGTAATTTCGGTGCGGTGCGATTTTGCTCAGGACAAAACCGCGCCCTTGCGGTGCGGCTGCGGTTTGGGCCAAAACCGCACCAAATCGCACCGCGCGCACCCCACCATGGCGTACATCAAGCTTCCCACAGCACTAGCATAAGGGACCTTTGCCATGTCCTCGACCTCATCATGTGTCTTCGGGCTCAACTCTGCAGATAACTTGCACCCAACTGGCATTGGTGCTCCCACTGGCTTGCAGTCCGTCATATTGAACTTCTTCAACATCTCCTCGACGTACCTCTGCTGCCCCAACCAAAGCTTCTTCTTGCTTCGATCCCTGGAAATCTGCATTCCCAAGATGACACTTGCTGGCCCCAAATCCTTCATCTCGAATTTGGCTGAGAGCAGCTTCTTCACTTGTTGGATCATCATGACACTATTGCCCACCAGTAGCATATCATCTACATAAAGTGTCAGGAAGATGAACTGCTCTCCCTTTCTCTGGATGTACACACAGTGGTCTGAATTTGATCTTTCAAAACCTAACTCGAGCATGTAGGTGTCGAATTTCTGGTACCACATCCTCGGAGATTGTTTTAGTCCATACAGGGACTTCTTCAGCCTGCAAACCTGATCCTCCTTGCCCTTGGCTTTGAATCCTTTCGGCTGCTTCATGTATATCTCCTCCTCCAGATCACCGTGAAGAAACGCCGTCTTCACATCCATCTGCTCGAACTCTAAGTGATGCGCTGCCGCAATAGAGAGTACCTGTCTGATCGACGTCATCTTGGCTACCGGTGAGAAGATCTCATAATAATCAACACCTTCGACCTGGGAGAATCCTTTTGCAACCAACCTTGCCTTGTATTTCTCCACAGTACCATCACCCTTCACCTTCTGCTTGAAAACCCATTTACTTCCAATGGCCTTCCTCCCCTTTGGAAGCTTACACAGACGCCAAGTTTGATTCTTCCTCAGAGACTCCATTTCATCCACCATGGCTAGCACCCACTGATTTCAATCAGCCCTTGATCTAGCATCACTGGCAGAGGTTGGATCTTCACCAAGCATACTCAGGCAACATTGTGCAGCCACTGCACATTGGGGATATCTCACTGGTGCCCATCTTTCCCTTGTCGATCTCCTCAGAAGTGGAATTTCCTCAGCTTCATCTTCTGACTCATCAGCACTTATCACCACCTCCAAATCATCTGATTCAGAATCAGATTCAACCCCAACAATGGTAGCTCCTTTCTCAAAACTTCCTTCCACCACCACTGTCTCTTTCTCTGCTTCTTTCGCCTTCTCAGCTTGTGTGACTGCCCGTGGACTAGTTTCATGAAACACCACATCCTTACTGAATGTTACAGTCCTGGTCACAGGGTTCCAAAGCTTGTACCCTTTTATGCAATCTTTGTAACCCACAAAGATTCACTTCTTAGATTTAACATCAAGCTTCCCCCTCTTCTCCTTTGGAATGTGAACATATGCATCACACCCAAACACACGAGCATAGGCCAAATTTGGCTTTCTCTTGAAGATGGCTTCAAAGGGTGTACATCCCTCCACAACAGATGTAAGTGACCTGTTCTTCAGGTAGTTTGCAGTCGCCACTGCTACAGCCCAAAACTCCTTCCCCAAACCTGCCCAACTGAGCATGCACCTGGCCTTCTCCATCAAGGTCCTGTTCAGCCTCTCCGACACTCCATTCTGCTCTGGAGTGTACGGTGTGGTCTTCTGCCGTACAATCCCCTGCTCAGTACAGTACCTCTCAAAAGCATCAGAGCAGTACTCCCCTCCATTATCAGAACGGAGGACCTTCACCTTTCTCTCCAACTGGTTCTCCACCAGGTTCTTAAATTCCTTAAACCTGTCCAGAATCTCTGACTTGGACCTGAGAAAATAGATCCAGGAATAACGTGAGAGGTCATCAGTAAAGGACACATAGTACCTTGCGCCGCCTAGAGATGGAGCTAGAGTTGGCCCAAATACATCACTGTGTATCAACTCCAGCACTTCAGTTTCCCTCGTGCCCATCCCACGAAAGCTTACTCTGGTCTGTTTGCCAAGCAGGCAATGTTCATAGAACCCAAGGCTTGTGGAGCACTCTGGCACTCCTTCCACCATCTGACCAGATGCCATGGCCGACATCCCCTTCTCACTGATATGCCCAAGCCGATGATGCCACAGCCTGGACACCTCCTCCTGGTCAACCTCCTGGCTCTCAGAGATAAGATCCCCACTTGGAACCATTGTATCAGCAAGCAGAGTATACAGTGTTCCATGTCTCACTCCCTGGCAATCACCATTGCCCCTTGTCATCTTACAAGATTGCTTGTCACAGCTGAAGTGCACTCCTGCATCCGCCATGGAACCCACCGAGATTAGATTCCTACTCATCCCTGGAATGTGCATCACATTGGGAAGAGACCTTGTGATCCCATTAGACAACTTCAACATCACCTTGCCACGCCCAATAATCTGCACAACAGAATCATCACCCAGCATGACATCTCCACCATCAAACCTCTCATACTCACAGAACCAGTGCCTATGAGGGGTCATGTGGTATGATGCTCCTGTGTCTACATACCACATATCCGAATCTCTCTGAGCAACGCACGCGGCAGTGATGTACATGTCACCACCGTCGCCCTCCTTCTTCGTACCAGAAGTTGTCGGTGTCTCGTTGTTCTGAACGGCCTTGTTCGGACATTGAGACTTCACATGACCAGTCTCATTGCACTTCCAGCACCGAACGGGCTTCTTACCCTTCTCCCTCTCCTGGCTCTTGGATCTACCTCGAGGATTATCTCGATATCCACCATGCTTTCTCTCCCTTCGTTGAGGACGGGATCTAGATACACTAAAAGCACCTTTGCTCGTCGCCTCAGAACCTCCTCTCCTGGTCTCCTCAGATAAAAGAGCTGCACATACAGTATCATATGACAGTTCCTTGTCTCCACTCCCCCAATCATGACAATCAGATTGTACCATGAATCTGGCAGCGAGCACAACAAGGTGATGGCTCTATCCTCATCCGAGATCTTCTCACCAATAGAGATTAACCGACTCACAATGGTATTGAATTGAGTCAAGTACTCTGAAAATGATTTGCCCTCATGCATCCGAAGTTTATACCACTTCTTCCTCAATAGCAATTTGTTTACCAGGGACTTGCTCTGGTAAAGGGATTCCAACTTACGCCACAGACTTCGTGCTGAAGTCTCCTACATGACGTTAGTCAAGATTGAATCTGCTAGGAATAACCGGATCAGGCCCTTGGCCTTCCGATCGGTTTTCGTCCAGGCTGCAACCTCGGCTGCAACATCTGCAGTCGCCTCTGCAGATTTTCCCTTCGATGCACTTGCATCCTTCTCTGCAACCTTAGGAACGGGAGGATCATCTTCGATCGCAGACCATAGATCTCGATCAATCAACATATCTTCCATCTTCATCTTCCATAGATCGAATCGACTTCCGTCAAACTTCTCGATCTCGATTTGCACACCGCCAGAACCCATTTCCAGGATCAAGAACCTAGCTCTGATACTAAATGTAAAGAAAATAGGGTGTGCCGAGATGAGAAATTCGAAAGAAAAGAAAACACAGAAAAATCACAGAAGACACACAAATGTACAGAGGTTCACCCCATTCCAGGCTACGTCCCCTCTCCCCTTCCTCTTCTCTTTGTTCTATTCACTAAGACGGATTACAACTTACAAGGTTACAAGGATCAAAACCGATCCAACCTCACTTAACCCTCTTCAGACAAGAACAGAGGAACCGCCGCCAAGAAAGCACTGTTCCGCTCCTTTCTTGCTTAACGACCTTAACCCTACACCAGGGTTATGCACCCTTTAAATAGGGCGCCAAACCGGGCTCAGACCAAACATCCGCTGAGATGGTTCAATAACATCCGCTGAGACGGAACCTGCTGAGACAGCATGTACACCAGGCATCGAGCGTCGAACGCAGGCGTTGAGCGCAGGCGTCGAGCGTCGAACGCAGGCGTTGAGCGCAGGCGTCGAGCGTCGAACGCAGGCTTCTCCCGTTCGACGAGCCGCTGAGACGGGAGTAATCAAGGACCCGTTCGTCGAACGCAGGCGGAGTTCGACGAACTCTTCTCCGTTCGTCGAACGCCGTTCGACGAACACTAACCAGAAGTGTTCCCCAATTCCAACAGCCATAGCCTAAAATAGACTGTAGGTATAAATTTGATTAAGGCACGAGGATACCCCAAAGAGGCTAGAGAAAGAGAGATTGACACATAAGAAGAATGGTAGAGGACTCATAGACTCAACCCTCTTATCGGTGATATTATTACATTGAGACAACCACCATGACAAACACAGAGGGTCGGATAAGAATTCGAGTTCAGAAGAGACCCGTTTGGGATTGGGTCACATGTTGACCCTAATAAAGTTGTCGTAGAGGGTACCTTGAAGAGTCTAAAGTATGGAGTACACCAAAAAGTCTCAAGATAGAACCCCAAGTCTAAGGTTGTGTGCCCTGAGGATCGTTTACATACTTAGGACGAATATAACATGGAGATATCAAAGATACTTAACCCAAAATAGATAGTGGCTTATCTTTTGTTTATTGAGGCTTACCTTTTGTTTATTGGGCAAATTAGTTACTGACTTGGGTTTCCTTTGGATCTAATTTAGAAGGTGTTGCGTCGTGAACGTGGTGATTTTGAAGTCGATCTTATTCGATGTTACTCAGGCAAGATGAGATGGTGTAACAGTACGTTCAGAATAAGGATCCGTAGTATTACCAGGACAATGGATAGACATCATTGATCGCACAACAACTTGACCTTAGTTGAATCATTGGAAATGTAAAGTCGCCAGGATTAATGTCACAACCCGCATTTTCTCCGAATTTAGGAATATCAGAGTAAGAGAAAATACGCGCCATGATGCCACGTCATGCATGAGACAACTGCAGACGCTCAGGCGGTAACCTATTACTTATTTAATTAAAACATGTTTACATGATAGATCATCATTTGAAATCATTTATTAGGGTTTGGGGTAAGAACTGTGTCTCTCGGTTCGTGGATCAACTAGTCCACTGAGAAAATATATGTAATTGCAGTGGAAAGTACTTGATTTAGTTCACTTAAGATCATAAATGCACGTGATGACAGGACATAAAGTAAATGATATGCACATATCTAGGCGTAGTATAAGTATAGAAAATATCTTTAGGCGACTTTTAAAGATAAGGATTTTAGTTAAAAGGAATGCAATGAGGATGAAAGAAAAGCTATTTTATAACTATAATGCACCTAGACATAAATCATTCCCAGAGAGCAAGATACACAAGATCTAAAAGTAGTGGCATTTAACTGACAAGTAAACTATAAAGTATAAAAAAGAAGCACAACGGGCGTGAACAACCTGACACTAACCCATTGGCTCCAAACTAGCATGTCTGAACACAAGAAGGAAACTAACAACAACTACCTCGCAGCATCGGGGTAAAACAACAACTAAAACTCCCGAAGACTCCGGGCTATACCACTAGCCGCTAAGGCTCTGAACCTGAGGCATTCAATAAAACAAAGAACGCCTCAGCAAGGAATTTACAAGTGGCAGAAAAACAAGAAGAACAAAGTAAACAAGGCATAAAGGGTACCAACCCACACCCAACACTTACAGAAAAGGAAGCTCCAAGCATAGAACTAAACAATGCACCAAGTGCACCAAATACCAAAAAGAGGAACAAGCATAGTTCATGTATTTTGTTAAATTTATTTAAAGAGACTGATCAGCTCAAATTAAACGGGGGAGGTCCTCTATCCACCGCCACCCAAAGCCAAAAACGGGTGGGGGTTTCTATCCCCAGCCACCCAAACATGGCCCACGGGACCACAGGCCAAGCCTGCGGTTCACCACTAAAATGGCCACCGTGCAAGGCTACAACAATTCCCCACTGCCCCCGCAGAACACGACCCACCGTGCAAGGACAAAGTCAATTGTTCAAATTAATTAATTTCTTTAATTATGGCACGGGACGAAGCCCGAGAAAACAATCACCGGGATACCCTAAGGATAGGGTCACACATGAAGTAAACACTGCATAAGACGATTCATAAGAGAACCCAAGGTCCTCACACAAACATATACACATAAAGAAGTAAGCACGAGAGAATCAAAAATACGAAATACCGCCAAAAGAACGTGGGAAGCAACCCTAGCATTTCTTGAGAATAGGAAAGCAGACTACTTGGGTTTCTCGAGAAGTCATAAGCCAAGAACAAGAATTTCTCGAGAAATTTAAGGAGACCAAAGGTGATTTCTCGAGAAGTTCAAGGGAACTAAAGGGGATTTCTCGAGAAATTCAAGGGAACACAAAGCTGTTTCTCGAGAAGTTGGAGGAAGCCATTTGAGTTTTCTCCGGAGAGTGGAAGGAATGATCATGGATTTCCCGAGAGGTTCGGGACCCCACGCCATATTAAACGATCAGAGGAGCGCGTTACTTAATTAGTTTCAAACAGTTAATAACATAACCATCTCAGCATACAGAGTTATACAACGAAAGCATTTGATTTATTGAATAAGTAAACCAGATGCTTCCGTTGTGTAACTCTGTATGCTGAGATGGTTATGTTATTAACTGTTTGAAACTAATTAAGTAACACGCTCCTCTGTTAGTTTAATATGGTGTGGGGTCCCGGCCGTACCTATTGTTATATTCTATGTAACAGGGAGGGTGTTACAAATTGGTATCAGAGGTAGGTTTCCGGCCCTTCAGCTTCTTCTGCACCCAGTCCCCAGGACTTTAGGTCGCATAGGATCACACAATCTGTGCACTGGGAGCTAACGCTTGCGCTAGCACGAGCGCCAGGCGCTAGCAACAGAACCCAGTTCTTCCCGGCGCTGGTAACAGAACCCTGTTCTGCTACTTCTGGGAAAACACCTCCAGAAATCAACCTCATAGCTCACCCAGAGCTACCGCAGCTACCGCCGCCGCTAGTAATAGAACTCAGTTCTGCTACCACTTTTCGGGTATTGCCTGGGAAACACCTCCAGAACCCACTTTGTTGTACAACACAACACAAAGAACCCGAAACACATCATATACACGGAGTCTTCTCCGACACGCTACAAGAAATAAACATCTCCAATCCAGACCAACCTGTCCAGATGGGCTTCACACAGCATGCCTATGCCCGTACTTCCATTCCGGACTCTATATGCAATTTATGGGGGAAATAACTTCAACCCACCGGAAGATCTGATCTACTAATTAGTAGAAGTCTTCCTAAACATGAAAATCAAAGGACGCACATGTCCAAAGATTAGGGAGGAGAATCGTTACCCTCGACGCTCTTTTCAGTGCCATAGATCTGAGAGGAACTCGGCTGGACTCTTTTGAAACATCTTCCTCCCTCTGATATAGTATAGTTGTTTTGGTTTCATTGCATACACACACCGATGTGTCATCAGTACGTCTTGGCCGAAGCATGAACACTACACTCATAGCATGATAAGAAGTATACGGGGCATATTATGTAGTATGAGATGCATAATATGTGTTTGTATATGGATCCACCATATGTGACAACATGTGACGATTATGTAGTATGAGATGCATAACCATCATCACATGGATGCCCATTAGCACGTTTTCTTTTTCGTTACATGCAATATTATGTAGTATGGGATGCATAATATTTCATGTGTACGCCGCTCATAACATGCATTAAGGCCTTTATTAGAATGCATAGCACAATATACATTACATAGCATTGCATAAGCACACGTGCAAAGCTAAAGACTTATATGATGACACACGTACACTCATGATTTCAAAATGAACAGAAAATTCATGCATTCATGACCCTTGCACATGAGTCAAGAGGGGTGATGTAGTATCATCCCCAAATTTAGCATAACATCGCAAAAATATCCCAGAGAAAGGTAGTGGAAATGGCAAGTATCTGTACATGTATGTTCTGAACCAAGCAGTGTAGTTCTAGTGTAAGGTTAAGTTTTAATTATAGGTTTATGCGTATTAGCAGAGTTGGTGCGTAAGCGAGTCGCGACTAGATCGACTCCTCAGTCGGAGGGTGATGTCATCCGGAGCGCAGAGTGAAGCTCTGATCGAGAGTCTGCGCCAGAGCAATGAAGCTCTGGCTAGGCAGATGGTTGCGATGCAATCGCAAGTTGAGGCGTTGTTGTCTGTCGGTGCTAGGCAGCAATCCGTATTGCAGGCCCTCGTAGTAGGACAGACAGTACCTACTCCTCCTGCTCCCTTGGTACCCCAGTAGCGATACCGCCGGAAATGAATTTCATTTTGCACTTTCAAAGGTTGGGTCCTCCATCGTATGACGAACGAGCTGATTTCGTGGCCTTGGACGATTGGCTTATAGCCATTGAGGAGATGTTCTCGTATTCAGGAATTGCCGTGGATCAAAAGGTGATGGTTGCCGCGTACCAGCTTAAGGGTCTTGCAAAGAGTTGGTGGTTGAGGGAGAAGGAAGACCTTTCCGAAGGATGTTCGTGGGAAACCGTCAAAGAAATATTGTTAAGAGAGTTTCTGCCGTCGGTAGAGCAAGACCGATTGATGAATGATTTCCTGCATCTGAAGCAGAAGCAGCTCTTGGCGAGCGAGTATGAGATTGAGTTTGGCAAGTTGAGCAGGTTTGCTCCGGCCCTGGTAGCCTCAGGATATAGGAAGAGAAAAGCTGAGCGTGATAACCCAGGAGCTAGCCAGTCTTCGACCCAAGTAATCGCAGGTTAGACCTTAGGCCAGCTGTTAAGTCTTGATTCCTTTATTTCGCTGTATTAGACTCTGAAAGTGAGGTTAGATCTTAAATTAACTCTAGAGGGGGGGGGGGGGGGAGGTGAATAGAGTATTAAAATTTTTTATTAGTTTTTTTGCGGAATTAAAATAGTGATATATATATGTATATAATGATTTATTAAAACTAAATAAAGAAAACAACACAGCACAACAACACAGAAAATCACAAGCACACAGACGACACAAGGATTTTTATAGTAGTTCCTCAATAAACCTGGGCACGTCTACTCTTCTACCACACTTGGTAGGATCCACTAGGTTTTTGATCAGGTTCCCTATCACCAAGGGGTTTTTGATCAGGTGTCCACACACCAACTGAGCTTTTGATCATGTGCTCTAACCAAACCACAGGTTTTTGATCAGGTGCCCTGCCACCAATGGGTTAACTTTTGAAGGGAGTTATAACCCTATACAAGAGGGGATAGAAGGGGTTAGGAAGTTCTTCTCTGTCTATATGTTGAGAGAAGACTCTAGTGAATGTATGTTGTAAAACTCCTCTGTTTGATATGAAATGCTTGACAGCTTGAGGATGGAGCTTTCACTTGAATCAAATAATCTTCCTGTAGCTGATTAATCTGGAAGAATATGTTCTTCAGATTTTTGTTGCTCTTTTGAAGATCTGTACTTGCAGCTGATGACTGAGAGAGTATTGTTGAAGTTGTTCTCAGAGAATGAGTGCTGCTATTTGAGGAAGAAGAAGACCTGTTAGCTTTTGTTCTTCTTGTTCTTCCTGTAACCTTTTTCCTTCTTTTTCTCTGTACAGCTATATTGATATGTTCTGTATTTTTCTGTCGTGAAAACTATGGAAGTAATACTGCATATCTTCTTCCCTTTCTTTTGATAATATTTGAAAATCAAATCCCTTGAATTAAGGAATAAATATATCTGGGAACTGTAAATCTGCTGCGCCGATTACCTTTTTCTTCTTCCATGAAATGTTCCTTTTCCATTGAATGTCAACGACTATTTTCTGTCGGGAAGAGATGGAAAGGAATATAATAAGGAAGGAAATAAATCTTGTCTTATCTGGAATAGATCCGTTGCTATAGTCGATCTGAGTTCAGAGAATGGATAATATAATCTTCTGAAATAATTCTGAACTGAAATAAGAAATTTCGTCGATCTCAAGAATTTTCGTCGAACACAGAATTGAGTTCGTCGACCTCAAATGAATCTGGCTGGAAGAATTAAATCAGTTGAGCTGAATGATATTTCGTCGATCTGAACATCTGATACTCATTCTTCGAACGCAGAGCTGGTTTCGTTGAACTGAGGAATTTGTCGACCGCTGAGCTGAGCAAAATCGTCGACCACAGAACTGAATAAAAACGTCGACCGCTGAGACGGGATCTGTTCGTCGACCGCTAAGATAGAATCTGTTCGTCGAACGCTGAAACAGAATCTGTTCGTCGACCGCTGAACTGCTGAGACACTGAGCCGCTGAGATAGAAGCAAGTTGTTCGTCGAACGCAGAGTGTAAGTCGTTCATCGAACGCAGAGAGCAGTTCGTCGAACGCAGTGTGGAGTTCGTCGAACGCAGAATCTGAATGATTTCTTGAGTTCTAACAGCCTAAACTCTTGACCCATTGACTATACATTGGGGTCAACTTGATCTTAGTTAACAGATAGTGATCTTAGCCCAAATCAGAAATAGGGTTGTTCCAACAATCTCCCCCTATTTGGGTTAGGACACTATTTGACAAATATATTGAAAACAAACAAAACAACAGAGCATATATATCTGATATATTTTAAATTTTTCATCAGATAAAAATAAGAAACTCTGAGTTCTGAAATTACATTGAAACCAAATAAATAAGAACCTTTTGTCTTTTCTGAATCTGCTTTCTGAATTCTGAAATCTGATATTGTCTGAACTGATTTTTCAGAATTGTTGATCTGAACTGAATCTTGATATTCTGAATTTGATATCTGCTCTAACTGGAATTATTTCTTGATCTGCTATAACATCTTCCTAAATCTGTCATAATCTGAATCTGTAGCTTTTCATATATCAAAAACTGTATTCTGAATCTGAACTTGAAACATATGTAGCTTCTTCATGCATCATTTCTCTCTTTTATAAAATATGTTAGCCTGAGAGCATCTCCCCCTGAGACTGGAGCTTCTTCAGCTTTCTCCCATTGCCTAGTTCATAGAACATCTCCCCCTGGGCAAAAACTGCATCAAATGGAGCTTGTTCATAGAACTGAAAACATGTCGCTTCATCAGCATTTCCTCTTGAAGCTTGAGCAACTTCAGAAAATAACGCCCCCTGTCAAAAAGGAAAGTATATCCCCCTGACAACAAGGAGCTTCTTCAATACATCTCCCTCTGCCTAGTTTCAGGAAGACCTAGAGCTAGGCCCCTAGAAGAAGGGACTTTTTAGGAGGTAGGGAAGGATGCAATCATTATATTGCTACTGTTCCTACAAAATGAAATAGAGATCAAGTGCAAAGGGAACTATAAAGAGAAGCAATTCTGTAGGCATTCAGATAATCAGAAAAACTTAGTTTGATATTGAAGGGAATGAGGGGATAAATAGAAGATTTAATTTTTAATTGATTGAATCTCCATCTATCATTCCTAGCTGATTTATAAAGAAAATGTGTTTCTTTTCATCCAAGGGTTTGGTGAAAATATCAGCCCTTTGCAAATCAGTAGAGATGAATTGTAGGCAAATTTTATTTTTATCCACATTATCCCTAAGGAAGTGGTGCCTAATTTCTATATGTTTAGTCCTACTATGGAGAACTGGATTTTGTGCTATAAATATTGCACTAGTATTGTCACAAAATATAATTGAATTATTTAGATTGATCCTATAGTCTAGGAGCTGATTTTGTATCCACAATATCTGTGAGCAGCAACTGCCTGCAGCTATGTATTCAGCTTCAGCTGTTGATGTAGGCACATATATTTGTTTCTTACAAAACCAAGACACAAGCCTATCACCAAGAAACTGGCAAGTTCCTGATGTGCTTTTCTTGTCTACTCTGCATCCAGCATAATCTGAATCTGAGAATCCAGTTAATTCAAATTCAGATGCTGTTGGATACCAAAGTCCAAGATTTGGACAACCCTTTATATATCTCAAAATTCTTTTAAATAAAATTAGATGAGATTCTTTGGGGTTAACTTGAAACCTAGCACAAATACAAGTAGCAAACATTATATCAGACCTACTTGTTGTTAAATAAAGTATTGAGCCAACAATTGCTCTATATACTTTCTGATCAACAGGTTTCCGGGAATCATCATTATCAACAACAGCATTTGAGGGCATGAGTGTTTTCATGGTGGAAGCATCAGACATACCAAATCTTTTCACTAATTCTTTAGCATACTTAGATTGGGATATTAAGATTCCATTTGGAGTTTGCTTCACTTGAAGACCAAGGAAGTATGATAGCTCACCCATACTACTCATTTCAAATTTAGATTGCATTAGATTAGAGAATCTTTTGCATAAATTTGAATCAGTAGAGCCAAAAATAATATCATCTACATATATTTGAACTAGTAAAGTTTGATTTTTATGTATCCTAAGAAATAGGGTTTTATCTACTATGCCTCTACAGAATTTATTCTCTAAAAGAAAACTAGCTAAGGTCTCATATCATGCTCTGGGAGCTTGTTTGAGACCATAGAGAGCTTTATTAAGCTTAAATACAAAAGAGGAGTGAGTTGGAGAGATGAAACCTGGTGGTTGTTCCACATAGACTTCTTCTTTGATTTCTCTATTCAAGAATGCACTCTTCACATCCATTTGATAAACCTTGAACTTCTTGTATGCAGAAAATGCAAGGAAGATCCTAATTGCTTCTAACCTTGCAACTGGTGCAAAAGTCTGATCATAATCTATTCCTTCTGCCCGTGAGTATCCTTGAGCTACTAGTCTAGCTTTATTTCTCACAATATTGCCATCTGCATCTAGCTTGTTCCTGTAGACCCATTTAGTTCCAATGACTGGATGATTCTTTGGTCTAGGAACCAATTCCCAAACTTTGTTTGTCTCAAACTGATTGAGCTCCTCTTGCATAACAATGATCAAGTTGGGATCCTGTTCTGCATCTTGTAGAGATTGAGGTTCAATCTGAGAGAGAAAACAAGTGTGCATCAGATTCTGATTAGCTTGATGCTTTGTTTGGACACCCGTTGATATGTCTCCAATTATTTGAGATCTGGGGTGATCTCTAATATTGACATAATCAACAGGCATAGTGGGATCAACATTATTTGTAATTAATTCCTCTTGTGGAATGTTACTTAATGCTTCCTTTTCAGTTACAGTTTCACTGATTTCTTCATCACTTTCTTCACTATCCTGCTGTACAGGATTTAGAAATCCTTCCTTCTACAGAGCTAATTGATCTAGCTGCTCACAGAGTGTAGGTACCTGCAGGTTTTCTTTGGTAGAAGAATTCTTCTCCTTATAAAACATGTTAGTTTCATCAAAAGAAACATGCATAGATTCTTCAATTTTAAAAGAGGATTTGTTAAATATCCTATATGCCTTGCTGATTAATAAATAGCCTAAGAAAATTCCTTTTTCAGATTTTGGTTCAAATTTCCTAGGTATTTTTTGTCATTATTGTGAACAAAACATTTACAACCAAATGTTCTAAAATAGTTAACTTTAGGTTTCTTCCCTTTAAGTAACTCATAGGGAGTCTTACCCTTAAGTTTATGTATCAAACTCCTATTCAACACATAATTTGCTGTGCTAACAGCCTTTGCCCAAAAAGATAGGGGAAAATTAGCATCTGCAGGTAATGTAGTTGCTGATTCAATTAGGGTTCTATTTTTTCCTTTCAACTACCCCATTTTGTTGAGGAGTTCTAGGAGCTGAGAAGCAATGCCTGATACCTTCCTTCTCACAGAATTCTTGCATGAGAAGAGACTCAAACTCAGTGCCATGATCACTTCTGATCAATGCAACTACAGTAGAGTACTCAATCTGAATGCTCTTAAGAAATTCTGTAAGAACTTTAAAGTTATCTGACTTTTCTCTCAAAAAGAACACCCAAGTGAATCTAGAGAAGTCATCTACAATAACTAGAGTGTATGACTTCCCCCCTAAACTCTTTATTGCTATTGGTCCAAAAAGGTCCATATGTAACAAGTATAAAATTCTAGGTGAATCACTTTTAGATAATAATTTAAAACTGTTTTTAGTTTGCTTGCCTAGTTGACATGCCCTGCAAAGACCTTTCTTCTTGTATGAACAAAAAGGTAATCCTCTAACAAGATTGTCCTTAGATAATTTAGCAATGGTCCTAAAATTTACATGTCCTAATCTCTTATGCCAAAATTCACTAGGTTTGCTTAATTGATTAAATAAACAGATTTCTGATTTTGATGAGTTAAAATTTACTAAATAGATATTTCCTTGCCTAATACATGATAAAATAGTAATATTATCAGAAGACTTAATAAGGCATTTTAATTTATTAAAAGTTACCTGATACCCTTCATCACATAATTGGCTTATGCTGATGAGGTTGTGCTTCAGTCCCTTGACATAAGCTACTTCTTTGAAGGTAACTTCTCCAACCTTGACTTTTCCATATCCTTTTGTTTGTCCATAGTTGGAGTCTCCAAATATCACTTTTGGTCCAAGCTTTGCCTTGTAGTTGTTCAGATTGGCCTTGTTTCCTGTCATGTGTTTTGAATAGCCGCTATCCAAGTACCATTATTCATTCTTGTTTAGATAGCTCTGTACCTGCAAAATAGAAAAATAAACTAGTTGTTTTTAACCCAGACTACCTTGGGTCCTTTTGTATTACCACAAAACTCTGAAATAAAAGACATTTCAGGTTGATCCTTATAACCTTTTGGATGATATCTCCTTGGAGGTATTATCCATTCAGTGAAAGGATTGATAGTATGTTTAGAATAAGAATTCTTCATTTTTTTTGTATGTTTTCTGTTCGACGAACTAGGCTGAGTTCGTCGATCGCCGTTCGACGAATGGGTGTGCTTTCGTCCAGCGTCGTTGGAATAATGACTATACAAAAAATCTGTCTTCAGAGTTCGTCGATCTCTGTTCGACGAATTCGTCTGATTTCGTCGAGCTCCGTTCGACGAATTCTGCTGAATTCCTTTATTCTTAACAGCCTTACTTGAAATATTTTTATTTGCATCTACAACCTCTTTGCTCTTAGCATAAATGAATTTTATAGGTGTAGACAGTATGTTTTTCTTAATTAGAGGTGGCTCACTTGATGATGCACCCAAGCCTAGTTTGCCACTTAATCTGGCATTTACTGTGCTTGTAATGTCCATCAGTTTGATGCTTCTCCCATTTAGGGATTCTTCAAATTTCTTAGCCTCAGAAAGTTTATTCTCAATGAGAATAATATGTTCTCTAGAGGCAGCCAAATCTTTCTTAAGATTAGCATTTTCTTTACTTAATTTGTTCATTTCAGCTAGCTTATTTCTGAGAGTGATTATCTCCTTCTCAGATTTTATTAAGTCTAAGTAAAGAACTTTGAATTCATCTTTGAATTCAACTGAATTGAAATCAAAATTAGAAATTACCTGATCAGCATCATTGTCAGCTTCTGATTCTGATTCTTCTTCATCTGAGTTGTTTGATGAGGCATTGATAGCCATCATGCAGAAGCTTCTTTCTTCTTCATTATCTTCATCATCAGAAGAGCTGGATGAAGATGCAAGATCTGACTCACTTCTTGAATCATAAATGGCCATCAAGCATTGGTCATTCTCATTTGATTTATCTTCATCTTCAGAAGAGCTGGATGAAGTTTCAGAATATGTTTCACTCCAGGTTTCTGCTACAAATCCTCTTCCCTTGTGTTTGTGTTTGTGGGAGGAAGACTTGCTGGAGTGCCTTTTGTCTTCTTTGTCCTTTTTCTTTTCTTTCTTCTGATTCTCTGGACATTCTGGTAGAACATGTCCAGGTTTCCTGCAACCAAACATACAATTTCTTTAGAATTGGATTTATCATACCTTGGCTTTTCTCTGGATCTGGAGTTCTTCTTTCTGAAGTCCTTCTTAGCCATCTTGTAGAACCTTTTGGCTAGAAGGCTCATGAACTCCTCATCTCTTGGAGCCTTTTCTTCTTCTTCAGTAGCTTGGAAAGCTATATTCTTCTCCTTCTTGGATGCTGAAGATGAAGTTGATTGTTCAGCTTCTCTGGTTTTGATAAGCTGCTCATAGGATTTGAGTTTGCCTAACAAGCTCTCAGTTGAGATCTCATTAAGGCTTCTGGCTTCCTTGATTGGCCAGATCCTAGAGTCTGGGGAAGCACATAAGGATCTTATCATTTATCTCAGTGATAGAGATCACTTTGTCCAAGGTCTTCAGCTCATTGATTATGAGGTTGAGCATGTTGTACATATCAGCAACTGTCTCAGATTCTCCCTTTTTGAAATTCTCATATTGAGAAATGAGGTGGGATTTTCTGTCCTTTCTTTCATCAGCTGATCCTTCAACCATATTGTTGAGTGAGATCCATATCTCTCTTGCAGAAGTGCATTCCACCACTTTTTGAAAAATGTCATCAGACATTGTTTGTGCTAGAATGTTCATTGCTTTTGCATCTGCACTTCTTTGCTTTTTCTGTGCATCTGTCCATTCAGGTGGTGGAATAGCATTGTTTGTTGTTGTGGTTTCAGCACTAGTTGTTGCTGTGGGAGCTGGAGGTCTTGATAAAATCACATTGAAAATTTCTTCATCAATAGAATTCATGTACAATCTAATCCTTGCCTTCCATAGTGCAAACTTATTTAGATTGCACATAGGAGGTCTTGTGCTTGAATACTCTTTGTTTTGTGCCATGAGTTTTTTAAGAAAATAAAACTCTAAAGTAAATTAAGATCTAATTGATCTTTATGATTCAGGTGTTAGCCTGTAAAAATCAACTATCCTCTGATACCAATTGAAAGTGAGGTTAGATCTTAAATTAACTCTAGAGGGGGGGGGGGGGGGTGAATAGAGTATTAAAACTTTTTATTAGTTTTATTGCGGAATTAAAATAGTGATATATATATATATGTGTGTGTATATAGTGATTTATAAAAACTAAATAAAGAAAACAGCACAACACAACAACACAGAAAATCACAAGCACACAGACGACACAAGGATTTTTATAGTAGTTCCCCAATAAACCTGGGTACGTCTACTCTTCTACCACACTTGGTAGGATCCACTAGGTTTTTGATCAGGTGCCCTATCACCAAGGGGTTTTTGATCAGGTGTCCACATACTAAGTGAGCTTTTGATCAGGTGCTCTAACCAAACCACAGGTTTTTAATCAGGTGCCCTGCCACCAATGGGTTAACTTTTGAAGGGAGTTATAACCCTGTATAAGAGGGGATAGAAGGGGTTATGAAGTTCTTCTCTGTCAATATGCTGAGAGAAGACTCTAGTGGATGTATGTTGTAAAGCTCCTCTGTCTGATATGAAATGCTTGACAGCTTGAGGATGGAGCTTTCACTTGAATCAAATAATCTTCCTATAGCTGATTAATCTGGAAGAATATGTTCTTCAGATTTTTGTTGCTCTTTTGAAGATCTGTACTTGCAGCTGATGACTGAGAGATTATTGTTGAAGTTGTTCTCAGAGAATGAGTGCTGCTATTTGAGGAAGAAGAAGATCTGTTAGCTTTTGTTCTTCTTGTTCTTCCTGTAACCTTTTTCCTTCTTTTTCTCTGTACAGCTATATTGATATGTTCTGTATTTTTCTGTCGTGATAACTATGGAAGTAATACTGTATATCTTCTTCCCTTTTCTTTTGATAATATTTGAAAATCAAATCCCTTGAATTAAGGAATAAATATATCTGGGAACTATAAATCTGCTGCGCCGATTACCTTTTTCCTTTTCCATGAAATGTTCCTTTTCCATTGAATGTCAACGGCTATTTTCTCTCGGGAAGAGATGGAAAGGAATATAATAAGGAAGGAAATAAATCTTGTCTTATCTGTAATAGATTCGTTGTTGTAGTCGATCTGAGTTCAGGGAATGGATAATATAATCTTCTGAAATAATTCTGAACTGAAATAAGAAATTTTGTCGATCTCAAGAATTTTCGTCGAACACGAAATTGAGTTCGTCGACCTCAAATGAATCTGGCTGGAAGAATTAAATCAGTTGAGCTGAATGATATTTCATCGATCTGAACATCTGATACTCATTCTTCGAACGCAGAGCTGAGTTCGTCAAACTGAGGAATTCGTCGGCCGCTGAGCTGAGCAAAATCGTCGACCGCAGAACTGAATAAAAACGTCGACTGCTGAGACGGGATCTGTTCGTCGACCGCTGAGACAGAATTTGTTTGTCGACCGCTGAAACAGAATCTGTTCATCGACCGCTGAGCTGAGCAAAATCGTCGACCGCAGAACTGAATAAAAACGTCGACCACTGAGACGGGATCTGTTCGTCGACCGCTGAGACAGAATCTGTTCGTCGACCGTTGAAACAGAATCTGTTCGTCGACCGCTGAACCGGTGAGCCGCTGAGATAGAAGCAAGCCATTCGTCGAATGCAGAGTGTAAGCCGTTCGTCGAACGCGGAGATCAGTTCATCGAATGCAGTGTGGAGTTTGTCGAACGCAGAATCTGAATGATTTCTTGAGTTCTAACAGCCTAAACCCTTGACCCATTGACTATACATTGGGGTCAACTTGATCCTAGTCAACAGATAGTGATCCTAGCCCAAATCAGAAATTGGGTTATTCCAACAGACTCGTTTCTTTTTTCGCGCTTATAGGGAGATTTAAGGTAAAGAATCGTTGGGCGCGTGTTCTGTTCGATTCAGGTGCTACCCATTTGTTCCTAGCAAGGGATTTCGTCGAGCGTCACCGTTTGACCCCTGAGCTGGGCAACGATTCGTTCCTCGTTAAGTTCCCTTCTGATGATTTGGTATCCTCGAACCAGTGCGTCCGAAGTTGCCCCGTTCTCTTAGGAGATTTCTTGGCTGTTGCTGATCTCAAGGTTTGGACCTAGAAGACTTTGATGTGATTTTTGGTATGGACTAGTTGTCCTACTATGATGTGGTCATCCGATGCAAGGAAAAGCGTCTGGACTTTGTGATGGACAACGATCATCCCATGAGCGTTTTTGGGTCTCCGTGCCAGTGTTCCCTGATAATTTCTACGGTGTGTGCTCAGAAATTGATAATTTCCGGTTGTTTGGCTTACCTTGTTTCTGTAGTAGAAACTGTTACTGGTTCGCCGTGTATTTAGGGTGTTCCGTTGGTGCGAGAGTTTCCTGATGTCTTACCCGTCAGTCTTCCTGGCCTTCCGCCTGATAGAGATGTGGAGTTCGTTATTGATCTTGAGCCTGGTACTCGTCCTATCGCTAAGACACCGTACTGTATGGCACCGCGTGAGCTAAAAAAGTTGCGAACTCAGTTAGATGAGTTGTTGCATTGTGGATTCGTTAGACCAAGTTCTTCGCCCTGGGGTGCTCCAGTTTTGTTCGTGAAAAAGAAGGACGGTTCTATGAGGTTGTGACAATTAATCAGTTAGGGATGTCGATGTCCTAGTCTAGAAGTTGACGACAAAAATTTGATCTTACAAGTAGTTATATCTGACCGTTCTTGAGGTTTGGGGCATTCAGAAGTGATCAACTTATGATTTGTTAAAAATCACACCCTATCATGGTAGAAAATTTTAACTTCAATAATAGCCCTTATGCCTTGGGAGCTATGATGATGTATAACCAGAGATCTTAGACGATGACTTATTGGATTTAGAATATAGTGTTTGAGTTTATTATGATAAGAATGATCTAAGTTTATCTTACTTTGGACCATTCGAAAGTGATCAAGACTAGCATATGTGGAGGTGATAGGAATTTGGTGAAATAAACGTGATGATATTTCCTTGATGAAATTGACTTGTGAAAAATCTTAGGGTTTCAAAAGAATTTTACCCGTATACCTTATGAATCAAACTCCACATAGAAAGTTATTGGGAGTCATCTTATAAACATGGATACTAATAAAGATTGGTTAACATACCCTCATAAGGTTCACAAGTGCACCACCTTAAAATTTGAGGATGATTGGGACTCCTAATGATCTGATCAGTCCAATGGTAAGAATTGGATAAGTTGTAGAGTGGAGATGATTGATCACTCAGACGTACTTGAAGGAATAAGAACCTAAACATGCGGAGAAAACTTTATAGAAGCATCGTCTACCCACACAAACAAGAGCTTTAGTCACTGGAAAAATGTTTTTTTTTCAGAGCGTGTAGTTTCCTGAAATAAAGAAAGATGTCATAGGTTTTCTGATGCACGGTGAGATCTGTTGACTGGTGAAGGCCAAGTGCAAGAGTCTTTGGGGAACTACCATAGTCACTGCCCGTGTTAGAGTGGAAGGTCGAGGATAGATTGACCAAGGTAGCTAGGGTCACCCCGAGCCGGAAGGATACTCCCGTGGGTGTTTGATGGGATTTGATGAGACGTCTGTCCATCATCGTGGTGCACCCAGGACGATTGTGTCAGATCATGATGGATGGGTTATGTCCAAGAAGTGATGATCAGAACAAGCTTATTTGGGCTCTTGGTTGACGTTCATCACAGCTTTCCACCCTCAGAGGGACGGAGGCACAAGACTCCACCATGCTGGATCCACGATAAATGTCTCCCTCCACCATGCCAAATTGACCTTACCCTTACCCTTATAAGGTTATTAGGGACCCAATGGACTAAAAACCCCCATCACGGGGCCACCAATTTGGCCAAATTGACATAAATCAACTCTAGCCCTATTTTGGTCAAAATGCCCTATTGTGGGTCAATTGGCCTCCACTTTGCCAAATTGACCCTACCTAGACCCTCCTAACACTTAAGGGAGACCAATGGGTCACTACCCACCCATTGGGGTCAACCCAAATGGTCAAATTGACCAAAGTCAATTCTACCCTAAATTTAGGTAAAAATGACCTATTTTGACCTAATCAAGTCCAATCCACTTGGGCTAGACTCAATTGAGGTTGTCCACCACCTAATGGGGTTGGGTGATACTGAATTTGCCATTCAATTTCAAAAAATTCGGCCAGGAGAGAAACCCCAATTTTCCCCAAAAATGGTGGAGAGAGAAAGAGAGGGAGTAATGACATCCACGGTCATGGGATGCCAAAAGCCCCCCAATTGATGGGGATTCATCTCCCCTGGATGTTACAAGAAGTGTAGGAGTTTTTCCAGACCATATGGTGGCTGAATTGATGAGATTTCAATTTTCCAAAGAAGCCTTAATGGTCATGGCCAAAAATTTCCCCTTCAAATTCCCCCTATACAGCCCCCATTCTCAAATCCAACTCCACAATTAGCTTCAAAAGGTGGATGACAGTCCAAATCATATATTGGATCGAAGGTTTTGGTGGAGAATGGAGAGGTCGGGCAAGCTCGCCGGAGAAGGGAAAAACCATGGCCGACCACCGCCGCCATCGCCGTCGGGCTCCAAGAAGGTCTGGTTCTTCTACTCTTCTCTAGTGGATAGATCTACATCAAAAATCGGCAAGGATTGGGGCCAATTGGTCCCCAATCAACATGACCGAAATCCCATTTTTTGGAGGTTTTCTTTTTGCCCAAACCGCTGGTTCCGGCCACCACCGGCCGGCCAAGACCCCCCATCGTCGGCCACCACCTCAAGGAAGGTGGTGGTGGCATTGGCCGGCCGGGGAGGGGTGTGGGTGGCCGGGAAAACCAAGGTAAAGGGGCTACAGGTCGGGGAAATCTGGACCCTTGGCTGGCGGAGGAAGATGACCAGCTACCTGTTGGAGCCTATGTTCCGCATCTCTTGGTTTGAGAATAACAAATACTGTGTTGTATTTGATCTAGTATTTGGTGTGTTTATAGTGTGCAGGTTGTACAGGAACTATAGCTACACATCCCTATGAATAGTTTGCTGATTGGAAATGACTCTCTGGAAAGATAGCTAACGCTCGTGTTAGTAGTTAACGCCCAATGTTATCAACCGCTGAGAAGAAAACCGCTGAGACGAAAACCGCTGAGAAGGAAGCTGCATTCGACGAATGGAACCTGCGTTCGACGAACTCTGAAGGCGCTCGACGAAATCTGGAGGAAGCTGCGTTCGACGAACGAGGAGTTCCGTTCGACGAAATTTCCTGCGCTCGACGAACTTGAGCTCGACAAGATGCGTTCGACGAACGAGGGGTTCCGTTCGACGAAATCTCCTGCGCTCGACGAACTTGAGCTCGACAAGCTGCGTTCGACGAACGAGGGGTTCCGTTCGACGAAATCTCCTGCGCTCGATGAACTTGGGCTCGACAAGCTGCGTTCGACGAATGAGGAGTTCTGTTCGACGAACTGAGCCCGCGCTCGACGACATTGTGCCCGACAACTGCGTTCGACGAATGTGAAGCTCCGTTCGACGAAATCGATTCCATTCGACGAAAGTTGGTTCTGTCACGATCCTTGGCGGTATGCACGATCCTGACAGTTGCGGCTTTTCCGTTCGACGATGGGTGCGTTCGACGAAGGCGTGTTCGACGAAATCAGTCCCGTTCGACGAAATTGGTTCTGTCACGCTCCCGACTTTATGCACGATGTCAGCAACTGCCGTACACGATTTCACTAACGCCGGGCGGTATCCTTAACGCGCGCGTTAGCTTCCGAGGCTATTTAATGTACATCCCCTTTCATTCTCAATGAAAATAGATGATTCCTGAATTCTGATACTTTGGAGAGAGGTTCGTGCACAGCAATTAAGAGATCTCCCTTGGGCTAACATGAAGATCTAAAGAAGATTTTGAAGGAGAAGGTCTACAACGCATATTCCATACGAAGGACGATCGTTTCAAGAATGCCAACATCTACATCGACTTCGTCGTCACCTTCAGAATTTCTTGGCGAGTTTCTCTTTACTTATCTTGTAATATTTTATTTTTCCTTTTGTATTTTGTGTGGAGAAATCGTTCGGTGAGAACGTCGGATTCCGGGAAGGATTCCGTGGGTAAATTCGCCTTGTGTTGGCGACTAGGTCCTTGTGCGGCTTAGGGGTAATTCGCCGCCTTGTGCGTGGCGACTAGGTCAAGGGTAGATCTAGGGGGTGGCTAGAGGCCTTATCTGGGGATAGATAGGCTATAGCCAACCAGTCCTTGGGAGAAGGACCGGTGAAACAACAAAAAGTGTTTTTATATATTTTCGCATTGATTTCTAGCGTTATAGAAATTAAACATTTGGGTATTCAATTTATTATGAAATAAAATCATGTCTTTTAATGTTCTATTCAATTGATTTTATTTCCTCTTCAAGAATGTTTTAATTTCTATTTTCATCAAAGTATTAAAATTAACATTTGTATAATTATCTTTGAAATACAATAATTATTTTCATTATCTCTGATTTTCTGGAATTGTATTTCATTTGAGATTTCATAAGTAAAATCACTGTGGCAATCATTTTGTTCTGAGGAATATTCTCTGGAGAGCTAACGCCCAGCGTTAGGACTTAACGTCAGGCATTAGCAACAGTCAACAAAAAGTTTTGTTTCAATTATTTAAAAAGGAATCTTCATTACAATCCTATCTGGAATATTAAAATATATTTTTCTATAAAATATTCTGAAACTTCAGTCTCAAACTCTGATAAATTTAATTAGGATCTAAATTCCATAAAACCCTTATTCACCCCCCCCCCTCCAAGGGCGCCGTAAGATCCAACACTACCATCTGATTTGCTTTAGGATTCGTGCTAAATCATGTGGTATAAATCTTTATGAAATTGAATTTTCTATCACATATGTTGTTGTACATAGATTAATTTATTAAAAATACTTAGGGCCCTCTACAGAAAAAGTAGCCAACACCAAAGTTGTAGCCCTTGGAGTCTACTTTAGTCTAAAATTGATTTCCGCCCAGAAGGAGCTCTGTAGCTCCCTGTAGGTCCATTTTGGTGGGACTGGTCCTTAGGGTAGGACAACCACCATTTCTTGAATAACTTTTGATTGGGAAATGATATTGACTTGAAAATTGAAACCTATGCTATTTGTACCTACACGCTTAACATATCCAAAGATGGGAATTCTAGGAGAACATTTTTCTAAGGTTTTTGTAATAATTTAATAATTAATATATTATTTAATTATAGGGTCTAATGACCTCCAATCCCCTCCAAATTTTTGTGGGTTCTCTTTAAGGTTATTATATGACCCTGGTACAAATGTTAGCCCAATTGGTACTGATTTGGTTGGGTAATTTGTTAACCCAATTTGGTCAAACTAGGTCAAACTAGATCAAAAATGCACATGATGGAATTAGGTGGTCAAATCTCATCCAAGCGGTGTGAAACTTTGTCCACTGGTTTAGAATCACATAAGACACCCCCATGAGTAATTTGGGGTGATGAGTGGTGGATATGCCCTAGGACCCTAGTTTTAACCTTAGGGTTGCACTTTAAGCCTTGTGAAGGACATAGGGGCATATGTCCTTGAATGGTCATGAAACTTGGTAGATAAGTTCATATGGTGTAATTATTCCCTAGGAAATTTTAAGGGAATTTTAGGACCACTTATCCCCTCTGATTTAGGTTATAACCATTTTTGGGAACCTCCTTATAAGAGAAATTTACAGGCTCAAATGACCTTGGATGTTAATTAAAGTTTGGTGGTGCCCTCATAATCATGTAATAGATCTCTGGTAATTTTTTGTGTAATTGTTTAATTAATTTAATTAGCACTTCATTCACAAGTCATCTATTTGGTCTTAAGAATATAATAAATAATTAAGGGCCAAATACCCTCTGAAAATTTATGAAACTTGGTGGTAGGACATTTTAGGGCTATATAGAGCTCTGTGAATTTTTGTATAATTTTTAGAATCATTCATCAGTAGGTTCCTTCACAAAGATCCCTAGAATGAGTTTACTTGGAATATTTATTTATGTGATTAATTAGTCTTGATAAATTCTGGAATTTGGCCAGTAGACTTTTCTGGTTAGTATGAAGGTCTGGTAATTTTCCCATAATTGTTAGACAAGTATGATTGGTGGTTCCTTCTTTAAATTCTAATTTGGGATAATTGTTCAATATCATAATTAGAGGCCAACCCCTTACTGCAAAATTTTGATATTATGTATTTGTTGTTATTTTGACTTCATAGATTTTCCATAATTTTGTGGAGACAATATCATAAGAGGATTTTATACTTCATGTTCAATTTCATACTGGGTCAATGTTGAGGAAAATTATAATAAATGCCAATTAAATAAGGAAAAATATGATCCTCTGGATTTAGTCTTAGAATATCATTGGGTCTACGTATAGTAAAACTGTAAAACTTGGGTAAATTGAAGACCAGTAGGTGGGAATGGAAGGTAGATGGTATACCTAGCCTGATTGAAGTGATTTGAGGTTACCAAAAGGAGTTATGAGATGAGAGTGTGCTTGGTGAGTTAAGGGTAAAGTTGTGCCCGGGATTGACGAAAGATCGTCGTTCCCGTGGGGAGTCAGAAAACACTTAGGAGGTTAATTCAAGTGCAATGTTAAGAGGGGTATTCTTATGGGTAGATACCAATAACATTAAGAGCCTTGGAAAGGGAGCTTTGGGGTGTCATACCATTATAGTTTCTAGTACAGTAGTGAGCCCCTTACAGGGTAATCATCAGAAAGTCCAAGATTAACCATAAATTGCAGGGATAAGTTGATGTACAAGATTAGCTTAATAATACACTCACCCACACCCCGTTGTTACGAGTATATTAGTCGGTTTGGTCTTACGAGCGGTAGCCTCGGTGATTGTAGCGACAGACTAATTAGTCTGGTGAGCTTATGACTCTGTAATGTTTGTTGGTGCGGACGGGTTGGTCCGGCGAGCCGGTGGCTCAGAAGGATATGGTGACGGGCGGGTTAGCCCGGGGAGCTTATGGCTCGGAGATAGATGGTAAACATATTTGCATGTGCATCAAGGTGGTGGGTCTCCGGTATTAGACAGTCGTTCACACCGACGTCAATACGTTGACTCGGCAAGTGTGAAATTTGCACTTAGCCACGAATGTCTGGCGGTCCAGCCAGTAAGAGTACGCAGATGCTCCGCGGTTTTGTGTTGAGGCGTACGATAAGTCTAGGTTAGGTAGTGTGAATGCCAACCTAGAGGTGGGGGATGCCCAACCCACCGCTTCTGTTTGCCATTATGGGAGTATCCTAGGAGTCTTGCTAGCTCCAAAGAGGGGGAACTAAAGGTCTGTGCGCATAGAGTCGAAGTGTGTGAGTTGCACTTGTATGAACATATCATTAAATTGCATAAATCTGCATGTCATGGCATAAGCATTGCATTTCAACCCCTACCCCTATCGTATAAATTGGTTATGAGACATTTTATACGATAGGCCCTGCTAAACGACCCCTTGGTCTATAGGTTTGTATGGGCATTCCTATAAATAAATGGTTACATTTCTATTGTGTACTTATCTTTACCTACTGTTCTTTACTTGCTTTTTACCATGCTTTATATTTCTGCTTCAATTATCTATATACACATGTGTAGTTGTAGACATTTCCTGTAGACAAGATCCGTCGTCATCTGCTTTGTTTTATACCCCTTGCTGTCCTCCGCTTCATCCTCCCGCACAGTGCCTAGGAGCCATTGGGGGTGGGGAACATAAAGCTTAGTCTTTTTGACTAACGGTCGGTGGACCATATCATTTTAGGGGATCGAAGAGACGCAGCAACACTAGAGGTCGGTGCAGACGGAGGCGGGCCAGTATAGTACAGGAGCACCAGTTCCAGGATTAGTGAGTGATTAGTAGTTAGCTTCCACAAGTGATCTTGTAGTGAGGACATGATGTACTGGGCATGAGCCCTTTTATTATTGTAATCTTTTATTTCAGTTATATCATGTGGACATATATATATAGCTTGTGATTTGTGGACTTGAACTTCTATTGTTCGTTTATACTTTTCTTCTTCTGTGATCGATATGGCCGGCAAGATCGACGCTTTGTAGTGGCGACCTTGCCATGTGTTGGTGCCACCGCAAAGCGGCGGTTCTGGGTATAAGACCCGGTTTTGAAAGGAAAAAAATGGGGTCTTACACTAAGTAGGAAATTAGTTACCCATGATGAGAGTAGAGACAATAAAAAAGAGAGAGATTATCGTTTTCATTGATGTAACATCCCCTTTGCTTCTAGGCCCCTAGTGTGAATTATGTCATGACAAGTGTCATGACATGTGATCTAGAGCAGAAATTTGACCATAGAAGCTTAGGTGACCAAATGAAATCACCTAAACCACCCTTGACCTAACTAGGTCAACCAACCATGGTATGGCCCGATTAGACTCCAATTTACCAAATTGACCTCACCCATACCCTCCTAACCACTAAGGGAGGTCACTAGGTCAATAATGACTCATTGGGCTCACCCAATTTCATGAAATTGACCAAAGTCAACTTTGGGTCAACTTAACCCAATTCAACCATATATAATTGACTCAATTGGACTTCAATCGATCAAATTGACCCCACCGCCACCTTCCTAACCCTATTAGGGAGTCAATGGACCATAAACCACATAATGGGGTCAGCCAAATCCCCCAATTTGACCAAAGTCAAACTTAGGTCAATTTAGGTCAAATCAACCCCAAATGGATCAATTAGCCCAATATGGACCCCACCATGAACCAATCAACACTGGATGGTTCCATGAAACCCATGACCACACAATTGATTCAACTCCACCATTGGTTGACCAAGTCAACCATGAAAGTCAACATTGGTCAAAATAGACCTAAAATAGGAAATTAAGGAATTTGATTTATTTCCATGGGCTAATGCCCACATGGGCAGCCCATATTGCAAGCCCACCATCATATTAAACCCCCCTGACCTCTGAAATCGAATTAGGATGATATGGCATGGTGGATTTAAGGTTTTTCCCAATTTTTGGGAAAGGAATCAATGTGCATTCATGGCTTGAATGCCAATTAACATTCAAATTCCCTCCCAATACATCTCCCTCACTCCCCCTTTTAATTCCAACCATTTTCCAGCTTCCCCATGCCAGCTGGTGGAGGAATTCAAAGGGTTTTACCCATGGCCGATGTAACATCCCTATTCTTTCTAGACCCCCTTGTGTTAGGGTTAAGACTCTGGTAATGACTAGGGGTCATGAGATGACCCTAGGCTAGGTTGAACATACACAAATTGTTAGGAGCACCCCAAAAGTGCATATGTCAATTCAACCCTAATTGGCTCAATTAGGTTGCTCATGGTCAAATTGACTCTACCCTTGACCTTATGATGTCATAGGGGACCCAATAGACCCAAAAGCCCCATCATGGAGCAACCAATTTGACCAAAGTCAAACCTAGGCCAATTTAGGTCAAACCTACACCTTTTGGATAAATTGGCCCAATTGGGACACCACCATGACCCAACTAACTTTGGGTGGTGTTAAGGGACCCAAGACACACCCCTTGAACCAGTCAACCCATCAGTTGACCAAGTCTACACCTCAAGTCAACCTTGGTCAAACCTAGCCTAAAAAGGAGAATTAAGCCCAAGTTGATTTCAATGGGCTAAGGCTTGGACCAAGGCCCATCCTACAATCCATTAGGATTATTTTATTTTATTTTATCTGATTAAATGGGTTTAATGGTGGAATTAATGAATTTTTCCCCTTAATGAAGAGAGAGAAAGAGAGAGAGAGAGAGAGAGAGAGAGAGAGAGAAGGGAGTAATGGAGGGAGGCCATGGGGCACACTCTTCCTCTTCACCAAGCCCACCATTCATCTTCCCTGATGCTTGCGAGGAGATTCCCCATCAATTACAACCCACAACCATCAAAGAGGGGTCATTAATGACATGACCGAATTCTTTTCCCCTCAAATACCCCCTATACAGCCCCCCATTCTCAAATCCAACTCCACCATTAGCTTCAAAAGGAGGATGACAGTCGAAATCATATATTGGATTGAAGGTTTTGGTGGAGAATCAAGGATTCAGCAAGGAGGAGCTTAGAGGAGGACGGAAATGGCGCACCACCGCCGCCACCGTCGTCGGGCTCCAATAAAGGTCCATTTCTCTTTCTCTCCCCTTGTGCTAGTATCCTAGATCGATTAGGAGAGACATCGGGCTCAATAGAGCCCGATCCAAGGAGAAAAATTTCAGAAATTTCCATGGAAATTTGGAGTTGCGAGTTCGCCGGAAACGATCTCTCCGGTGGTCGTGCCTCCGCCCGACGTTAGCCGCCGCCTCAACGGAGGTGGTGGTGGTGGTGGTCGGCTGGGGAGGTGGCCGGGTGGCCGGAATTAAGGGCTGGAAAAGCTCCAGGTCGGGCAAATCATGGCTGTTGGCTGGAGGTAGAAGAGATAATCAGAGCCGTTGATTTGGACAGAATAATTAATATATAAATTATTATGTGTATTTGGTCATCTATAAATGAGATTTTTGCTCCTTAAAAATGAGGCCTTTAGAGGCCATTTCAAGAAAAGTGACCAGAGACAAGTTGTAGATTTTTGTGTCTAGTTTAATTTAAAATTTATTTGAGCCAGTTTGGCCCACTGGTTTGACCGCAACACTCATTTTGGTGCAAGGTATTACAAGGTTGACCATAAATTAAAATGGGTTCCCCCACTAAAATATTCATCCAAATGCTTTGAAATTTGGACCATAGGCTAGTTATACTAACACACACATCATATCCAAAAATGGGAATTTTTGGAGATGATTTTTCTATTGTTTTTGTAAACATTTAATAATTCATGTATGAATTAGTTAGAGGGTCTATGGACCTCAAAACCCTCCAAAATTTTGGTAGGCGATTCTAGGGGTAATCATATGACCCTGGTAAAAATTTCAGCACCTTTGGAGTTGATTTGACTAGGTATTATAGTGTTTCAAATTGGTCAACTAAGAGAAAAATTAGGTCAATATACCCAAGTGCTCTTGATGGATTTGAGGGGCCAATCCTCATCCAAATGTGGTGAAACTTTGACAACTACTTTGATATCACATAAAACACCCTCACAAATGGTTTTTGGTGGTTTGGTGTTGATATGCCCTAAAATTCTAGTTTGAACCCTAGGTTGCTCATATGAGCATTGTGAAGGACATGGGGTCACATGTCCTTGGAATGACTTGAAAATTGGTAGGTAGTTTCATGAGGTGGAAATAAGTCCGGGATAATTTTTCTAGAATTTTTAGTAATTTTAATGCCCACTGAATTGCTTATTATTTAATTAGGTCACCTTCCTTCAAAATGAAATTACATGTCCATACATGCTAGGATGATTATGAAACTTTGTTAGTGAGTTTATATTGATGATATTATTATCTGATAATTTTTCTATGAATTTTTTATTGATATATATAGTACTTTTTTCACAACACCCAATATTTGCCCGAGTTGTAAGAAAATTAATTATAGGTTTAATACTCACTGGAAAATTACGAAACTTGGTCAGAGGACTTTTTAGCGCAGACATCAATTATTTGGGTGATCAAAGGAATTTTAAATATTATTATTTTTGGCCAATAGACTTCACTGGCCATCATAGACCTCTGGAAAGTTTATCATAATTTTTAGATGAATAATTTTAGTACTTCCTTCATGATCCTATCTATTTGGTTAATTGTTTAATGTTCTATTTGGAGATCAAAACTTGTCTGGAAACTAGTGATATTCATACCTTGCTGTTATTTTGTTATTATAAAGTTGTGAGAATTTTATCGAGGTCATTGCTTGTCAGAATCTCATACTTCATGTTCAAATCTATAGGTGGTCTGATTTTAGGAAAATTATTTTAATGATCAAATAAATTAGGAAAATTACAAGTTTATGAACTTAGGCTTAGAATGTCATGATGGACGCCCAATAAAAATCTTAGAGCTTCTAGATGAGAATTTGGAGTTTTCTGTTTTTATCCATCATGTAGTTCAAATGGTCTGTGTATAGTGAAAATGCTGAATTAGGATAAACATGTAGGTCTTATATGTGGAGTTAAAGAAGTTGGTGCACTTAGACTGACTGGGTTTGGAAGGGTTCACCAAAAAGAGGGTAGGAGTGAGATGCTTGGTTGACTAGGAGGCAAGATTGTACTCAGGATCGACGATAGATCGTCCTTCCCTTGGGATGTCATAAAACACTTAGGGTAGTTCAAGTGTAATGGTAAGATGGGTATGATTATGGGTAATTACCAATAATAGTAAGTGTCTTGGAAATGGAGCTTTGGGATTCAGCCCATCGTAGCTCCTAGTACCGCTGCGAGCCCCTCATAGGGTACTCCTCGGGAAGTTCAAGATTAACCCTAAATCGTAGGATTAAACTATTAAGCAAGATTAACTCTTAATAATGCACATTCACACACCCCGTTGTTATGGGAGGTTAGCCTGGTTTAGTCTCACGAGTTGTAGGCTCAGTGGTTGTAGAGACGGGCTGGATGGTCCGACGAGCCAGTGACTCGGAAGGTTGTTGTGACAGACGGGTTAGTCCAGGGAGCCGAGGGCTCGAAGATTTATAAATATTCATGGTTGCATGTGCATAAAGGTGGTGGGTCTTCGGTATTGGACGACCGTTCACACCGACGTTGATACGTTGACTCGGCAAGTGTGGTTTTGCACTTAGCCAATGAAAGACTGGTGGACCAGCCAGCAAGAGTATGCATGCGCTCCGCGGTTGTGTTCTTCGCGTTGAGGCATACGATATATCTAGGTTAGGTAGTGTGAATACCAACCTAGAGGTGGGCGAGGTCCAACCCACCGCTTCTGTTTTCCACTACGGGGGTATCCTGTGAGTCTTAGCTAGCTCCAAAAAGGGGGAACTAAAGGTCCATGCGCATAGAGTCGTGTGTGTGTGTTGCACTTGTGTGAACATTACATTAATCAACATAACATTGCATGTCATAGCATAAACATTGCATTTCAACCCCTACCCCTATCGTATAAATTGGTATGAGACTTTTTATACGATAGACCTGTTGGGTATTGTAGCCACAATGTCCTTGATTTGAAGAAGTCCTCTTCAAACTAAGATGAATTGTAGTGTATTTGATCATACATTTTAGATGTGGTCTTGCAGGTTCATATTGCTAAAGTGTAGACCAATGTCAGGTCAAAGTGGGTCAATAAGCACAGCTTCACACAATGTAATTCCTCATTGTGTGGAACATGGTGTTGACTCATGTGTGATCTCTCTATTGGGATACACTTCTTTGTCAAGCCTAATGAAGCTCATGGAAGGAGGTGCAGCTGATGATCAAGAAGGAGAAGTAATTTTTCCTACGTCTCTTTTCGATCGACGAAAATCTGTGAATTCGTCGAGCTCCGTTAGACGAACAGAAGGGATTTCGTCGAGAGCCATTCATTGATCAGTTAAATTGAAGTTCTAAGTTCAGCGTTCGTCGAACTCCGTTCCACGAACTGATATATTTTCGTCGACCGCTGTTATTCTAAAGATTAAAGAAGTTCCGTTCGACGAATTCGACGAGCAATCCTTAAGTCGACGAATTCGTGAAGAACTTTCATTCTCGTTGTCGATATATATATTTTCTTCTCTTCTTTCTGTCTCCAGGCAAAACCCACGTTTGTTCGTCGAATAAGACAACCCGTTCGACGAACTCTCTGAAGAATAAGCCAACCTCTTGAAGAAGTTCTCCTCAGCCCTTACAAGTTTTTAAGCCAAGTAAATTCGTCGAATGAATTTAGCTACTTCGAAGAATTCGTCAGATCAAATACATTGCATCAACGAATTCATCGAATCATTAATGTCCCTCGACGAATGCTGACAGAGCGCGTTTTGGCCGTCCGTCTGTTTATTTAGGTCTTCCTTCCACGCGGCCGTTTTTCATTAAATGACGCTTCTAGCCATTGGAGGAATGCTTATAAATAGCTAATAGATTATTTCCAATAATCGAAGAATCGTGATTTCGAAATAAAATAGTGGAAAAGATCGCAGAAGCGCTGTCGGGTTTGTTCGTTCTCGCAAAGCCCTAGTTACCGCTGACAAAGCTTTCGATTGGATCTTCCTAAAGAAAAGAGTCAACTAGATCTCTGCTTTCTGATTTCATCAAGTTCCATTCAGTCTCCTAAGTTCTCAGATCAAGTTCTCTCAAGGTAAGATTTCTTCTTCCTTCCTTCAAAATCCAGATTTCTATTTCTCTCAAGGAAGAAGAAGATCTATCATTTTCAGATCTGAAGAAGAACCTCTACTGAAGTTCTAAGAAGATTGTTTCACAATCTAAAGTTTTTCTAAGATTTCTTTACAATATTCTTGTAGGAGTTTTACTCCGAGTTGTAGGAGAGTTATCTCCGAGCTTGTAGGAAGATTTTCTTCCGAGTTTGTAGGAGCGTTGTCTCTGAGTTGTAGGAAGCTTGCTTCCGAGTTGTAGGAGTTCTACTCCGAGTTAGTAGGAAGGATTCCTTCCGAGTTGTAGGAGATTTTGTTCTCCGAGCTTGTAGGAGTTTGACTCCGAGTTGTAGGATCATTCTTGATCCGAGCCATAGTGAAGTAGCCTAGTCTAGCCGGGCGTGCTAGATAGGTGAGGTGGAAAGTGGACTACCCAAGATCGGGAACCACTATAAATCTCTGTGTTGTGTTGTGCTCTTTTGATTTCTGTGTGCTTTTATTTCTATATTTTAATTCCGCAAAAAGCCAAAGAAACCACATATTCACCCCCTCTAGGTGATTTAGGTAGCAACTAGATTCTTTCAAGACCTTTCTAAACTACCCCTTGGTCTATAGGTCTGTATGAGCATTCCTATAAATCAAGGTTACCTTTCTCACTTACTTCACTTTACTTTGTCTGTGGTAGCCTGTTCTTATCTTGATGGTCACTTTACCATATTTATAACACTGCTCTTAATTTGTTATTACTGTCATACAGTAGTTTTCTTTATATATGTACTCATGTTAGTATAGTTTCGATGTCATCTGCTTGATCTACTTACTACCTCAAATACCTTTTCTTTCCTCCTCCCCGCATGGTGCCTAGGAGTCGTGGGTGGGGGGGGGGGGGGGGGGGGGGGGGGGGGGGGGGGGGGGGGGGGGGGGGGGGGGATGACAGTGGCTTAGTCTTTTGACTAACGGTCAGTGGACCATATCATTTTAGGAACTCGGGGAAATGCATCAGTCGTAGGAGGATGCAAGGCATGAGGAGCAGTTGCGGCGCATTACCACTACTACACGACGACAGGTTGAGGATAGTCTTTTGTTGCTTCTGCTTAGCTGTTGAGAAATGTGAGAAAGAAAGTATATTGTATTAGACATATACCGGGCCTAAGCCCATTTACTCTCTTTTCTTACATTATACTCATTGTGGACTATTGCTCATTTATATATAATGATGTTGAGCTATGATCTCTGGACTTGTGATACATATGTTCTTTGGTTGACTTACTGCGATATGATCATTTTAGCCGGCAGGTTCGACGTCGTGCTGTGGCGTCTAACTTCGTAGTTGGAGTCACCGTAAGGCGGCAGTTCTGGGCATAAGACCCGGTTGTGAAGCAAAAAAAGGGTCTTACAAACTGGTATCAGAGCGAAACCACGATCATAGAGGAAGTCCACAACACTGGGTCACCCCACGCGAGCATTAGTTTGGGGACAAACTAAGCAGTGGAAGCGATGATGTGCCCATGTGTAAAGATCACATTATATAGTCCTTTAATCAATGAGTTAAGCCAACCCAACTAGGACACTTGACTTACTAAGATGATACTCAGTGTATCCTGGTCGAAATCGATCTAATGTATAAATTCGGTTAAGGTACGAGGATACCTAGAGCGACTAAAGGAAGAGTCTAATGCGAGAGTAGCTACTTAAGGCTTAAACTCGAATGTCCCTACTTCGCCTGTCAAGGAATTACCCAAACTAAATTTAATGGCCTTAAGGGGAATAGTTGCCTACAATCCTCAGCGGAATAGTAGGGACTCATGGACTTAACCCTCGTACCAATGACATGATTAGGTTGAGACAAACATCACACTAAGCATTAAGGGTCGGATAAGAGTTCAAGTTCAGAAGAGACCCATTTGGGATTAGCTCACATGTTGACCTTGAGAAGGTTGTCGTAAATGGTAACCGGAGAGCCTAAAGTATGGAGAATACCGATTATTCTCAGGATGGAACCCCAAGTCTAAGGTTGTATGCCCTAAGAAATGTGTGCATACTAAGGACGAATATAACATGGTAATGTCGAGGAAACTTAGCCCAAAATAGGTAGGGGCTTATCTTTTGTTTATTGGCCAAATTAGTTACTGACTTGGGTTTTCTTAAACCTGATTTAGAAAATTTTGTATTACAAACATAGTGACTTCGAGGTTGTTATATACGATGTTACTCGGGAAAAGATGTGATTTTGTAAAAGCATGTTTGGTGTGATGATCAACCCTCTCTGGAAAATGAGATCCTTGAAGAATTACTTCATCTTAAGTAGGCATAGATCGGATAAGAGTCAAACTTGGATAAGGGATGAACAGGTTCCTAATAACCTTGTATGAGCGGTGGTATCATAGACCCTTAGACGACGACTTATTGGATTTAGAATATAATGCTTAAGTTTTACTATTGGTTAAAATGATTAAAACATATCTTATTTTGATCGTACAAGGGTGTCTAAGCCTGTCATGTATTAAAATGTTTGGAATTGATGAACTAAACATGAGGAGTGATTGACCACTACTATTCACGCTTACCTGACATACCCAAGTCATTAGATTGAAAACTTGCAGTTTGGTATAAGGCAACGTCATGGTAATAAGGAAGAGTAATTACGAGACTAAACTATTACAAGACACCATGTGAATTAGATGGCGGATAGTGAAATTTATGATATTTAAGCAGCTAAGACTAAGTTGTCATGGAAGTTGAGAAATTAGTAGACGACATATTGAAGATGTATACCTTAGGTATAACTCTGCGACCTTGATTCAGATAGAATCAAGAACCAGAATATATACGTCTGATGACATTATAATCACGGTTAGCTAGACTCGTGGCCAGGGGAAATAGATTTTGATTATCAAGTGTGATTATGGCAAAATTGCTTGAAAATTATAGGCATTAATGATGATCTCCAAAGGTTCACGAGTAAACCCTTATAAATTTTGAGGATGATGGGTCGCTTGATGATGTGATCATTCCCACTAAAGGGTAGAATTGGATAAATCGTAAAGATGTGTTGATCGATTTCTCGGCCGTACTCGAATGAATAAGAATCTGATCGTATATAGGAAATTTATAAAGTCGTTGTCTATACACACTAAACGAGAACTTTAACCACCGGAAAAATTGTGTATTTTGAAACATGTATTTTCCCGGAATGAAGAAAGATGTCATAGATTTTGTGATGCAGGGTGAGGTCGGTCAGCTGGAGAAGGCCGAGTGCAAGAGTCCTGGGGGACTACTCTACAACCATTGGCCGTGTTAGAGTGGACGTTCGAGGATATAATTATGGATTTCATACACATGATATAATTATGGTGACATAGGTTGTGAATTTCGACATAGCTTTCCACCCTCAGACGGAGGTGCAGAACTCCACTGCTTTTGATCCAGGACGAGGATCCAAAGGTACTCGGCTCGGAATTTTTGGAGGACAAAGATGCCCAGTTGCGACTGATTCGAGATAGGATGCTGGAGGCCCAGAGCAGACATACCAAGTATTATTATGCGCAACATCGTCGAGTAGAGTTCCAGGTTGGAGACCTGGTGTTTCTGAAGATACGTCTGATGCATGGAGTCTCGCTGGTACGCGGGTGGATGAAGCTCAGTCCGAGATATGTGGGGCCCTATAGGATCCTGGAGCGGATCTACCCCTTGGCTTACAGACTAGAGATGCCGCTGGAGTTAGCGGGATTGCACGACGTCTCGCACGTCGCCGCCCTAAGGAGGGATCTACCAGTTCGGAGCAGCAGATATCTACTGTAGATGGCCCGGTAGCTTCTGATCGATCAGTTCGCTTGGAGCCATTCAGGATAGACGATACAGCAGTACGAGTCTTGCGGCGCAAGAAGGTACCGTAGGTAAAGGTCCTGTGGTAAAATCATGGACAGGAGGAGCTTATCTGGGAGCCACTGGAACTGATGCAGCAGAGGTAGTCGGTGCTCTTCAAGTCAGGTATAACTTCAATTCCTAGGGGATGTTACGTTCAGTTACTTTCGGTAGAAGCAAGCCTAACCTGAATTTCGGGGATGAAATTATTATTTTTGTTTATTGAGATTTGTAACATCCTTATTCCTTCTAGACCCCCCTTGCATTAGGGTTAAGACTTTGGTAGTGACTAGAGGTCATGAGATGACCCTAGGCTAAGTTGAACCTAGGCAAATTGCTAGGAGCACCCCAAAAGTGCATATGTTAATTCAACCCTAATTGGCTCAATTAGGCTGCATATGGTCAAATTGACTCTACCCTTGACCTTATGATATCATAAGGGACCCAATAGACCCAAATGCCCCATCATGGGGCCACCAATTTGACCAATTTGACCAAAGTCAAACCTAGGCCAATTTAGGTTAAACCTACACCTTTTGGATAAATTGGCCCAATTGGGACACCACCATGACCCAACTAACTTTGGGTGGTGTTAAGGGACGCAAGACACACTCCTTGGACTAGTCAACCAATAGGTTGACCAAGTCAACACCTCAAGTCAACCTTGGTCAAACCTAGCCTAAAAAAGGAGAATTAAGCTCAAGTTGATTTCAATGGGCTAAGGATTGGACCAAGGCCCATCCTATAGCCCTTTGGATTATTTTATTTTATCTGATTAAATGGGTTTAATGGTGGAATTAATGAATTTTCCCCCTTAATGAAGAGATAGAGAGAGAGAGAGAGAGTAGGGAGTAATGGAGGGAGGCCATGGGGCACACTCTTCCTCTTCCCCAAGCCCACCATTCATCTCCCCTGATGCTTGGGAGGAGATTCCCCATCAATTACAACCCACAACCATCAAAGAGGGGTCATTAATGGCATGTCCGAATTCTTTTCCCCTCAAATCCCCCTATACAGCCCCTCATTCTCAAATCCAACTCCACCATTAGCTTCAAAAGGTGGATGGCAGTCGAAATCATATATTGGATCGAAAGTTTTGGTGGAGAATCAAGGATTCGGCAAGGAGGAGCTTAGAGGCGGCCGGAAATGGCGCACCACCTCCGCCACCGTCGTCGGGCTCCAATAAAGGTCCACTTCTCCTCCTCTCCCCTTGTGCTAGTATCCTAGATCGATTAGGAGAGACATCGGGCTCAATTGAGCCGGTCCAAGGAGAGAAATTTCCATGGAAATTTGGAGTTGCGAGTTTGCCGGAAACGGTCTCTCCGGCGGTCGTGCCACCGCCCGTCGATATCCACCACCTCAACGGAGGTGGTGGTGGTGGTGGTGGTGGCCGGTCCGGGAGGTAGCTAGGTGGACGGGATTAAGGGCTGGAAAAGCTCCAGGTCGGGCAAATCATGGATGTTGGCTGGAGGTAGAAGAGGTAATCAGAGCCGTTGATTTGGACAGAATAATTAATATATAAATTATTATGTATATTTGGTCACCTAGAAATGAGATTTTTGCTCCTTAAAACTGAGGCTTTTAGAGGCCATTTCAAGAAAAGTGACCAGAGACAAGTTATAGATTTTTGTGTCTAGTTTAATTTAAAATTTATTTGAGCCAGTTTGGCCCACTGGTTTGACCGCAACACTCATTTTGGTGCAAGGTGTCATTAGGTTGACCATAAATTAAAATGGGTGCCCCCCACTAAACTATTCATCCAAATGCTTTGAAATTTGGACCATAGGCTAGTTATACTAACACACTCATCATATCCAAAAATGGGAATTTATGGAGATAAGTTTTCTATAATTTTTGTAAACATTTAATAATTAATGTATGAATTAGTTAGAGGGTCTATTGTCCTCAAAACCCTCCAAAATTTTGGTTGGTGATTCTAGGGGTAATCATATGACCTTGGTAAAAATTTCAGCACCTTTGGAGTTGATTTGACTAGGTATTATAGTGTTTTAAAATTGGTCAACTAAGAGAAAAATTAGGTCAATATACCCAAATGCTCTTGATGGATTTGAGGGGTCAATCATCATCCAAATGTGGTGAAACTTTGACAACTGCTTTGATATCACATAAAACACCCTCACAAATGGTTTTTGGTGGTTTGGGGTTGATATGTCCTAAAATACTAGTTTGAACCCTAGGGTTGCTCATATGAGCATTGTGAAGGACATGGGGTCACATATCCTTGGAATGACTTGAAAATTGGTAGGTAGTTTCATGGGGTGGAAATAAGTCATGGATAATTTTTCTAATATTTTTAGTAATTTTAATACCCACTGAATTGCTTATTATTTAATTAGGCCACCTTCCTTCAAAATGAAATTACATGTCCATACATGCTAGGATGATTATGGAACTTTGTCAGTGAGTTTATATTGATGATATTATTCTCTGATAATTTTTCTTTGAATTTTTGATTGATATATATATAATACTTCATTCACAACCCACAATATTTGCCAGAGTTGTAAGAAAATTAATTATGGGTTTAATACTCACTGAGAAATTATGAAACTTGGTCAGAGGATTTTTAGAGCAGACATATGATCTGTAAATTTTGGTATAATTTTTGGAAGAATTTACAAGTAGGTTCCTTCACAAAATGTCCTATGTTGGACTTTCATTAAATTAATTATTTGGGTGATCAAAGGAATTTTAAATATTATTATTTCTGGCCAATAGACTTCACTGGTCATCATAGACCTCTGGAAATTTTATCATAAATTTTGGATGAATAATTTTTGTACTTCCTTCATGATCCTACCTATTTGGTTAATTGTTTAATATTTTATTTGTTGTCAAAACTTTCTGGAAACTAGTGATATTCATACCTTGTTGTTATTTTGTTATTATAAAATTGTGAGAATTTTATCGAGGTCATTACTTGTCAGAATCTCATACTTCATGTTCAAATCCATAGGTGGTCTGATTTTAGGAAAATTATTTTAATGACCAAATAAATTAGGAAAATTACAAGTTTCTGAACTTAGGCTTAGAATGTCATGATGGACCCCCAATAAAAATCTTAGAGCTTCTAGATGAGAATTTGGAGTCTTTCTCTTTTTATCCATCATGTAGTTCAAATGGTCTACGTATAGTGAAAATGCTGAATTAGGATAAACATGTAGGTCTTATATGGGGAGTTAAAGAAGTTGGTGCACCTAGACTGACTGTGTTTGGAAGGGGTCACCAAAAAGAGGGTAGGGGTGAGATGCCTGGTTGACTAGGAGGCAAGATTGTACTCGGGATCGACGATAGATCGTCCTTCCCTTGGGATGTCATAAAACACTTAGGGTAGTTCAAGTGTAATGGTAAGAGGGGTATGGTTATGGGTAATTACCAACAATAGTAAGTTTCTTAGAAAGGGAGCTTTGGGGTTCAACCTATCGTAGCTCCTAGTACCGCTGAAGCCCCTCACGGGGTAGTCCCCGGGAAGTTCAAGATTAACCATAAACCGTAGGATTAAACTGTTAAGCAAGATTAACTCTTAATAATGCACATTCACACACCCCGTTGTTATGAGAGGTTAGCCTGGTTTAGTGTCACGAGCGATAGGCTCGGTGGTTGTGGAGACCGACTGGATGGTTCGGCGAGCCAGTGGCTCGGAAGGTTGTTGTGATAGACAGGTTAGTCCGGGGAGCTGAGGACTCGGAGATTTATATATATTCATGGTTGCATGTGCATAAAGTGGCGGGTCTTCGGTATTGGACGGCTGTTCACTACGACGTCGATATGTTGACTCGGCAAGTGTGACTTTGCACTTATCCAAGGAAAGACTGGTGGAACAGCCAACAAGAGTACGCAGGCGCTCCGCAGTTGTGTTCTTCACGTTGAGGCGTACGATAGGTCTAGGTTAGGTAGTGTGAATACCAACCTAGAGGTGGGCGAGACCCAACCCACCGCTTCTGTTTTCCACTACGGGGGTATCTTGGGAGTCTTAGTTAGCTCCAAAAAGGAGGAACTAAAGGTCTGTGCGCATAGAGTCGGGTGTGTGTTTTGCACTTGTGTGAACATAACATTAATCATCATAACACTGCATGTCATAGCATAAGCATTGCATTTCAACCCCTACCCATATCGTATAAATTGGTATGTGACTTTTTATACGATATGTCTTGCTAAACGCCCCCTTGGTCTATAGGTCTGTATGGACATTCCTATAAATCAAGGTTACCATTCTTACTTAATTCACTTTACTTTGTCTGTTGTAGCCTGTTCTTATCTTGCTGTTTACTTTACCATATTTATAACACTGCTTTTACTTTGTTATTACTGTCATACAGTAGTTATTTTTATATATGTACTCATGCTAGTATAGTTCCGCTCTTATCTGCTTGATCTACTTACTACCTTAAATAACTTTCCTTTCCTCCTCCCCGCACGGTGCCTATGAGTCGCGGGGGAGGCGGGGATGACAGTGGCTTAGTATTTTGACTAACGGTCAGTGAACCATATCATTTTAGGAACTTGAGGAGATACATCAGTCACAGGAGGATGCAAGGCATGAGGAGCAATTGCGGCGCATTACCACTACTACACGACGACAGGTTGAGGATAGTCTTTTGTTGCTTCCGCTTAGCTGTTGAGACATGTGAGAAAGAGATTATATTTTATTAGACATATACTGGGCCTAAGCCCATTTACTCTCTTTTCTTAAGTTATACTCATTGCGGATTATTGCACATTTATATATAATGATGTTGAGATGTGATCTGTGGACTTGTGATACATATGTTCTTTTGTTGGCTTACTGACATGTGATCGTTTTAGCCGGCAGGATCGGCGTCGTGCGGTGGCGTCTAACTTGGTAGTTGGAGTCACTCTAAGGCGGCGGTTCTGGGCATAAGACCCGGTTGTGAAGCAAAAAAAAGGGGTCTGACAAACTGGTATCAGAGCAAAACCACGATCATAGAGAAAGTAAGTGCGAGCATTAGTTTGGGGACAAACTAAGCAGTGGAAGCGATGATGTGCCCATGTATAAGGATCACATTATATAGTCCTTTAATCAATGAGTTAAGCCAACCCAACTAGGACACTTGACTTACCAAGATGATACTCAGCGTATCCTGGTCGAAATCGACCTTAGGTATAAATTCGGTTACGGTACGAGGATACCTAGAGCGACTAAAGGAAGAGTCTAACGCGAGAGTAGCTACTTAAGGCTTAAACTCGGATGTCCCTACTTCGCCTGTCAAGGAATTACCCAAACTAAATTTAATGGCCTTAGGGAGAATAGTTGCCTACAATCCTTAGCGGAATAGTAGGGGACTCGTGGAACAGGGAAAGGAGTTGAAATCGAGTCTTAGTTTGTTGGATTTGGTGGAGAGGAGAAAAATCGGCATAGGAGCAAGCTTGGAGGTTCGACCATGATAAATAGGGCAAATCACCGTCAAAGAGACTCAATCAAGGTCAGTTTCTCCTTCTCTCCCTCTATGCTAGATCCTTAGATCACTAGGAATCTAATTTGGGCTCAAGGGAGCCTAGATCTAGGTTTTCAATTTCAGTTTTCATGGCTGATTTGGCCCATGTGGCAAATCCTGTATAGGTGGTTTTTGGCTGAGATATCGCCGCCAAACGCGATCCACCACCTCAACGGAAGCGATGGTGGTGGTCGGTCGTGGAGGTGGACTGGTTGCCGAGAAATCAAGGTGGAAGTTGCTCCAGGACGGGACAATCCTGGCCATCGGCTAGATGAGGAAGATGAACGGATCCTGTCCAATATGCTTTACGATTCCCGCAGATCTGTTGTTTGCAGACCAAATGTTATTAAATAGCTGTATGATTTTGTCACATTATTTACAACGTATTCATATTTGATTTTATGCCACTTAGAGGCTGTTTTAGGAAAAATTTCCAGAGATAAACATTGTAGATCTTAGTGTCTACTTTCCATAGAAACTTAAATCACACCATTTGGATCCCTACAACCCCCAGAAATGGAATTTTACTGAGATGTGTCCTAAGGGAGGACCAGTCATTAAAATGTGAATATACTTCACATGGATGAGTGCATGAGCCTAATATTTTGTCCATGCATGTTTATACCCTAGACACACTCACCCCTGCCCAAAAATCAAAAATTTTGGACAACATTTTTCTATAGTCTTGACAAAAATATGATTTATCAAATACATGAACTTTAAGTGGCTAGACCAAGTCAAATTGACCCAAATCTTGGGTGGCATGTAGATTAGGGGTATCATAAGTCTCTGGTAAAAATTTGAGACCATTTGGAGCTATGCATGTGGGTGTATTCCACTTACATGAAAATATAGTTAATGAAATTTGGTGTGCATATGCACAAATATGTGTTTTGTGATTTTATCACAAATGACTTGATGTATGTCAATGAAATTTTGTCCATGCACATGTTATGATGAAAGGTATTATATCTGGTGAGATTAAGATTTTTGGAGTTAAAAATCCCAGATATTTATTTAATGGTAAATATTTCACAAATTAAGTTAATGAAATAAAAGTGACCAAATGAATTAGAAAAATTCTGATTTTTTGTGACATGCCATATTAGGTCATATTACATCCCTGGAAATTTCATTAGAATTTTTTGGAGTCATTTACCTTGAGGAATATCAATAATTTCATTTGTTACACTTATGTATGTTTGAATTATTTATGGTCAAAACATCTTAGAAATTTATAAATCTCTGGCTAGATGATTTTTGTAGCATTTTGAACCTCAGGTATTTTTTTTTTTTTTTGAATTTGTGGAAAGATAATTAAGGTACTTCTTTTGTAAAATGACACTTGGGGATTAATATTCACTTACTGAAATTATGAACAAATTATATAGGAAAAATTATGAACCTATGTATAACACATTATTTTGTCAATATATACTTGTGATAATTTATTTAGAACAATTGGATATTTGTAATTAGTACTTCATGTGTAAATTGACTAAGTGTCACATATTGATTAAATATGAATTTTGGCCAAATTAAATTAAGAAATATTTGAATCTCTGGAAAGTTATCTTTCATGACATGTAGAACCTATGAATTTATTTTAGATGTATTGACCATGTAATTTGGATAGTTACTTCACAAATGACATGAATAACACATCTTGAATAATATTGGTCTGTGTATAGCAAAAATATCATTTTTATTGATTTGACCAGTGAAATCACTTTAGAAAGTGAAGGGTTCTTGACAAGAACATTAGAGAGATCAAGTTGCATCTCTGGATTATCTTGGAGCATATAGATTAGAATGATTGAGGTTTACACTATTCACTTGATTAAGCGAGTTAGAAATGAGCTGCATTTTAATAGAAATGAAATTAATACACTATAATTTAGCTCATTTAATTTAAATATGAGACAAAATATTATATGCCATTTTTAGGCACTTCCAAACAATTTCAGGGGAAGTGCCCAACATGAAAAATGTGGTGGTACAATATGACAGATCTTTGCTCAGATTCCAAATAATTCTTAGAATTTTTGGGGAACGTTTACCCTACCGTTTGAGTAATTATTGACATATTATTTTATTGCCATATAATTGAAATTTAAGGAGATCCCCTAGGGCCCGTTCGTTTGGACAGAATTGGAATTTGATATTAGAATTTGATATTGAGATTCAATATTCAGAATTGAAATTGGTCTAATACCAATTTCAGCGTTCGCCTAATAAACAATATTGGTGAATATTGTGAAATTAATCAATTCTTTTGTTCGTTTGTTACATAAGATTCAATCTAAGAATTTAAAAATATTATAAAGAAACAATTTTTTTTACATATATAATAAAAAATGGGTCTGCTGAAAAAAAATGCGCGCCCGGGTGAAATACGCTTGCCCGGGCGAAAAATGCGCGCCCGGGCGAAAAAATGCCCGCCCCGGCGAAAAAACGCCCGCCCCGGCGACAAACAATGTGCCCGGGCGACAAACAATGCGCACGTGCGACAAACGCGAGCCCGAGCGACAAAACGCGCGCCCGGGCGACAAACGCGCGCCCATGAGAAAATGGCGCGCGCGGGCGAAAAATGCTCGCCCGGGAGAAAAACTCATGCCCGGGCGACAATACGCGGGCCCGGGCGACAATACGAGCGCCCGTGCGACAATACGCGCGCCCGGGCGACAATACGCGGGCCCGGGCGACAATACGCACGCCCGGGCGAAAAATGCCCGCCCGGGCGAAAAATGAGGTTCGGGCGAAAAAACGTGCGTCAGGGCGAAAATATGCACAACACTGCTGGATCATCGGAAGATTGTGAGTCGCTGCTGGAATGTGTAGGAGAAGTCATAACGAGTCAGAATGTCGAGGAGGAACGGGAAGCGCAGTCAAGGAGTCGTTGTTCCACTTTTTTTTATCGGGATTAAATTGAGCGAGCCAAATTCGCTCAATTCTGATATGTCCAGCTAGATTTTGTATGGAGGCTAAAATTAATTTCATGATATTCAACTCAAATTCTAATTCTTAAAGCTACCTAAGAACCGAACGGCGTAATTGGTAGTCGTCGTCGAATTTCAATTCGAAGTCTTCAATTCCATGCAAACGAACGAGAGCTTAGATTTTTTTTTTTTACCAAATTTCAGTGGGAGAATAATTTGTCATGTTACACTATGGATAAAAATATTAGAGCATTTTGAGGTCAGAAATCAATAGATTTCATTTGGACAAATTAGGTGCTTTAAATCCTTGTTAAATAGTTTAAACCACATTATGACATTTTATGATTGAAATATTTCTCTAAATATTCAAGATATGGTGATGAAATTTGGTGTGATAGTGAGTTAGGCCAAAAATTATATGATTTTTGGGGCATTTCTGTTATATAGTTTTAGTAAAATAAAATCATATTATTTGATGGTTATACAAATGAAATAACTTGAGCATGTGGGATCACTTTACTACTAAATTTTAGTATAAATCTGCCATATTTACATCTTGCGAATAATTTTTGAAGCAATTGGATGACTTTGAAAGAAATTAAATTTGATTAGCCAATCAGGGTTAGAGGTGTCACTTAAAACCGAAAATCGTAAACTAAACAGGAGCCAAATCGAAACCGCGAAAAACCGGAACGATTTGTTCGCAAATTATTCTGGTTCTGGATTGAATTTTGGAACCATAAACATCAATGGTCTGGGTGTGATTCCTTCATTTTACTATCTGTACCAGACCGAAACCGAAATTAAAACCGCAACATAAATTTCTCGAGCGGCTTCAGAATTTTTAGACCCGATCTAGATCAGCCCGAAGCAGAACCAAACCGCAATCCATTTATTATTATTATTCTTTATAATATATATTACTATTAATAATATTATTTTTTTATACCTATATCAACCGTCCGATTGCGGACATACTTAGTGATGGACCCTGCCAATATACACAGATGATATTTGGTGGTTGTTATTTAATTTTGTTGATGATTATATTCTCTACTTTGTGCATGCTTATGTTTGTCATTTCTCAACTATTTCGATAAAGCGAATGTTTTTGCAGAGCAACGTGTTACAATGTTACTTGTTGTCCATCATGCTAATGACCATGTTTATCTTAATTCATTTGTTGGATCATATTTATTGTAATCCTATAATATCACCACTCTTTTTCTATTAGTGCTTCAAATCAGATATTATTGCATGCATATTTGTATTAGTTCAATTTTAACATATTTAGACTTAAGAAATCATGAAATTATTGCTCCAACCATTTGAATTCCAATTTCCTCTTCAAATATACATTTTTAAAGAGATAATAATCTTTGTGAATGTGTCTAATCCCTTAAATTAAAATGATTAAAATTAAAACACAGAATCGATTGGAACCGGACCGAACCGCATAGAACCGGACCGAACCGGACTGAACCATTTGTGGCCGGTTTGGTTTTGGTTCTTGTTGAACCGGAACCGGAACCATTGACCCGGCGGTTCAAAAAATTATTCTGAAATCGGAACCGGTCAAACCAAATATGAGTTTGGTCATAATTTGAAGAACTGTTACCTTAGCGGTTAGGTTCACGATCTTAGTAGAACCGAAACCGTGACAGCTCTAAGCAGGGTGCTCTATTACTTAATCAAAAAAATTAACTTTGGATTTATTGATGTATCAATTACACATTATCATCATGGCATCTCTCTTATGTAGTCAATCAGAGATTTGGAGGAAATACATTAATATACCTTTTTGTTTTAATTATTTGACATCACATTGATCATACAGAGCTATGGTCAGAGGTTTTCATACAAATAGTTCATATTTGAGTTTATGACATCACTGACCACCACCTTTGCATGAAGATTTATCATCTTAGGGGACATTGGTGAGTGATGGTTAGTTGGTGTGAGGATGTTTAGTAAGGTGGGGTACTTCACTTACACATTTAGATTTGATCACCTAAGTCTAGGTCACCCTAGTGATTAAGATGTGTGTTGGGTCCCTAGCTTGTTCATAGTGGGTACATGTAGAGATCTTGAATCTTGAGGTGGTGGACCTATCCTTTAGCCTTGGTGTTGATAAGAGATGCTAAGATACTCTTATGCAACCTCGTCCGCCATTTAGCGGAGTGAGTGAAATTGGGGTTATGATACCCTAGGTAGCAAGCACCCTATTAGTTGGACAAAGACTAGTTTCTATGAAGAGGACTATGTTTAACCCTAGTATAATAACTTGATCTTATGGTGTTCCGTACATAACCTAGGATAGAACCCTAGCTTGCCTTAGCAGGCTTAGGTTAATCTTAGGATTGCCTAGGGTGGCAGTGTCGCGGTTTCACTGGAAGTGCTCCCCACATAACCTTCACACTTGAGTAGTTTCACTACGCTTAGGGTTGGTCTTCATGTGTTGTCTTGTTGCCAAGAAGTCTGGAAGTGGGTGAGGGAGCCCAAGTGTGGGTGTTTGGTAAGGGGGGATTTTAGTCTCCGGTGAAGAATGGAAGTGACAATAGGACTCATAAATTACCCTCTTGAAAGGGGGTAAGTTGACTAGTTTTATAGTAAAGTGTTAAGTAGATTTACAGTAGTATCTATATTCTGGGATCTAATCCACCACTAAATATTAGTGGAGAGTGGATAATTTTGTGTGGCGGATTTACCTGCTCTTCCGAACAGAGCTCGCTGACAGGGAGTTGTGTGATAGACTTTTGGCGAAGGATGTTTGCCTTGCATGTATCTAGGCTAGCTCCCTGGTATTGCACCTCCGTTAGACACACTCTGTAGCTGACTTAGGGAGGTCACTACTTGTAGGTCAGATGTTACTCCAAAAAGAGTACAGATCTATTAACATACACGAATGGCCTAGAATCGTAGCGAGTCGCAATCCTAGAAGTGAGAATGACCGTCCCATTGTTATTGTCATGTCACGACGATGAGGCATGCAGTGATAGCTACCCGCTTAAAAAAATGGTCGGTTCTATGTCGGCATAAGAGTGCGTGTGGGTAATCATTACATAATCATAACATTCACCACATTGCATGCCATTTGTCGATACTCGTCATATAAGTCAGTATGTGATACGCATCTAGATCCCTAGCATATAAGCTCGTATGAGCATCCTTATATGTTAGGTTATACTGTTCAATTTTACTTACCGTTCTCTATTTTACTCGTTGCGTCTGCTAGAGCTTGTAGTAGATTCGGTATTTTATACATTGCCACCCGTACTTGTTATTATTGCTAATACTTGCATCTTTCATATCCCCCTCCCACTCAGTTCTTTAGGTTGCATTGGAGGAGAGGGAGGGAGAACACTTAGTCATTCTTCTGACTAATTGTTTAGTTGATACCACATAAGGGACAACAGTAGCACCATAGGTACGGGAGCAGTGCTGTTTAGAGGACGACTCCACCTCCACCACTTAGTTCTACTCTTGGAGGAGATTGTGAGAGACGTGAGGATTTATTTAGTCTTTGCTACATTCATCGGGACTTTTGTAGGGCAATATCTTAGCCCATTTCATGCACTTTTTTTTGTTATGGACTATCGTTGATTTATGTGATGTGCTGGTTACAATATTTCTCTTTACTTCCTCATTATATAAATTGTGTGATTGAACTGTGATGATGATTTACCGAAAGAATAGGCGTCATGCGGTAAGGGTTAGCGGTGTGCTAGCACAACCGTAGGGCGGCTATACTGAGCATAGGACTCCCCTCGGTCGTGCCTAATTCCCGAGAGGGGGGTCATACTGTTGGACATGTGTGTCACATCCCTTTATTTGAGAATAACAAATCTCATATTGTATTTGATCTTGTTTTTCGTGTGTTTATAGTGTGCAGGAACTATAAGTGCATTACTCCACAGGAATACAACTTGGAATCAACCACTCTCAATGGAGCACTACCGCCAACGCTACCACAGGCGCTAACGCTACCGCTTGGCGCTAGCGTGAGAACGACCACAACACCACGACGCGACGGTTTTATAACGGTCTCTGCACGAACGATAGCGCAGGCGCTAGGTGCAACCGCAGGAGCTAGCGCGGAGTTCTATAAAATGGAGTTCTCTTTCTCGTTTTTGTTGATCCATCCAAGAGAGAGTCCCTTTCCAAATTCCAGAGTTGTTACTCTGCCGAATTCTCATCTCCCACTCAAAGTCAAAGAAGAATTCTGGAGAAGGAAGCCATCATGCTGCATCTGAAGCGATCGCATCAACCTCGCTTGAGCCACATCGGTCCTTCATCCTCAACTCCAGAAAATCTCATAGAGGGAGTCTTTATTTGAATTATTTCATTCGTACTTTTGTAGTGAAATCGCCTTGTATTTGGCGACTAGGTCCTTGCGCGGCTTAGGGGGAATTCACCGCGTGTGTTGGCGACTAGGTTTAGGTGATTAGATCTAGGGGGTGCTCGAGGCCATATCCGGGGAAGGATTGGCTAGAGCGGCTTGAGGCTATATCCGGGGAAGGATAGGCTAAAGCCAACCGGTTCGTGGGGATACGAGTCGGTATAGAAAAGGAAAAATTGTTTTACTTTGTACGCCTCCGATTTCTAGTGATATTGAAATCAAATTTATGTAAACATTTTTTTATATAATATAATCATGTCTCTATTTGTGTTTACTTGATTGCTCTCATTTGGCATAAATTATAAAATTGCAAATTATAATTGTTTCTTCTTTTAAGCTAAATTGTTATTTCATTTACATTTACTTTAAAACAATTTAGTAAATCGCCTAAAACTTTAAAAAGAATTTTATTCCCTTATTCACCCCCCTCTAAGGGCGCTTATCGATCCAACAAGTGGTATCAGAGCAGGGTTATTCCAAACAGTTTAAAAAACCAGGAATAATGACGTCTTATGATCTCATTTTTTCCGAGGCACATGGAATTAGTAGACCTCCACTATTTACTGGGTCAGGTTATAATTATTGGAAAAATAGGATGAGATGTTTTCTTATGACCCTAGATATTGAAGTTTGGAATATGGTAGAAGAGGAATACTATCCTCCTACAGTTGTAGTTGGAGAAGTAACATTAGAAAAACCTAAGGATAAGTGGGATGATAGGGATAAACCTAAAAATAACGTCAAGGCCATGAATGCTTTATTTTGTGCGTTAGATAGAAATGAATTTAATAGAATTTCCGCATGTACTACTATATATGAAATTTGGAATCATTTGGAAATTACTCATGAAGGTACATCGCAGGTTAAAGATTCAAAGCTTTTCCAACTGGAGTCGGAATATGAAAAATTCTGGATGGATGAAAATGAAGATGTTGATGCCATGTACACGCGCTTCACCAAGATCGTCAATGCCTCCAAAGCTCTTGGAAAGACCTTCTCCAATGGCGACTTGGTCCGAACGATTCTTCGGTCTCTTCCTCTCAAATTCAATCCGAATGTGACAGCTATCTCGGAGTCGCACAATCTAAGAACGCTCCAAGTTGAGAGCCTCATTGGGAATCTCAAAACCCATGAGGTAGAACTCAAAATCCAATATGATGAATACAACAAGGAGCCAAAGAAAAAGACGTTGACACTAAAGTCAAAAAAGGAGTGCCAAGAGGATGAGGATGAAGATGAAGATGAAGAAAGCCTTTTGGTAAAGAACTTCCGAAAGTTCATGCGAAATCCGGAAATGAGAAACACTTTCCGGAAATTTTTCCAAAAGGATGCAAGATGAAAAAGGTCATCTTCAAAGAAGGAAAAGGAGAGCGACGATGAAGAAGAAAGTCCTCCACCGGAATGCTTTCATTGTAGGAAGACCAGACATATTCGGAGCCAGTGCCCAAAGTTCTTGAAGGAGAAGAAGGACAAGCGGCACAAAGGGAGGAGAAGAGGAAGGTGCTAAAATCTAGAACATGGGATGACTCCTCTTCCGAAGGATCAAGCGGGTCTTCATCAAGCGAAGATGAGGAAGCAAACGTGTGTCTCATGGGACATGGAAACGATGACGACGATACCAGTGTCCGTAGCGACACTGAGGTAATTCCTTCCACTTATGATGAACTTTTTAATGAATTTCTTGAAACTTGCAAAACTTTTGATAAAAATATGAAAGATAATATTTTATTGAATCGTGAAAATGAATCTCTTATTAAAGAAAATCAAAAGCTTTCCAAAAAATTAATTTTTTTAGAGAAGAGAAATGTTTATTGCCAAGACTGTGATCATTCCACTAAAATGACAAAAGATATTGAAGAGTCTCTTTCTAAAGCCCTCTCCCATGCCAAAACTCTTACAAAAGAGAAGGGGAAATTAGAAAGAAAATTAGAAGTCTCTCTTGTGCAAATAAAAAATAATAAAAAAGGTTTTGAAAATAGGTGTGCATGCTTGTGAAAGAAAATTTTTCACTTAAAGCACAAGTTCATGATCTCACCATCGCAATTAAAAAATTTGGAATGAGCCAAAAATCTATAGATATGATTTTAGGGAACCAGTACTATGGTTCTGGAAAATTTGGGCTCGAATATCGAGGTGAGAGCTACCGCCCGGCGCTAGCCACTAACGCCGTCGCTAGCACCTCATACAAAAATCCAAAGATTTCTTTTGCAAAATCTTTTTCTTCTATAAATTCGATTCCTTCCAGCAAGAAAAATTCCAGAAAAGGGTCTCAACCCCCTTTATTACGCGTGCAAACTGTTATAGGTTTGGTCACACATCTAGTTCTTGCAGGAAATTAAAACAAACTATTTTAAAGCAAATCTGGGTACCTAAGACTTCCACTTATTCTATGGGTGGTACCACTTGGGTATCCGGATCTTTACTCTCATCTTCTTTCTAGATGTGCAGGCATGCTAAGGAAAATAAAGACGTGTGGTACTTGGATTCTGGATGCTCCAAGCACATGACGGGCAATAAAGTAAAGTTCTTTAGCCTAGAAAGGAAGAAGGGAGGGATCGTGACGTTTGGTGACAACGGAAAAGGAAGGATCATGGGAATTGGTACAGTTGGTAACAAATCCTTTACTATATCAAATGTTCTTTATGTGAAAGGATTAAAACACAATTTAATTTTTATTAGCCAATTATGTGATAAATGATTAGATGTGTTATTTGAATCTTCCACTAATCTATGCAAAATATCTAATCCTACTACAAAAAATATTTTACTAACTGCACCAAGAATACATAATGTTTATATAGTTTCTTTTCATGATCTTTCTAAATCATCTATAAAATGTTTTATCACTAAAAATGATGAATTAGAACTTTGGCATAGAAGGCTAGAGCATGCTAGCATAAAGCTCATTGTAAAACTTGCCAAAAGTGATTTAATTAGAGGATTGCCTAGGTTAAATGAAACTTTACCTTCACTTTGTTCACCATGTCAAAAAGGTAAATTTTTTAGATCCTCTTTCAAAAGTAAAAATTTCATTTCTACTACAAGACCCTGCAAATAATTCATATGGTTCTTTTTGGTCCCGTTAGCATTGCAAGTCTTGGTGGTAATTATATACATATGTTTTAATAGATGATTTTTCAAGATATTGTTGGACATTATTTCTCTCTTTCAAATCCGACGCGTTTTGCGAATTTGCAAAATTATGTTCTCGTATTCAAAATGAAAGTGATTTAAAAATTAAATGTGCATTCGCTCGGATCATGGAGGAGAATTCGAAAATGAAAAATTTACATCCTTTTGTGATATGTTAGGCATTAAACATGAGTTCTCCGCACCACGCACACCACAACAAAATGGTGTTGTAGAAAGAAAGAATATGACACTTCAAAAACTAGCACGCACTATGCTATGTGAATATAAATTACCTAAGTCATTTTGGGCCGAAGCCGTAAATACATCATGTTATGTTATGAATAGAATCATGCTTCGCCCATCTCTTAATCTCACACCATATGAACTTTATTTTCAAAAGAAGTCTAATGTATCTTATTTCAAAGTTTTTGGTTGTAAATGTTTTATTTTGAATACAAAAGATAGCTTGGGAAAGTTTGATGAAAAATGTGATGAAGGAACTTTTCTTGGGTACTCTTCAACTAGTAAAGCTCATCGAATTTTTAATAAAAGAACTAGTAGAGTTGAAGAGTCAATAAATGTGAAATTTGATGAGTTTGTTCCTTGTATAGAAAAACTTTCCGCAGGCAACGATGATGATCTCTTACAACCTTTGGAGCATGGTGATGAGGAACCTTCCAAAGAAGAAAGAGAGGAGGCCAAGGAAGATGTTTATGCGCCTCCAAGCGCCTTGCAATTTACAAAGGATCACCCACGGGAACTTATAATTGACGAACCATCTATTGGGGTACGAACTCACTCTTCTCTTCATGAATCTTATTCCAATATTTGTTTTGTTTCCGAAATTGAACCAAAAACCGTTTCTACCGCTTTAAATGATGAATTTTAATTTTTGGCTATGAATGAAGAGTTAGAACAATTTGAGCGACATAATGTTTGGAAATTAGTGAAAAGATCATCTAGTCACCCGGTTGTAGGTGTAAAATGGATTTTTAAAAATAAATTAGATGGTGAGTCTAGAATCACTAGGAATAATGCACGCTTAGTAGCACAAGGATATTCACAAATCGAGAGGATAGATTTTGATGAAACTTTTGCACCCGTTGCTAGGTTGTAATCTATTAGAATTTTTCTAGCATTTGCAAGCTTTACAAGAATAAAACTATTTCAAATGGATGTAAAAAATGTTTTTCTCAACGGGTTTGTAAAAGAAGAAGTTTATGTTGAACAATCCCCCGATTTTATTAATGAAAAATTTCTCAATCATATTTATAAACTAGACAAATTGTTTTATGGTTTAAAACAAGCGCCCCGTGCATGGTATGAAAGACTTACATCACTTTTATTAAAGCACAGTTATGTTATGAGAACTGACCATAATACTCTCTTCATTAAGCATAATTATGATGATTTAATTATTTTACAAATATATGTTGATGATATAATCTTTGGATCTACTAATGAAGAGTTGTGTAATGAAGTTATTAAAGTGATGAAAAATGAATTTGAAATGAGTCTAGTATGAGAACTTTCTTATTTTCTTGGTTTTCAAATATCACAAAGAAATGATGGTATTTTTATATGTCAAACCAAATATATTTATGATATGCTTAAACGCTTTGAATTTGAAAACTTTAAACATGCTTCTACATCAATGAGTGCATCACTTAAATTAGGAAAAGATGAATCGAGAATTTCAATTGATCAAACCTTAGATAGAGGTATGATAGGATCCCTACTTTATCTTAGTGCAACTAGACCTGATATTATGTTTGTCGTATGCTTATGTGCTCTATTTCAAGTCAATCCAAAAGAATCTCATTTAAAAGCGGTAAAACGTATTTTTAGATATCTAATTGGGTCATCTAGATTAGGATTTTGGTACCCGCATAATAACTCATTTACACTTCACAGCTACTCCGATTCGGACTACGCCGAATGCTCACTTGATAGAAAAAGCACTAGTGATACTGGCTACTTTCTAGGATCTTCATTAGTTGCATGGTCTAGTAGGAAACAAAAATTGGTTGCACTCTCCACCACGGAGGCCGAATACATTGCACTAGGGAGTTATTGTGCACAAGCACTATGGATGAGCCAAACTTTAGAGGACTTTGGTTTTCATCTAAAACATATAGAATTAAAATGTGACAACAAGAGTGTCATTGATCTTACAAATAATCCGATACATCATTTTAGATCCAAACATATAGATGTACGTCATCATTTCATAAGGGATCACATTAAGAAAGAAAATGTTAGAATAAGTTTCATTGGCACGGACTCTCAAATTGCTGATATATTCACTAAACCTCTTCCCGATGCAAGGTTTCAAATGTTAAGGTTGGAATTAGGAGTCTTAGACATCTTAGGATGAATAACATGTAAAACGCTAATGTTTTATGCAATTTGAGCAATCAAGACATCTCTGAAAATTACAAAATTTCTGCATAAGACTACTCTTAAGACCCATAATCAATATAAAAAAACAGAATTTTAAAATCTTCATTATTTCACTTACTGTTTCCCGCGCTAGCGCTAGCGGCGGCGCTAGCGTGAGTGTTTGAATTTTGTATTTTTCAAAGTTTCTAAAAATCTACAAAAATATTTTAGTTCATATTTACTACTTTAATTTTGTACTTCTGACTTTTGTTATTTTTGTTTTATTTATTTTATGGAAAATCAACTATAAAATTTCAAAATTCAAAAATAAAAAAATATATTTTTGTGGGTTTCTGTTTTTCCTTTCATTAAAATTTTCAAAACAAAAAAACTGTATGATCTTTATTACTAATATCAAGCATGTATGAATTCTATTATTTAGAATTATTTACAATGTTAAAACTTATTCCTTCAAATTACTATGAACATTGTTTTGTTTATCATGCTTTGATATATCTATTTAAAGTTCATAATTGTATTTAAAAATATGTTTAGAACCAAGCTTAGCATACCTCTAAGTATGAGTAAATGTATTGTGATTGATAATGATGCTTTTACACTCACTTATGTTTGGTAATGTACATGTGTGTTTAAATCTAAAATGCTAGCTTGTGTATTGTAATTGTACAATGAATTAAACCTTGCATAAGTTTATTACTTACACTACATTTGAAATGCACTTGGAAATTAAGAAAAGTGGTTTAAAATTTTTATTATGTTGGGTTTGCAAAACAAGTGTATTCGGAGAATTTTGTCTCACAAAAGTGAACAAAAAATAGACAAATATAACTCCACCAAGCACTACTTGAACCTCCTGATAAGTCTTCATAAGCATTGTGAGATTGAGCACATTGAAAAGAATAGTAAAGTGTCTTGTGCAAACCTTGGTTAGTACACCACTTTTTTTAAAAAAATATTATGTGCATTAAAGTGTGTGAAAGTTAATATACTTATGTTTTATTGTGTACTTTACTCTACATATGTTTTGTATTTTGTGATTTAAATCATTTGTTAACATTGCTCAAAATACACTTATGTGCACATCATTATCTTTCACAACACCTCTTCTCATGAGTATTGGATTCTAATGTTTTATCTATACTACTCCTTATATTAGAAATACACTAGATAACCTAGCATGATCTCTACAATGTTTGGTATCTTTGAAACTTGAATTTAAGTATCATTGTAGTATATTCTCTTCTTGGAATATTCATTTCATACTTGGTAACTTTAAGTAACACAATGGGATTTCAAAAAGGTTAAAACATCTTTACATTTTTGAACTTAAACTCATATTTATACTTTTGATTTTCATGTTTACAAAAAAATGTTTCTTATAATCTTCCGCATGCATATAACTCTTTATTATTTCTTTGAAATCTCTTATATTCTATGCTTAAACTCTTTATCATTATCTTTATTAAAAAGCTCGATCATGATTTATCATATTTAAAGAATGCCTCCTTCCCTCACCCCACCTTCTTTTGATAATACCAAAAGGGGGAGATTAATTGAAGAAATCTAGACAATTAAGACATTTAAGGAGAAAATAAGTAATTCATGAAATCTATCATTTAAGGGGAATATCACATAGATTGCACTTATGTAGGGGGAGCATTAAGATAGGGGGAGTATACACTATTCTCATGCTTATCATATACTATAGTTGCATTATTATCTTGCTTATCATATTCTATAAACACTATTATTGATTTATTGCTAAGAGGATTTGTTATTATCAAAAGGGGGAGATTGTTGGACATTTGTGTCACTATTATTGATTTCTTGCTAAGAGGATTTGTTATTATCAAGAGGATTTGTTATTCTATAAACACTATTTGAGAATAATAAATCCCATATTGTATTTGATCTTACTTTTCGTGTGTTTATAGTGTGCAGGAACTATAGGTGCATTACTCCACAGGTATACAACTTAGAATCAACCACTCTCAATGGAGCACTACCGCCAGCGCTACCGCTGGCGTTAGCGCTACCGCTGGCGCTAACGCTACCGCCTGGCGCTAGCGTGAGAATGGCCACAACACCACGACGCGACGGTTTTATAACGGTCTCTACAAGAACGATAGCGCAGGGGCTAGGGGCTACCGCAGGCGCTAACGCGGAGTTCTATAAAATGGAGTTCTCTTTCTCGTTTTTGTTGATCCATCTAAGAGAGAGTCCCTTGCCAAATTCCAGAGATGTTACTCTGCCGAATTCTCATCTCCCACTCAAAGTCAAAGAAGAATTCTGGAGAAGGAAGCCATCACGCTGCATCCGAAGAACGATCGCATCAACCTCGCTTGAGCCACAACGGTCCTTCATCCTCAACTCCAGAAAATCTCATAGAGGGAGTCTTTATTTGAATTATTTCATTCGTATTTTTGTAGTGAAATCGCCTTGTATTTGGCGACTAGGTCCTTGCGCGGCTTAGGGAGAATTCGCCGCGTGTGTTGGCGACTAGGTCTAGGTGATTAGATCTATGGGTGCTCGAGGCCATATCCGGGGAAGGATTGGCTAGAGCGGCTTGAGGCTATATCCGGGGAAGGATAGACTAAAGCCAACCGGTTCGTGGGGATACGAGTCGGTATAGAAAAGAAAAAATTGTTTTACTTTGTACGCCTCCGATTTCTAGCGATATTGAAATCAAATTTATGTAAACACTTTTTTATATAATATAATCATGTCTCAATTTGTGTTTACTTGATTTCTCTCATTTGGCGTAAATTATAAAATTACAAATTACAATTGTTTATTCATTTAAGCTAAATTGTTATTTCATTTACATTTACTTTAAAACAATTTAGTAAATCGCCTAAAACTCAAAAAAGAATTTTATCGATCCAACACTTGCATATGAAAAATATATAAACAGTCATAACAAACACTAGTCTACATATCGCAATCAACAACCATGTCTCTACGTTGAGGATCAAAGTAAAAGGGCCTATTAAGCAATTTGTATGTAACCAAGCATTACACACGACACCCTAATTATGTGTATGAGTCTAACAGACCATCAAGTACAATTACATCACACACAAGTCATCTACTCATGTGATTTCACAATTTATAATATTTTACAAGTATGGAGACAATATATCATATACTGTCCCAACAACCAATACCCCTCTAACATAGCTAATCAAACCATCTACGTAGGCATCATGAGTAAAGTCTCCTGGCCTCTATGGCGGCAATACCCATGAATTCACTCTACACTTCTATCAAATCAAGTATTGTGGCATCACATGTAAATTCTCCTATTTATATGGCGACATTACACACGAATTCCCAATGCCTCTGGAATACTATCCAAATTGTATACGGTGGCATTGCGAGTAAAGTCTCATGGCCTTATACGACGACAATACCCACAAATTCCCTCACTGTTACATTCTTAACACTATTATAAGTGTAGCAATGTATGAATTCCCAGCGCTGATTCTATGATGGCATCACACACAGTCCCCAATATCGTGACATTTCCAATGACCAATTCACTAGCATACGCTATATCGCGGCGTCGCATTTCAACCACTAGGAATACTGCGTGCAAGCCTTGCCCTAACCTCAACATCGACTAATCTCATGGAAAAATGGGCATCACAACGACATTATGTCCGCAATTGCATGTCTACCGAAATTCCTAAAATGCAACATCAAGCAAACATCACCTAATCGGATCACTAGACTCATTTTTGCTTCACCCACAATGCTTAATCCATCAACTGTTTCCGTATTTATAACTGCAAATATACTAGGGTCGCAATCCCATGTATCGATGGTTCAAAATGAACTGTGGTCAGCCTCAAGACCTCTAATTAGAGGCACCGGGTACCACAAATCACAACATTCAAAGCATAAAAATGCAAGGATAAAAATACGCATCCTCTAAAATGAGAGAAGGGAAGTCGTTACCTTCTTGGACTTTCTCCCCACCATGAAAATGTTGAAATAAACAAATGAAGATGAGCGTCCTCAAATCCTCTCGGCAAATCTGGTCTCGGCTTGACGATCAGAGCTCTGGATCGGAATCTAATGGTGGAAGAAGCATTTTCTTCCTCCTCTCTAACCTAAGAAAGAGAAAACTAAGGCTGAAATGACCTTCATCAAACCTCTTTTCGGCCTAAAAGTCCTAACAATTGATCCCCATCATTAGAACTTAAGGATCCTCATTGAATGGATCAAAAAATCAGCTGAAATCTATTTGTGGTCGCACACGCCTGTGTAAATAGGGTGTGTCGCCGTCCAGATAGAAAACCCCAAAATTGGTCTCCTAGGCAGTACACGCCCATGAAAATAGGGTATGCACATTACATTTTTGCTCTACCACCTCAAAATCTCCACCGAACAGTCCCCTAGTAAGTTCCCAATCTTCATGGGACTTTCTTAGGTCTCTTAGGACCCTCATGACCTCATTTCAAATCAATTTTTGGGGTGATACACAATAACCCCCGTTATAGCTCGCGCAGCCCGTGAGAAGATTATCCACCAGTTGTCAAGGGGTATTTGCTGACCATTACAATAGGTCTCGCAAACCACTCTGCTCAATATACTTGGAATATTTTCCACACCATGTAATGGGGCAGCCTGTACATTTTGAGATTTCCCACGAGCAGAGCCCCCCCCCCCCCCCCCCCCCCCCACACACACACACACACACACACACCCACACACCCACACACACACCGAGCTTATAAATAGGTATGAACCGTAACTAGAAAAGTATCTGAAAAATCCGAGTCAAAAGACCCCTGGGCTCGCCCAGCGGATTAACGTTTATGTGAGTACTTTAGTGCATGGTATCCGAACTCTCACATAATGCTACTGCAACTCATTCCAAACAACTAATAACACTGCGCAAGACTAAGGCCCGCGCCATATAAGATCTAACCACACCGCTCGCGACACCAAGTACTCGCCAATCCATCAATTTTGGTATTCACAACACCAAGTATTTGCCGACCCACTATCTCTGATGTTTAAAACCCTCCGCACTCGTTGACCCGTTGCTCAAATAGATGTAGTACAAAGTAACTGACTACCAGCAGTCTCCACGTCTCACTTTTTGCTGAGTGAGAAGTTGGAGGACGCTTTTCGCCACACAACTAACTATAGTGTGAACCTGAAATTAAAGTCATAAATTAAATGTAGAAATTTGTGTTACTATTTTGGGTGTGCAGGGGCTGATGATATGACTGATGGAAATGATGATGTCAGTACAGTTCATGTTGGTTTTGGTTCAGAGATGGATGCTAGTGATAAGGATGTTATGAGAATGTTGGTAATATTTTAATTGATGATATTGTTGATGATGCTTAGCTAGAGAATGTTGATGATGCTTAGCAAGAAACACTCTTATGGCTAGGTGCAAACCATATGATTTTTTCATCCGGTTTGACCACTCCAGGAAAGATCGCGAGCCCGCCTCCTCTCTTCTCATTTCCGCGAGCGGAAGAATGCATCTCCGATGGCGGACTGTGGAAGATGACCCCTCGGCGGCCGGTGAATCCTCCGGTAACATCCCCGATGGAGGGGACGAGACCTTGGCACTACAAAGCCGACGTCCTTTCACAGGGCAACTGCACTGTCTGTTTCACGGGGGCTAAATCTTGGAATTGGAGTAGCTTAGCATAAAGTTGGGGAGGGTGTGAATCGACGAAGGCATATAAATCTTAGGTTTGAAATGAAAGATAAAACTGTCCACGACCCGCGTTAGTAGCGTAGAAAATGGAAGTGAGGCTCCTCCCATGCTTCAGCGTCTCTCCGCTTAAAAACGTGTCCGTTGGGTTATCGAAGGAGGACCAAACAGAGTTGTTGTTGCCGTTGAGGAGGATGAGGTTGCCGGAGTAAGTAAGGGTCATGGCGGAAACAGACAGGTTTGATATGTTGGTTGATCAGACGAGGCAGTCATCAGCATCGAGGAGGATCAAGTCCCCGTCTTGGGAGAAGTGGAGGGTGGCGTTCTTGGTGACAAGGTAGTAGCGGTTGGCGGACCAGAGCACTGCCGGCGGGGCATGGATGAGCCCACGAGCCCTGCCTTCGCCCAGAGAACCTGCCACCGAGTGAGCCTACGGCCCTACCAGCTAGGTGAGAGCCTGGTCAGCTGGTCTGCTCGGGGCCAACTGCCTTTGGAACCTGCCACCGAGTGAGCCTACGGCCCTGCCAGCTAGGTGAGAGCCTGGTCAGCGGGTCTGCTCGGGGCCAACTGCCTTTGGAACCTGCCACCGAGTGAGCCTACGGCCCTGCCAGCTAGGTGAGAGCCTGGTCAGCGGGTCTGCTCGGGGCCAACTGCCTTTGGAACCTGCCACCGAGTGAGCCTACGACCCTGCCAGCTAGGTGAGAGCCTGGTCAGCGGGTCTGCTCGGGGCCAACTGCTCGTTCTTAATATTTTTATACTTATCTTCCGAACTATCCATTATGTTAATATTTTCACCTAGTGATGAGATTGTATAAAGTATGATTCTCTCTCACGAATGTGACACCCACATAGATATGATTTCTTAGATGGATAACGGTGATTTTATAACATTGTTTGAGCTGAAAGATATCCTAGAAACACACTTAATAGCCTTGTGATTTAATTTCTCCATATTAGGACTATGATAATGAACAAAAGGACAACTAAAACTTCTAGGATAGACATTTGGTTGTATACTCATAGGACATTTAAAATCCAAAATTCTGGATGGAAGATCATTTGTAAGATGAGTAGTAATGATGGCTTTCCCAATATGATTTAGACACATGAAAGTAGAAAATCGGTCTTGGAAATAATCTTTAAAACCTAAACTTTGTTTTTTACCACTAAAGTGATTTCAGATTATAACAATTTGTAAGAATTATGCCAACAAGAAATATATAGGTTTAAGGAAAGTCGAAGTGACCCTGATGCTACCATCACTAAATGATGCAAAACAACAAGCTCCACTTACATTTGAGTATTGGACGACCCCAGAATGTCTCTGAATTAAATGAAAAGGGATAGATTTTATTTTACTGCCAATAGAAAATGTAATATGTTTATACGATTATATTTAGCATGCTCACACACAACAACAACAGCACTCAAGCCTTTATCCCCCTATAGCGGGGTTTGCTACATGGATCTTTTGTCGCCATTGTGCCCTATCTTTAGTCATAACCTTACTAATGCTTAAGTGCATCGTGTCTTGCCGTGTAGTTTCATTCCAAGTCCTTATTAGTCTACCCCTCTCTTGTTTATCATGAGACGCCTAACTGGTGCCTTTAAGGGTCTCCTTTACACATGATCGAACCATCTTAGTAGAACTTCTTACATCTTCCCTTAAACCTGATCGTTCGCCAAGAGATGGCGCTGCGATCAATGGTGCAGGTGGTGTTGAGCACTCGGCTCGTGCAGCAAAAGTGAGAGCGTGCTGCAAAGTCTCCATGACCCTGGTCGTCACTTGGTCCCTCTTCTCTAGCCATGACGTTCGCTTGAGTTCTTCTGTGCTAGTCACTCTCCACGATCACCGCACCATAATGTTGAAACCGACAACTCGGTCTCTGTGGAGTTCGGGGTCCCAAAAAAGGGGTGACCGCGCACTTACTACGCTCAAGTAAACGATCTAGGCACAAGACTAGGAACTCGAAGTACAGATCCAAGGTCTCAGCGTGGAGGTCCCACCACACACCCGGAAGACTAACTAACTCTTCCCCTCCCAAGCCAAAGACTGAGCTAAGGCACCTTTGGAGGGTTCTCTTGGCCGGCCAGAATCTCAGAGCCGACCCCTTCCTCTCCATAGGTGCACCTCCCTGGATCTATGCAAAGCCTTTCTCGTCCGGTCGATCAATATCGTACTCCCGCCTAACCGTTTCACTATACGCAGACCAAATGGGGCTGCCAACAGCGTGACCCCGCTGTTCCGGGAGACTATTAGCGGACCCTCAGGGAGTTTCCAAATAGGTTTCCCTCTGGGCCCCCACTGTGTGAGGGGTCCACGAGGACTTTACTTGACTACGATATAAAAGATAAATAAAATACAAGCATCACAGATTACAGGAATATAAATTCCATACTTCGGCACGCAGGCCGGCAATATAAATAAAGAAGGCTTTCTCGGGCCGGCACAACCTTGGGCTTAAACCCGCTATTTCCCGCTTTGTTCTGCAACACATGTACGCCAATGACCTGCCAAGCGATGGCAAGCTGAACATCGATCAACTACAACGGGCCAAAGCCTATCGACCCTACCCCTTTTTATGGGGTGGCAATATTTCGCCCCTGCAAGCAAGTAGTATGCAACTTCCTCGGAGTCTTCTCCGGGAACCCCAGAACATCACCAATCCGGATTGACATATCCGGATGGGCTTCACACAGCATGCCTAAGTCCGTACTCGCGCTTCCGGACGCTAATGCAATTACAAGCGGGGATGTAAACATCGACCCGTCGGAGCGCCCCCTTCCTCCACCCGTTGGTGGAGAGGGGCTTCCATGCAAATATGAGAATTGAAGGCTTCACCTGCCCGAGTTGAAATTCGTTACCCTTGACGCGTGTTCCGCAAGCACGGCTCGATCCTGGCTCACGAGTGACTCTCGCAGCGGCCGTCTACGCACAGATCTGGCCTCCTCGTGCTGAGTCATGCTCCAAATTGACTACAGGATAGGAGCTCCTGGATGTTCTTCCTCCAAGCGGCCACAGGAGAGAAGCTCCCGTGGCCGATCTCGCTCCGAGCGGCCACGGAAGAGGAGCTCCCGGCCGATCTCGCTCCTAGCGGCCACGGGAGAGGAAGATCCCGACCACTATGGTGTCGGGCGGCGGCGGCGGGAGGAATAAGGCCCGGCGGCCCTTTGACCTAGGTGGTGAGAAGAACTCCAGAGCTCGGCGCCGGCTACAGGCAGTGACAGTGAGGACTGCTCCGAGAGGATCACAGCGGCGAGGTCGGTCGGCGACTACTCCGAGCAGATCTCGACTCCAGGCCGCAGTCGGAGGTGAAGCCCAAGGCTTACATGCTACAGGCGGCGGCAGTGGGATGGAGAACCCCCGATCTTGCACGGCGACGGCGAGAGAAACCCCTGGTCGGACTATCTCTAGGCGGCAACGAGGGAGAGGGGCGAGGGAGAGCGATGGGAGGGCTTCGTGTGACCTGCAGCTCGAGCCTCCAACAGGGATCGGAAGCGCCGCCCCCATTCCTAAATCCCCCCATCGGTATTTCCGGGCTTGCCCTAACTGGCCCCTACCCATCCCCTCCCCTTTTCTCCTTTTATTCTCCAACTACATGTATTAAGTATCTAATATTTATAAAATATATTTTCATATATATAAAATATACATATATATGTTTATAGACATACATACATATATACATGTATATTTATATATATACATACAGATTTACTATCCGCACGCCATATTTACTATCCGCTCATGGGAACCCGTGACCCGCACCCCGATTCCTTAGTCCTTAGGAGTTAGAATCCCTATCGGCAGACCACGCTCTTCAGGCTCACTCCGATCAATGCTAGCCAATCACAGGGCAACTCGGGTCCCAACTATTTGGGGAGGGTCACACCCGACGGGTATGGGGTTGTACACAATCCCCGCTCTTTGCGAGCGTGTCCCACGCTCGGAAAGAAATGTCCAACCCCAAGTATCTGGCGGGTGGGAGCCGACCCGAAAAAAAATATGGGTATATAATAATATGAATGATGATTCTTCTCTTTTTTGTACTCATATTTGTCCTGATGTGATAACCTTTCCCTTTGTTGCTTTTAAATGATCAACTTGGTTGTCAACAACCTTGGTTATACACTATGCCTTCTTTTTTATGGTAGAAATATTATGCCCTTCATGTTCTCAGAATGTCATGCAACTTAATGTCTATTAGCAAGCAAACTCATAATTTAGATTGCAGTTATTTTTACTGTTGCGTATTATGTTATTCAGGAATGAGCCTCAAGGATAATTGACAGTGCTGAGGAATAGGATGCTCACTATCATCTACAATGAATACATAAACAAGCATGCATTGACAATTCAAAATGAATCTGATTTTGTCTCTAAAACTAATCAAATAAGGTTGCGCCATTGTAGGATTTATTATCTCAAGATTCTGTTTTCAAAACTATTCAAATATTCATTATCTTAAGCTTCTGTTTTCAAAATTATTCTTAAAAGACTTCGATTATCAGTGAAAACTATCAATTTATCAAGCGTAACTTATCCCTTATATGTTAAAGCCTTTGGAACCTGCCACCGAGTGAGCCTACGGCCCTGCCAGCTAGGTGAGAGCCTGGTCAGCGGATCTGCTCGGGGCCAACTGCCTTTGGAACCTGCCACCGAGTGAGCCTACGGCCCTGCCAGCTAGGTGAGAGCCTGGTCAGCGGGTCTGCTCGGAGCCAACTGCCTTTGGAACCTGCCACCGAGTGAGCCTATGGCCCTGCTAGCTAGGTGAGAGCCTGGTCAGCGGGTCTGCTCGGGGCCAACTGCCTTTGGAACCTGCCACCGAGTGAGCCTACGGCCCTGCCAGCTAGGTGAGAGCCTGGTCAGCGGGTCTGCTCGGGGCCAACTGCCTTTGGAACCTGCCACCGAGTGAGCCTACGGCCCTGCCAGCTAGGTGAGAGCCTGGTCAGCGGGTCTGCTCGGGGCCAACTGCCTTTGGAACCTGCCACCGAGTGAGCCTACGGCCCTGCCAGCTAGGTGAGAGCCTGGTCAGCGAGTCTGCTCGGGGCCAACTGCCTTTGGAACCTGCCACCGAGTGAGCCTACGGCCCTGCCAGCTAGGTGAGAGCCTGATCAGCGGGTCTGCTCGGGGCCAACTGCCTTTGGAACCTGCCACCGAGTGAGCCTACGACCCTGCTAGCTAGGTGAGAGCCTGGTCAGCGGGTCTGCTCGGGGCCAACTGCCTTTGGAACCTGCCACCGAGTGAGCCTACGGCCCTGCCAGCTAGGTGAGAGCCTGGTCAGCGGGTCTGCTCGGGGCCAACTGCCTTTGGAACCTGCCACCGAGTGAGCCTACGGCCCTGCCAGCTAGGTGAGAGCCTGGTCAGCGGGTCTGCTCGGGGCCAACTGCTCGTTCTTAATATTTTTATACTTATCTTCCGAACTATCCATTATGTTAATATTCTCACCTAGTGATGAGATTGTATAAAATATGATTCTCTCTCACGAATGTGACACCCACATAGATATGATTTCTTAGATGGATAACGGTGATTTTATAACATTGTTTGAGCTGAAAGATATCCTAGAAACACACTTAATAGCCTTGTGATTTAATTTCTCCATATTAGGACTATGATAATGAACAAAAGGACAACTAAAACTTCTAGGATAGACATTTGGTTGTATACTCATAGGACATTTAAAACCCAAAATTCTGGATGGAAGATCATTTGTAAGATGAGTAGTAATGATGGCTTTCTCAATATGATTTAGACACATGAAAGTAGAAAGTCGGTCTTGGAAATAATCTTTAAAACCTAAACTTTGTTTTTTACCACTAAAGTGATTTCAGATTATAACAATTTGTAAGAATTATGCTAACAAGAAATATATAGGTTTAAGGAAAGTCGAAGTGACCCTGATGCTACCATCACTAAATGATACAAAACAACAAGCTCCACTTACATTTGAGTATTGGACGACCCCAGAATGTCTCTGAATTAAATGAAAATGGATAGATTTTATTTTACTGCCAATAGAAAATGTAATATGTTTATACGATTATATTTAGCATGCTCACACACAACAACAACAGCACTCAAGCCTTTATCCCCCTATAGCGGGGTTTGCTACATGGATCTTTTGTCGCCATTGTGCCCTATCTTTAGTCATAACCTTACTAATGCTTAAGTGCATCGTGTCTTGCCGTGTAGTTTCATTCCAAGTCCTTATTAGTCTACCCCTCTCTTGTTTATCATGCGACGCCTAACTGGTGCCTTTAAGGGTCTCCTTTACACATGATCGAACCATCTTAGTAGAACTTCTTACATCTTCCCTCAAACCTGATCGTTCGCCAAGAGATGGCGCTGCGATCAATGGTGCAGGTGGTGTTGAGCACTCGGCTCGCGCAGCAAAAGTGAGAGCGTGCTGCAAAGTCTCCATGACCCTGGTCGTCACTTGGTCCCTCTTCTCTAGCCATGACGTTCGCTTGAGTTCTTCTGTGCTTGTCACTCTCCACGCTCACCGCACCATAATGTTGAAACCGACAACTCGGTCTCTGTGGAGTTCGGGGTCCCAAAAAAGGGGTGACCGCGCACTTACTACGCTCAAGTAAACGATCTAGGCACAAGACTAGGAACTCGAAGTACAGATCCAAGGTCTCAGCGTGGAGGTCCCACCACACACCCGGAAGACTAACTAACTCTACCCCTCCCAAGCCAAAGACTGAGCTAAGGCACCTTTGGAGGGCTCTCTTGGCCGGCCAGAATCTCAGAGCCGACCCCTTCCTCTCCATAGGTGCACCTCCCTGGATCTATGCAAAGCCTTTCTCGTCCGGTCGATCAATATCGTACTCCCGCCTAACCGTTTTACTATACGCAGACCAAATGGGGCTGCCAACAGCGTGACTCCGCTGTTCCGGGAGACTATTAGCGGACCCTCAGGGAGTTTCCAAATAAGTTTCCCTCTGGGCCCCCACTGTGTGAGGGGTCCACGAGGACTTTACTTGACTACGATATAAAAGATAAATAAAATACAAGCATCATAGATTACAGGAATATAAATTTCATACTTCGGCACGCAGGCCGGCAATATAAATAAATAAGGCCTTCTCGGGCCGGCACAACCTTGGGCTTAAACCCGCTATTTCCCGCTTTGTTCTGCAACACCTGTACGCCAACGACCTGCCAAGCGATGGCAAGCTGAACATCGATCAACTACAACGGGCCAAAGCCTATCGACCCTACCCCTTTTTATGGGGTGGCAATATTTCGCCCCTGCAAGCAAGTAGTATGCAACTTCCTCGGAGTCTTCTCCGGGAACCCCAGAACATCACCAATCCGGATTGACATATCCGGATGGGCTTCACACAGCATGCCTAAGTCCGTACTCGCGCTTCCGGACTCTAATGCAATTATAAGCGGGGATGTAAACATCGACCCGTCGGAGCGCTCCCTTCCTCCACCCGTTGGTGGAGAGGGGCTTCCATGCAAATATGAGAATTAAAGGCTTCACCTGCCCGAGTTGAAATTCGTTACCCTTGACGCGTGTTCCGCAAGCACGGCTCGGTCCTGGCTCACGAGCGACTCTCGCAGCGGCCGTCTACGCACAGATCTGGCCTCCTCGTGCTGAGTCATGCTCTAAATTGACTACAGGATAGGAGCTCCTGGATGTTCTTCCTCCAAGCGGCCACAGGAGAGAAGCTCCCGGCCGATCTCGCTCCGAGCGGCCACGGGAGAGGAGCTCCCGGCCGATCTCGCTCCTAGCGGCCACGGGAGAGGAAGATCCCGACCACTATGGTGCCGGGCGGCGGCGGCGGGAGGAATAAGGCCCGGGGGCCCTTTGACCTAGGTGGTGAGAAGAACTCCAGAGCTCGGCGCCGGCTACAGGCAGTGACAGTGAGGACTGCTCCGAGCGGATCACAGCGGCGAGGTCGGTCGGCGACTACTCCGAGCAGATCTCGACTCCAGGCGGCAGTCGGAGGTGAAGCCCAAGGCTTACATGCTACAGGCGGCGGCAGTGGGATGGAGAACCCCCGATCTTGCACGGCGACGGCGAGAGAAACCCCTGGTCGGACTATCTCTGGGCGGCAACGAGGGAGAGGGGCGAGGGAGAGCGATGGGAGGGCTTCGTGTGACCTGCAGCTCGAGCCTCCAACAGGGATCGGGAGCGCCGTCCCCATTCCTAAATCCCCCCATCGGTATTTCCGGGCTTGCCCTAACTGGCCCCTACCCATCCCCTCCCCTTTTCTCCTTTTATTCGCCAACTACATGTATTAAGTATCTAATATTTATAAAATATATTTTCATATATATAAAATATACATATATATGTTTATATACATACATACATATATACATGTATATTTATATATATACATACAGATTTACTATCCGCACGCCATATTTACTATCCGCTCATGGGAACCCGTGACCCACACCCCGATTCCTTAGTCCTTAGGAGTTAGAATCCCTATCGGCAGACCACGCTCTTCAGGCTCACTCGGATCAATGCTAGCCAATCACAGGGCAACTCGGGTCCCAACTATTTGGGGAGGGTCACACCCGACGGGTATGGGGTTGTACAATTGTAATGTGATCCGACAATCCCCATTTTGTGCGTGCGTGCTTTTCAATTTTTTAGTGTTCCTACTCACTTGATGCATTCTTCAATGTTCATTGTAAATGAATCTGACTTATGATCCAACTTTTGAAATCATTTCAAACCCTAGATCACTAGATAAATTTTACCCATTAATGTCGTGTGATTTTGTGTTTTTATTGCTTAATCAAAATATTTAGATTTGAAAAAGTATTATAATTTGTTTTGTGATTCAAATACTTTAAAATTTTAATACAAGTTTCTTTAATTTATTACTAATTTTCTTACATTTTAGGTTAATTTTTGGGAGTTCATTTAAGCCCTTATTAAGCACACTTTTTTTTATTGACAATTTGTTTGAATTTTATTTAGAAGATTTAAATTGATTTTCTAGTTATTTAATTTAGGAGATTGTTAAAAGAAAACCAAAAATGGCTAATCGCACACAGAAGATCCTAAAATTCAAAATATTAGAGTGAGTTAATATAGATAAGTATATTTTCATTTTACTTATACGAAATTCAAAATACTAGAGTGAGTTAATATAGATTTTGTTTTGAAAGTGGCGAGGAGATACACAAATTATTAATTAAAATTAAGATTATTAATACGAGACAAGTAAATAATTTATCTTATTTAAGCATGCATATATGGGAGATAATTTAAAAAAATTTGTTAAAGAATTATGAAATGCGTTTCTTAATTATTAGATTAATAAAAAAGAATAGTCTTTAAATAAACTCTTATCATTCATTTATGAAAGTTCTTGATCTCTCAAAAGTATCTAGACATCACTACTCTAAATCTGCTGAACTATGTTGCTAAGCCTTTCCTGCTGCATGCGGGCTCTCGGGAAATGACGCAACCGTCTGCATTTCTTAATTATTAGATTTTATGTATGTTCACTGTTGGAGTGTTGCCTATTTTTGTATCCAAGGTTAAAATGGTTGTACGAAATATTACAAAAATTTATAATTTTAGTTTTAGTTTGTTGTTAAACATATTGGTTTATCGTTAACAATTTTGTTTGCAAATGTTTGCTTTGATTTGTTGTTAGCAATGATTTGCCCATAATCATTTCTGATTTGCTTTTAACAATCCCCTTAATTTAAACCTTTCTTTGCATAGACCCAGCAAGATCAAATTGATCAAAAGCGCGGATTAGTGGAAACATGAAACTCCATATAAATTTATTTTATACTGTTCTTCTCATGATTTAATTGCTTCTTCTCACTTTAATTGCTTTGAATTGCATCCTTTCTGCAACAACCTAAATGCATACCTGTCAAAACCCTTCTTAACTACCTCCGCTGGAAACTCCAATATCGAATGCAGAATGTATAAACGAACGCGAAGAAGACGGCAAATCCTACAAGCACAACCGCCATAATGCCCTTGTAGTCGTTATTGTAGCCGAAATGGTTCATAACATAGTCTCTGATTTGCTGATCTTCCTGACCTGGCACCTTTAAAAAGTCATACGCGTCGTTGTATTGTGTCACAATCAAACCGTATAGTGTCCACGACAGAGGGTTGATCCAGTAGAACCAGACCCACCACACGGGAAGTTCCTGCAAACGAGAAAACTCCATTAGATCTGACTTCCAGCCTCCAAACTTGAATGATTTTGGGGAAGTCCAGGTGTTTACATAAATGATCCAATAAATAAAACTAATGGACTTGTTCTTCAATTTCGTTCCTATTTGGCTCAATTTTGGACGCTGTAAGACACCTGACCGACACTGCCGCGCCTGCCGATTTGGGGAGGGCGCGGTGGCCACCGCCGTGGGCTATCGCTGTTTAACATCATTTTCTGTCGTGGAGACCCTCCCGCATTCAACTAGCGGGCAGCAGTGGCAGTAGGTTCTTTTCAGCAATATCCAAGCCAACGAAGCCTTAGAAAACACACTGCTTTGGAGAGTCGGATACTCACCAGTTTGGGGATGAAGAAGCCAGAAAAAAGTTCGAAGAGAAAAAATAGGCTTGCCGATGAGATTCCAGCGACTTGCGGGTTCGGAGAAACTGCCACAGACATCATCCCATAGTAGGTGAAGTAAAGGAAGGAAATAAAAGAGATGAGGAAGAACCACAGGAATTTCAATGCAGCCCACTGGAAGCTCATCATGTAGTATACTATAAGTGTGTAGTACACTGACTGGCAAAGAACATATGGTATCTCAATGACTACCTGCATCCAAGAGTGACAACAAATTATAAATACAAAATTATAAGAAAGAGAGAAACAACGTGAGATCAATATAAAAAGACTCTAATACTAGAAAACCACCGGCGTGAGATCCATAACACTCCACCCATCCTTGAAGTCGAGCTTGCCCTCAAGCTCGAACTCCAATAGATTGATCGACGCCTCTAGCTTCTTGATTTCACGCCAAAACAGTGCCTGGTAGCGCGTCGCGGCGGCGTTAGCGGTGATGAGCAGCGGAGGCGCCGTTGGAAAGACGAGCGGCTGAAGGATTGGGACTGGTGGGGCCGGTGGAGTGGCGCGAGGCAGCAACCGCAAGGCGGTTGAAGGGACTGGCAAAGCAGGGGCCGGCGGAGCAAGGGCCGACAGAAAATGCGGCGAGGGGTGCGGAGGGACCGGCAGAGCAGGGGGCGGTAAAAGAAGCGGCAAAGTGACGACTACAGGGGCTGGTGACGGCGGTGGAATGACAAGGAATTGTTTACTTTTTCGGGCGGCGATCATGTCGGCGAGTAGGGTGATGATGGCGGCATCGAGACGATGTGTCTCGTGCGCGAGCCGCGCAGTCTTCGAATCGCAAGGTGGGGTTATCGTAGATATCGTTGAGGATAGAAATAATTAATTAATTACCGAGCACAGTAATCAATTAAATATATTTATACATATATCAATGAACTAAGAAAGGCCCTAGCCCGTGAATAGGGCTGCAATGGAATGGACACGAGGAGGGAAGGGGGAATCGATGGGATGTATGGCGTTGGAGAGAAAGCACGAGAAGGCCTACAGAAAGGCAGGCGTCTGGGATTTCCTGCTATGCGGAGGGCTCGAGAAGCGCAGGGCTCAAAAAAAAAGTTGTTGCTGCTGGGACGATCGAGGAGTTTGCGGTCTCTGGAGGAAGACGACGTGGAAGGCGATGGATCGACGGTGTCGTCAATCTGCGGCAGAAGACGGAGGCGATGGACACGACGGTGTCGTCGATCAGCAGCAAAGCAGAAGAACTAGCCGATGTCTGTGAGCGTCGATGCAGGTTGCCGATGTCTGTGATCGAAATACATAAATAGAGGAATGCGTATCCGATCGAAGATGGGGCTCGAAATCGTCAAGCGTGGTTGCTGGTATCGAGGAAGCAGCGGGAAAACAGGAGCAGCGTCGGATGGAGGGGCTTTTGATGGCTCCTCCGTGTGCGTCCAGAGATGAAGGAAACAACGTCGGTTGTAGCGGCAAAGGAGAAGACGAAATCGCAGCGGGAAGAGGAGAATCGGTGGCTCTAATACCAATGTGTTATGTGCTTTCCGGAGGAGGGAACGGAGGAGTGGCCGGAGGCGGAGATGATGGTGGCAGGAGATACAACGGAGCTATAGTTGCGGTTGCCTAAGCGGGGCTTACTCGGGTGGAGAAAGCTTCCAAGATCTCTTTAGGGTTTAGGAAAAAGACTTTCATTCATTGATTCTCTTCTTACATGACAAGGCCTGCTTATATAAGGCTCCAATGGCACGGGCAGAAATACCCGGTACAAAGAAAACATGCGAAATATTAAAACACATAAAATACTACGACGCACATAATGTGACACGATATAATATGACTCGATATAAAAAGACTCTAATACTAGATAACCAACGGTGTGAGATCCAAAACAGTATGTCGTGGATGATAATGGAGATTAATTTCCTGAAAATGTTCTAGATTGTTTTTCATTACTTTATTTGGATATTTGCGGAATTAATTGTTGACTTTTGGAATTAATTAATAGAACAGGATTAGGTGAAACTGATGAGCTGAGAGTGGGAAGTTTGCTGAAGAAATTTAGCCCACTATTGTAGGATATTGTAGCAACTTAAACCCATAACGTCTATATTGAGCCTGATTACATCTCCAATTCCCTATTTTCCTTCCTATTTCCGCATATAAACAACTAAATGTGAGAGATGTTTCCAGATGGGTTAAGTCAAGAGGCAAAGATTGCTGATTTTGAGCTTAAGAAAAAAGACAAGTATTTGAGTTATTTTAGTCAATAGATACAATCAGTTTTAGACTCTTAGCAAGAAATGAACATCTAAAGATGATAATCCATAACGTTCCCTAACAACTGGCAATTAGAAAAAAAGGTGGAAGCAATGGCATTGAAGAAGGGACAATGAATATTGACAAGTTCGATGGCGAGAATTGAAGGTATTAAAGGTTCCACATCAAAGATAACATGTTCTGATAAAAGTTGCATTTTCTCTCTTTGAGGTAATGAAGCGTGTGACCATGAGCCAAGATGACTGAGATCATAGATAGACAAGAATTGGAAGGTATATGCATGCCTGTGACATAATATTTTTATAAATATTTTGCATGAGAGACATGTATGAGATCTCATATTAAAGTCTTCTACAACAAAAAATCTTCAATCTCAGGGCAACTGAAGACACTTCTGTAACAAAACAGAGCTTAATAACTCCAATGAGGCTATGTGGAAGCTTCATAACTAACACAGAATTTGATCTTTGTTGAAGAACTGGATGCAAAATGTTCTATCTCAACCTTCAACAATGAAACTTGGAAGGTGGCCAAATGCGTTATGGTGATGGTGAGATGAATTCAGATGGCACATGGTATGTTACTTCAAACACCATCAAATATGACATATTATGGACTCATATTCTAACATAGACGTGGTTTCAATGACTTGGAAATCTGGTTGAGAAAGAGATGAGTAAATTGTGATTAATTTGTAAGTAAACAATTCGGGAGTCTAAGAATTTTAGTTTTCGTAAAAGCATTATCACCGGTAAGTAGAGGGCTAAGTTGAAGTCTAAGAATTTTAGTATTATTAGTAAGCAGAGGGATAATATTGCCCTAGTTGAAGAATCCAAGACTAAGAAGTTGAAATTTGATCATACCAATATGGGACCTTCCCCGATAAAATTCATGGGGGCTCAATTAGTTGAGTATGAAAATATATTATTCTAGATCTACTTTTCACATTACATTACACCTCTATTTATACATAATGAGGATATACCTTAGATCACCACTAGTAGTGTGGAATTAAAGAAGAGAAGGGAGAAATAATAAAGGTGTTGGGACTTCTTATGGGCTTTTAAAGTGGCCATTATGTACAATAATTCAACTCTCTCCCTCGAGATGGGAGTAGAAATCGATCATTCCCAGTTTAGAGATATTATCAATAACGGTGTCACCCTTCAGGCTTTTAGTAAAGATACATGTTAGTTGATCTTGAGATTGGACGAACGATGTGCAGATGTTATCTTTCTCCAGATGTCTTCGATGAACTGTCTGTCAATTTCAACGTGCTTTCTTCTGTCATGTTGAACAAGAATATACGCATTGTTGATGGCCACTTTATTGTCACAATAGAGAGTTGCATTGTTGTATATAAAGCCCACTATAAAAGCCCCTAAGAAGGCCTAGCTCCTTCGTTATTTTTCCTTCTCCTATTTAGTCCCACACCAGTAGTTGTGATTGAAGGCCTTTCCTCATTGTGTATAAATAGAGGTGTAATGTAATGTTAAAGTAGATTTTTGGGAATAACATATTTTCGCACTCTCAAAATGGTATCAGAGCAAGGAAAAATTCTTTCGCGACTATCTCACATTGCAAACTTTGTCTCGCACATATCTAGTCATGCTGCTTGTATCCCCCACTGCTCTTGTATTGATATTGTGCTCTCTTGTGTGTCCATCGGTGCGTTCATGTACGTCTGAGTACTCGCACGCCAACGACTCGCACATATTGGTTTCTCGTCAATATTCTGACTAAAGTTCTCGCCGATTTTCGTCCTATAGTTTTCATTCCTATACGCGGCTCTCGCTCATCGTTCTCCCACGACCAGGCACATGCTTCCTCTCGGACGAATCAAATTTTCTTCTCATATTGAGGTTCTTGTTTGTTCCCAGTGAACAAAGTTTCCAAGTCGACCTCCATTCCGAACGAGGTTCCCTTTAGTTCACTGATCTAGTGGTGTTTCCTTCCGTCTGAGGCTCTCACGTTTCTTTCCCGTTGAGCTCCTATATTTCTCTTCACCCCTGCTCACGTTAAGCTCTGTTCTAGTGTGTTCTCACGGGTCTTCGTACCGAACTTCTCTCCAGTTCTCATGCTTGAGCCCTGTTTAAGATAGCTCTAGCCTGAGCTTCCTTTTACACCGATCTCTATTTGCATGAGCTCTCGCCGGCTCCTATTTTGCGCTTGCTCTCGACCGGCCCGTTGCTCTCGCCCGAACCCCTCCTGCCCTGGCCTATTGGAGCATGAAAGTGCACAGTGTGCCTCTGAGTATACTTTAGAGGGGGGGAGGGGGTGAATAGAGATTTAAAAACTTTTTCTACCCTAACTGAGCAAACACAATAAAACACTAAGTACTATGCTCCACCAATTCCACACACAGAATAAAACTAGTGCTGTTAAGTAAAGCAGGAAAACATTAAATGAAATGGGACAGCACAAAAACTTCACAACCAGAAGACACAAAGATTTTATAGAGGTTCCCCAAAATGTGGGTAGTCCTCCTCTCTTCTACCACCTGATAGGAATGCACCACTTGTGCCTGAGTCTTTTGAAAAGGAGATTCTTAGAACCACTGATCTTTTGATAAGGAGATCATGAACCAACCAGATCTTTTGATAAGGAGATCTTGAACCAATCAGATCTTTTGATAGGAGATCTTGAACCACTGAATCCTTTGGAAGAGGGATTTTTAAAACTCTGTACAAGGGGGTGTAAGGAAAGAAGAGTAAGAAAGAAAAGAAGGAATCAGAAATCTGTTTTTCAGAATTCTGTAACAACAGTCTTTGAGGTGGTGTTCTTTGAGTGCTCTTCAGGATCTGTATCAGATTAACCCTAACTTATGATAGTGATGATTGCTAGGGTTTGTAAGCTCTTGATCCTTCTTCTCTCTGCTCTTATAGTAGTACTGCTGCTATATAATATTGATGAAGAAGCAGCAGTTGTTTCTCTGAGCAAAGTATATTCTTCTGTAGATCTTTCTTCAAGGGTTTGTACTGAGGAGAAGAAGACCCTTGACTGGGAGAGAGCGGTACTAGTTTTTCCTCTGTCTTTTAGGGTTCCAGCAGGAAGGAGAAGAAGAGGAAGCCCTAATCGACAACCATCTGAGAATGTGATGAATGCTCTGTGTTTTTCTTTCTGCTCATCCCTTTTATTGTCCCTCTTTAATTTGAATTTGATTTCCTTTTCTGGTATGTCCTGAAAAGGTATTTTGCCCTGGACAATTTCTCTTCCTTTCCTTCTTTAATTCACGACCCGTCCACCAACTGTAAGCTTGTTTCCAAGAATGCTTTTCTGTCCTCTTTTAATTCTTCTTTCTATTTGAGGCAATAAATGAGTCGTTGGAGAACGGTCTTCAGTATTATAGGCCATGAGAGAGGTCCAAAATGACAGCTGAAATGGTTTCCTTTTCAGACTGTATTCGACGTAGCGTCGAGTTCTCTTTCTCTCTTATCAACGCACCTTCGAGTTCTTGTAAGAGCAACTTCGAATTCATTCTTGCTCTGATTGAACTCTGCTAGTCGACGTTGCGTCGATACCTTATCGACGTAACCGTCGAGTTGAAGGCTTGACTCTGAACTTCATTATCTGCTTCGAAATGAAGTCGACGTTGCGTCGACTTTAGATGGCTTCGACGCATACCTCCTTCTGCGCTAAGGCTTCATTTGGCGCGGTGGCGGCGGTTGGCGGCGGCGGGTCGATCGGCGCGGGCGGACTGGAGGGGGAGAGCAGGGGATCGAAACGGAGCGGTTTCGAAGCTTTTCCCCCCTGCTGCGGGCGCAAACGGAGGAAACGGAGACGGCGGTCTGTTTGGTTAGCCGCTGTGCGGGAGCGTTTGCTCCAAACGTCGGGCGAAAACGCCAAGCCAAATGAAGCCTAAGTTGAAGTAGAAGCTCCGTCGACTTCTCAAGATACTTCGACAGGTCCTTGGCCTCTACGTCGATAACCTTTCGACGTAACGTCGACTTGAATTACTTCGACAGAAGGGTTGGACCACTTGGACTTCTAGTCAGAGTAGCGTCGACATTAACTCGATGTTGCGTCGATTTCTATTCGATGCAAATGTTAACTCTGCCCAAATTGTGCTTCTCTTGATATGGTCTTGACACCCTAGGTTGAGTGTGACATCCTAAGACATCTAATAACCAGATTACCCTCACTATACAATGGGTAATTCAAACCTAAGAGGTAAAATCACTTTTAGGTAATTTGTTAAGTTAAATCAAGGAGTTTTTCCCAACAGAGCATTTTTGTTCCTTTCTCACTCGAGATTCTATCTCGTTTTTATGGAGGACTCCTCAAATTCGAGTGTTCAAAACCCCTTTAATATTATAAACCCTCCTAGCAATGATCACATTCGTAGACTCATGGTCCATCCAGCTCCTTCAAGATTACTATTGTTCCTTTTGATGGTACAAATTATCTTGAATGGTGTCCGCCAGCGTAGAATACCATATGGAATCATCAAATGTTTATGTACATTAATGGGACCATTGTTCAACTGCCCAATATTGATCCCTCGTAGCAGAAGTGGGATGTTGGCCAGCTACTCCATTGAATGTCTCCATTAATCTACCATAGTTACATGCATATGGATTCTGATTTTGTGATATGGACCCGGGCTTAAGAAATTTATTCCCAAATTTCTAGCTCTACACAAGTGTATGAGCTCACTCTGCATCTTCCCCAACTAAAAAAGTCTCTTCTAGTGTTGCTGCATACTTCTCCGAGTTCAAACGTCTCTATCAAGAACTTTACTAATTTTGAAAACTTCACGCCAACATGTATTGTCGATGCCCGTGCATTGGAGACAAAGGAGGATAGTTATCGTCTTTATGTCATCCTTATGAGACCTCAATATAGACTTCAACACAGCCCACACTCATATCCTGAATCGCCGACCTCTTCCCTCTCTTTGAGAAACATTCAACATGGTCTTGGGTGACGAGCATCGTCATCGTTCTCGTAATTCTGACATGGTGACTAATCGTTACGCTCTTGTTGGCCGAGAAGGAAACCTAAGTAGAACGAGAAAAACAATAAATAAATATCATAGTCCAATGGTGAGCAGATAAAGAGATTACAGATGAAGGTCCCCAAACATTTGTATGAATAACATCAAAATAAATTGTACTAGGAGATGAAATATGATTCGGACTACGTCGTACATGTTTTGAAAGTTCACAAACTTCACAAACAAACTTAGTTATAGAGCTAGAAAACATACTGTAAGAAAGATCCAAAAGCTTGTATACACCTTTCTGTGTCTCAAATACAATGTATGAATACAAATATATAGGAGGGAGAAAGAGAGAGGAAATCCTTATACATGATGTGGGACTAAAGAGAAGAGAGAGAAACAAACAAATAAAAGGGCTCCAATATGTGCCTTTACATGGGCTTTTCTAACACTCCCCCCGCAAGCTGGAGCCTTGGTAATTGGTAGAGCCTTGGTAAGAATATCAGCAACTTGGTCTATACTCGGAATATGCTTTAATTCTATCTTCTTCAGTTGAACTTTCTTCTGGATGAAGTGACAGTCCACTTCAATGTATTTCGTTTTTCGTGGAAGACCGGGTTCTTAGCTATGCGTATAACAGCTTGACTGTCATATAGTAGGATAGCTGGTGAGGAAAGTTTTACTCCTAAATCAGCAAGGAGACTTTCAAGTCATGTGAGTTCAGAAACAACTGATGTCATCGAACGGTACTCTGCCTCAGCTAAAGATCGAGCAACCACAGCTTGTTTCTTACTACGCCAGGTAACAAGGTGACCTCCAAAGTAGGTGAAAAATCCACTAGTAGACCGCCGATCATCCAGGAACCAACATAATCTGCATCAGAATACGCAACCAATGTTGGAGTAGAAGACGAGGTTTTGTATACTAGTCCTTGACCAGGGGTTGTTTTCAGATATCTTAAGATGCGCCTGAAGATGGGACATTCGAGGGAAATGCATAAATCGACTGACAACCCCAACAACAAAGGATATATTTGGTCTCGTGACTGTTAGGTAAATCAATTTCCCAACCAGTCGTCGATAGTACTCTGGATTTGGAAGGGCAAGATCATTATCAGAGGCATGTGCACACAGCTTGTGATTGACATCCATAGGAGTGTTAATCGGCTTGCATCCAGTAGCCAGCATCCTGAAGAAGATCGAGACAGTACTTCCGTTGAGAGAGGACAAGTCCATCAGGACGCCCCGTGATCTCAAGACCAAGGAAGTATCGAAGGTTCCCCAGATCTTTTGTTTGAAAAACAGAGTTAAGGTGTTGTTTGACCGCTTATATCCCCTTTGAGTCATTTCCAGTGATTGGGATGTCATCAACATATACCAACAAAAGGACTGTTCTTGTTGTTCGATGTCGAGTGAACAGGGAAAAGTCTGCCGAGCTGCGAGTAAAGCCAACCTCCCGGACAGCCTTACTGAACTTGTCAAACCATGCCCAAGGGGATTGTTTGAGACCATAGATTGACTTCTTGAGATGACAAACTCGGGACTCCCCCGTGGTCTCAAACCCAGGAGGCTGTTGCATGTAGACTGTTTCCTGTAGATCACCATTTAAAAATGCATTCTTGATATCCAGTTGGTGCAAGGGCCATTGGCGATACACAGCTACGAAAAGGAGGACACGAACTATGTTGAGCTTGGCCACTGGAGAGAATGTTTCCTCATAATCGAGACCATGTTGTTGGGTAAAGCCACGTGCCACCAGTCGGGCTTTCAGCCGATCAATAGTCTCATCAGGAGCATGCTTGATGACAAAGACCCATTTACACCCAACAGGGGTCTGGTTTGAGGGAGAGGGACCAAGTTCCATGTCTGGTTAGCCCAGAGGGCTGTCATTTCTTCTTCTATGGCTGCCCGCCAGCCTGGATGTTGGAGAGCCTCATGCACAGAGTTAGGTATAGAAATAGAGGATAATGAAGTAGCAAATGTTTGAAGTTGTGGAGATAGGCGATGTAAGGATACATAATTCGCCAAGGGATGAGCGGTGGAGACTGGTGCCGGATCAGCAGAGCGCAGAGTGTCAGAGGTCGAAGCCGACTGCATTGGGGCAACGGAGCAAGGAGGGTGACGGGTGTATACACGGATAAGAGGTGGTTTGTTGAGAGCGGGAGCAGGGTCAGGAAGGAGTAGTGGTAGAGGAGTGGTAACTGGAACGACAGGTTTTGGGAAGGATGGTGGTGGAAGAGGTGTGATTGGTGCGAAGAAGAAAGATTGGTCCTCTTGAAAGGTAACATCTGCAGAAACAGTCACTTTTTGGGTAGCAGGAGAGTAGCGGACGTAGCTTTTCTGAGTACGAGAATAGCCGACGAATATGTATTTGGCTGCTCGGGGATCCAACTTGTCCTTGGATGGGCTAAGAAGGTGGACGTAGCAGGTACAACCAAATATCCGGGGTGTGAGAGAGAATGTTGGAGTGGTAGGAACAGGAGGCTAAACAGAGTAGCGTTTTGGAGGACGGAGGAAGGGAGACGGTTAATGAGATAACATGTTGTTGACAGCGCGAAGTTTCAATAGGCTTTGGGGACCTGCATGTGGATCATGAGAGATCGAGCAACATCGAGGAGATGTCTATTTTTCCGTTCAGCAACACCGTTTTGTTGGGGAGTATAGACACACGACGTTTGGTGAATGATCCCAAATTCAGAGCAGAGATTATCAAAGTCGTGACTTATATATTCGCGAGCATTATCTGTCCGGAGAGTTTTTATATTTTCGGAAAGCTGCGTGCAAATCTCAAGGACGGAAGCCCGAAACACACGGGGAAGGTCGGAGCGATCACGAAGTAAATATAACCAAGTTGTGCGAGAATAATCATCAACAAAGGTGATGAAATAACGATAACCGTAGATACTAGTAATTTTGTACGGGCCCCAAACATCGGAATGCACTAAAACAAAAGGAGCAGAGCTCCGAGTACAATTAGGGGGAAAAGAGGAACGTTGTTGTTTGCCCAAAATACATGATTCACACTTAAAAGCAGAAAGAGAGATATCTGGAAGAGCCTGCTGAAGAACTGGAAGAGGGGCATGCCCAAGACGCCGGTGCCAATCAACGGAGGAGACTGAGGAGAGGATGGTAGAAGAGACATCAAGAAGATAGATTTTGTTTTGCAGTCGTCCCTTACTAATGATACTCTGCGTCCATCGATACGACATCAGAAAAGAGGAAGAGGTGAATGTTACTGAGCAATCCAAATCGGTAGTAAGACGACTAACATAATGTAAATTAAACGGGGAACCCGGAACATGAAGAGCCGAGCATAGAGAGAGAGCGAAGAATTGAGAGGGATATCAACAGAGCCGGAGACGGGGACGGTGTCTCCATTGGCTACTGTGATGTACTTAGGATGAGGAGCATCCAAGTAGTGATGTGGTGTCAGCGAGGTGATATGGTGGGTAGCATCTGAATCCACTATCCAGCGCGGACTAGTGGAGAGACAAGCGATACCTTCATTTGAGATGGAGGCGACGGAGGCAGGTGGGTGGCGGAGCATCCCTTGAAGTTGCTGGAGCTGGAGGCGAACTGTTTCAAGATCAGCACGAGTGACAGAGGGATTGTCAGCGACAATATGAGCGGTCAGATGAGGACAACCATGTTTGTGGTAGCATGTCGCCTCAAGATGGCCATCCTTTCCGCAGAACGAACACTTAGGACGTGGTCGTCCACCGCGACCCCCGCCCCAGGGGCCTGACCGTCCTCCACGAGTAGCAGGAGGGAGAGGTAGTAATGGTGCAGATGAGTGCTGGAGAAGGACCGGGGAGGGAGGTCCAATAGTATCCGAAGGCGGTGAGACTTTGAGCAACATGTAGCATACATTAGATAATGACGGGGTCGTAGCCGACGAAAGGATCTGCGCCCGAATACTCTGAAGGTGAAGCGGGACCCGAGCCATCATCATAGCAATACACACAGCCTCTTTTTGAGCACGCTGAGCTGCTAGATCTGTAGTAGGGGGCTGATGTTGTATCCAAGCTTCAGCAAGAGTCTTAACCCGAGTAACAAATGAGGTTAAGCCGGCCGCCCCTCTAGTGTCAAGAGTTTGAAGCTCGGTAATGATGTCATACAGGTGCAGAAGGTTGTCCTTGTCGGAGTACAAGGAGTGGAGTTCCTCCCACATTGCCTTGGTCGTCTCGTGATACATGGTCATGCGGTAAGGTTCGCCATCAAGGGAGTTGAGAAGCCACAACTGAACACGACCATCGTTACGCAGCCAGTCATCAGTAGGATCTGATGGGGGGTCCTTAGTGAGATGAGACAGAAGCCCCTTGGACTGAAGGACCCGTCTGACAGAGTGCACCCACTCGACAAAGTTTTTCTTCCCGGTCAGGGAGATGGTGATTCTTAGTTCGTCGTGCAGTTCAGGAGTGGGAAGCAAGCGGGTTGCAGGAGAGTTAGCGGTCTGCCCATCGGAATGCACAGAGGGACCACTGGAGGAGCCCATTGCAGAGAGGTGGCACGACTGCTGAGGAGATCGCAGGGAGGAGGCCGCATGACCGTAGGGAGCTTGGTAGAGGGAGCTTGCGGCTAGCAGGAGGCTGCTGGGCAGGAGGCCGCTGGGCAGGAGGCCGCGGCGAGCAGGAGGCTGCTGAACTGGAGGCCGCGGCGAGTAGGAGACCGCTGGGCAAGAGGCCGCGGCAAGCAGGAGGCTGCTGGAGGGAGCTGCGAGCAGGAGATCGGCAGGAGGGAGACCGCTGGAAGCGAGCAGGAGGCAGCAGCGAGCAGGAGTCCGCTGGAGGGAGCTGCGAGCAGGGGCTCCGTAGGAGGGAGACCGCTCGGGAGACCGCTCAGGAGGCTGCAAGCTACTGGAGGGAGACCGCTCGGGAGATCGCTGGATCAGAGAGAGCTCGGCATGACGGAGCTGAGAGGAGAACGCTGGGTTCGGCAGATGGAGACCGCAGCAGGAGCTCGACAGATGGAGACCGCGCAGGGAGCTGCGAGCAGGAGGAGAGGCCGGGAGGGGAAGGGCCCACTATCAGAAAGGAGAAGGTTATAAAAGAGCCGAAGAGAAGAAGAAGTTGGAAGAAGCAGAGCTGGCGGGGGGGGGGGGGGGGGGCGGTCACCGAAAAGGGAGACCGCGAGGAGCTCGTAAGGGGGGGGGGGGGTCAAAGAAAGGGGAGACCGCAATTTCGAACCTAGCTCTGATACCATGTAAGAAAGAGCCAAAAACTTGTATATACCTTTCTGTGTCTCAAATACAATGTTTGAATACAAATATATAGGAGGGAGAAAGAGAGGAAATCCTTAAACATGATGTGGGACTAAAGAGAAGAGAGAGAAACAAACAAATAAAAGGGCTCTAATATGAGCCTGTACATGGGCTTTTCTAACACATACGAAACATTTTGAGAAGATAACTTGCGGAGGGGTGTTCGAGACGTTGATGTCATCGTTGCACATCCACAGAAGGAGTAGGAGCACTGAAGAGAGCTTGATGAGCATGTTGGCCCAAGATGCACAGGCTACCGCAATTCCTATCATTGTCAATACGTTGTTTCGTTGTCGGATCCTGTAAATCACAACCATCATTGAGGAATGTTACGACGTAGTTTAAGGATATAATCAAGCAACTAATTTATAGCAAATTGTGAGGACATGAGGGAGCATTAAAAACAGATGTGATGGCATGGTAGGAAAACATAAGACGGTTACTTTGCCAGCTATGGAAGAAAAAGACTCATTGGCGGTGATTATTTTATCACGACCAGAAAGGGGTTGTATAATGTAAAATTTGATGATGCCCCAATCATGGTGATCAGTCACACCAGAATCGATGATCCATTCAGATTGGATTGCGAAAATAGATTGTTCGCTCGGAATACCTGAGGTCGCAAAGATAGTGATGGAAGAGTTGTCATGTGAGCGCGAAGGGAATCGCATCACATCAAACTCTTCAGTGGAAAAACCATTGGAGAGGATCTTACAAGTATAGTCTTTGTAGAAAAGAGCCGAAATTGAGGAAATAAATGAGAATAATTTTATTTCTTTTCTTTTTCACATACATACACACAAGTATTGTTACATTTGTATAGGGAGAGGAGGAAAACTATCAATCTAAGACGTGGGACTAAAGACTAAAGGAGGAAGAGGGCTCTAGCTGGGTCTTGTTATTGGGTATTTGTACAAACTTTCTTCAACACTCCCCCGCAAACTGGAGTATACAGATCGTAGGAACCAAGCTTGGACAAGGACTGATAAAATAGCGGACATGGTAAGGCCTTAGTCAGAATATCGGTCACTTGCCCAGCAGCAGAAACAGGTTTTAATTCCAGTTTCTTCAGTTGAACCCTTTCCCGAATGAAGTGACAATCGACTTTGATGTGTTTGGTACGTTCATGAAATATGGGATTCTTGGCAATATGAATAGCAGCTTGACTGTCGCAATAAAGAGTTGTCGGTTTGGGAAGTTTCACACCGAGGTCACTTAGAAGGCTTTCCAACCAGGTGAGCTCGGACACAACAGCGTCCATTGAACGATACTCAGCTTTGGCAAATGAGCGAGCAACCACAGACAGCTTGTTACTGCGCCAACTGATAAGGTGTCCACCAATATGTACAAAATCCACTTGTGGAACGACGATTATCTAGGGAGCCAGCATAGTCAGCATCAAAGTAGGCAATAATAGTTAAGGGAGATGACGAAGGCTTGTATACAAGTTCTTAACCAGGAGCAGTCTTTAAGTATCGAAGGATGCACTCAACTGCCTAGAGATGAGATGTTCAAGGAGCATGCATGAATCGACTAACAACTCCAACAACAAAGGATATGTCAGCTCTTGTAACTGTCAGATAGCTCAACTTCCCTACAAAACGCCGATAATACTTTGGGTTAGGTAGAAGTAGATTGGAGTCTGAGGAATGAGCACAGAGCTTGTGATTGACATTCATAGGAGTGTCAGTAGGCTTCAAGCTTACAGATGTCGGATGTAGGACTCATGTCGGTTTGGGTTTTTTATGTCGAATGTCGGATTGCGGGAGATATATCGGGGACATTTCAAAATGTCGGATTGTAATATTATATATATTATATATCATAATATTTTTTTAATTAGATGGTAATTATTTTATTTAATGAAGTATACACTAAAATTCATATTAAAAAATGAAACTACTAACAAGTGTTTAATCAATTTGTAATAAATAAGAAATGTTGCATACTTTCAATCAAGTAATAATATAATACAACATCACAAAATCATATTAAAGTATTAAACATTTAAACTAGAAAGTATAATCGTACCTCAACTTATTACCAAAATTTTAATGTTCCACAAAAGATGCTACTCATAAACCGAAAAAGAAGAAGACTTACAGTGCAGACGGTTCGATCGAGGACAGCGGGAGACGGGTTCGAGCGGGAGACGGGTTCGAGCGGGAGACGGGATCGATCGAGGGCAGCGGGAGACGGGATCGATCGAGCAGCAGCAGAGAACACCGGGGCAGCGGGAGACGGGATCGATCGAGGGCAGCGAGAGACTTACAGTGCAGCGGGATTCGATCGAGCAGCAACAGAGAACAGCGGGAGACGGGATCGATCGAGCAGCAACAAAGAACGGCGAGGCAGCGGGAGACGGGATCGATCGAGGGCAGTGGGAGACTTACAGTGCAGCGGGATTTTAGATTTTACGGGGGGGGGTTAGTATTTTTTGGGGTGCTAATAGCCATTAATGGGGTTCATAGTTAATGTCGCCGCCATAAACCGACATGTCGGGCCGACATGTCAGACATGTCGGCCGCCATACTGTCGGCCGACATGTACAAGCTTGGTAGGCTTACATCCAGATTCGCCAGCATCACGAAGAAAATCAAAACAGTATTCCCGTTGAGAAAGAACAAGTCTATCAGGACACCGAGCTATCTCGAGACCGAGGAAATACTGAAGATTGCCCAAATCTTTAGTTTGAAAAGCAGACAACAAGTGTTGTTTGATCATGTTTATTCTTGTGGCATCATCACCTGTAATCAAGATATCATCGACATAGACCAATAGAATTATTGTGCCAGTCGGACGATGTCGAGTAAATAGAGAGAAGTCGGTTGAACTTTGATTGAACCCAACACTACAAACAACCTGATAAAACTTGTCGAACCAAGCATGAGGAGACTGTTTGAGACCATAGAGAGATTTTTTGAGATGACACACAAGAGACTCCCCCGTAGTCTCAAACCCGGGAGGTTATTGCATGTAGACAGTCTCCAGTAGATCGTCATTGAGAAAAGCATTTTTTACATCCAATTGATGTAACTGCCAATGTCGATGAACAGCGAGGGAGAACAGGATACAAACATAATTCAGTTGGGCGAGAGGTGAGAAGGTTTCGTCATAATCAAGGCTTTGTTGTTGTGTGAAGCTACGAGCCACAAGGAGAGTCCTAAGTCATTGAACTGCCCCATCCGGACCATGTTTGACGGTACACACTCACTTGCACCCTACATAAGGTTGGTCAGTGGAAGGGGAACAAGGTCCCATGTTTGATTCACCCGAAGAGCATTCATTTCCCCAGCCATGGCCACGCGCCACCCCGGATGTTGGAGAGTCTCCTGTAAAGTGTTAGGGGTGGAGATAGACATCAAAGAAGATGAAAAGTTATAAAGCACCGGAGAGAGGCGATGTAAGGACATATAGTTCTCCATAGGATGGGCGGTTGACGCTGGTATCGGATCTTTAGGCCGCGGGATAGCAGTTGGAGAAGGTAATTGTCGGAGGGCATCAGAATGAGGAGGACGACGAGTGTATACACGAAGAAGGGGCGGTTTGGAGAAGTAACAAGGACGATCGGGCGGGGTAGAGTTGTAGTTGGTGGAGAGAGGGTGGTTTGAGTGAAAAGATTGATCTTCGAGAAAGGTCACATATGCAGATGTCACCAACAAATATATATTTTTTCGCATAAGCAAATTTGTCGATCTAGGGGCCAAGGGAGTGGACATACCATGTACAGCCAAAGATGCGAGGAGTAACTGGAAAGGGGGGTGTAGAGGGAAATAAAAGGCAAAAGGGAGTCTCAAAGTTGAGAATGAAGGAGGGCATGCGATTGATGAGGTAGCAAGCTGTAGAAATCGCGAAATGCCAATATTGCTTGGGGGCCTGCATTTGAAACATAAGTGAGTGAGCGATCTCTAGAAGGTGACGATTTTTGCGTTCAACTACACCATTTTGTTGGGGTGTATAAGCGCATGAGGTTTGATGGATGATGTCGAACTCAGTACAAAGATTATTAAACTCATGACTCGTGTATTCACGCGCATTCCCAATGCAAATTATTTTAATGGAGCGTGAAAAATGTACGAGTTTCAGCAATAAAGGTACGAAACACACGAGGGAGTTCAGAGCAATCGTGAAGTAGATACAATCACGTCATGCGAGAGTAATCATCAATAAAAGTAAGAAAATAACGATAACCATAAACGCTAGCCATTTTATATGGTCCCCAAATATCAGAAGTACTAGAGAAAAATGAGCATCGCTCCGAGTACAATGCGGGATAAAATAAGAATGATGATGTTTGCCAATACAAGATTCGCTAGTAAAATCGGTTAGGGAGAGATAGGGAAGAACTTTCTTGAGAATGCGGAGAGGAGCGTGCCCAAGGCGCCAATGCCAATCAATAGAGGAGACGGAGGATAGAACTGTGGGAGGAACATGCAGAATGTAGAGCCCGTTGGACAACTTTCCTTCACCAATGATATTATGCATCTGTCGATCATGCACAACAAACGAAGATGAAGAAAAGGTTATAGTGCAGTCAAGATCTTGAATAAGCCGACTAACAGAGAGAAGGTTGAATGGAGAGCCCAGAACATGAAGAACCAAGCGTAGATAGATAGATGGAGTGAGAGACACGTCAGCAGAACAGGACACCGGGGTTGTAGCCCCATTAGCCACGGTGGTGAACTTGGAATGAGCTGAGTCCAAGTACTGCGGTGGTTTCTGTAGAGTAATATGGTGGGTGGCACCAGAATCCACAATCCAAGTGGAGCCAAGGGAGAGACAGGAGATAACTTCATTGGAGATGGACAAAGCCAGATGAACGACTGATCATCCCCTGAAGATGTTGAAGTTGTGTGCGCAAGACATCAATGTCGGTGCTGGTGGTGGAAGTTGTTTCAGCTGCAACGGAGGTATGTTGTTGTGGGGGCATACCATGCTTACGGAAGTATGTTGCCTCAAAATGACCAACCCGACCACAGTGAGAGCAGTAAGGGCGAGGTCGTCCGCTGCGACCCCGTCCGCAAGAACCGGTGCGAGCCCCACAAATTGATGAAGGAGTGGGGTGCGATGGAAAGGAATGTTGTCCTCCCCTTGTCGACCTACCCCGGCATCAGGCACAAGATGAACTTTAATGATTCCTTAGAAATCTAGTCTCCAAGTGGGGAGATTGTTGGATAATTATGAACATTAGTTTCTACTAAGCTTAAAATTATTCCTCATTATCTTTTGGGATAATTACTAAACTAATTGCTGATTTTTGAGACAAATTAATGCCAGTTTTTATCAATCTTCTTGAGATGTTATTATTAGGCTTATTGAGAAAATTTAGCATAGTAGTTCGATATATAAGCATAATTGCTCGATATTCAAGTTTATTTCAATATACAATAGATACTATAGACTTGTGGTCGATTTGTTTATCTCCTTATTGCATCTATCTAAGTTTATTTCAATATACAGCTTAAACACTTGAGCAAGGAGCCTCGAGCATCAGATCGGGGGGGGGGGGGGGGGGGGGGGGGGGGGCATTGGAGGCGATAGCAGTGCAAGCACAATAGAACTAGAGGATATGTGTCAGCATCAATGACAGAGTGTGACCTTGATTGTGTTTGAGTCTTGGTAGGAGATTGCGACCATGCCAGGTTGGCAGGGCCTGCCATTGCAACAAATGCCAGTGAAGCTCGACAACAGCATTCTAGCAGGCACCACAAGGGATAGTAGTGAGTGGTTGAAACCCATATGAACGATGGTGTTAGAAGTTGACTTGGTGTTTGATTCAGGATACCTTTTTTGGGAAGACATAGAAGATAGACTTCAGTGGTTGGTGGTGGTGGTTTAAGGCTCCGTTTGGGAGGGCGGAGGGCCACCGGTGAGGGAGCAGACGCTTCCAGAAGGCGGAAAAACAAACGGGGGGCGTTTGCAGCCAATTCCTGAGCAAAAAGCTTTGAAACGCTAAGTCTCAGACCCCGCCCCCTTCCCTCCAGTCGTAGACGGCGGCGAGTTTTGCTCCCTTGCCGGAGCCCCAACGGCGCATCAAACGAACCCTAAGTGAAGATGTCGTAAATCAGATTCTTACAGTAAAGCACGGAATGATGATTTAGAGGACCAACTTTATCTTAGTCACATTAAGATCTTTAGATTTGAAGTGGGGTATATTTGTATTGTTAACTCATCTATGTTGAGTGAGAAAAATACAATTCGATGGGAATAAAATTAGGAGAATATTTGAGAGTGAAGTTGTATTTTATATTCAGCATTTCAACAAAATTTTCTTCTCGCGTTCTTGAGCTGTGTATTTTTTTAGTGCCCAATTTTCCCTAAAATCTGACTGGTTTCATCCCAGTCTTAATTTTGCTATGCAAATCTTTTCTGACCAAATGTTGTTAATGCAATGAATACCACTAAAGGAGAAAGCTTATACCTGTGAAAGAGCATATGGCAATGCTGAGTACATGCCCGCAGAATTTTCCCTATAGAACACTGCCCTCTCAGTAGCTACGAGTGGCTGCACAGTGCTGCAGTTAGAAAAGCCAATAAATACTACAGCAAGGAACATTGCTCCAATAACGGACATAAGGTCTTGTGAATTGCCCCTGGATAAAATGAACGTACAGTTAGTTTTTTTTATTCATAGGGCATCACTTTTGAAAATTAGCAATAAAGTTATGTCAAAGAACCTGCGCTGGCCAATTTTCCAGAAAATGGAGCCTAGCAGAAGAGCAGTGACAAGGGTCATGACTAGTCTTGAGAGGTTGTACTCTGGACTCCTCCAATATATACACCGGTACTTCCATACACATATTTTGAACTGACTATAAACAGATTGGGCGTATTGTGTTCGGAAATATAGATCACATGTACCAGGCTTTGGCTTGCTTAGCTCTCGAACCAAGGCCATATTGCGCCTATTCATGCAAGGCATTTATTTATAATATAATTAAGAAATGAAATTAAACTTTCTGCAAAAATTGTACATCTATATGGCAGAAGAACTGGCACAGTTGATTGATTGCTCAATCTAGCATTTAATGATATACTCACTGGTGAAGAGTAGATTTCTTGTATATATCTGCAAAATTAGTTTCTAATCGTGCTTCTGTAGCAAGGGAAGTGGCTTCTAGCATCCATACTGCTGGGTTGCCTTCATCATTCATCTTTTGAACTCCAGGGATTGCCTGTAGAAAGCATATCAATCAGTATCGAGTTGACGATTAACTTAAGTAAAGTGATGTAGTCTATTGTTTCAATACTCGAACGTTGCCAAAAAAACTTTGCGCCACTAAAACTTATAAAATCAGCCATAAGCTGGGAATGGTAGTTCATCTGAAGGAGAGATTAATGAGTCGTTGCATTGGACCTCGTATCCGGGATACAAAATAGGGGCATCCTTTATCCATCTAAATTATGCTTGTATTTCGTATTATGGATATAGAAATAAATTTGATGCGTGGACCAATACTTTATCCATCTAACTGTGCGGTGGTTTAACATTACCTTCTAATATTTTCTTTTAAATCTCCCTTCACTGCTTTTATGTTGATTTGAAAAAGCAACTTCTACACTTTGTTGTCATAGCTTACTTAATAAAGCATAGGTTTAAGAAGTTGATGACATGATGCCAATATGTACTGGAAATTTTACTTTTGTGATGAAGGGAATAATGCTTTTTTATACTTTTGAAATTTTAAAGATCTAACATTATCGATAGAACCTGAATATCAAGACCTATAGCAAGCAACAAAACAACAGATTTCCCTTAATCTCTGGGAATGAATGTGCTAATGAAGCAAAAAAATAACAAAAGATGCCTGATATAACAAAAGGCAAGTCATTCTAAAAGAAAATATTCAAGGAATACAAACCTCAAAATATGTTATTAGTTTCTCAGAATTCTGACCCAATGGTCCAGAATATATTACTAGGCCTCCTCTTTTCAGTAAAAGCAGCTGCTCAGTGAAACTTTATGAGTGGATGAAAAAATTATTTAAAATGCGTAAAAGGATGAATAGAACCTCTCTAACCTCATCAAAGGACTCAAATATCTCAATACTTGGTTGGTGGATCGTGCAGGCAACAGTTCTTCCTGTGTTGACAGTGTTTCTCACTGTTCTCATGACAATGGCAGCAGCCCTTGCATCAAGACCTGATGTTGGTTCATCCATGAATATGATAGAAGGATTTGCAACAAGCTCCACAGCAATTGTCAACCTTTTTCTTTGCTCTGTGGATAGACCAGTAACTCCTGGAATCCCCACTAGTGCATCCTTGAGATTATTGAGCTCAACCAATTCCATCACTTCATCAGCAAATCTCTGAAGAAAAACAAAAAAACTCAATTCAACAGTCCAAAAATTAATCCATGGAACCTGTAATATGAGCATATAGATCCTTAAACAATGTATAACTCCTGATACGGGCACATAGTTTCTATTGTTTTTTCATCCATGTCATTGATTTTTTTTCAGCTCTCTTTGTTGATAATGATTTCAATTAAGGCTAAACACTTGCACTCTTTTGTCGCCATTAGATTTACTTTGGTGTAAGCAGGGAAATCGTCTAGTGCCGAGTTCACCTTGAAAAGTGTAACAGTGACGGGCTAAGAGATATTAAGGAAGACCGAAATAGAAAGTAAGATGGAATATATCAGAACATTAGATAGCCCGTGTATAAATTGGCCCATTGAGCCCTCTATCTTAGGCTTCTTTAGTCTCACAGTGCTACTTTCATTTGTGCTCCTTCTCCCTTATTATATATAAAGAAGCCCATTGTACATGTAATATTTCAAAATTGAGAATAATATTATTTTGAATATTTAATTATTCTCTCTTTTTTCTCGTTTCGTACATGGTATCAGAGTCATTCGAACCTCTTCTCATTTCCGGTTGAATCCCTTCCTCCCGGCCGGACCTTGTCCGCTCCTTCTGTCCGCCTGCCCGCCTGGTGCGGACTGGCGACCTCCTCTTGGCAGCCCGCCCCTCTACCTGCTCTCCCCTCTCAATTCCTCCATTCCCCTCCTGCTGGTTTTATAGTTTTTCTCTACTCCTTGCCGGCCCTATATTCGCTCCTGCTCCCGCACACTGCTCGACCTCTTCTCGTGCGACCTCCTCGCCGAAGACGACACATCCGTCTGATCGTCAAGTGCCTTACCGCACTCGCAACTGCTATCTCTGTTCTCCTGTCCGCTCATCTCGCAAAGGTCGCCTGCTCGCCTGCTTGCGATCTGCTCACCAAAGTCTGAAGTCGCCTGCTCAACAAAGTCTGAAGTCAACTGCTCGCCTGTCCGCATATCCCATTGAAGTCGCCTGCTCACACAATCTACTTGCCTGCTCGCGCAATCTACTCGCCAAAGTCGTCGATTTGTTCACCGCCGGTTCTTTGTTGTGGTTCGCACTACTCGCATCCAGATCATTTCGCCTGGTCACATATCTGCCTGGTTGTCTCATCCGGGTCGGATGTCCGCCAATCCGCCAAATCGCCAGATTGCCTAGTTCTCCCGCCCTTCCTTCCCTTGGACAATGGAAAAAATATTGGCCCTGCTTCCTCAACTCTTCCGTCTCTTGCTCCGGCTTCATCTCTGATGCTCGGGATGAACTCCGGATCACTACTATCTCCCTTGTCGGCAAGAAGAATTTTGTGGAATTGGTACACTTTGTACGTCGGGTTCTTCAGACTAAAGGTCTCCTTCACCGTCTTACCCGCACCCCTTCTTCCGAGCCCACCGCGCTGTGGCTTCGTGATGACGGTCCCTTCCAATCTTGGCTCCTGAACTCCATGGTTGGTGAACTGTATCGGATGACAATGTATCACGAGACTGCCAAATCTATGTGGGATGAGCTCCATTCTCTCTATTCCGGCAAGGATAGCCTGCACTAATTTGACATCTTTCTCGCTCTTCAGCAGCTCGACCCAGGAATCGATGGGGATCTCACCTCTTATGTCGCCCAATCTAATACTCTGGTTGAAGCTTGGATACAACATCAGCCAGAGTATTAGACTGGAAGCTGTCGGTATCACCTTAATGATGGTTCGGGTTCCTCCTCATCTCCTACTATTCCCACTCTATGATGTCCGCTCAATGTTGTTCAAGGTGACGCCGCCTCCTGTCCTTCTGTTCCATTCTCCAGTGTTGCTACATTGCGACTCGGATCACACGCCACCACCGTTCCCTCTCGTGGTGTCCACTCCAGTTCCCGAGGAGGTGGGCGGGATGGCTGCCATCGCCCTAAGGGACAGATCTCCCGAATTTGCACTTTCTGTGGGCGGGATGGACACAAAGAAGCGGTCTGTTTTAGGAAACATGGCTTTCCTCCTCCACATACTTCTTCTATGCCGCATGCCTCACCTGTCATTGAGCCCCCCCCCCCCCCCCCCCCCCCCCCCCCCACCCACACACACACACTTCCCGCTCCGACATCGACACGTTGCGGGACGAACTCCAGCATTGTCGCAGACTTCTCTCTCATCCTTCTACCTCTGGTGCTTCCGTCTCCCATGAAGGTATCTCCTGTCTCTCCCATAGTCCTTCCTGGATTCAGGACTCTGGTTCCACCAACCACATCACTCCACAGAAGCCCGTTCAGTATTTGGACTCCATAAGATTTGTCACCTTCTTGAAGTGGCTTGGTCTCTCCTCTTCCAGATGCAGGTAAGTACAACCTATTAGAATTTTGCTGACTCCAATGCGTGTTATCTTATCAACCGCATGCCCTCATCGGTCCTCAACTTTACCTGCCCCTTCTCTTTCTTATTTCTTGAGAGCAAACCATTTCCATTAACACCACGGGTCTTTGGCTGCGACTGCTTCGTTTATCATCTGGGGCTCATCGTTGACAAATTAACCACTCGCGCCACTCGTTACATGTTCGTTGGTTATTCACGCACCCAAACGGGCTATGTTTGTTGTTCTCCCTCTGCTCGCAAGAAGATCACTTCCGCGGACGTTACTTTCCTAGAACAACAGTCTTTCCATCCCTCCTTCCCCACGAAGACACCCTCTACGGATCTCCCACGTCCTCTTGTTCCTACCACCTCCCCTTTACCCCCGTTACTCCCAACACCATCACCTTCCCCGACTCCTCACCTTCGTGTATACTTTCGCCACTATCCTCGATCTGCTGCCCCGCAATAGCCCCTGTCTACCACTGATCCTACGCCAATTGCTGATCCGACCACACCCTCCACCGCTCATCCTCTCTCCAACCACGTCTCCTTGCACCGACTCTCCTCTGATTTGCGCAGGTTTGCGGTCTCCTTGTCTTCTATTTCCCCTCCCTCTTCTGTGCAGGAAGCTCTTCAGCATCCCGGTTGGCGGGCGGCCATGGATGAGGAAATGACTGCACTCTAGACAAATCACAGATGGGACCTTGTTCCCCTTCCCCCCAACCATTCCATTTCATGGTTAGTTGTAAGTGTATATTCTCCGTGAAGCATCATTCAGATGGGCGGATCGAGCGCCTCAACGAATGCCTTGTTGAGCGCGGATTCACTCAACAACATAGATTTAATTATGAGGAGACCTTCTCTCATGTTGCCAAGCCCAACACCGTTTGTCTCCTAATCTCTCTTGTTGTCCATCGCCAGTGGCCGCTGCACCAGCTCGACATTAAGAACGTCTTCCTTAATGGCGACCTTATGGAGACTGTTTATATGCAACAACCTCCTGGTTATGTAACCACGTGGGATCCCTAGTCTGTCATTTGAAGAAATCTTTATACATACTACGGGTGTGGTTTGATAAGTTTAGCAGGGTGATTCATGAGTGTGGTTTTACCCACAACTCGACAGACTTCTCCATGTTTATCCGTCGACGCCCTTCAGGCACTGTTATTCTTTTGGTCTATATTGATGATATTCTTGTCACGGGTGATGACCTATCTGACATTACTCAGATCAAGAAACAATTTGCCTCTCAATTCCACACTAAAGACCTGGGCCGGCTCCGATACTTCTTAGGGATTAAGGTCACCCGACGACCTGATGGCCATGTTCTATCTCAGCGGAAATACTGACTTGATCTACTTCATGATGCAGTCTACTCAGGGTGTAAGCCTGTGGATACACCTATGGATGCAAATCATCAATTGTGTGCTCATAGCTAGGACTCTAATCAACTCCTGCCTAATCCAGAGTATTATTGATGCCTCATTGGCAAGCTTATCTATCTTACTGTCACACGACCCGACATATCCTTTGCGGTCGGTGTGTTCAGTCGTTTCATGCATACTCCTCAGACCTCCCATCGTCAGGCTGTCTAACGTATTCTTAGATATTTGAAGAATGCTCCTGGATAAGGCCTGGTGTACAAGCCTTCCACTTCTCTGTCTCTCGTTGCAAACTGTGATGCTGATTATGTTGGGTCCCTTGACGATCGTCGATCAATCAGCAGTTACTGTACATATTTTTGTCGGAAATCTGGTTACCTGGCGAAGCAAGAAGCAAAATGTGGTCGCTCTCTCCTCCGCTGAAGCCGAATATCGTTCCATGGTTGCTGTTGTTTCAGACGCACCTAGCTAGAGAGTCTCTTTAGTGAATAGGAGCCCATCTTCCATCTCCAGCCATTCTCTTTTGTGATAGCCAAGCTGCTATCCATATTGCTGAAAATCATGTGTTTCATGAGCGCACCAAATACATCGAAGTTGACTGCCACTTTTTTCGGGAAAAGTTCAACTTCGAAAATTGAGTTTACGGTAAGTTTCAGTTGCAGAGCAAATCTCTGATGTTCTCACTAAAGACTTACCCCGCTCAATATACCGACAGTGCCTTTCCAAGTTTGCGTACGATACACCAAGGTCGGAGACGTACAAATCGTCCTTGCCTGAGTACGAGCCGATGGTGAGGGAAAGATCGACACAATGCCCCATCGTGCGAGCGTGTCGGCCATCGCCTGGAGACACGTGGAATCCAGGGGCCATCTTAATCAGTATGAGAAGCTCATCCACGAGGTGGCGGAAATGAAATTGTGACTCGCCCCACAGTCAATCAGCACCACCATGGGGCGGTTGCAAAGCGAGGCCATCAATTTCATTGTGCATGGTCCGGTTAGACAGTGAATCGAATAACAAGAGACGTCTAAGCATTGGGGTTTTGCCAGCGGGGTAATATAAAGGTCGTCCTTGTCGAGCTCCAAGGCTTCGAAATCGGCTACACCGATGTCATCATCTTCGCCGCCGAGTAGAATTTTGAAGTCCTTGTTGGGGCAATCGTGAGTAGGAGAATATATAGGCCTTTGCTGCGGAGGTCGAGATATTCTTGATGGGAGATTTTGTGGAGCAACGTCTTTGCCCGAGCGGGGGCAGGAGGAGGACGCATCGGCGGTTGGCCCTAGACCCCGGGGGGTTCTGGAAGCAGGCGAGCCATAGAGGTCGGTGGATTCGCTGGATATGATCGTGGTGTGGGCGGGGTGCCGGAGAAGCTGAGGTGAAGGTGGTGAAGTCCCCCTCAGCGTAACGTGCTTGCTCCATATCTCGCGAGAGGGTGGTTGGGTCATGCACCCAAAGTCGTGCCCAAATATGGGGGCGGAGACTGGCGAGGAAAGTACCCAAATAGTGGTCAGGAGAGAGCCCGGGAACCTGTGAGGCTACTTCAATGAAGACGTCGATGTAGGAGTCGACGGACTCCGTCTGGCGAACAATGCTCAATCGTTCGAATGGATTTCCTGTGTTACGTGTATTGTAGCGGCGAATTATCTCCTCCTTGAGGTGTGGCCACGAGAGCGTAGGATTAGACTGGCGTAGTCAGTAAACCCAGTGGAGGGCCGAGCCCTCCATGTAGATCGTCACGAGAGGAACCATCTGGAAGTCTGGGGTGGCTTGTAGGTCGAAGTATTGCTCTGTGCAAGCTAACCATCCCAGAGGATCGAGGCCGTTGAAAACTGGAATTTCCAGGCGCCGGAGGTGGTGTACGGGCGTTCGCCCAAGGGCGAAAAAATGGTCAGCGGCCCGCGACACTACTGGTGGAGGCGGATAATGGAGGTGGTGGAAGTGGCGTGCAGGTGGCAAGGAGAGAGTGGATCTCGTGGACGGTGACTTGTAGGTCAGAGAGGGAGGTATCGACGTGGTTGATATGGTCGGAGAGGGCCTCAACGGAGGGGGTGGTGGCCGCGAAGTCCTTATCTCGTGCCAATGTGCCATGCGGCGGGTGAGGGCATGCACCGATGGAGATCTGGCTGAAAGGCGTAGAACCGGAGGCGGAAGAGGCGGGCAATGGCGGATGGAAGGCCGATCGGCGGTGTGATGGAACCAAACGCCCGTAGCGAGGTGTATAGGAGAGGTATGTGATAGGGGGGAGCACACCGGAACGCGGACAGGCTGCGCGTGAAGTGCGACGTGCGAGCGGCAAGGTCGGACCAAATTGTTAGAGGACGTACAAGTAGGGCAAGGGAAATACGCTGGGTTGTATTCCTCTCCAATTTCTTTCAACAAAAGTTAATATAAGCTTAGCAACTCTAATGCGAGACCTCCCTTATACAGGGGAAGGAAATAGAAAGTGCGACAATGGAAAGTAACTAAATGCAGGAAAAACAATAATAGGAAACAACAATAGGAAAGCAATAATAGGGAAACTACAACAACACTCAAGCCTTTATCCCACCATAGTGGGGTCGGCTATATGGATCCTTTGTCTCCATTGCGCCCTATCTTTAATCATAGCCTCACTAATACCTAAGTACATCATATCTTTCCTTATAGTTTCATTCCAAGTCCTTTTTGGTCTACTCCTCCCCCGTTTAACATGTCTAGTGACTAAACTCTCACAAAGCCTAACAGGCGCCTCTACTAGTCTCATATGTACATGTTCGAACCATCTTAAACGAGCTTCTCGCATCTTCTCTACAATTGGCGCCACTCCTGTCTTATCCCTGATACATTCATTCCTAATTTTATCCAGTCTCGTGTGACCACACATCCACCTAAGCAATTAATAGGGAAACTGCAATTAAAGATACTTCCTCTTGGTTTACGTCAGATCTGGCACACACGCGCGACGTTTGTATACGTGTGTGAATTGCCGCCATCCGATGGGATCCCCCGGACTCGTATCACATTGCCATTTTGGTTTTCTTAGGGATCTGATTGCAATCAGAAAAAAAAAATTTAAGGTCAACGTTTGTGTTGCTAGTCTAAATATGAGAAAGCATTACAAATTTTTCTCATGCTAAGTTCATTGTCTTGCGCTTGTAATCTCAAATATACATAATTACATATTGAAAGTTTCATTTGACGTTGTTCAATATGGGCTTTGACTTTTCCCATCGTAGCATTTGCCCAGTTTCCATGCGACCTTTGCCGACAACTTTTAGTTAGTTAATTCAATACATTGTGTAGTTATAATATTATGTGCGAAGTTATTTGGATACCACTAAGACCTACATACCATCTTATCGCCATAATAAATGAAGATCTTGTAAAATAAATATAGAATTATAGCACAAAGGAATTTGAGATGACAGCAAATCATAAAAACTAGGAATTAATATAGTGTCGCAGCAAATTTGAATGATGATAATTTCAACACAGTAAAATGAAAGAAATAAGAGTTCACTGGTAGAAGCATTCAAACTCACATATTTTTCTTGTACACCAATTTCATTAGGAAGGCGGAACAATGCAGAAAAGACAAGCGACTCCTTGACAGTGAGCTGAGGGGAGTGAATGTCAAACTGCTCGCAGTATCCTGAAACCCTTGCAAAAGTTGATTGGTTCTTAGAGTAACCAGATATCCTGATGTCTCCTTCAATGTAGCCACAGGTTTTCCTGCCAGCCAAGACATCCATTAGTGTTGTCTTCCCAGCTCCGCTCTCTCCCATGAGAGCAGTAAGTATTCCAGGACGGATGGTCCCACTAATTCCCCTCAACAATTGAAGCCTATCTTCTGTAACTCCTTGCTCTTTCATTGCCTGCCAAAGGAAAATATTGAATATATCATTTTTCAGTAACTCATGATCTATTATCCTGGTAAGTTTTTATCCATAAAATGAGAAATAAAGTGGAACTAACTGGAGGCATGTCAATGTAGTAGTTCACTTCATTAAACGACATAGCAAGGGGCGTAAAAGGAAGACCCATTCCTTTTCTAGAGAAGGCTTTGTGAGCTTCATTCCTGTATGTTTCACAGCTACGCCACTGAGGTGAAAAGCCAACGCTTGGGTGATGAGTCATACTTTGGGCATCCACCTCTGCTTCTATAGTTCATAAAATGTTAAGAAGATCACAGAAGCAAGCAAGAGAATTTGCATCATTTGATTTGTACAGATCTTACTCTTGTTTCCCTCGTGTGCAGAATGATCAATTTTGGCTTCACTCTCAGCTGCTGTTTCTTCAGGAATGACTGGACTCGGCCTTCCAAGAGCTACCATTGTGCAACCAAGGAAATAAAAATAAGAATGGTATAAGGTAGACACACTCTCCAGGGAAGGACTTGGGTTAGCTATGCACTGTCATGTAGAGCATTAGGTTATTATTACTTAACGACTTACGATTTAGATACATGAGGGAAAGTGCAAAGATAATGTTCAAGATGAAGGAATATCCCAGAAGAACACCAGCAGACTTCCAATACCAGCTTTCATCAGTGAAGACATCCATGTTCTCTAAGATTGCTACCCCCAATCTCCTTCCATCTGGTGCCTGACAGAATTATTAAAGAACATAACTGATGCAGGATTTTAGTACCCCAAGATGATAACAACACGCAAAAAATAAAAATAAAAAACGCAGATCACCATAACTTGTAGTCTAAACAATTGCGTTTATATTAGATATGAACTCAAATGCCATGTGAGTGTTTTGCTAGGAACCATGCAATTTATATACAATCTGAGAGCAGGACAATCAAAATGCAACCACTGCAATTTATATACCATGCAATTTAAGGAATTAAATCTGTCGCATAATCTATCAAATATAAATAACATGTAAATATCTTTTAAGTTCAAATTTCATTTAGGCTTCGTTTGGCACGGCTTATTTGCTTTGGTGAGTTTGGTCAAAAACGCCATTATCATAGAATTTATGTTTGGCAAGACAAAGGTTATGACCGCTATAAAGAAAATAAACTAGTTTTGAGCATAAAATGCATGAATTTTTAGGTGAGGTCGGGCATTCACGAACGACGGTTCGTGACCATGGCGTTCACGACCGCCATTAATCTCAAGAATTCAATCGTTCTAGCTTTTTTGTTCCCTGGTTCTTTTACTCGAGCCCAAAATATTTTAGCTTGCCCAACTAATCTAAATTTGGCAAATCTAATTATTTCCATCAATAGAGGTCGTTCCAATAAAAACATTATAAATCTAAAATCTAGTTGTAAGAAGCATTAGGATCTAAATTTTTATCAAAAGTGGTGGTACCAAGTATTACCCTCCTCCGTATGTACTCATCAGGATGCAGGACAGATGTAGTGTGTGTAATTGTGCCCTTAGGAAACATTAATGATTTTGTGTTAGTGTGGTGATGTTAGGAATTCAAAATGATGCGATGCACAAGCAATAGTCTAACGAATAATCACAATAATGGGCAGCCCGGTGCACAAAGTATCCCCGCGCAGTGAGGGTCTGGGGAAGGGTCCCACCACCAGGGTGAAATGTAGGCAAACCTTACCCTGCATTTTTGCAAGAGGCCGCTTCCAGGACTCGAACCCGTGACATCAAGCCTCAAGGTCACACGGCGACACCTTAACCGGTGCGCCAAGGCTCTCCTTCTAACGAATAATCATAATAATTTATAAAATTATTAATAGAGTCAACAAGTATTCACGTTTGATGTTAGGCATTAGCAAAACAAGCAAGATCCAATTAAATTAAAGAGAAAGTGCTTCAATTAAATGATAAGACGATTAAACCTTGCAATGATTAATGGGAAAACTTGTACAAAATAGATCTCAAATAACTTCTCTAGAGGGGGTGAATAGAGAAGACACTAAAATAACATATTTTAGGTTTCTTTTAGATTTATGAGCTAGGTAAACAGATAAGAGATGAGTTATAGCACATAAGAATGAAACAAAAAGGCTAAATAAAATAACACAGAAGAACATCCAGAAGACACAAAATTTATAGAGGTTCCTCAATCAATTGGGTACGTCTTCTCTTCCACAAATTTGTGGGCTACCACTGCCTTTGCACCAAAGCAATGAGTCTTTTCCTCTGAAGACTCCAACCCATAGAATCTTTTCCTCTAGAGATTCAAGAACCCAAGTAGTTATTTTGAAGGGAGAGTCTGATAACCATTTACAGTTGATTGTTGCAAACTTGAGTAATTTAGACCAAGCTGAGTTGTCCTAGGAGAAGTGGGACTAGTTGAATCCCATGAGACGGTGATTCAGTTTGCGGAGAGAAGAATGAGGAAGAAGAAAGAAGTAGTGTTTTTGGCTGCTTGAATAATCAGCTTCACGTTCTGTGTGTTAGGGCTTCCTTTATAAAACAAAGAGAGCTTTTATATTTGTTGGAATTATGTTATTTTACTTTATTGCACTTGTATTTTTTCCTTTATTGCTCTTGTAGTATTTCCCTCGTATATATAAGAGAGAGCCTCCTTTCTATCAATTAATTTCAATTCCCTATTCTCCAACATGGTATCAGAGTAGCCGTAACCTAATCTCGCCTTTCGCTCGTCGGTCTCCCGTCCGCCGCCCGCATTTCGTCTTCCACGGGCCCGTCTTCCGCGACTCCCGCGGTTTCCGCGTTTTTCGTCGACCAACTCCTCCTTCGTCTTCCGCGAGTCTTTGCCGCATTTTCGTCGGATGAGCTTCCGCTGCGCCAAGACCCAGGAGTCGTCCCTTCCGCTCCCGTCTTCTGCCACCAATGCCAGTCGGCGCAATCTTCTTCGCATGGCTGTTTGAGCCATTCTCGACGCCAGATCTATACAGGCATGAGTCCGTGATTGCTCTTCCGGCGTCCGTTCTCCCTTCTTGCGTTGATGTATCTTCCTCTCCTTGCGTGATTGCGCTCCTCTGTGACTTCTCCTCTTTCCATGAGTGAGATTTTTCTACTTTAGCAGCTGGGGTTTTCTTTTCCTCGCTTGCTATGTAGGGAAGTGGTGAAACTCTGAATGTCTCCTCCGGTGGGAGTGCCCCTCAAGATCCTCTGCCTTCTACTGGATCTCTTCGTGAAACCCATGATCATGGGACTCATCAGATCACTACCATTAAGTTGGATAGAACCAATTATCTCTCGTGGGCTCGTTCCGTTACTCTAGCCCTCAAGAGCCGCCGTTTATTTGGCTGCATCAGTGGTACTACTAGGGTACCTACTACCTCTCCGGATTGGCCCCAATGGAAATCCGATAACTCCTTGGTGATGTCTTGGCTGACCAACTCTATGCAGGAGTTTATTGCCCGCAACTACCTATTTCTGGACACTGCGACCGACATTTGGAAACGTGTCGAGATTACCTACTCCTGTCGTGGGAATGTCGTTCAGATTTTCCAATTGGGTCGACGGATTTTCCTCCTGCGCCAAGGGGATCGTCCCCCCGCTGCCTATTACTTGGAGTTTACCCAGCTTTACCAAGAGTATGACCATTTCGATTCACTTACTCTTATCTCCTCTGAGGATGAGGTGTTGGTCCGTGCCCGGGAGGAACGCAACCGGATCTTCGAGTTTCTTCATGGTCTCCACCGTGACCTTGATCCCATCAGTGTTCAAATTCTTGTCCGCACTCCTCTGTCTTCCTTACCTGAGGTGTATAGTTTGGTTCAGCAAGAATAAGATCGTCGGCAGATTCATCTACCAGACACTGTTGCTGAGAGCTCTGCCCTTGTCGCTCGGTTCAGTCCCGGTGGCCGCTCTATTCGTGACACTAGGTCCAAGTCTATGGACAAGGACCATTTGACGTGTGCTTATTATGAGAAATCCCGCCATAATCGGGATACTTGCTTTAAGCTTCATGGCTTTCCTCCTCGCGGGGGTCCTGCTCCTCGTGGAGGCCGTGGCTTTGGTCGCACTCTGGGTCGACCTTCTCCGTCTCGCTCGGCTCATCTCTCCGATGTCGTTGATGATCCTGCTCCGTATGGAGTACCTGATGCCCCTGAGGTTCCTTCTGCCCTTTCTGCTGAGGAGATTCAAGCCTTCCGTCGCTTTATGCTTGGCCACTCATCTGAGTCTGCCAGCTCTTCATATGCCCACCAGGGGATTCCAGGTGCTCACTCTGCCGCCGCTTGCTCTCCCACCCAGTGGATCATTGATTCCAGCGCCACAAACCATATGACTGGTTTTGCTACAGGTTTTGTGTCTTATATCCCTTTGTCTGGTAGGGACAAAGTGAGCATTGCTGATGGATCCCTGTCTCCCATTGCCGGAAAAGGGTCCATTCCTTGCTCCTCCCTCACCCTCTCTTCGGTGCTTCATGTTCCTAAGTTTACCCGCAACCTACTTTCTATTAGTCACCTTACTAATTCTATGAATTGCTCTGTAATCTTTTTTTCCTCTTCATGTGTCTTTCAGGATCTGAAGACGGGGATGATGATTGGCTCTGGTAGACTGCTTGATGGCCTCTACCTGTTTGACCCCTCCAACTCTGCTTCTTCTTCGCAGGCTATTTCTGTTGCTCAGACCGCGGTGAACTCCTGGCACTTCCACCTGGTCCATCATACTCTATCTACTATGCATCTTTTATTTCTGAATATGTCAAATGTATCTTTGAATGCGTTTAAATGTGATGTGTGTGCTCTTGGTAAACATCATCGTGCTTCTCTTAATCATGTGTCTACTCCTAGTGCTTCTCCTTTTCTTGTGGTTCATACTGATGTTTTGGGTCCTTGCCATGTTGTCTCTATTTCTGGTTTTCATTGGTTTGTTACGTTTATCGATTGTTAGACAAGGGAGAGTTCAGGGGTCAACAAATACGAGGAGTGTCTATCACATGTATAAGCACTGTTGTACCTACTTGAAATGAGTGTTCCAAGCATTAAAAGAGACTTAGAAAATTTGAGTATTATACAACAAGGGTAGGGAATTTTAATATCAAAATTTTGAGATGAAAAATCTCACGTAATCAATAAAATATAAAAACATGAGCATTAGGGTACCGTTTCATCCCTACGTGTGTGTGTGTGTGTGTGTGTGTGGGGGGGGGGGGGGGGGGGGGGGGGGGGGGGGGTCAGCAAGTACAATGGGTATGGATGGTCAACAACTCGACCGCAGATGAAAGGATGTGAGAGTAGTGGCAATTATGAGAGGCATTCATGGAAAGAATATCGTGGCATGGTTCGATTATGCTACAGGGAAAGAGGTGGATTGTGGTTGTCTTGTGGGGAAATCCTAAGAGTCTAAAGGGAAAAATTGTGTGGTCATCAACTTCTTTGGGGCGAGCAGGGTCATTGTTCCCAAAAAAGTGACAAATTGATCCTACGGAGGTTTACGCACACGTGATTGGGCCGTAGCACTATGAGGAGTGACAGCTTGTAGAATCGGGATGTGAACAGGCTGGAGGGGTCGATTGTACCTAATATTGGATTGTGGTGCTCGATGGCAACAAGTGAAGTAGTGTAAGAACTAGTTTTGAGTGATTTCGTAGTCTTTTGTATTTGGACTTGAACCAAGTCTTTCACCAGGGACTCAATTAGCTATATTTCAACTTATATTGAACCAGGACTTACTAAAAGGACTCGAAGAAAAGGAGATACAACCCATCTTCGTAAGGAGAATAACATAAATAAAAGATAATACAAAAACTACTAAAATTGCAGATTACTTTATCTCAACATGACATTTTCTGTTTTGCATTGACCATCCCATATGTGTATCAACAAGAAACATCCTATTACAGAAATATTTATGTTTCTCACATTTACAAATCCAAAATTGAGACAAGTTGTCTTTTTCAATGCATTCTCCATGGAAAATGTTATCCTGAGTGGGCTAGCAGAATGTTCACAAAATTGAAAATACATGTGATTTCATTTATTACTTACAAATTTATCCATCCACCTAGAAGAAAACATCTCATTGATTGCAAGAGTATAAAACCCATGTGTCATCGGGGAGAGCCAGTGACCCCACATCCACCATTTTGGTATCAAAGCTGCCAATAATAATTCCTAAAGACTTTTAGACATGAAAAGATGATTATAGTGCCAATATACATACAGAAATGTATTTAAAGTGGAGAAGGATGACTAATGCAACTTTTTTCATTAAACAACATAAGCATCATATACATGAGCTGCACATAATAACAGCAAAAAATAAACTGAACCATATGGTTTGAAAGATGGAATGGTTGCTGGTTAACTGATATTCATGAAAACAAAAAAAATTGGCGGCTAACTTAGGTTTGAAGTTAAATCGATGTACATTATTGGAGTCCCTCTTTGGCATATAATGAAAATGAGGCAAAGTTTGAATGTATGCTAAGTATAAAATGACTTCAAAGGGAGGGGATTGCCATTACTATACAATCAACGGGACATCCCAAAAAAATGGAAAAAAACATATGACTTAATATTTATTCTTATTTTAAAATGGAGAAAAAAATTATTGCATGAAGCCAAATAGAAAAAAAATCACCATTCCTGTTTAATGAATTAAAGCTACATATATATGGTTTGTGGGACACAAGAACCAGAACCTTTAGGTATTGTGAACCCACTAAGAGAAAGCATGATGAGTGCAGTGATGCCTCCACAAGTATTGGCTATAGTCATGGATCTGATCACACCTGCCAAAACTCTGAAGTGGCCTGCAGCCACTTGCTGGACCAAGAAGAAGATGAGGAACTGCTTGAAAACCCTGTGAGGGTAGATAAGTAAGATCTTCAGTTCATCATGCATGAACACTATACTCTTGTTATAAGCAAGGTCATAAATATGTCAGTTTGAGTTTTTAAATTTAATGCCCGATTTGCTGCAAAGTCATATGAGATTTAAAATCTTGAAGTAAAATCAATGAATTATGACATTTTCAGCTCTAAAAGGCATATGCAAAATCATATGCAAAATCGACGGTAAGATGTCCAAAACACATATTCCTTTGAAGAGAATTTGGAAGATCTTAAGGGGCCACACACATTCTTTTAAATATGTGAACCGTATTCCTTCAATGTCAACCACTCCACAAAGAGTTCATAAGTAGGTAAAGAGTACTCCTAGCAGTCCATTATTTACTTTGGTCAGCTCGATCAAGATAGCTAGGTCAGCAAACTAGGATGGACTCTGGGTAGGTACTGATGGATGCAGTCAAACTAGAAAATGATGGTCGTTGTGTCCAAAAGTGGACGTAGAAACTGAGTGGACCACATGGGGCATGCTAGTATGCTACTACCATTGAAGGGTATGTGACTCATACATTTAACAAAAAGAATGTAGTCTGATATTTGATCTCTTTTTTTGTTAGTGGAAGTTAAATTACAATCACATCATTTGAAAGCTAGTGCATATGGTAGGAAAAAATGTTCAAACTAAAATTAGTTCAAATGAAGATACAAGGTTGGACTCAAAACATGAGGATAATAACTCATTTAAACCTAGAAGATAAAACTTAGAATTGATCCATACTGAAATGATCGTTATAAAGAATAGTGCTTTATCAAGAGTAATAAGAGCACATACAATTATATGTAATTGTACATCGAACTTCCATTATGTACTTATTGGAGATTTTTTTTTTTTGTGCAGTGAAGATTTTATATGTATTTTGAGTAATTTCATTTCTATGAGTCACTATAGTGTTATGGTTCTTAGTAGGTTAAGATTTATATTCAATTTTGTGTCATAATGGGTTTAGGGTTTAGGGTTTTTAGGGTTTAGGGTTTAGGGTTTAGGGTTTAAAATTAGAAAATGATAATATTTATATTTTTATTTCATTTCAAGGCAAGTTTTAATCAAGTTTTGTTTTTCTTTATTTCGTTTTGTTCTCTTTTATTTAGTTTTAATTATTACTCTTTTTCAATATTTTCTCCGATAAAATAATAGTTAGTTTTCTCGAAGTAGAAGTACTCGACATATCCGTGTTTTAATATGACCTTGATATTTTTTTAAGTATCATATACTATAGACGATAAGGTACGCTTGCCTTCATCAGATATAGAATTGGAGAACATCAACAACAAAACTCTTAAATTCTCAAAAATCTGAAATCAAATAATTTTATATCAAGTTTTTGGCGCCGTTGCCGGGGAAATATTTTGTCGATATTTTGAAAAGAGAGAATGTTATTACTTTTATCTTTTATCTTGTTTTTTTTATTTTTATTTCCCTCACCCTTCTCAGTTGTTTCATTTCGGGACTGAAGGACCATCTGAGGGACGAAGTCCACGCATACCTGCCGTCCAGTTTGAGCCATGCCATTAGTCTAGCTCGGATACAGGAGGAGCGGTTCAACCGCCAGCGCAATCGGGGGACAACACGGCCAACTCCAGCAGTACCTGCAGCACCAGGAGCCGGACGGCGAGACCCGCCACCTGCAGTACGACCGACTGTGACTCGGTTGACTTGGCCAGAGCTACAGGTCAGGAGGGACAAAGGGTTATGTTTCAATTGCGACGATAAGTTCACTCCCGGACATCGATGTCAGAAGATACAAGTCTTTATGTTACGAGAGGAGGAGGACGAGGAAGAACCCATCAGTTGTGAGGAGGTGGAGGAACTGGACCTGGCAGAGTTTGGAATCTGCCTGCAAGCCATGGAGGGATGTCCCGCACCGCTCACGTTACGCGTTTCAGGGAGGCTGGGACACGAGAGGGTGACCATCTTGATCGATAGTGGGAGCACCCACAATTTTATCACCCCCGCAGCAGCACTGAAGGCAGGGTGTGCAGTAGATCGGGGAGCTTCCTTCCAGGTCATGGTCGCGGACGGCAGCAAGCTGCGGTGTGAGGGGGTCCTAAAAGGGGTGGAGCTGCGAATTCAGGGTTATGTATGCCAGACGGATGTTTACCTTTTGCCGATTCGGGGGTCTGACATGGTTTTGGGTGTGCAGTGGCTCCGCCAGCTCAAGAGGGTCACGACGGACTGGGAAAAGATGACATTGGAGTTTACGCATCTGGGAACAGAGCATTGCCTGCATGGCATTAGATCACCGCCGCTAAAGGAGATTTCCATTCGGAGCTTACAGAGGATGGAGGAGGAGGGCAGTACTATAGCCATGATTCTGGGGATCGAGGCCCTGGAACCGGGCACAGCAGCCGAACCAGAGCAGATACAGGGGTTGCTGCCACAGTTCGAGGATGTTTTTCAGGAGCCGTCTTCTTTGCCACCCTCTAGGTTCCGGGACCACCAGATCCAGTTGAAGGCCGGATCAGATCCGACTAATATCCGGCCTTATCGCTACCCGCATATCCAGAAGGCAGAGATCGAGCGCAGTGTACGCGAGATGTTATCCACTGGCATCATCCGTCTGAGCACTAGTGCTTTCTCCTCACCGATCATCCTTGTGAAAAAGAAGGATGGCTCGTGGCGCTTCTGTGTGGATTACCGGGGCCTGAATAGCTCCACTATTAAAGATAAATTTCCTATCCCGATGATTGAGGAGTTGCTAGACGAGCTACACGGAGCTAGCCTATTCACCAAGCTGGACCTCCGGTCTGGGTACCATCAGATTCGGATGAAAGAGGAGGACATCCACAAGACGGCCTTTCGCACCCACGACGGTCACTACGAGTTCCTGGTGATGTCGTTTGGGCTGGCCAATGCCCCATCTACTTTCCAGGCAGTGATGAACGAGATCTTCCGGCCACTACTCCGTCGGTACGTTCTAGTTTTCTTTGATGACATACTGATCTATAGCAGGAACTGGGAAGATCATCTGGAGCACGTCCACCATGTTCTGAGTATTTTGAGGGAGCACAAGTTGTACGCCAAGCGCTCCAAATGCTCTTTTGGGCAAGAGGAAGTCGAGTACTTGGGCCACCTAGTGTCCTCCCGTGGGGTTCAGGCGGACCCAAAGAAGATCGAGAGCATGGTGACCTGGCCACAGCCCACGACGATACGGGCCCTACGGGGCTTTCTCGGGTTGACTGGCTACTACCGCCGGTTCGTGCAGGACTACGGGAAGATTGCCCGACCCTTGACCCAGTTGTTGCAGAAGGACGCCTTTGACTGGACGCCAGAAGCAGAGGCGGCATTCCAGGCCCTGAAACGGGCCATGACGACTACTCCGGTGCTGGCGCTGCCGGACTTTTCCAAAGACTTTGTGGTGGAGACCGACGCTTCAGGAGTCGGAATCGGCGCGGTGTTGATGCAAGAGGGCCGGCCGATAGCTTATTTCAGCAAGGCTTTAGCGCCCCGGACTTTGGGGCTATCTACTTATGAGAAGGAGATGCTAGCCATCCTTCATGCGGTGGCAATGTGGCGGCCTTATTTATTGGGGCGGCACTTTCAGGTCCGTACGGACCACCAGAGCTTGAAGCATTTTTTGGAACAGCGCCTGGCCTCTCCCCTCCAGCAGAAATGGTTGACGAAGCTGCTAGGCTACGACTACGAGATTGTCTACAAGCAGGGGAAGGAGAATGTGGTGGCAGACGCCTTATCTCGGTTACCAGAGGGATCCCTAGCACATGTTTCCGGACCGCTGATTGATTCCTTAGATGAGGTTCAGGTGGCAGTACAACAGGATCCAGCTCTCCGTGACATTGTCGAGGCACTACAGCACGGTCACCCTACCGAGGTCGGCTATCACCTACAGGGCGCGCGGTTGTACTATCAGGGCCGGCTCGTCATTCCCGCCACGTCACCTTGGCGCACCATCATGATACGGGAGTTCCATTCCTCTCTTACCGGGGGCCACGCCGGTATCCTGCGGACCCTACAGCGGGTAAGGGCGAATGTATTCTGGAAGGGAATGCGGCGAGATGTTCAAAAGTTTGTCAGGGAATGCGACATCTGTCAACGGCAGAAATACAAGACGACGTCCTCGGCCGGATTGCTCACTCCCCTGGCAATTCCTCATCAGATTTGGGATACCATCTCTTTGGACTTCATCGACGGCTTACCCAAGTCTCAGGGCAAATCGGTCATTCTCGTAGTGGTCGACAAGCTCTCAAAATACGGCCACTTCTTGGCTTTGAGTCACCCTTACACAGGCGAGTCCGTCGCGGACCTTTTTGCCAGGGAGATAGTGTGTCTCCACGGGGTTCCTCGCGCCATCATATCAGACAGAGATCCGGTGTTCGTCAGCAAATTCTGGAAGGAGTTATTTCGCCTGCAAGGTACCACTTTGCGCATGAGCACTGCCAACCATCCTCAGACCGACGGGCAGACAGAGGTGCTCAATCGCGGTGTTGAGACCTACTTGAGATGTTTTGTGATGGATGAACCGCGGACTTGGACCCAGTGGTTACACTGGGCGGAATATTGCTACAACACATCGTTCCATACCGCGAGCAAGCTCACCTCTTTTGAGGTGGTCTACGGCCGCCCACCTCCCACACTGAGTTCCTATGAGCCAGATAGTACATCTCTGCCGGCAGTGGGCCGGACACTTCAGGAGCGGGACCAGACGCTCACCCTCTTGCGGGACAATCTTCGGACAGCGCAGGATCGCATGAAGGTCCAAGCGGATAAGCATCGTAGGGAACGGGAATTTGCTGTGGGGGATGAGGTTTTCCTCCGTCTCCAACCCTACAGACAACTCTCGGTCGCTCGGCGGGCCAATCAGAAATTGGCTCCACGGTACTACGGACCCTTCAGAATCATCAGGCGAGTGGGTCCAGTTGCTTACACCTTGGAACTCCCAGAGGGGTCGCGCATTCACCCAACTTTCCACGTCTCTGTGCTGAAAAGGAAACTTGGGGATTCGGTCCAGGCCGACCCCGTCCTTCCGGAGGCCACTAGCAGCGGGGAACTGCGACCGTCACCAGAACCCATCTTACTTACCAAGTGAAGCGGGGCACGGAGTACCGCCTCGAGGTCCTCGTCAAGTGGAAGCACCTATCTGATACGCACAACTCTTGGGTCGATCTTTTGGAGTTCCGCGAGCACTTCCCGGATTTCCACCTTGAGGACAAGGTGGCTCTTGATGGGGGAGGGAATGTTATGCCGCCGCATCCGTTACAGTTCACAGGCCAACAATATTCAAGACGGCGCAAGGAGGTACAAGACAATGGGGCTGAACCATCCGGTTCAGCCCCCTCGCAGCAATAAATAAAGAATAGGGGCTGAACCACACCGGTTCAGCCCCTACTGGGGGGGGGGGGGGGGGGCGGCCAGCCCCCTTGTCCCCGGGTATTAATAGGCCCGGGGACCCTCTTGTGATGGCATGCAATATTATAATTCAGGTATTCCCCTCTCTCTTTCTCTCCTCTCAAACCCTAGCCGTCTTTCTTCTTCTTGCTCTCCCCTAGATCTCTCTCTTCTCTTCTACTCTAGCCCGTTCATATCAGTCACTATAGTGTTATGGTTCTTAGTAGGTTAAGATTTATATTCAATTTTGTGTCATAATGGGTTGGTCGGCCCACTATCTCTCTCTCACCTTCATATTTCCATATTTTCCCTCAACCAATCTACTATACCCGAATAAGGGAAGGAGTTAGTTGTATGTAAACCACTTGAGAGACACATTACAAAAGAAATTTTATCAGGAATCAGATGTAGAACCATATGAAACATAGCAAAACATAGACAAACATAGGGATTTACATGAAGAACTCAGATGTTAAGATAGAGGATGAGGATGCAAGATTGTCCGCATTGGCTTCATCCAGATAATGATGCATGATGAGGTCATCAAAACTCCTACTGAAGTCCAGCATATCCCCTGGCTAAGGAAGGACTAAACCTCTTTAGGAGTCGTACTCTCTAAAGGGTTTAAGTATAGCTGTGAAGATGGAGTTCTCCGTATCATGAAAGCTCTGGTAAGGTCCTTGTATGTCCTGCTAAGGACCACTGTATCTGGCTCTGTAGCCGTAGCATCTAGTCATGTTGTAGTCGTTGCCTCTTCTGAAGGTTTGATGTTCAGATGACCAAGGTATGGCATATGATCCTCAGCAAGCAGCGCATTCTTAGGGGAAACAAGGTGGCCCAATTGGATTTCTGCGAGCACTATACTTTTGGCAAACAACGCAAAATTCATTTCTACAAAGCAGTGCACATAATCAAACCCACTCTAGACTGCATCCATGTTGATGTCTGGGGGTCATTCTCATGTCCCATTTAAGGGTGGAGCAAGGTTCTTTCTATCTATCATGATGATTATTCTAGGATGGTCTGAGTATTCATACTAAAACAAAAGTATGATTTCTTCAAGACTTTCAAGCATTGGAAGGTTCTGGTGGAGATTAAAACTGAGAAGTGAAACGTCTGAGACCTAATGCAAGATAGAATTTTGCTCATCTAAGTTTGATGAGTTTTATAAAGATGAGGGCTCTGTCAGGTACCGCACAGTCAAAGAAAACACCAAAGCATGATGAAATTGTTAAAAGCATTAGTGGGACTCTGTTGGACAGAGTAAGGTGATGCTCTCTAATTTTGGTTTCTCAGGAGACTTTTGGGTAGAGGTTGTGAATTCAACCAATTATCTAGTGCATTGTTCTCCTTCTACAGCCATTGACTACCAGACTCCTACTGAGGTATGGTCTGGTAAACCGATGATTATTCACCTTTGAAAGTATTTGGTCCTTATTATGATGTAAATGAAAGCAAGATTGCACCTAGGGTGAGGAAGGGACTATTCCTAGGCTATAGTGATGGGGTAGAGGCATATAAAATTTGGTTTGCTAAATCGAAGGTTATTATGGGTAGAGATGTAAGTAACCTTTGATTTATTTTCTATGTTAAACCATAGGATTGAATCTGAAATTGCAAGTAGGCAAGAGGGAACTCAAAAATAGGTTGAGTTTGATGCAACTCCTATTATGCTATGGGGTTCGGACACCCCATCCAGAAGAATCTGGTGTTCAGATTGAGGTGCAAGTAGAAGCTGAACCAGAGCAAGAGAGACCTACAACATTTCCAATGATAGGCCCAGGAGGCGAGTTCATGCTCCCACCTATATATTGCTACGATAACTTTATAGCATATGCATTTAAGAGGGCTAAAGAATTGGAAACATATGAAACGTCCACTGACAAAGAGACTATATTTGATGTCGAGTACTGCACCAACCGGATTGTTGCAATGGGTGAAAAGATGAAATCTCTTCACAATAATCGAACTTGGTAGTTTGTCAAACAATCACGGGGGAGTAAATCGTTGAGTGCAAGTGGATCTTTAAAAAAAAATAAAGAACCCCGAGAAGTACCTAAGCTCACCCTGGCTTCATCCCCGAGAAGCTATCGGCTAAGTGGAACTTGTCTTATCCTACAAAGTCTGTTCTTTCCACTACCTCTTGCTCTATTCCGAGGGTAAACACACTACTTTCACCATTTATAGAGGTAAAGCTCTATTTGCACTATCAAATCTCTCATTCTCCCAAAAATTCTTGTCTTTCTACCCCACTAACCATATTTTGCTCAATATTTCCTCGATCCACCCATGCATATCGTGGGTTAGGTGTCAGATCCGGCTCTGACACCATACGGGTTGCACTAGACAACCTCAATGAGAAGGATAGTTCCAATGAACAAGACTCCACTATTGCAAGATTCAATTATCGACTGATGTGACTTAACTCATTCCACTATATATAGTCTCATTTGAGAATAACCAAGGGGACCGTATTTTCACCATCTTTTGCCTCTTCTTCTTCCAATTCAACGAGGAATCGCGATGCCTTGGCAAATTCTGGAGGGGGAGCTCATTTGGCAATCTCTTGGGTGTGCGGTGGGATCTCCAACGATCGTCGACTGTCTTCGTTGTTCTCAACCCCCAGTCAGTAGGGTCAGCCCCGACCGTGGGCAGTTCAGGTTCCAACAACTTCCAAGGTGCGGTGAGCGTAAACGCGTGTGTCTGATCTGAAATTCGTTCTTCCTCAATAATGATTGAACCCAATGACCACCCTCCAAATACTCCAACATAGTTCTCCACAAAGCAAGATCTGGTCATTATGCAACAGTCAGTTGAGATTCTCTCTCAGACGGTTGGAGGCATGACAGAGCTCCTTCACTCCTTCACCCCTCAAATACTACCACAGACTCATTCCCCCGCACAACAAACCCAACAGTCACTTCATACACCCCACAACAACATTATACATCCACTTCTGTCCCCGAAGTTTTCATCAACCAGGCTTTCCAGTTCTTCTGTCTCCCACCACCACGTGCAAATGATGGTTCCAAAGAAGAGGAAGATCATAAATTTGTGTACCCTTTTTCGGCCAAAATTCAGGTTGCTTTCTTTGCAACAGATTTTCGGCAACCCAAACTAGTGATGTATAATGGGAACGAGGATCTGAATACACATCTTAGGCTTTTCAAGTCCGCTTCGTCCATGAGAAACTTATCTGCAAGTCTGAAGTGTTGACTCCTTTTCGCTACTTTGGAAGGATCGGCGATAGACTGGTTCGGTCTATCAGGCAGAAGCATCACGAGCTACGAAAAATTTACAGGTTTGCTGACCTCGAACTTTGCCAATTCGAAGAAGTTGAAGCGTGGACTTGGTCATCTGTTGGATTTGCGCTAAGGCGAGAATGAATCCTTACCGGAATACGTTACTCGATATCAGAATGCCAAGGCTGGAGTGCGGTCGGCGGATGACAAGATTTCTCAAGGCGCCCTCATACGAGGACTTCACAATGGCCTTTTCAAATATCAGTTGATTGTCCCCCCCCCCCCCCCCCCCCCCCCCCCCACCCGACAACTTTTTCTCAAGTTTTGGAGCTCACCAGTCGGCTCGTTTACGCGGAAGAAAGTACAGCAGACCCCCTTGCATCGACCCATTCTCCCTATAGTTCCTCGCCATTCAAGACGTGAAGAAGACAGGTGATGGCTTGATCGTCCTCATCATTTCAATCATGTTGGTCGGGATGCACCCCCAGCGCTGTGACAGACGCCTCCACCAATGCACCGTCAGTCAATAATCCATCCGCTTCGTGAAGTCAACCTTCCCCCGCTGAATCAACCTCTGACACAGATCGTCGCAGTAATTCGTCCCTCTAATTTCTTCCGACCACCTTCTTCCATGCCCGTTATGCTTCATCCTCAGAACAAAGCCTTGTATTGTGAGTATCATTGGGAGACAAACCACACTACTAATGAGTGTCGGTAGTTGAAGGAGTTCCTCCACCGGTTGTTTCGGGAAGGCAAGTTGCGGGAATTCTTGGTGAAGCCCCCTTTCAACCAAAGGAAAGGATAAAGTAGGTGATGATGCTGGGACTTCTCAGGTTGTCCCTCAATAGCCTAATATTGATGTTAGGACCATCAATGGAGGTTTCGGTTTGGAAGCACGAATTCTAGCCAGCATAAAGCGGATACACACAGGAGAGGTTGCTCTCGCCACCCTCATGACACAGCCCATCCTGATGGGAACCATCTCATTCTCTCAAGCAAATCTAGTGCTCACTGGGGAACCCTTTCATGACACCATCATCATCACTATTGTCATTGCAAATGCCGATGTCTGGTGGATCATGTTGGACACAAGGAGTGATGTCAATATTCTCTTCAAAAAAGTTTTTTGGGCTACAGGTTTGGAAATCCGCTCGTTGAAAGCATGCGACGGACCTTTGGTGACTTTCGTGTGAGATCGCACAAAGGTAGAAGGATACATTCAGCTCCTGGTAATACGATTTCAGGTCGTCACCTCTCCAGGTGTTTCCGAGGTTTTCTCCTTCGTATGTTGATAAGCGATAGCCCCAGCTTTGGAGCGCCTCTTGGACCAGGAAAGGCACCTACCAGTTGGGATTGAGGTTGCTGAAGGAGGCAGATCTTCCAGCGGTATCTACCTTCTTCAGCACCAAGTCCCCCTTCTAGAACTACTTGATTCGGACAAACTTGTTGAAGTGCCTCGCCATCCTTCTCTTGATCTCCTCTTGTCTGACCACAGCAAGGTCTTTGAGCTCCTTCACAAGATCCAGGGAGATCTTTTGCGCTTCCTCGTTTTCCAGCTCTCATTCTTCTTCCTCATTTCCCGACACGACAACCTAAGGGCTCCTCACTTTGAACTCCACCTGAATGAGAGCCTAGGACCCGTGCGACAGCTTGACAGGGGTTTCCCCTGTGGCCGAATTAGGTGTGGTTTTCAGGGCCCACAGGACGGAAGGAAGTTGTTCCGCCCAGTTCCCGTTTATATTCTCCACTTTCTTTTTTAACAAGTCAAAACTAACTTATTGGCCGCTTCGACTTGCCCATTGCTGCGAGAATGGTGAACAGAAGCGAAGCGCGGGTCGGTCCTGATATCTTCGCCGAACTTCACCAGTCCGAGGCTCGTGAATTGGGGACTATTATCTGTGATACTGGCGAGGGGTACCCCGTTACCGCAGGCTCTCTCTCCCCGGATGAAGTTCTTTACGATATGATTTGTCTCTTGGCAAGGGTCCTAGTCTCGATCCACTTAGAGAAGTAATCGATCATGACCAGGATAAACTTGTGTTAATCGTTGGCTTGTGGAAAAGGCCCGAGCAGGTACATTCCCCATATTGCAAATGGGCGAAGTGCTTTTATGGACCTCAAGCGTTGCGCCTACTACAGCTAGAGAGGTGCAGAGAGTCGACATTTTTAACATCTTCGAGCAAACTCTTCTGCGTCCTTCCGGATGGTAGGCCAGAAGTAACCATGTCTCAATACTCTTTTCTCAAACATATGGCTCCCCGAGTGGCTTCCGCATTCTCCCGTATGGATCTCCTCCAACAATTGTGGCACCTCATCCTCCGTGACACACCTTGCCAACGGTCCCGTGATGGTCTTCCGATATAGGTAACCCACACGAAGCAAGTAGTACACTGACTTGTATAGGAACCACCTTATGTCTTGCGCCGCCTCTGGATACCCTCTTGAAGGTTAGGAACTCGACATAGGTGTCAATCCAAGAAGGCATCCGGTCGATCTCCATCAACTCCCCTTCTTCGATGAACGGCCTAACAAGCTCTGTCAGGGTCCCTCCGATCTTTGGTCCATATTTTGCGAGCACGTCTGTCGTGCCACTTCTCAGTAAATGCTTAATGTCAAGATTGGAAGGTCTGGATAAACTCCTTTCCTTTCCTAAGGTACTACAGCAGGGTCAGCTCCCGAGCCTCGTACTCTCTGCGAATCTGAGAGGCGACTACCAACGAGTCAGTGTACGTATGGATATCTTGCACTCCCAATGTCACAACCCGGTCCGAAAACTTGTAACGGTAAATGCTTAATGTCAAGATTGGAAGGTCCCGATCAACTCCATTACTTTCCTCAGGTACTGCCACAGGGTCGGCTCCTGAGCCTCGTGCTCTCCGCGAATCTAAGAGGCGACTACCAACGAGTCGGTGTACTCTGGATATCTTGCGCTCCCAATGTCACACCCCAGCCCGAAAACTCGTAATTAATGAGGCGGGTACGTAAAATGTGGTAAAAGATCTTTTACACATTCCAAAATTTGCAAATAAGTATTCCACATGAGAACCAAAATAAGCTTTTTATTTTATATAAACATACATTTTATATAGTCTACTCAAACTTTATATTACTCATAACAGATGAAAATATGTGCATATAGTTTTATTCTCCTTCTCTCCTTCTATCGTTGTTGGTGCTGGCATGAAGAACCTAAAATGATCATTTGTAGGCAGTGAGTCCACTAACCCACCTTTGACGATATAATTTAAGCACATAGTATGAAAAGAGTAGTGAAACATTTGAAAATAGTACAAACATTATTTGAGTAAGAATACAAACATTATTTAAATAATTTATTGGAATACTCGCAGCACAGAAACCCAAAAATCCCCAAATTAATTTAAGTTTCATACTTAACTTGATATTTCTCATTTAACTAGTCTATCGGTCAGGTAATTGTAAGGTCAGTGGTTTCATTATGTAACGTTATACACCAGCTTCCTTTTGGGAGATATTGGCTCACCCCTAACCACTTTCCTAGACACAAATTGAGCAAGTTATATTTTGACATCATAAGCATAATAATTAAGTAATTGTTCGTTGTCCCGATCTAATTGGTGTCTACCCTGCTCAAGTTGACTACCTGATGTCCAATGGATGACTACCTGATCTTATTGGTGTCTACTCTGCTCAAGTTGACTTACAGTACGCCGGTTGGTTTAACCGGAATGCCTCAATTTATGCTCTATGAAAGCGGACCTCATAACTACGCACTGCCCAAAGTAAAGTAAAAGACATTCAGAGGGGCATAGAATTTCCTTTCAGGCATATCTAGCATCCCGCTCATGGACAACGAGGCGCTGCTCGGAGTGTCACCACATACACAACCAGTAACCATAGGCCTTCCCATTCCTGTTACAAGGCGTCGACCTAGACACCTTCCAAACGGGGATATCTAGGGGAGTACAACGACATCCAGCCCCTAAACCGTGGGTATAAACCGCAATTCATCACCATTAATTAATACTAGGCTGACCGCAATTACACCACGCAATCATTTTTAATAATCTCATTATTCATATGGTCATAATATTCATGTGAGCATAATAAAAATCCTCGTAAATTTTCATACAATTTAACTATAATTATTTAATTATCTCAGCGCAAAAATCATATCGGGTACTTAAATTATAAGCCACTTACCTCAATGTTGTCGCCTGAATTGAAGTCAGGCAGTATTTCGACGTTATTTAAGAATTTAGAATTTCGGCTTAAAAATCTTGATTTGGGCAGAACTTTAACACCAAGCAAGACCAGAATCCTCTTCTAGAACCTTTCCCGAAGCTTTCCTGAAAATTTCGCAACATTCTGATACTTTCTCTCCTTCCTACAATTATCCTTCTTGATTTCAGAGAACTGGAAAAGGATTTGAAGTAATTTGAATATTCCATTGGATTCGTATTTATAATAGTTTTTCACCGCCACAAAAATCACCTAAATCCGAACTCTAAAACTCCCGGAAAGTCTAAGAACCCAAATCTCCCCTTACTGGGCTCTTCGAAGGTGACACGTGTCGCCATGTGGCAGCCATGCAGTCATGGTGGCACCATATGTCAGACATGGTGGCACCATGTGTCAGACATAGTGGCGCCACGTGTCAGCCATGTATGTTGCCATGTGGCAACCATACACGTTGCCGCATGGCGATCATGCATGGCATCACGTGGCGGACATACACGTCGCCAAGTGGTGGTCATGCACGTCGCCACGTGGTGGGCCTGCACTGTGCCATATGAAAAAATGAATATACCTACCTTGGGGGTTTTAGACATCCAGATTTCAAATCGAGCCTCGAAATTTTCAAATTCTTAACGGGTTGTCCCGAAATTCCACTTTCTTTGTATGAGCTCCATTTTCATGAAACAAAATATTGTTTCATAGGTAATTTGGGATCATGAGTCAAGTTATGGATTTAGTTTATTCCGATTCAATATTATTTTATTTTATTTTTTGCGCTAAAACATAATTTTAGTATTTTAATAATTTAATAAATTCTCTAAGTGCGATCAAAATTATGATAGCATTTCAGATCATTACACTCAACTCCTTTGACATCCTCAATTGAGCGAGCAAAGCTTCGTACTCAGCTTGGTTGTTGGTGACCTCGAAATGTAATTTCACTACTTGTTCGATCTTAGCCTATTTGGGCTGACGAGGATCACTCCTACCCCCACATAGTTCTTTCTCGAGGCCCCATCAACTCGCATGTCCTACCTCAAGGGGTCGTCGTGAAGTCAGCCAGGAAGCTCGCCACTGTTTACGCTTTGATAGTCATTGTGGGGACGTAAACAACATCAAATTCTCTGAACTCCACCGACCACTTGGCAAGTCTTCCTGAGTGTTCCGCCCTCTCCAAAATGTTACGTGGGGGATGATGTTGGGTTTTTCTAGAACCATACATCATATGTAGGCGCAGCGGAAATAAACAGAATAACCCAAAAAGAATTTGGATCGGGCCATGAATATTGAATCAAGAAGTTAACAAAATTGCTAGGTATAAATTACCTTAGTGGAGTTGGATCGAATCCAACCTAGGTGCTCCAAGAAGAAGAATCCTGTCGGCGGCAAAGAGAGTTCTCACGTAGAAATATGTCTACGTCTCTACAGAGATCCACACGAGCCGGGAGAAGAAGACTGCACTCTTGCACTTCCACGAACTGCTAGGTTCGCTCCAGGAAGAACAATCACGGCGACGATCGCCGGAAGGGAGATCTGCGGAGGCGCGGCGGAACTCTTCCGTCTAGGGTTCGGGCGGAACTCTTCCGTCTAGGGTTCGGGCGGAACTCTTCCGTCGGCTCCTCTTCTTCATCGAATAAGAGTAATCTCTTGAACCCTTAAAACCGGTTCTATTTATACCCGAAGTATAAAAAGACCTAGAAAAATCGCTATCCGCAGTCCATACAGAAGTTTGGGGTTTCTGTAATAATTCGTCGGGATTCCACGGAACAATCCGACGAATTCCGACGAATCATATCAGACGGCAACATTTGCCGAGTTAAGGATCTCTGTAACAATTCGTCGGGATTCCACGGAACAATCCGACGAATCCGACGAATTCCGACGAATCATATCAGACGGCAACATTTGCCGAGTTAAGGATCTCTGTAACAATTCGTCGGGATTCCACGGAACAATCCGACGAATCCCGACGAATCCGATGAATCATATCCGACGAATTCCGACGAATTCTATCCGTGTAAACCCGACGAATTCAGACAGCAACATTTGCTGGACCTCCCCCATTCTATATGGTGATTGGTAACCTTTACCAACACAGTCAATCTTCCATCTTCTCCACATGCTCTTATGTGCGACCCTGCAGGCTCATATCGCGTTGGCAGTGAGACTACATGTTTGACCACTTCTAGATCATAATGGTAACTCCAACAGATGATACGTCACCACCATGATGGTGTGAGCTTGGAAATACGGCCTGAGCCTCCTTGCCGACACAGCCAATACATATGCCAATTTTTCAAGGATGGAATATTTCATTTTGGTGTTCTTCAGAACCCGACTCACGTAATAAATGGACATCTGTTTGGATCCTTCCTCTCGAACCAGCACGAAGCTCACAGTTTTCGCTCTGACTCCCAAATACAGGATGAGGTCTTCCCCTTCTCACGGACATTGCAGTAGAGTCGCTTCAATCGAAGGAAAGCTTCGTTGCACTCAGCACTCCCCTCGAACTTCTGGTTGGCTCAGAGGGTCTTGAAAAAGGGAGCACAATTTTCCCTTAACTTGGAAATGAAGAACTGAGTCAGGCAATCCTTCTAGCCAATCGTTGAACTTCTTAAGCATCCCTTGGCGCCGTCATTTCCAGGATCACCTTGACCTTGTAGGAGATTGGCACGACTCCTTTTGGCGTGAGGAAATGTCCAAGGAACTTCCTTTTCAAGACCCCCAAAACGCACTTGGTCGGGTTGAGCTTCATCTTATATCTCCGCAAAGTCGTGAAGGTCTCTGCGAGATCTCTCAGGTGACACTTCATGCTCTTGTTTTTCACCAACAGGTCGTCGACGTACACCTCCGGGTTTTTTCCTTTCTAATCTTTAAACAATTGATCCATCATTCTCTGATATGTCGATCCCGCGTTCTTTATCCCAAACGACATCATCTTGTAGCAATAACAGCCATCATTGATGGAGGTGTTTGGGATGTGTGAGGGTGCATCCGGATCCGATGGTAACCTGAAAAAGCATCAGGAAAGCTCGTGACAGAATAAACGAACGATGAGTCAACCAGCGCATCAATCTGAGGCAAGGGTTAACAATCATTGTGGCATGCTTTATTAAAAGAGAAAAATCAATACACATTCGTCATTTCCTCTGGCCTTTTTGACCATTACAATATTTGATACTCAACCCGAAAATTGGATTTCAAAAACGAATCTGGACTTCAGCAGCTTCTGTACTTCCTTTCGGATAGGCTCGGTCAGGGTTGTCGCAATGTCTCGCTTCTTCTGGAGATGGAGCGAATGTCAGGATCTAAGTTGAGGCGATGGGAGCCAACATCAGCGTCGATGATGGGCATGTCTGCCACGCTCCATGCGAAGATGTTAATGTTGTCCTGGGAGATATGCCACTAACTCATTCATCTGTTCCCCTGACAGATCCCGGCTAATCTGCATGCTCCCCGACTTCCCCCTACTGGTCACCAGCTCGATCTCATACGTCTCCTTTGCAGCCTCGAGGAGCATTGCTCCCTCCAAATCCTTGCCAACCGCCTTAGACTCCTCTTTCCAGGTGATGGCGTTGATGGTGCTTAGATAGCATTCACGACCTATCATGGGGTCGTTGCGGACCCTGATCTGCACCCCGACGATGTATTTTAGGCATTGGTGGAAGGAAGAGGCTATAGACTGGAAGGCGTTAAGGAGGGGCATGCCGAAGATGGCATAATAACTGCTCAGAGCGTCGACAATGATGAACTGGCAGGTCTTCGTGGTGCACCCAAGGTGACCACCAATTCTGCTCCTCCCTCAACCTCCTTCCTTTCACCTGAAAAACCAAAGAGAGGGTTGTCCGAAGACTTGACCCTTGAGGGCTCCACAATCATGGCCTCGAAAGCCTTCTTGAAAACTACATTCACAAAACTCATGTTGTCGACTAGGCTCTGGGAAACCGTGAAGTACTTGATTGCCTCCTTGATCACAACGACATCATGGAAAGGGTTGTCATATGTCAGCATGTCGTCGGCCGAGAAAACAATCTCTCTGATTGGGGGAGGGGCTCACGAGGTGGAGGTTACGTCCCTCTGATAAACTGAGTGCAGGTTGAACTTATGCGAGGTCTTGTGACATACCCCCCTGGATAGCATCGATCCCTCCTCGGGTGCCGAAGTCCTCGCGATCTACGCAGCGAGGTCACTCGGGTGCTCTTCCCAGAACTCAAGCTTCGACTATCGTGAGATTGGGATCAACTCCTTTCGGATCCCTCCCCGACAATCTTACTTCTCTAGTCATCTGATCTACTAGGTCACAAAACCCCTAATAGGTCGGCGTGTCATGGCCCTCCACCCGAAGGAAGTCGCAATGGGGCGCCTGGCCTCTGAGTTGTTGCTGACTCGCACGTCCGCCTCAACGACCTTGTTGAGCGATTGCCAACTCCTCATGAGGTGGGAAAGGACAACCCCTCCCTTCGATCGACGCCTTTCTGATGAATTGAAGCGCTCTCTCCTGAAGGGGCGGGGTCCATCTGATGGCCTCGCGACCGGTACGGGATGTCTTCTTTATGCACACCCTGGCCCCTGTGGAGATGGTTGGTGGCGATCTTCCTCCTTTCCTCTCTCCGACCTCCTGATCTCTTCGGGTCGCTGATTCCAAGACGGCTCTGGCGGGTTTTCGCGGGTGAGTCTGGTCAGCAAGGCCAAAAAAGAGCAATTTGTAGCCACGCCTTCTACATGCTGGTTCACCCGGTAAATAAGTTCTTCGAAGGTGACATGAGGGTCGCGACTGACTTTGAGCTTGAAAGCCCCTCCTGCAGCCCGCACATCAGGGCGGACTACAGAGTATACACGTCGATCTCCTGGGTATCCAAGAACTCCTCCTGCAACAGATCAATGTAATTTCCCAGGGTCTGCAGGCAAAGATCGTTGAAGCAGTAGATAGAGCTCTTCAGGAGCAGATGGAACCAATCACGGGACTTCCCTTGAAGGTGACCGCAAAGAGTCGGCACTTGAAAATGTCGATCACGCTGCGGATCGAGACCACATCCTCGAACCATTGGAGGAGGTTGAGAGGGTCGTCTTGCCTGAAGTAGTAGTTCAGGGACGGCTCGCGAAAACTGGCTAGGATGAGCGCCATCATAATCTCCTCGCAAAAAGGACTGGACGTCTCTGCTTGTTGGAGAAGCAGGCAGAGACGGTCCTCTAGCTCGAACTCAGGTCATCGGGCGTCCGCCACTTCCACGGTGTAAATCCGGTCGAGTCGCTCGTGGTCCTCAGCAGTAGGCTCCTTCTCGAGGCGTCGAGGTGGTTCATGGGTTTCATAGGTGGAGGCCATGGGCAGTGGGGTTGTCGATGTCTCTGCTCAGAGCGCGAGATGTCCCCGAAGCAATTCTTTTGTCGACCAGAGGAAATCGTTAAAATCCGTCGGAGTGACAAATTCCCCCTGGCCCCGCAAGGTCTCACGATCTCCTTCATATTCATTTTCCCGAGTCATCGAATACTTCATAGTTTTTCTTCCTCTCCCCAAAGTCCACATACTTGAGAGATGGGCAGAGGTTACTGGTCCACCGTAGTAGAGGTCATAAACAGTGGAAGGTGAACAAGAAAAGAGATTGGACACTACTTGAAGGTCCTGCCTCATGTCGAGGAGTGTATAGGAACTCTTCCTCCCAAACCAAATGTTGTTCTAGGTTAGAGAGAGAGAGGCGGGCTCGCGGGACGCACTAGAGTGCTCGTGAACTCTAAGCGAAAACTCTTGTGGGTTGATGGCACTCCATCTTCCCCTCGACGAAGGGTCGTACTTATAGGTGACGACGGGGGGTATACCCCTAGACCCATCGGTGGGGACCACCCCTATGCGAGGTTGATTCGGTCGCTAGCGAGCTGCGAGCTGGGGGAGCGGATCTCTCCATCCAGTTGTGTGATGATGGTTCCTGGGGAGGAGTATGCGGACCGACCACGAGTTGGTTGTGGATTGTTTGCAAGATGGGGCAAGCTGGCTGTGAGCTAGTCCATATAGAATTATCTCGGTAATTATCCTTTGTTGGGTTGCCTTTTGTCGAACTAGTCGAGTACGGTTTGTACAAGTCCAACACCAAGAAGCAACATATAGGATCCTAAGATACCTTAAAAAGTCCCCAAGTCGTGGATTATTATTCTCCAAGAATAATCACATAAATATCGAAGTCTTTACAGACATAGATTGACCATGAAGTCGGGATGATAAATATTGAAGTCTTTACTGGCATAGATTGAGCAGGAAGGCGGGATGATAAAAAGTCCACCAAGAGATATTGTACTTTTGTGGGAGGTAAGTTGGTGACCTAGATGAGCAAGAAGTAAAATATAGTGGCACGACTGTTACGTTGTCGGCGACTTCCGGCGAGGAATGGCCATCGGCCAGGAGAAGAGAGACAGAAGGTAAAAAGAAGAGATAGTCTTTCTAGTTTTATTAATCTGGAATAATCCTATTTACAGATATCTAATAGTATTTATAGAATAACTATTATAATGTTATTTCTGGAGAGGCTTGGCACATGCGCCAGCTCATCCCAGTCTTTACATATAGCCTATTATGTAGCCAAATATGTGGCGTAATAATGTACAAGGGATATATCTCTGCCCTGTCCATCTTTGTTGTTTGTTCCCAAAAATAGATGTATGTCAACTGGTTATTTAAAGAAAGGAGATGGAAACGTAACCCTAACGTGAGTCTTTTGAGAGTTTCGGGAGAGAGAGCGACAGTGTAGTGGAACTTGCGGGAATCTCGACAAACTGTGAAGGAGAGTGAAAGAGGATCGCAAGGAGCGTCGGAGCGGAAGAAGGTCGACGGAAGCTGCTTTGGGAAGTGAAGTAAAGAGCTTGTCGTGAAGGTTCTAGGTATCTCTCTGTTGTTTTGCTTGAAATGGTTTGTGTCCAGAATGTTTCTTCCTTGTAAAGGAATGTCGGATTCATGTGATAATAGATGTATGTTAGAAATATTTTTTTTACTACGAAACAGGATGACATGTTGAGATTTATTATCGACTTCATCCATGTTGTGTAGATCGATGTAAGTCTCGGTAGTAAGGGAAGACTGTAGAGTCGAATCTATAGGTCGAGTGCAAGGGTGGTGTTGTACGACAGTGGACAACATGTGATTGCAGTTGGAGGGCATCCTCCTGTGTGAAGGGAGAGACAAATTTAGAAGTAGGGGAAACTTGATCAAGAGGGAGGACATGAGTAAAAAAAATTCGGATTCTTCGTTGTTTCTAGTTGATCCGACAAATGTGGGCGATGGCGTAGCGGTAGCAGAGTTATTCTGAACCCTCTAGATTAATGAGGTTTTCGGAGGGGGTTAGCAGGTATATTTTTGTTCGGTTTGTTGGAGTGAGTCCCCATCCAAATCTGCAAGGTTCTCCCACGTTGCTTCTTCAAGGGGTAATCCTTCCCAACGAATTAGACCTTATTTAATTTATTGCCATTTTCATCTATGAAATAAATATTCAAAAGTTTGATTGGTGAGGGTGAACAGCTTCGGTGGGACTATAGATTAGTATATCATCGAAAAAATGACTACAAAATGTTGCAGAAATGGTTGTAAAAGTGTATTCATTAACGCATGAAAGGTAGTTAGAGCATTAGTGAGGCCAATGGCCCACTAAGAATTCATACAGGCCATGGTGAGTACGGAACGCAGTTTTGTGTATATCGGAAGGATTCATGCGAACTTAATGATAATCGGAATGCAAATCAAATTTAGAGAAGATAGTGGCACCGTGTAATTCATCAATTAATTCGTCGATTGTAGGCATTGGAAAGGTGTCCTTAATTGTTAAAGTGTTTAGGGCTCGGTAATCGACGCAGAATCACCAAGTCCCATCTCGTTTTTTAATAAGAGGACTAGGGAGTTGATGACAAATTATTGGGTCGAACTAAACCATTGTGAAACATTTTTGTAATGATACGTTCAATTTAATTTTTTGAAATATGGATATCGATAAGCGTCGTGCAAGACCAATGCTCTGGATGCTGAATGAAGGAAGCATGGTTATGTGCACATAAATCAAAATGGATTCTTGGGTTTGCCCTCTCTGATGTCTTTGGCTTTGATTTGAGGGCATGATTCCGCAACAAACATAACGGTATAGGGGGCCACTATTTCAGTGGTAATCTGTGAGCAGCCACTTTGTGCATTTATTGTCAAAGGTTCGGTCTTTCTCCTCTGAGAGAAGCCACTTTGTGCATAGGGCCAAAGGTTAGGTCTGTTTCCAATCTTCCCCCGCCCATACCCCCAATGATTGGGGACTATATGGGTTCTGTTGTTGTTGTATGGATATCGATAAGGTTTTACTTTGGCAATTTCAATTTCGTTGTAGAGAGGTATTTCCTGAGGGAGTTTGAAAAAGTATTAAATTTGGAAAGTAAAGACTGGACTGATGTATAAGATGAACGGGGAGAGGAATGTTCATTATCGTCTATGGAGGAATTATGCAGAAGCATGGAGTCGACGGAGTCTTGAGCAATCAGCTTGTGGAGTTGATAAGACGATATCGTTCCTAAGTGAATTTGAGAAACACGAATCCCATCAATAACACGAGATTTATTTTGATAGGGAAAAGACATTTTCATATTTTGATAGAGAAACATTCCTTTGTCCAGCCAAACTTGTATTTTGGCTGGAGATAAACATTTGAGTCATTTTATCCTACAGTGTGGTAGGAAAAGCGTGGGTAGTAGCAGGTGTGTTATGTCGTCCTATCCATGGTTTGTGAGAACGAGTGTTTTCGGGGAATTGATCTTCAAATAATCGTGCCAGCTTAAAAGTGTGAGGAAGCGTATTTGGGTTGTGTTATAACGGCGCGGCGAATGAAAAAACAGAAATGTGGCAAGAAAGTTCTTCAAAAGCTTTTTAATAAGCAGATCAGTAGATGGTTGAACTAGAGTCATGAACTTACCTATGGGATCCTCGTAATTCGAGGGAACGAAACTGCCCTGAATTATGCCTTCGAAAATATGCCAATCAGGGCACAGGGTATCTCGCAAAAGACCTTGAAACCAACGTGATGCAGGCCTATCCAAATGCATGGATGCAATAAAAACATAATCAAGTGGGTTGATGTTGTTATATATAAAGTGCATCTCTGCTTTGTAAATCCAATTAGTAGGATACCTTGTGGCGAATCGGGGGCAAATGGCTTTTGCTGGAGTAGAATTGTAAGGTTCTGCAATCAGATGCTATAGCGAATTATTAAGAACTTGTATGGGCTAGGTAAACTGATCAGAGGCTATAGCTTGACAAGGAGGGAGTTCCGAGAAGGATGGGTTGTGAGGAATCAGATGTATCAATTAACAGAGCCCGGAACAGGGGTGGCCCTTCCAATGCGCCTATGGGAAAAGATTGGGATCGAGAAGGAAGGCACCCGAGGAAGCCTAGTAAGGAAAATGATAGCGAGCCATTAGGCACGATATTCTGAGCCCGCAATAGATTCGGGCACTCCCTATTTGGGGTCGTAGAAAACGATCGCATAAATGACTGTAATTTTCCTCGAAAATCTTTAAATTCTTGATAAAAAGCATTATGGGTGTCCTGAGCGCGCTCTTGATGTTGTTGAATCTGATCTTGTTGTTGTTGAGATTTGGTTAAAGAAAGCGTTACTTGGTGAAGATCTTGAGCGAACTGATCATGTGTGGATTGAATAGAGGCGCAAATTGTGGAATGTTGCTATATATAGAGGGCATGGCGCAAATCAAAATCTTGCCAGGTGACTGACCGAGAGGAATAAGATGGAATAGGAGGATCGGCGGGGTAGGGGGTGTCGCCTCCATAGAAGGCGAACTCGATGAGAGCACCAATAGTTACATTGTCGGCAACGAAGGGCCATCGGCTGGGAGGAGAGAGACAGAAGGTAAAAAGAAGAGAGCCTTTCTAGTTTTATTAATCTGGAATAATCCTATTTACAGATATCTAAGAGTATTTATAGAATAACTAGATGGGGTGAAAATTGTCCCCCCAAGTCCCATAGCACAAAAACTAAAATTGAAGGTGTGAAGACTGCGAGAGATTGGTTACTTAGGTTACAGACGGTGGTGCGAGATCCTAGAGCGAGATGTCGCTGGGTCTGGACTGAGCTAGGGACCGTGAAATCCCTGAACAAGATGTCATTGATTCTGGGATTGAACGAGGGCTCGCGAGATCCAAAGACTCGGGCTGAGAGAAATCATAATACCCCGAGGAAGTATCGCTAAATCCTGGGTCGCCAATACCTAGAGAGAAGAAAGAAAAGAGTGTCGCTAGCGGCGAGGCCAGACTTCCCGCAATTGCAACTCTTTATTGCGGGTGATTTTATTTATTTTAAAGATGATTACAACTGGTTACAAGGGAGCTCGAAATAACTTGAAGGCCTTGTACAAGGGTACTCGTACAGACCGTTCCTAGGTTGAGCGAGCACGAGGGCCTTGTACAAGGGTACTTCCCGCAATTGCTGGAGTGAGTCCCTGTCCAGATCTGCAAGGTTCTCTCACGTTGCTTCTTCAGGGGGCAATCCTTCCGAACGAATTAGACCTTATTTAATATATTGCCCGTTTTCGTCTATGAAACAAATATTCAAAATTTTGATTGGTGAAGGTGATTAGCTTCTGTGGGACTATAGATTAGTATATCATCGAAAAAATGACTACAAAACGTCACAGAAATGGTTGAAAAAGTGTATTCGTTAACGCCTGAAAGGTAGTTAGAGCATTAGTGAGGCCAAATGGCATCACTAAGAATTCATACAGGCCATGGTGAGTACGGAACGTAGTTTTGTGTATATCGGAAGGATTCATGCGAACTTGATGATAACCGGAATGTAAATTTAATTTAGAGAAGATAGTGGCTCCCTGTAATTTATCAATTAATTCGTCGATTGTAGGCATTGGAAAGTTGTCCTTAATTGTTAAAGTTTTTAGGGCTCGGTAATCGACGCAGAATCTCCAAGTCCCATCTCGTTTTTTAATAAGAGGATTGGGGAGTTGAATGAAGAATTACTAGGTCGAACTAAACCATTGTGTAACATTTCTATAATGATACGTTCAATTGCATTTTTTTGATAATATGGATATCGATAAGGTTTTACTTTGACAATTTCAATTTCGTTGTAGAGAGGGATTTTATGATCAATCAGCCTGGGAGGTGGTACTCCTGGGGGAGTTTGAAAAAGTTAATTAAATTTAGAAAGTAAAAACTGGACTGATGTATAAGACGAATGGGGAGAGGAATATTCACTATCGTCTATGGAGGAATTAGGAACTGATGTTTCTATTTGAAGGCACGGAAGCATAGAGTCGACAGAGTCTTGAGCAATCAGCTTGTGGAGTTGATAAGACGTTATTGTTCCTGAGTGAATTTGAGAATCACGAATCCCTTTAATAACACAAGATTTATATTGATAGGGAAAAGACATTTCCAGGGTCCTTCCTTTGTCCCGCCAAACTTGTATTTCGGCTGGAGATAAACGTTTGAGAGTCATTTTATCCTGCCATGTGGGAGAAAAAGCATGGGTAGTGGCAGGTGTGTTATGTCATCCTATCCATGGTTTGTGAGAACGAGTGTCTTATGGAAATTGATCTTCAAATAACCATGCCAATTTAAAAGTGTGATGAAGTGTATCTGGGTTGTGTTATAATGGCGCGGCAAATGTGAGGTTTAAGCCCCGAAATAAAATTACGGCATAGTGTATCATGCGAAAAACCAAAAATGTGGCAAGAAAGTTCTTCAAAAGCTTTTTGATAAGCAGATCAGTAGATGGTTGAACTAGATTAATGAACTTACCTATGGGATCCTTGTAATCCGAGGGATCGAAACTGTCCTGAATTATGCCTTTGAAAGTATGTCAATCAGGGCACAGGTTATCTCGCAAAAGACCTTGAAACCAACGTGATGCAGGCCTGTCCAAATGCATGGATGTGATAAAAACATAATCAAGTGGTTTGATATTTTTATATCTGAAGTACATTTCTGCTTTGTAAATCCAATCAGTAGGATCCCCTGTGGCGAATCGAGGGCAAATGGCTTTTGTTGGAGTATAATTGTAAGGTTCTACAGCAGTTGTTGGCCCACTCGATTCTGGAAAATGGTTAAAAGTCCTTTTTGGTGGGCAAGAAAATAAGGAAAAGGGGGGAAAATGGTTAGAGGAAAGTGAATTGTTCAGAACTTGTAGGGGCTGGGTAAATTGATCGGAGGCTATAGCTTGACAAGGAGGGAGTGTTCTGAGAAGGCTGGGTTATGAGGAATCGGATGTATCAATTATCGGAGCCCGGAACCGGGGTGACCCTTCCAATGTGCCTATGGGAAAAGATTGGGATCGAGAAGAAAGGCATCCGAGGAATCCTGGTAAGGAAAATGATAGCGAGTCATTAGGCTCGATGTTCTGAGCCCGCAATAGATCTGGACACTCCCTATTGGGGGTTGCAGAAAACGATCACAAAAATGACTATAATTTTCCTCGAAAATCTATAAATTCTTGATAAAAAGCATTATTGGTGTCCTGAGCGTGCTCTTGATGTTGTTGAATCTGATCTTGTTATTGTTGAAATTTGGTTAAAGAAAGCATTACTTGATGAAGATCTTGAGAGAAATGATCTTGTGTGGATTGAATAGAGGCGCAAACAGTGGAATGCTGCTACATATAGAGGGCATGGCGCAAATCAAGATCCTGGTGACTGACCGAGAGGAATAAGATGGAATAGAAGGATCGGCGGGGTATGGGGTGGTGTCGTCTTCATAGAAGGTGAACTCAACAAGAGTACCAATAGTTACGTTGTCGACGACAAATGGCCATCAGACGGGGAGAGAGACAAATGGTAAGAAGGAGAGTCTTTCTAGTTTTATTAATCTGGAAAAATCCTATTTACATACCTAAGAGTATTTATAGAATAACTTGTTGGGGTGAAAAGTGTCCCCCCAAGTCCCATAGCACAAAAAATAAAAGTGGAGGTGTGAAGACTGCGAGAGATCGGTAACATAGGCTACAGACAATCGTGCGAGATCCTAGAGCGAGATGTCGCTGGGTCTGGACTGAGCTAGGAACCACGAAATCCCTGAACGGGATGTCGTTGATTCTGAGATTGAGCGAGGGCTCGCAAGATCCTTAGACGAGTTGTTAATGGATCTCGGGTTGAGGGAAATCGCAATACCCCGAGTAAGTATCGCTAAATCCTGGGTCGTCGGGACCTGGAGAGAAGAAAGAAAAGAATGACGCTAGCGGCGAGGCCAGACTTCCTGTAACTGCAACTCTTTGTTGCGGGTGATTTTATTGATTTACAAGATGATCACAATGGAGCTCGAAATAACTCGAAGGCATTGTACAAGGGTACTCGCAGAGACCGTTCCTAGGTTGAGCGAGTACGGGGGCCTTATGGCTCGATTTTCAATGTGTCTTTTCAGCTACTACTCACGTTTATTTATAGACGTGGGGGCTCTGCCGGCGAGCAACCTCTGAAAATACGGGTTGCCCACTAACGAAGTGTAGAAAAATACTAAGTATAGAAAATCTTGGAGGGTCGGTGAGATCTCACACAGGAGCCAGCGAGATCAATTTTGAAGGCAGCGAGAACTGATTCGAGTGCCAGCGAAAACAGGCATGTTGAGGTGAAGAAAGATGCCTCCTCCCACGACCTTCCGACAGCGAATGTGGTGGAATTTAGGCAGATAGGAACCCCGCATTTTTTCAAGTCTATGGCTTGAGATATCGAAAAAATGGTGTATGTGTGTACGATTCCGCCACGAACGCTCTTCACACCTATAAATAGTCTGACCCTTGGCTTGCACATTATCTCTTGACAACGACCCAATTCTCCCCCTAGTTGTGCGAATACTTTCTTCTGATATGGAGAGAAGCAAGTCTGTGTCTGCTGGCAATATTCGGGAGTACGTCTTAGCTAAGAAGGAGAAGAAGTTGAAGCACTCTCCCATGGTTGGGGAATCAGGTGAAACGAATACTTCTGCACCCGCGGCGACTTCTCCCAAGGTGGGACATGTTTCGACCACTTACAAGGAACGCGAGGTGGGCACCCCTCTCTGCGAGATCACGGATTCACACATGAGTTCGAGTCCTTCGCTTGGTATATTTTACAAACTCTACTTTGGTGATCCTGAGCAGGAAGGAGCTGAAGAACTCGCGGACACCGGTGGAACTCTGTTGTCTCGGGCGAAGAACAAATTATGCTATCTCAGATCTTCCCTCTTTCTGGGGGCGACAACGTCAAGGCAGGCAAGAGGAGGGTCGGGGGAGACAACGGGTCTCCGAAATAAGCCCTTGAGGTTGCGAAGTTGGCAATCAAGGAGATAAAAAGAAAGAACCTCCTTGCCAAGCAGCAAGGCGAAGCAAAGGCCGAGGAGGTCGCGAGAATAGAAAAGAGAGTACCTTGCCATGAAGCAAGAAGAAGAGGAAAATGCGGCAAAACTCAAGGTGTTACAGCAACAGAGGGAACATAGGATTCTTGATCGCATCAGGGAGGTGGAAGAACAGGCTGCTAAGGATAAGGAGAATGCGGAGAGAAAAAGGAGGACGAGGAGGCAGCGAGTACTAGGGTAAAAGATGTCACCGATTTAGACGAGAGTGAGAAGAAGGATGTCGCCAGCTCTTGTGAGGCGGTGGCGGAGGATAAAAGGAAGAAGAGTAAAAAGAGTTTCCAAAGAGGAAGGCCATGGTGTCGAAACAGGGTGGCGTAGATGTAGCGAGTCAATCCGCCACGGAGCGAGCGAGTGCTCCTGCGGAAGAACGATCGCTCCCATGGATAGATCCCTTCGGTGTCCATACTAAGGCTAGGGCAGCTGCGAATGCTAGTTTTTCCAGCGCCCTTTCTCTAGCGATGGAGGCTCTCGCGACCGAGAGGGTATATCCTCCATTCACGAGCACAGAGGATTTGCCAACGACAGAAGAAGCTCTTGTGCTTGAAAAGGAGCTCTTGTGCTTCAAAAGGACCTCATCCATCGGAAGAAGTAGATTAGTGTATTCTTCTTGGGTATTATCGTATCGTACGAGACGAACCCGTGACGATGATCAGAAGGAGATGGAGGTTGCCGCCTGTTCCTCTGAGGGGAACGTGGACGTTGTGGCCTTATTTGCTGGAAATGGTGATGTGGAGGTGGTCACGATTGATGAAAGTTCTTCCCGCGTTGCGGCGGAGGAGAAAAAAACACTTGGAGTCGTTGTGGAGGACGATGCGGAGCGACAGAGGGACGAGTGGAAGAATTATCCCCTCGCCGTTGGTGAATAAGGTGGGTACGAGAGGAGACGAGGTCTGGATTAGTCATCTCCCCCTCAATGAAATGGTTCGCCATGTTGATAAGGTCCCTGTAAAAAGTCGGCGGCTTCTTACTTACCTCGAACTTGAACAACCTTCCTGCAGGCCACAAGTTAGGGCGATTTGATACATCGTCGGAACCACGTCGTGGATCCCGAGAATCTCTTCCTGGAACTTATCGGCGTAGTGTTCCAGGGTTTCAGTTGGTCCTTATTTAATCTGGTAGAGGGCAGAAAGACCGCTTTTTCTTTTCTTCGAAGTTGCAAACCTCAGGAGAAGTTCCCTTCGCAGATTCCGGAAGGAATTAAGAGACTGGGAGGGTAATTTATAAAACCACTCCCTTGCCTTGTCGTCTAAAGACGTGACAAGGAATTTACAACGAACTCCACTAGTTCGAGTCCGCATTAACGTTGCAGACTCGAAATCCTACAAGTGCAAGTGGCTGAAAGGATCCCCTCACCCAGAGAAACGAGGTAGGTGTGGTTCTCTAAATTTGTTTAGGACAGGTGCCCATCGGATATCATTAGAGAAAGGAGAAACCTCCTCTTCTTCTTCTAGGGTGTCGGCGAGTACACCATAATCCAGTACTCGCAGACTTCTAGCTGTCGCTGCCCTGAATCGTTATCACCTCTCATTGGCGAGATTTACATCCTCGGTTCGCTGCCAAGGGAGGTTTCAGGATCTGGGAGGTGTAACCCTATATTAAAAGCATAATAATCATCATAATAGTAATGGCAATTTTGTAATTGCCTCAAGCCCCCTTGATTTAATAAACCGCAGCCCCCCCTTGGTTTATTAAACCGCAAGCCGCCAGCCCCAGCCCTATCTCCCGATCGCGTATCCCGCGCGTCTCCTGCTCCAGGCCCCGACGTCGCCTCTTCCTGCTCCAGGCGCCGACGTCCCCTGCTTCTTCTCCCCCAAGGATCGGCAGTAGGCAACCCTTTTACTGCAGTGGCCGGCGTCTCCTCCTCCTGCTCCTCCCGTCGACGCCCCCCCTGCGCCTCCTCCTGCCCTAGCCGGCTGCAGCGGCTCAGTTCTCCTTCTCCTCTTAGGGCCGGCAGCCTTTCTCTTCCTCTGGCCGACTTCCAGCAGCCGAGCTCCATCAGTCGGCAGCAACTTCCTCCCTCCAGCAGCCCTTCTCCTCTCCGTTGGGCCGAGTTTTTGCGTGGGGGACGTCTAGGGTTTTGCTCGGATCCGCCTCTCCGTAGATTTTTGGGCTCCGATCCGGCCTCCTTGGGTAAAAAAAACTCCTCCAATCTCATTGTTTCAGATTTGCCCTAATTTTTTTGTGGTGATTTTCGCTCTCCGATCGACGTAATGTCGTCGGTCCGCCTTGCGTTTGTCGTATATCCACCTAATCTCAACGTTTGTTTGTGTTTCCGGTGCCGCACATCAAATCAGGTGGTGAAATCGCTTTGAACCCTCCCCAATTTAGGGTTTCCGTCGCCTCAAAGCTGCCAAACTCCGGATCCTTGTGGTAACTTCTTCTCCCCTCACCTTGAGGGAGGTAAATTGCTAACCTGCTCTTGAGTTAGTTTTTGCAAAATAACCGCCTTGCTAGCGTATGGTTTTCTGTTGTCACGTATCAAATATTGCCTGCGATTATTCCTGAACAGGTTCAATAGTGCCTTTGACCTTGCTTGCGCCGCCTAGCTGCCGCTAGCAGTTCCTGCTTCACCTTAAGGCAAGTGGAGAAATTCCCTCTCGCTTGCAAACAAGAATTTAATTTCTTTTTACTGGTATTTTAAATTATTATCAATATCTGATAGCATAAGAACTATCACTCGCGAGCATGTCGCGTTGTGATAGGAATCTCCTCGGAAAAAACATGAAACCCTTAGGTCTTGAGTGTCATAAGCGAATCATGGAAACTAGGTTTTAGGTGGTGCAACGTCATGCTTGCATGGTCACGGTGAGCATGGAATACCCTTATTCTGGTAAGCCTTACACTTGGACTTGAGTGTGAACCATGTGTGCCCACTATAAACACCTACGCATTTCATAGATAACCGCTTATGTCGTTGCAAAATACATGTTTAGGCTATACTCCGGAGTAGGCTAATATTTCTAGATAGTTTCAGCTTGTTTCAGTTACCTGCCTGTTTCTCTAGCCTGTTTCAAGAGTTAATTGGTACTTTAGATTTATTTCTGCATGTACTTAAGATTACAGCTTGTTTTCTATTATTTTCTTGTTCTGAGGCATTTTCCTTCTGTTTGGATTTGCCTTAGGGTTCGTGACCGCGTCGTCTGCTCCCTGAGTTTTCTTCGTTCAGCTGCAGTTTTGCTTGGAGGTTCTATTTTGATTACTGTGTCAGCAGGTTCTATGTATTTTGTTTCAGTACTGTTGGATCTACTCTTAGGGTGTTCTTGCTTGTATCAAATCATTTTACTTATAACATTTTACTATTGTGACCCATTGCATGTTCATCATTTCAGTATAATGTATGACATCTGATTTTAATGAAAATGCATAGTTTTAACCTTTCATTGTGGCTTCCGCATACTTATAAAACATACTAATTTCTTTTCAAAGTAATAAATTCAAAACTATTGTAGTATTTCTGTTTCCGCCTTAGCAGGCATGGTTTTCTGTTTTGCTCATGCCTGTGGCATCACGGCCCGCCCGAAGTGCGCTCTGACTCTTGTCGAGACGGGTCGTGACAGGAGGCGGTTGTTAGGAGTCACTTCTCCTGCATTTGGTCCTTCGACCTTTTCTGCGATTCGGACCAGGATACTCATCATCAGGTCGAATTCAGCTCTGGTAACCATTGCATCTGGGTCGCGAGAACCCCCAGGGCGGTGACTCGGAAGAACCTCGCCTAACCATCACGACAATTTTCTCTGATCTCTCGGATCTGAAGGTCGCGTGTTCATTCTGTTGGGGTGAAAATAATCCACCCAAGTCCCACAGCAACAAAAATAAAAGTGGAGGTGTGAAGATTGCGAGAGATCGGTTACTTAGGTTACAGACGATCGCGCGATAACCTGGAGCGAGATGTCGCTGGGTCTGGACTGAGCTAGGAACCGCGAGATCCCTGAATGGGATGTCGCTGATTCTGGGATTGAGCGAGGGCTTGCAAGATCCTTAGACGAGTTGTCGTTGGATCTCAGGCTGAGGGAAATCGCGATACACCAGGTTAGTATCGCTAAATCCTAGGTCGCCGAGACCTGGAGAGAAGAAAGAAAGGAATGTCGCTAGCGGTGATGCCAGACATCCCGCAACTGCAACTCTTTGTTGTGGGTGATTTTATTGAATTAAAAGACAATTACAACTGGTTATAAGGGAGCTCGAGAGAACTCAAAGGCCCTGTAAAAGGGTACTCGCAGAGACCATTCCTAGGTTGAGCAAGTACGGGGGCCTTTTGGCTCGGTTTTCAATGTGCCTTTTTAGCTACTACTCACGTCTATTTATAGACGTAGGAGATCTGCCCACGGGCAACCTCTGAAAATATGGGATGCCCACTGACAAAGTGTAGAAAAAATACTAAGTACGGAAAAGCTTGGAGGGTCGGCGAGATCCCACGCGGGCGCCAACGAGATCCATTCTAAGGGCCAGTGAGTACCGATTTGAGTGTCAGCGAGTACAGGCATGTTGAGGTGAAGAAAGATGCCTCCTCCATCAACCTTCCGACAACAACTTTGGCGGAATTTGGGCAGACATAACTATTGTAACGTTCTTTCTGGAGAGGCTTGGTGCATGCGCCAGCTCACCCCAATCTTTACATGTAATCTATTATGTAGCCAAATATGTAGCGTAATAATGTACCAGCACTATAACAACCTAGCACAAAAGCAGAATATCAGGCCATGTCATAAGGTCTTTGTGAAGTTGATGGGGTATTGAACAAATCAAGAGGCATGATTGCATTAAACGGGAAAAAACGGATACAATCCGGCGCGGACGCCGGCCAAGATCTAGGAGGCTGGTTCCTCCTAAGACCTCTCTCTCAAATGAGAGCCAAAACCCTAAGATCTCAAAGATGAAGAAACACTCTCATACTTCCTCCTTATATAGGGAGGAGGGGGCTCACATGATACTAGACATAAAATAATATTTAATTAATATTAAAAGATATCATGGCGGCTTCCATAAGCGCTTCCCAGACTCGTGCGGATGCATCGTCGTAACAATCGTAACAATGGGCCGCTCTCGAAAATTGACCTTGTCCCCAAGGTCAAGACAAAAGATTTTGTCGGGGTCCTTCAAAATGTCGGCAGGAGTTATAATCGAAAGGAACGACGACATAGTGTTTTTGTCATCGAAAAAGGGGGTGAGGTGAGGTGCGGATATAAAAATTTGAGAGGTTATGATGGGAAGTTGTTGGCAGCTAGCGTGAGTTGCAAGGAAGAAGGAGGAGAGTGGATGTGGGATGGGATGTGGCAAGGGCAAAAAGACAAATGAGGAAGGAGACAAAACATTAAGTGGGAGGTGCTGCTTTATGGGGGGCTCGAGAAAAGGAACGTTATCAGGCGGGGCGGTGGGCGCTGCGGCTAAGACAACGGTATGCAAGAAGAAGGGTTGCCAAGGTGGGGCGTGTGCAGGAGGCGGCACGGGCTGGAGTTGGAAGACGACGGCAGAAGATGGATCGGCGCCGGAAACGGTGCTGGAGGTGCGGGCTTCAGCTTCTACAGCCGGAATCGGCGCTGGAGGAGCGGAGTGTATGGTCGGGCGGCCGTCGACGCTGAGATCTGCTGCTGGAGATGGCGGCGGTCGACGCGGAGATCTGGAGGAGCGGCTGTTGTTGGAGACGGCTGCAGGAGCGGCTGGAAATAGCAGCGGTGAGACCTGGAGGTGCGCTGGGGAAGGTGTCGGTCTGGGGGCGTGCCCGGCGGGGGCGTCGTGAGCGGGGAAGAATGCGGACACGACAACGAGGGGGAGTCGACGATCCAGACGCGTGAGTCGTGCGTCGTCCGACGACGAGGGGGAGTCGACGATCCAGACGCGCGGAGGAGGAATCGGGAGGCTGCGACTTGGATCGGTGAGACTGCAGCAAAGCTGGAGGCGGCGGTGTTGGTGAGGAGCCTCGAAGACGTCCTGACGCAGCGCTGAAAGCGTCGAGCGGCGGCCATCTAAGGCGTCGGGCTTGGCGTCGTTTGCGGTGGCAGCCGCTGGTTTCGCCTGAGTGGCCTGGGTGCGGTGAAGTAGGCCGATGATGTCGTTCAGCAGGGCGGTATTCCGGTCGAGCCGATCGAGGAGGTTGTCGTGGTGGATGCTGGTACCCGGCGGCTGAAAGGTCAGCGGACGGAGGACGGCAGGTCGGACCATTGATGGGGTATTGAACAAATCAAGAGGCATGCTTGCATTAAACGGGAAAAAACGGATACAATCCGGCGCGGACGCCGGCCAAGATCTAGGAGGCTGGTTCCTCCTAAGACCCCTCTCTCAAATGAGAGCCAAAACCCTAAGAACTCAAAGATGAAGAAACACTCCCATACCTCCTCCTTATATAGGGAGGAGGGGGCTCACATGATACTAGACATAAAATAATATTTAATTAATATTAAAAGATATCATGGCGGCTTCCATAAGCGCTTCCCAGACTCGTGCGGATGCATCGTCGTAGCAATCGTAACAGAAGTCTTGTGGTTGACTGCTATTCTACAGGACCTAGGAATATGTGATCCTAAGTCCATATTATTATATTGCGGCAATAAGACCTCCATCAGCATTACTCACAATTCAGTTCAACATGATAGGACCAAGCACGATGAAGTGGACATATATTTTATAAAGGATCATCTTGACAGCAGGAATGTTGTTACTCCATTTGTTCACTACAAAGATCAGTTGGCAGATGTAATCGCCAAATTTCACAGTTGCGACATCTTTACATATGACATACTCAAGTTAGGAATGATAGATATCTTTCCTCCAACTTTAGGGGAAGAGTTGAATTAGCATGTCTAGTCTCATGTATTTTATATGTTACATAGTGGCAACCTTATAGTTTTTAGTTTTTCCTCGTTTTATTATATCTCAAGTATATGTCAACTGAAAATACTTGAAGCATTCTCTACATGTAACGACCCCCTTATTGGTTACCGCTGCAATTTAGCATATATATTTCAAATATTTCATCGGAGGCACAAGGTAAGAAATATTAAATGCAAAGCAGTATAAAAAAGAGTACAAAAAGGAAAGTGCAAATAACGTAGTACTACGATGTACAGATACACATGTCATGAAGGAAAACTACAGACTCTACATAAAGTAGAATTGAAACTCCTCATGTGGACACTCTGGGTCTTTGCTCCTCGCCGTGTGAGCGTCCAAGATGCCGAACACCGTTGTAGAAACTTCAACCCATAAACGATACCTCTTCTCCTGGCGAGGAGAACATGGTTGACGCTGACTACTGGTGGCTGGAACCGCCTCTTCCTTGACCTGTTTAGTTTCATTTTCTAATTAGTCAAAAGGACTGTGAATTCTTAATTTTCCTTTCTTTTACCTATGATGGATTCTTTTATCTTGTAGTCTTTCTTGTGTTCGTAGACTTGTAATGAATTAACCCTCTTATTCTCGTTCTTTCATATCCGTAATTTTCTTATATCATCATTAAATGATATTACTTAAATCATTTTCAATCATGGGCAATATGAAGAGTAAATTAATATTTCATGAATTCATTACGTGTTCTTGTCTCACACGTTCATGTTGGAATATTCACACGTACCCTTGTCTCGTAAGTTCATATTGGTATTCGTGCCCTTGACTCGCACGAATCATAATTATTTTCATTCGCATGTCAGAATATTATTCTCCCCATCACCCGGTAACTGAATTTTGGAGTGCGATAATCATCTACCCAACTAGGGTTTTCGGTTTCCTTGCATGAAACTAAAAGAGAAACATAAAACATGTATAAAATCCGTCTGAAACTCAAGAGGAAGAATATCAAAAATAAAGGTTTTAGGGCATGCTTAGGATTTTCGAAACTAGAAAACGGAGTCTCCAATCCATATAAAACTCAAGAGGAGTTGAGAGGAAGAGATTAGCTCGCTATAATCGGAGGAGTTTTGGGCATCATGGAGGCTTCGACATCGCTCGGCTGTCGCCTGGAGCGGGGATCTCGCGTGCGTAAACTGGGAGAAAATGAGGGTTGTCAGGTTTGACTCTTCTCTTAATCATGCTAACCGACCCCCTTCGTACTTGACACGCACGCAAGACTCGCATGAGTCTCGCCTAGACCGGTTTACTCCATATCCAGCCCCCTCCCCTCTAATACTTAACTCTTAAATTAATTTTACTTAACACTTAGCCACATATGTATTAAATTCGTATTCTTTGTACGTCGTCACATAAATTTTTATGTTGTCTCCTTGGTGTGCACAATAATCACAAAAATGTGTCTTATCATACCTGTGATAATTGACGGCGTCACACTACATACCCTTATTTACTTTACAACAAATTTAGAAATAGATATATAAAATTTTAGGTAATTTGAACAGTTAAAAAAATTCCTTCTATTCTCCAACACCTAGATATCTTGTAAATCCTAAACTTTCTATTGATTTAAAGACCGACAGTTTAAATTGTTGGAAAGAAGAAAGGATAATAACTGGTGCAATTTATTTTTCCACAATGGGGCTAATTTATAGGACTTCAAGAGGACTCGCAAACTAAACTCATGATGTGGGACTAAACCGACACATATATAAATACCTAAATATTAATACTTCCAACACTCCCCCTCAAGCTGAAGGGGGGGCCTTCAGCTTGGACATATCAAATAACGGTAATTGAGGTAGGCAAAGCGGGACAAAACATCAGGCGAGCCACCGGGGGAAATTCCAAACCGGGGAATCAAGTCGGGGACATAGCCACACACGACGCTGATCCACACACGACGCAGGACCCACACACGACGTGGACTTGCTGGAAACCGGTCAACCAACATCACCTACACATAACATGCGAAAGAGAACGAAAGATGTGGAGCACAATATCAAACGGGCAACCGGGGATAATCCGTCGGGGATAATCTGTCGGGGATAATCCGCACAAAGGGCGGTTCCACACGTCACAGTCCCACACGACGCAGTCCCACGCGATACGGCCCGGTGAGATTTCAAGCACCAACATCAATCGCTTCCCCAACACACGACCAATCGAAAGAAAACATGGGGATACACATATGATATAAGCCTGGAGGTCGTGAGAAACGAAAGCGAAAGGTCGGGAAAGATTATCCGAGTCGCCTTCATCTCAACACTCCCCCTCACGTGGATAACACGTGCATATAGGCATAACAAGACATAAACAAACATAGAGACACAAAACAATACACAAACTCATAAGATAAGGCACAAACTACCATGAAGCATCATCTTTGGTGAGAAATCAGCACCCTAGAAGGGGTGACAACATCAGGAATCGTCCAAATGCTGAAGGGGCAGCGGCGGGAGGCGGTTGAACAGGGAGCAACGTAGTGGCCGAGGCTGGAACACAGCAAAAGGTATGAGAGAACTCGGTGGACAGAGGCAGCCGGCGAGATGTGGAGCAGTCATCAATGGTTTTGTCATGAAAGAAGAAACAATACGGAAGGGAAGCAACCCTTGTCGAAGTAGCAACACAAAGAAGCAGGTGGAGGGGAGCAACGACGAGCTGAGATGAGAACTTGGCGGGATCACCCGGCAGCAGCTGGACGCAGGGAGCGAGATCTAGCTCCGTCGATAGGAGTGACATGGTCGATTGGATCTGGACGGGATCAGCAGAAGCGGGATCGACGACCACAGTGAGATCAGAATCTAACGGGGAGAATGACAGCGACGGAAGCAGCAGTCATCGACGTCGATGGAAGTAGCAGTCGTGGTGTCGACGGAAGCGAGCGCAGCAGCAGGATATGAAGCAGACGGGAGAAATGTCAGTGGTTGTAGTCGATGGAAAGAGGATGGACGAGGCACGGGGAAGAGTCGACGGGATCAGCGATGTGCAGCGGAGGGATGAAGAAGCCGTCACTCCTTCGTCGACAAGACACGATGATGTCGAACCCAAAGCGACATAAGAAAAGAGAGAACGCTAAGGCACGGGAGCGGAAGTGGAAGTGGAGCGATCGGATGATTTCTGGCTGAAATTTCAGATGGCCAATATTTTAGGGCTCCGAAATTTCAAGGAGGAAATAACACCTGCTCTGATACCATGTTGGAAAGAAGAAAGGATAATAACTGGTGCAATTTATTTTTCCACAATGAGGCTAATTTATAGGACTACAAGAGGACTCACAAACTAAACTCATGATGTGGGACTAAACCACACATATATAAATACCTAAATATTAATACTTCCAACATAAATATCTCTTTCCACTTTTAATTTACTGAGGATTTCTCTAGTGCTTAGATTAAGGAATATGCTTTGATAATTCATTATTCGATTTTACAGGATAGATTAAAAGCTTTTTTTCCAGTATCAATATATATGAATTATTTTTGCGATTACTAGGATTCAACGTCACTATATCATCATGCAACCAAGTTTGTCATTACTCTTTTTCTTCGATTATAGATCAACTCTAAACATACAACCATTCTACATAAAAGGAGATGTACATTTCTCGTTCTACATCTTAGCATCTCTTAAGATTAAAGGGCATCGTGAACGGGACTATCTTATGATGGTCGGTATACAACTATCGTCGGGAACTGTGCACGAGGATATTGTGCTCCGCATATTGCTGCAGCCGGACATTGTTCATAGAGATAATGTGCAATAGCATGGGAACACAGAGATCCATGCCTTCACTCAAGTGCAGCAGTAAGCATTTGAAAGTTCCAGCAATTAGGATTCCTCAGATATATTAAGGTGAACGTCTTACCTGCTAGCTTCAGGGGCAAAGCCTATGGAGTAGTATGTCACAATAACCCAAAGAGCAGACTCGATGATAGATATGGGAATTCTTATGATGCAATTCGGGATGGTGAAAACCCAGGTGGGATAGAAGAGGAGGTCCCTTTGCTTGTAGAACACCGGCAACCTCGAGATCACAAAAGCTTGTTCTGTAAAACCGTTGAACAAATTCACGAGTAAGCCAAAAGTTAATGCTCCAATGTACACAGCCCCATCAGATTCAGTCTCCGTTTGCATGTTTGTCCTCAGAAACACGGTAGAGGTGATCAATGCCAGGATGACGAGCTGCAACAAGTGTAAAGATATATGTCGATTGATGTAGAAGATAGAAGAGAAGGCCAAAACGGAGAGATCATGATTAGTAATCACCTGAACTGTCTTAAAGACGTAGACGAAGGAGTTCCTCTTCATGAGAAGCCATTCCTTGGCGAAGGAGGCCTTGAGGAGCACTTTAAGAGGCACGGAGCGCTTCTTGAAAACCAATGCTGATCGATGGCTCTTCCTCTTGTCAAAAGGGACTGAAATCTTGCTTTGCAGATCTCTGCCAACATGGTATCGATTGAAGCGTTTAACAAATTCGGATGCGGACACGAATTGATATGGAATGCTCCGGTCTGCCCAATACTGCTGCTGGTCCTTCCTAGACGTAACCTGTCCAGGAAACAGATTAGGGGTTTTCTTCTCAGAAAGAGAGGCCTTCGGCTCCAAAATCCATACTAACTAGTCGAGCAGAGAGTGATATGACTCGCCTCTTGCAGAAAGTCAGCGGCGCCCTTTCTCGCAGGGCATTGAAAGCCGCAACTCTCAAAAAAATCCAGGACATGATCGCGAGGACCTTGGTAAATGATCTGACCCTCAACGAGCACTATTATATCGTCAAATAGGTTGAAAGTCTCGGGTGCGGGCTGGAGAAGGGACATGATTATTGTGGCTTCTCCCAGATGAACAATCTGCTGCAAGTTTTTCACGACTTGGTGTGTAGTTGAGCTGTCCAGTCCAGTAGATATCTCATCCATGAAAAGTGTCTTCGTTGGGCCGACAATCATCTCACCTGTGCATAGGGAGTGCTTTAAACTTTGGGCCTGCTTGAATTAGCATAAAAATAATCATATCCAAAAGTGAAGTTGATAATTCATGTCCACTATTGTAAGGAGAGAGAATCTTTTGCGAAGTGAAATTGTAATAGAGAGACATTTTCAACTCAGCGTGGTAATCGCCAACCATATGGTATTTGTACATCAAAATATTTTGTGTTTATCTAATTTGGTTAATGAGATTTTGTTTTACATCATGTGAGGTTTTCGGTTTTCCACATTGGCTCACTCCCTCAAACATAAAATTTTCGATTTCATCGAGTTTCATAGGGAAACATCATACCCAAAACACATAGAGGTATCGTATGAATCACCTACTCTGAAATCTTACACAACCATTGTTGAAGGAATCAAAACCCATGGGAGTCACAAACCGTGTGATCAAACAAATCATTTGATATGAATATATGATACACTTGTTAAAGCACTTGGGATTATTGGTTTAGTTAATATTACTTAGGTGAATAATATGTTGGTATAGAAATATCATTTGCTAGGCCTTACCCATGCGCTTAATATTTTGGGTTGAAAATAATTTTGTCGATTCATATATGTATTCCTGCTCCCTAACAAATAGTATTGGAGCCTGGGTTCAATATCTTAACTCAAGATCACTCAAAAATTTATTAGCTACTTTCCCGACTTAATGAACTAATGTGCGATGGGAGAATGTTAGGTTAGGCATACATCATCTATGAAATTAAGGTATATGAGAAAAAGATATACCCTTTGTACTAGCTTTTAAGATAATAAAAATTTGAAGTACACACAAGAGTTACATATGACAAATAATCAGCAATTAATAAGGATTTATTTGTTAATATAAAAATACACCAAGATTTAATGGTAAGAAATCAATGCATGTAAAATTAAGAACCTGTTGTAACCCGTTTTCGTTGTCCCCCTGATATTCCTCTTCGCATTTCATCGCCAACAATAATGTCAGCGCATATATCCAAACCTAGAATCTGCATCTTAAAATTTAGATAAAATGCAAACCAATTATAAAAAATAGAGACATGAATATAGATACCCTAATCGTGTAGTCTGTTTGAAGACCAATTTGATCACCTTCAATAGAAGTAGCCTGTTTCAAAATAGAAAATTAAACACTTTGTCTCTTATTATGTTTTAATAGAATCTATAATTTGAAGGACAAATGTATACAAGTCAAATACTTGGCATTAGAATATATGATGTGGGATTCATCCAGAATTCCAGATCATGCATCCAAAAATAAATTTAGTTATGGGTGAAGGGATCTAATATTTAAATTAAATGCACAATGACTCATGAGTTTTTCCGATGTTGAACTATATTTTCAACATTTACAATCTAAGGACTCGCTACTTACATGGATGATGCGGGCATAATCCAGATCAAACATAAAAAATAGTAATAGGTGGACAGGTCCAAGATATATATATATATACTGATGTTAAACTATATTTTCAACAATTTACCTTAACAATATGCATACCTTCATGAAGAGATTCACAGCAGGATCAGGTACAATTCCTAGACTCTTCTCCCTTCTTGCTAGCTCGCTTAGAAGTTCTGTGAAATCAACTCAATGTGATAATTTACTTAGGAGAAAATAACATGGTAATAATAGTTATCATGTAAATGTACCATATCTGTCACCCACGCCTTGGCATCTTTCAGAGAAATGTAGTGTTTCCTTCACAGTCATTTCCCCTATGAGAGTTTCATTTTGGCTAATATATGCTGATGTCTTTTCGGGTATAAATTCACTTAGCTTATGTCCATTGTATGTTATCTCACCTGTAACCTGTTTATATTTTTTAGAAACCTTCAATTTTATTTATTTGTAAGTAAATGTAATATTAAACTACATGTATGATTTTGTTTCCAAATCTAAAATAAATTTATATGCTAAAAAATGTCATTTTATATTTGTTTAGTAAAATAGGCATTTTTATGTTTGTTTAGTAAAATTGACATTTAAATATACATATGAAGAGTTTATGTTATTTTTGGTGATGCAAAAATCAACCTACTCAATTCCAATTCATCCAATTTTTTATATTTTCTAGTAGGCGCGTATGGTGTAACGAAATCACTAGAAATTTCTTTGCATTTTTTATTTAGGAATTTGTAGAAATCTCTTTCTGTTCATTAGAGAAAGATATATAGCATGTTTAGAGTTATTTTAATATTAATATGAGAAAGTTGTACAAAATTTCTATGAGCTTTTTAAGCATCTATAAATACAAATTGTAATACATTATTCTAAAAGGAAACATTTTCTATACTTCCATTGTTCTAACTCTCGTAATCAATGTCTTCCTTTGACAAGAAATAATTTGTTTGTTATGACATAGTCACGCCATCATTCATTCTAGGAATTAGTCAAAAATATTATGCTAATGATAGTAGATATAATATTTTTCTAAAATTTTCTCTTTTATGAAACATAGTGTTACTATGTTAAGATACTTCACCAAAAGCATTTGTAAGTTATTCTCGCACTTCATTCAAGCATAACCCTCTCTAATAGAACAATGAGAGTAAGCTTTCCCAAAAAATTGATGACGTTCCGACGACTTTAATTTTTTTGACAATAATGGTCCTACAAGGATTGTTGGACATCCGACTATAAGAACGATGAACCATCACCATCAGCAGTCTTGGAATGACAAGAATAAGCCTCTATGAAAATTTTATGATGATTCGACAACTTTAATGTTTTTTTGGCAACGGCGATTCGACATCATTTTCCATCAATAATTTTTTGATGATAAGAAACTTCTCTGAATTTTTTAGGACAATCTGACGACATTCAATTTTCAGTGAGTTTATCGCCGCACGGGTTACCTCTAGTTAATATTCTTGGCAAACTAAATTGAACCCAACAAATCCTAAAAATATTAACCGCCGCAAAAAAAAAAAATTAATGAGAAAATATCATTTATTAATGCAAAGAACGTCTTTTATATATACACACACACACACACTCTCTCTCAAACGAGTGACAGGCATGGGGCTCCGCCCCTACGGCCAACCACGACAGTACCCCGACCGTGACATCGCACGGGGGGGTCCCAGGTGCCCCGCGCGACAGTACTTCGGCCACAGCATTGCCCCGGCGCGATAGCGCTCCCGCCGCTCGCAAACCCCCGAGCGCCTGCCCGTTGCTCATTTATTCCTTATGCGCGGGGGTTTGCGAGCGGTGTGGAGATCACATTTTTTATTTTAGGTAAGAGACTTTTTCTATATAAGAGCACATTTTTAAAAACAATTAAAGAAAAACACATAAATTAAAGAAACTGGAAATTTGGTAATAAAGAGGAAAGTTGAATGTTTCACCAAAGTGTGTTTTTCTCTTTTAATATAGTATATATATATTCACAATTACGAGCCGCGGGCGGAATTATCCAATTCTTATATAGATCAGAAAGAATTGACGTTAGTTCAAAATGAATCTCATGGAGTCCATTTGAATTCCAACTTTGCCCTTCAAGCGCACAAACGAACAATTCCAAAGTTCTAAATCCTTACAAACAGACGGATCCTAAATATTTGGGTGGCTACAATTATGCAAAAGGAGCCTTATCATCTGTAACGATCCAGGACATGCCCACCTCGGAATCCACCGGGGGGCTGTTAGTCGGAATCCACCAGACCTATCATTCGAACTGCAGCCTATACACCCCAACCCCTACTTCAATCAAGCCTTAGTTGAAGGAGCCTTTATCAAGGAGGTCTCGGATTCGATCCACGGCCTCAACAACCTACCGTTGCTGAGAAACAGGCGCGGGAAGGGGTTAGGGTGTATGGGCTGCAGTCGGAACGATGTCATGGAAGGCTAGGTCTGGTGGATTCCGACTAACAGCCCCTCGGTGGATTCCGGAGTGGGCCTGTCCTGGATCGTTACAAAAAAGTACACTTTTTGTGACGACCCTAGGAAAGGCAACCCAACCGCTGTGTTCACCAGCGTGGCAATCCTGGTCGCCCGGGCTGCAGCCCAATCACCCAAATCCACTATACGCGCTTGTTTCTCAGCTGCTCAGTTGGTGATGAGGCTTTGAAGGAGTCCTTATCAAGGAAGTATCAGGTTCGATCCCCGGTCTCAACAACCTGCCGCTGCTGAGAAACAGGCGCGGAGAGTGGGTTGGGGTGCTTGGGATGCAGCCCGGGCGACCATGATTGCCACGCTGGTGAACACAGCGGTCGGGTTGCCTTTCCTAGGATCGTCACATCATCATCATCCAACCCATCACCTAAACACGAGAGCCTCCTTGGGATAAAAAAATGGGCACGGAATAATAGGCCCCGAGTGGTGGCAGACGTATCACATCCCACCTAAAGTTGTCACTTAAAATCGAAAACCGTAAACTGAACCGGAACCACAAAGAACCGGACCACACCGTTCGCAAATTATTTGGGTTCCGGTTTGAATTTTGGAACCGTGAACAACATTGGTCCGGGTGTAGTTCTTTATTTTATTATTCGGACCGAAATCGAAACCGGAACCGCAATATACAAGTCTCAAGCGGTTTCAAGATTTTTAGAACCGATCTGAACCGGACCGAAGCAAAACAGAACTGCAACCCGTTTATTATTACTATTATAATATTGTTATTTTTTTTATAATATATCTATAATATCTATACTTATTATTATGGGTGAAACTGGTGCGGTTTGAACCCAAACCGCAATCGCAACAAAGAAGGTCGGTGTTGGACTGAACAAAATCGCACCGCACCAAAACCGTGTTGTGGTTTGACATTGGTACGATTTGATGTCGGTTTTTGCGATGTACTTTCGATTTTTATACAGTCATATAATGTATTTTCAATTTTACTCACATATTTTTCTGAAATATTTTGTTTTAAAAATATAGAGGATATACAACTACTATTTAATAATAATCATGAAAGACAAATCTAAATGTAGCTGATAAATTAGTCAAATTGAATTAACTAATACATTCTTCAAACAAAATTTTAATTGTAAAATAAGATTTCAAAAGCAACAATTCAAAATTTTTTACCTTATGTTGAGTCGTGATCTTCAGCAACATGAACATTGCATCAGCATTACACGATCGTGATCTTTGAATTTTTAAAATCGGCGCGGTCTGATGCAATTTTGTGGTTTTGCGGTTTCAGTTTTTAACTTTCAGCCCTACTTACTATATATTATACAAAAAATATTCCCCATTGGTGTAACGCGAAATTCCTGCGCCCGGGGCTCAGACTTCAAAGTCCCTCTTGCAAAGAAAACCGAACGGGTATACTTTTCCCCTCCGGTTTTTTATTTTTGACCTCCCTCATTCATTCCGCCAAGTTTGGTTTTGGTTTTAGTTGAAACTGATTGGAACCAGACCGAACCACATAGAACCGAACCGTTAGTAGCCGGTTTGGATTTGATTCTTGTTGAATCGTAACCGGAACCGTTAACACGACGGTTTCAAAAATTATGCTGTAACCGGAACCAGAACCGGAACCGATCAAACCTGTTAGAGAATATAAGAAAACATGTGTAAAGGCCCATTAATTAGGCTCATTTATTTTCCTCTCTTTTAGTCTCACATCTCTTGTATAGGATTTCTTCCTCCTCTCTCTTCCTATATATTTGTATCCATACTTGTATTTAACTTTTAAGTGAATATACTACAAGGTTTTATACCTTTTTCTACATGGTATCAGAACCAGGTTTTCGAACCTGCGGTCTCCAAATTCTTTGACCGCCCCCCCCCCCTGCTAGCGCCGTCTCCAGCGCGGTCTTCCCATTCTATCTGCGATCTTGTCTTTGTGAGACCGTGCTCCCCACCCCCTCTCTACCCACTCTTTCATTCGTCTCCCTCCTCCTCCTCTTATACCTTCTCTTCCCTTGGCCGCTGGGACCCACCTTCCTCCTAGACCACTGCTTGCCGCTTGTCGCACCAGCCAGCTCGGCACTGGGCTGCGATCTCTTCTCTGTGCGATCGCTGCTTGCTGATCGCAATTTCTGTTCGTCCTCCCGTGCTCCTTGATCGCAAGTTCTGTTCGTCTCCTGTGATCGCTTCCTCACCACATCTGCGATCATCTGTGCATCTGCGATCTCCCCAGATCGCCCCCTCCCCAGATCGCCTGCTCCCGCGATCTCACCGCGAACAGCCTGTCCTGCTCGCCTAACTTCAGCGATCTCTGTCCAGTCCGCCTGCGATCTCGCTGCGGCTTGCGACCTGCGGCTTGCGACCTGCTCGCCACCTCGCACGGCCTCCCCGCGCCTTCTACGACCTGCCGAGACTCCTCCAGACCGCAGCTCTTCCAGGTCGTCCTTGTCGCTGCTCGCTCGCCCCTGCTCTGCTCTGGCCGCTGCTCTGTTTGCTGCCCTCCAGCCCGTGCAGACCGCTGCCCTATTCCTCCAGACCGCTGCACTGCCCTCTAGCCGGCTTCTCTTCCATTGGTCTCCCTTCCAATGGCCCTCGACGATTCCTCCTCCACTGCCATTCCGTCACCCGCTCCGCCTGCTGCTCCGATCTCCGATGTTCGTGATGAACTTTGAATTACCACTATCTCACTTACCGGGAAGCGTAATTTTGTGGAATGGGTGCACTCGGTGCGTCGAGTCTTACAGACCAAAGGGCTCCTTCATCACTTAACCCAGGTTACTACTGAGCCTACTGCTGTCTGGCTTAAGGACGATGGCCGTGTCCAAACGTGGCTTCTCAACTCCATGGACTCGGAGCCGTACAGGATGGCTATGTATCATGACACCGCCAAAGCCATGTGGGATGAACTTCATGCCTTCTACTCTGGGCAGAACAGTCTCCAACATCTGTATGACATCATATCTGACCTTCAGAACCTTAAGCCTGGCGCGCCCGATGACATGCTCTCTCATGTCGCCAAGGCAAAGACTCTTCATGAGGCTTGGCTTCAACATCAGCCTCCCACTCCGGATCTCGCTATTCAGCGATCCCAGAAAGAGGCAGTGACCATTGCTATGCTACTCTCTACCGTACCTCCTCATCTACATAGCGTTCGCGCTCAGATACTCTCCTCTACTACCACACCGTCTCTGCCTGCTGTCTGCTCCATGCTTATCAAGGTTACACCTCCATCAGAGGCCCCACAAAGTTTTTCTCCGGCTCTTCTCCAACAGCCGCTCCTTCCAACACCTAACCCTGGTTCCTCTGCTCGCGGTAGCCGTCCCCCGTCTCGGGGACGAGGACGTGGTGGCCGACCTCCTTTAAAGTGTACTTACTGTGGCCGTGACGGTCATCGTGAAACAACCTGCTACCGTAAGCATGGTCTCCCTCCTCACCTTGCTGCTACTTTGGCACCTCCTGCTGCGTCTTCACCAGCCGATCAGGTTGGTCCTACCCGACAGGAATATGATGACCTACGCTCCCAGTTCCAACAGCTTCAAGGCAGTCTTGGCCGTTCTCCTGGCTCAGTTGCTTCTTTCTCCACTGAAGGTATTACCTGTCTATCTCACTGTTCTCATTGGATCGTAGATTCTGGAGCGACGCATCATATCACCTCCCAGAAACCACCTCAGTATATACAGACGTCTCACCCTCCGTCTATTGTTGCTGCAAATGGTGCTACTACTCCGGTTGCTGGTGCTGCTGATCTGCACCTCACTCTCACTCTAATGCTCTTCTCGGTTCTTCATGTTCCGGGCTCTCCTTTCAACTTACTCTCTGTGAGTCGTTTGATACAGGATCTTGATTGTTGTGTAACCTTCTCTTCCTCTTCTTTTGTTTTCCAGGATCGCCGCACACGGAGTATCATTGGTAGCGGTCGGCTGGTGAATGGGCTCTATCTCTTGGATCTCCCACCTACCACTCTCCTGACTGTCTCCACAGCTGACTGGCATCGCCGACTTGGGCATGCTCCTCTTCCAGTCCTCCGCAAAGCTCTCCCTGATGTACCTCTTCACGAGTTTACCTGCGAAGCCTGCATCTACGGCAAGCAACATCGCTCTTCTTTTTCCCCTTCATGTACCCGGAGCACGACTCCATTATCTTTAGTACATTCTGATGTATGGGGCCCTTATAAGGTCCCAAGTATTTATGGCTATCGTTATTTTGTAACTTTTATTGATGATTATTCTCGTGTTACCTGGTTATATTTACTTCATGATCGCTCTGAGCTACCATCTGTGTTTCGTGCCTTTGTGACTGAATCACGGACACAATTCTCCACTACACTTAAAATCATTCGAACTGACAACGCTCGCGAGTACACTGGCCGCTCATTTTCTACTCTCTGCACAGAGTTTGGCATAATTCACCAAACAACTTGTGTCTATACCCCCCAACAAAACGGCGTTGCCGAACGGAAAAATCGTCACCTTCTGGATGTTGCTCGGGCACTCATGGTTCAAATGCGGGTTCTTATGGAATACTGGAACTTTGCCGTCTCCACTGCTTGCCATCTCATTAACCGCATGCCCTCCTCCGTTCTTAACTTTGCCACTCCCATGACACTCCTCTTCCCCTCCACTCCTCTCTTTCATATTCCACCTCGAATTTTCGGTTGCGTCTGCTACGTCCACCTTCTCGGTCCGCCTATCGATAAACTTGCCCCACGAGCTGCCAAATATATGTTTGTCGGCTATTCTCGGACTCAAAAAGAATACGTGTGCTACTATCCAACCACCGGCAAAACCATTGTCTCACCTGATGTTACGTTCTGTGAAGATCAATCATTCCACTCTCCCTCTGTTCCAAGCACATTACCTTCCACTACTGTTCGTCCTTTTGTTCAGACGGACACTACTCCCTCACCATCTCCGCCCCCTACGGTACCTTCACCATCTCCATCTACTGAACAGCCTCCTCCCATCATTCAAGTATACTCTCGTCGTAAATCTAAGGATGGTCCCCGTCAGGCGCCCTCGGCTACCAATGCCTCTCCATCAGCGGTTGATCCAGCCTCCGCCTCTACAGCTCATCTGATGGCAAATCACGTGTCTCTCCACCGGCTATCTCCACCTCTTCACCGGTTTGCTACCTCTCTTTCTTCCATTTCCCTCCCTAACTCTGTGCAGGAAGCGCTACAGCATCCGGGGTGGCGTGCTGCGATGGAAGAAGAGATGGTCGCTCTCCGAGCTAATCACACTTGGGAGCTGGTACCTCTTCCTCCTGGCCAACACTGTGTCAGCTGCAAATGGGTCTTCGCTGTCAAACAAAATGCTGATGGGACTCTTGACCGCTTAAAGGCTCGTCTCGTCGCCCGCGGTTTCACTCAACAACAAGACTTGGACTACGATGAAACCTTCTCCCCCGTCGCCAAGTTAAACACTGTTCGTGTGGTGATCTCCGTCGCTGTCCACCGCCGTTGGCCTCTTCTTCAGTTAGATATCAAGACGCCTTCTTGAACGGTGATCTACAGGAGCAAGTGTATATGTACCAACCTCCCGGGTTTGAGACCACGGGGGAGTCTCGTGCTGCCTATGTTTGCCGCCTTCTGAAAGCTCTCTATGGCCTCAAACAATCTCTGAGAGCTTGGTTTGATAAATTCTGCAAAGTCCTACTGGCACTTGGTTTTCGGCGAAGCTCTGCTGATTTCTCACTATTCATCAAAGAAGGACCCACGGGAACTGTGATCCTCTTTGTGTATGTTGATGATATCCTGATCACTGGGGACGACATCTCTGGGATACAACAACTCAAGGAGAATCTGAACTCGACGTTTCAAACGAAGGATCTTGGCAATCTTAGATACTTCCTCGGAATTGAAGTCGCTCGTCGACCCGATGGGTTAGTCCTGTCCCAACGGAAATACTGCATTGACTTACTTCAAGAGGCAGGTTTCTCTGGCTGTAAACCTGCAGATACCCCTATGGATTCAAACCAAAAGTTATGTGCAGCTGGTTCTGAGATTGATCAACTCCTTGAGAATCCAGAGTACTACCGTCGTTTGGTTGGGAAGCTGATTTATCTTACAGTTACTCGACCAGATATTTCGTTTGTCGTCAGCGTTGTAAGTTGCTTCATGCACACTCCGAGGACTTCTCACCTCAGCTTTGTCCAACACAAGCTGTTGAGCGCATTCTCCGATACTTGAAAACTGCTCCTGGACAAGGCCTTGTCTACAAACCATCCACCTCGCCATCTCTTCTTGCTTACTCGGATGTTGACTATGCTGGCTCTCCAGATGACAGGTGTTCCACGACTGGTTTTTGTACGTACTTTGGTGGACATCTTATAACATGGCGTAGCAAGAAACAGGTTGTGGTTGCTCGCTCCTCGGCTGAGGCTGAATATAGAGCTATGGCTGCTGTCGCATCTGAATTAACCTGGCTTGAAGGGCTTTTGGGAGATTTAGGTGTCAAACTCTCCTCTCCGGCAACTCTTCTTTGTGACAGTCAGGCTGCTATTCATATTGCCAAGAATCCTGTGTTTCATGAGCGGACAAAGCATATTGAAGTTGATTGTCATTTCATCCGGGAAAAGGTTCAGTCAAAGAAGATAGAATTGGAACATGTCCCAGCTGCAAAACAAGTTGTTGACATCATGACTAAAGCTCTTCCTCGGCCATTATACCACCAGTTCTTATCCAAGCTGAGTGTCTACGACTTGTACGCTCCAGCTTGCGGGAGAGTGTTAGAGAATATAAGAAAACATGTGTAAAGGCCCATTAATTAGGCCCATTTATTTTCCTCTCTTTTAGTCCCACATCTCTTGTATAGGATTTCTTCCTCCTCTCTCTTCCTATATATTTGTATCCATACTTGTATTTACCTTTTAAGTGAATATACTACAAGGTTTTATACCTTTTTCTACAAAACCAAATACAGTTTTGATTCTAATTTGAAGAATCGTTGTCTTAGCGGTTCGGTTCACGGTTTTAGTAGAACCGGAACCGAACCGGAACCGTGATAGCTCTAATCTCACCACCTATGTCTACAATTTAGTGTTTAGTGAGTTGCACATAATTTTAACGCTTAAAATATGATTGCGCTGTTGCCATAAAATATTCATGATATTAGATGGAAGAAAATAAATTTTAGAACAAAAGTACCAATTTCAAAAGAATTAACTAAAATTCAAAAGGTAAAACTCAGATATAGTTATTTAAAAGGATTAACTTTAGAACTTTAGAACAAGAGTACCAATTTCAAAAGAATTAACTAAAATTCAAAAGGTAAAATTCAGATATAGTTATTTAAGCTTATATATCATATTTGAAACACTAACCTTCAGCGACTTTTCCAGCTTTCCAGCTAAAGCCAACAATAATGTAGTTTTTCCAGAAGATGGAGGGCCAAGGAGTAGTGTCATTCTGCATCAAAAATAAAATTTTAATTGCTAGTATGAGCTTAATTAGCCTTAATGTTAGACTGAAATACACAGGTTTCATTAGTACTAATTTTTTATCAAAAACTACTGTTATACCCTAAAGTTTTGAGGAAATAATCAATATCAGTTAATCATATTATGAATAATTACAAACAACAACACTCAAGCCTTTATCCCACCATAGTGGGGTCAGCTATATGGATCCTCCGTCGCCATTGCGCCCTATCTTTCATCATAGTCTCACTAATGTCTAAGTACATAATGTCTTTCCTTATAGTTTCATTCCAAATCTTTTTTGGTCTACCCCTCCCCCTGTTTAACATGTCTAGTGACTAAACTCTCACAACGCCTAACAGGTGCCTCTAATGGTCTCCTATGTACATGTCTGAACCGTCTTAAATGAGCTTCTCGCATCTTCTCTACAATTGGTGCCACTACTGTCTTATCCCTGATACATTCATTCCTAATTTTATCCAGTCTCGTGTGACCACACATCCACCGAAGCATTCTCATCTCCGCAACTCCCATTTATTGCTCATGTACACCATTCACTGCCCAACACTCAGAACCGTAGAGCATTGCTGGTCTAATTGTAGTACGATAAAACTTGCCTTTAAGTTTTAATTAATTGCTCTAAATTTTATGATTGGTTATTAAGTAATTTTTATAATTCAGTGTTATTTATTTAAGTTAACATAAATAATCAAAATAATCTGGCGGTTTATTAATTTTGCAACTAACTAATATCTTCTATTCTAGCTTTTTCCAAGAAGTCTTGGTGAAGCATCACAATCCTTATAGAATGCATTCACATTGACTAGAGTCAAGGAGCAACCCCTCTTGTGGTAGTCGAGTTGATCATTTCGTAGGATGGGTTAAGCGATGTCGCCTTTATGTTTGAAGAAGAATTTTTTTATCTACTAAAAATATAATATTATTTCATTCGTTGAGTAATCCTAAATATATAAAGATTTTTGTTTGTTTAACTTTTATCTATTTTATATTTAGGTACTCTTTTAATTTACTATCTTCATCTCTTTCAGTCTTTTCTATCATTTAGAGTAGATAGAAAAGAGCCTAAAACATAAAATAAAATAAAAATATTGAGAAATTTTAAAGTTTTTTCGCAATTAATGTAGCTGTAATTATAGAAGGAAAAAGTTATTAAACTTACCTTGAGGGCCTGATAACTCCCGAAATATTATCAAGAATATTAAATTTAGTCGTCCGAGAAAGTTTAGCACCGAATAAATCGAACAGTGGGTCAAGTAGATTAGTGGCCGTGTTGAGGAGACTTGGTAGAGCCCTTGAAGCTATGTGGCAATTGGCCAACACCTTAATTTTCTCAAATCTGACTTCAACAGTTGGAAGATTGATTCCAGCCCTAATTGTGAAATCACAAAATCAATATTAATTACAATTGAAAGAGTAAGTAAACTAATTATAATTGAAAGAGTAAGTAAACTAATTATAATTGAAAGAGTAAAGAAATCCTGAAAAATATTGACCTTGAAGTCGACTCTGTAAAAATGATGAAATTATTATAAAATTGAGCTCAGTTAGAATGGTGGTGGCTCCCGGATGTGACAGCGGATGGTGGATATATATATTTTCCATCGACAGAATGGTGGTGGCTCCCGGATGCGACAGCGGCGAGGGAGAAGAACAGCGAGTCACAGGAAGAGAGAGAGAGAGAGAGAGAGAGAGAGAGAGAGAGAGAGAGAGAGAGACAGCGGGAGAGCTAGGGCACGGGAGGGGTAAATACAGAGCACCGATGTGTTTCGGTGACTCGAGCGAGCAGTAGAGAGCCCGTGAATGGAGAAGGCGACAACAAGTGGCGTGGCCGCAGGGCAGAATCGCAATGACTGCTTCTCGTCTCTCTGTCTAATCTACTACGACGAAGAAAAACAGCAACAACTACAAGAAAAGGAGAATAATGTTGGTTGCGGATCACCGGAGGCTCCTGGATTGGTCTAGATTGGACAGTCTTAGCACGGGAGTGGTCGAGTGCGCAAATAGTCACAGAGAAAGGAGACGGTGGGCAAGACAATTTTTTACGGTGAAAAATCACGTGGCCGGACCTGTGCCGACCAAACTTCCACTATCAGTTGGTTGTTGTACAATGTTTTGAAGAGAAAGCGAGGGCGACAGGCCGCTCCTCATTACAATTGTTGGGAGAGAGAGAGAGAGGTGCTCGGAGGGTGACAGGCCACCAGTCACTGAGCTAAGTACTTTGCCTGCTGCAGAAGGGAATGCTGCGCTCTGAGCGCTCTGTAGTCTTTGACTGCTGCTTGAAGGTTGGATCGGTGTGCTCTGCACACCTTTGTCTATGTGGCTTGTCTCATGCTGCGTGAGAGGAGTCTGGAGAGATGGTCTTGTTGGTGGCTGGAACGCTTGTTCTTGAGTGCGTGGAGTGCTTGTTGCTGAATACGCGGGGGTGTGTGAGGACGCGAGGGTGCGCTTGGAGCGGTCTTGAGAGAGAAGCGCACGGAGGCCTGCTTGGAGCGGTCTTGAGAGCGGAGCGCACGGAGGCGCGCTTGGAATGGTCTTGAGAGCGGAGCGCAAGGAGGCGCGCTTGGAGCGGTATTGAGAGCGGAGCGCACGGAGGCGTGCTTGGAGCGGTCTTGAGAGCGGAGCGCGCGGAGGTGCGCTTGGAGCGGTCTTGAGAGCGGAGCGCACGGAGGCGTGCTTGGAGCGGTCTTGAGAGCGGAGGCGCGCTTGGAGCGGTCTTGAAAGCCGAGAAGCGTTTGGAGCGGTCTTGAGAGCGGAGCGCACGGAGGCGCGCTTGGAACGGTCTTGAGAGCGGAGCGCACGGAGGCGCGTTTGGAGCAGTCTTGAGAGCGGAGCGCACGGAGGCGCGCTTGGAGCGGTCTTGAGAGCGGAGCGCACAGAGGCGCGTTTGGAGCGGTCTTGAGAGCGGAGCGCGCGGAGGCGCACTTTGGAGCGGAACGCTTGCTCAAAAGAGGATGAACGCCTTCGTAGGATCTTCAAGGTGCTTGAAGATCTTCTAAGGAGGCGATGAAAATCTTCAAAGTCCTCAAGGATTTCCCTTGCACGTAGGAGGAAAGGAGGGAGGAGAGAAAAGATGGAAATGAAGGAAGACCCTGGGTCCTATTTATAGGCCCCAGTGGTGGTTATGGTGATTACACGGTTATCTGCAGGCCATAACCACCTTTTTTACTATTTGTAGGCCGATTTAATATAGATTAATACGCATATTTCATAATAATTTACTACGCGCAGGCCGATATAATTTTGGATATTTACACTCACCCATAATGGGTGGTTACAGTGGTTATGGTGATTATGCGGCTACTCGCACACCATAACCAATTTATGTATTATACTACGCAACTTCATTTGTATAGTTTTGTGGTGATACGTACTCATATGACGGATATGGTTATGCGCACACCATAACCATATTATTTGCTATACACAGACCGTATTGGAGGATTTTACTATTTGCACCCCGTGATGGAGGATTTTACAATTTGCATGTCACGATATGGGATTTTACTATCTGCATTCCACGATATGGGATTTTACTATTTGCACCCTTATGTTGGAGGATTTTACTATTTGCATCCTCATGTTGGAGGATTTTACAATTTGCACCTCATGATGGGGATTTTACTATTTGCACTACATGATTGGGGATTTTACTATTTGCACCCCACGATGGGGAATTTTACTATTTGCACCGCATGATATGGGATTTTACTATTTGCACCTCTATGTTGGGTGGTTACGGGGCTAGTGGGATTTACATTGGTCAACCTCATTTCCTCCACCAAATAAGGCGGGTGCTTTGGCTATTCGCAGCCCGGATTAGGGGGTACCTATCATTTGCCCCCCAAATTCCCGGAGTCCGACACTCTTGCAAGAGTACAGGTATTTTTCTTCCTAGTGTGTGTGTTGAATTCGTGCAGGCAAACAACCAATTGTAGCCATGCCGGAGGTGAATGGTGTGGTGGAGGCGCGAAAGGAGGTGCGTAAAAGCGGTAGCGAACGGCGCGCGCGGGGGCAAAGGAGGCGCAAGGAGGGAAACGTGCGTGGAAGACACACGCGCTGGGTGCGCGGGGGTGCGCAGTCGCGCCCCTTATGCGTATATGGTGCGCACCTGTGCGTGGGGTGCGCGCCCACGCACCTTGCGCGCGCGGGGGCATCCTCGAGCAGGCGCCTGCGAAGGCACCCGCGTGCAGGTGCTCGCAGTGTGCGCACCCCCGCGCGAGGGGGCGCACCCGTGCGCTTTGCGCGCGCAGGGCTCGCACCCGCGCGCTGGGCGTTCGCGGGATGTGCGCCCTTGCGTTAGGCTCACTCGGGGTGCGCGCTCGGGCGCCTCTTATGCTTGGTGTGCACCTGTGCATTTTTGCGTGAGGCATATCTCCGCGCTTTGTGCGCGTGCGGGGTCGCTTCGCTTGTGGCGGAATACGTCGAAGGTGGGTGACACGCTGGTGGCCCGAACAGAGACGTGTGTGCGCATGATCGTGCGCGGTGTGTCTCGCTTACTTGACGCTCTATTTTCGCAAAGACTTATGCGAGTTTTGTTTTTCGAATTTCGAGGCATCGCTCGTAGGGGAGGCCGATGCAGCTTCACTCCTTGCTAAATGTGGAGCAGATCGATGTCTGGAAAAATGGTATGGGATACTTGCAAGACTGGAAGCAACGATTTTACATATGGTGGCGCGGACGCATTGTTGCGATGTAGCTGGACTTGATATCGGAGATCTCTCCGAGGATGAGTGCTCTGACATTGATGTTGAGGAGTAGCTCCTGCATTTTGTATCCTTGTACTTTTAGGTGTGGCTTGTACCTTTGTACTTGTACCGTGTGCGGTATTGTTATTGCGCTTTGGGTGCCTCTTATTGGTTGTTTGTGGTATCGGCGTAGTTTTGTACGCATGACCTTGATTAGACCCAATTTCAAGGGGGCAGGGCCCCAAAGTTTCGGCGAAGGGCAGACGCTTCGAGTCGTGGAAGTGAGGTCACTGGGGGACGAGAGTGAGCTCTCTCTCTGTCTGGTGGACGTTGGGTCCTTCGAAAAATATCGGAGTCTCTGCTTGGGATACCTGATCGTTCTGTTCGGAAGAGCTCGGCGTCTCTGCATGGGATATCCGAGCACTTTGTTCTGGGAGAGGTCGGAGTCCCTTACTACGAGATCTGAACACTCTGTTTTGGGAGAGTTCGGAGCCCCTTGTTGGGAGATCCGCACACTTTATTTTGGGAGAGGTCGGAGTCCCTTGTTGGGAGATCCGAACACTCTTTTTTGGGAGAGGCCGGAGTCCCTTGTTGGGAGATCCGAACACTCTGTTCTCAGAGAGCCGGAGTCCCTTATTGGAGATCTGAACACTCTGTTTTGGGAGAGACCGGAGTCCCTTGTTGGGAGATCCGAACACTCTGTTTAGGAGAGGCCGGAGTTCCTTGTTGGGAAATCTGAATACTCTGTTCTGGAAGAGGTCGGAGTCCCTTGTTGAGAGATCCGAACACTCTGTTCTGGGAGAGGCCGGAGTCCCTTGTTGGGAGATCCGAACACTCTGTTTTGGGAGAGGTCGAAGTCCCTTGTTGGGAAATCTGAACACTGTGTTCTGGGAGAGGACGGGGTCTCTTGTTGAGAGATCTGAACACTCTATTTTGGGAGAGGTCGGAGTCCCTTGTTGGGAAATCCGAACACTCTGTTTTAGGAGAGGTCGGAGTCCCTTGTTGCGAGATTCAAATACTCTATTTTGGGAGAGGTCGGAGTCCCTTATTGGGAGATCCGAACACTCTGTTTTGGGAGAGGTCGGAGTCCCTTGTTGCGAGATTTGAACACTCTGTTTTGGAAGAGGTCGGAGTCTCCTGTTGGGAGATCCGAACACTCTGTTCTGGGAAAGGTCGAAGTCCCTCATTGAGAGATCCAAATACTATATTTTGGGAGAGGTCGGAGTCCCTCGTCGAGAGATGCAAACATTCTGTTTTGGGAGGGGCCGGAGTCCCTTGTTGGGAGATCTGAACACTCCGTTCTGAGGAAAACAGTAAAAATGAAAACGTCACTTGTTGTTTGGGCGTATGATAAAAAAATGACATTTGATTGTTACTTGGATGTTGAAAGCATGAGGTACAAGTATATATGTCGTTTCCCTGGACATTCCACGGCCAGAGAACATGCTCTTCTTTGGGACGGTCGCCCTGGGGATTTCCCCCTGCTGGGTCACTCTTGACCTTTTGATTCAGGGTCCTTTGTTTGGAGAAATTTTCCAAGGAGTCTCAGACGAGCGAATCATTCGATTTATGCGTTCAGTCGCGAACAATCTTCTGTTTTATGCTTGTGACCTCGATGGTAGTCGCAGTACTTGGATTGATCTCCGAAGTTTAGTGTAAGAGCTCTCGGCCTCCGAAGAGAGGGATGATCGTGGATGGACAGCAGTACTTCCGTTCGCGAGGAATTGAGTGGGGTGAAGGTTTGATGTCGGTAGTGCCCCCGACTTGGAGGGAGTCGTCACGAGGCCTGACATTCCTCTTCGGTATCGTTGGTGGGTCTTCTTCTCGTTTTCTTTTTAGACTGTCTTTAAATTGTTGTCCATGAGCTTCTATTGCTTCACCCGCAGCTATTTGGGCTTCAACGCCGAGAATAAGGCCGGGGTAGCTGAAAATTGTTTCCCGCATCAGTGTTGAGTATAAGCCGCTAGGGCGGAGCCCTCCCAGGAGGAAGCCACACAGTAGCTCAAGGTTGATTCCTCGTCAACCTGATGCGGGATTCGACTCGTCGGCCAAATTGGCGTGCTTCAGACGTAACCTTGGCAGCATTCGACTCGTCAGCCAAATTGGCATGCTTCAGAAGCAAACTCGGCGGCATTCGACTCGTCAGCCTGACCTCGGCAGCATTCGACTCGTCAGCCTGACCTCGGCAGCATTCGACTCGTCAGCCTGACCTCGGCAGCATTCGAATCGTCATCCTGACCTCGACAACATTCGACTCGTTAGCCTGACCACGACAGCATTCGACTCGTCAGCCTGACCTCAGCAGCATTGGACTCGTCAGCCTGACCTCGGCAGCATTCGACTCGTCAGCCTGACCTCGGCAGCATTCGACTCGTCAGCCTGACCTCGGCAGCATTCGAATCGTCAGCCTGACCTCGGCAGCATTCGACTCGTCAGCCTGACCTCGGCACCATTCGACTCGTCAACCTGACCTCGGCAGCATTCGACTCGCCAGCCTGACCTCGGCAGCATTCGACTCGTCAGCCTGACCTCAGCAGCATTCGACTCGTCAGCCTGACCTAGGCGGCATTCGACTCGTCAGCCAGACCTCGACAGCATTCGACTCGTCAGCCAGACCTCGGCGGCATTCGACTCATCAGCCAGACCTCGGCGGCATTCGACTCGTCAGCCAGACCTCGGCGGCATTCGACTCGTCAGCCAGACCTCGGCGGCATTCGACTCGTCAGCCAGACCTCGGCGGCATTCGACTCGTCAGCCAGACCTCGGCGGCATTCGACTCGTCAGCCAGACCTCGGCGGCATTCGACTCGTCAGCCAGACCTCGGCGGCATTCGACTCGTCAGCCTGACCTCGGCGGCATTCGACTCGTCAGCCTGACCTCGGCGGCATTCGACTCGTCAGCCGGACCTCGGCGGCATTCGACTCGTCAGTCGGACCTCGGCGGCATTCGACTCGTCAGCCGAACCTCGGCGGCATTCAGCTCGTCAGCCTGACCTCGGCGGCATTCAGCTCGTCAGCCTGACCTCGGCGGCATTCAGCTCGTCAGCCTGACCTCGGCAGCATTCAACTCGTCAGTCTGACCTCAACGGCATTCAGCTCGTCAGCCTGACATCGGCGACATTTAGCTCCTCAGCCTGACCTCGGCGACATTCAACTAGTTAGCCTGACCTCGGCGACATTCAACTCGTTAGCCTGACCTCGACAGCATTCAACTCGCAGGGTCGTCATGTCGACGGGTCACCAAGGAGGTCTCAAGGAAAAAACTACCGGCCTACGATTAGCCCTCCCAAACAGCGGGATTCCTTTATTGGCAGACCAATTTGGGATACCCTTAGTAAAACCAAAAGGTAGGATTTCGCTATACGCAGCCCATTTTCAGGAAACTATAAACCTCCAAAGGCACCTTTGGAGGGACTCCTCACTTGTTTCTCTCTCCTTTGGCTAGCTTTGGTTGGCAAGAGGGTTCAGGCTTGCTGCTCACAGTGATTTCTGGGGTGGGTGGTCAGGAATGCTCTAGTGCTCTCCAAGGTGTCTGGCTCAGCATTTAGCTTAGGAGAGGAAGCTTTCTAAGATCTTTCGGGTGTGTGGTGGGACCTCCTCGCAGCAGCTCGCGGGTCTATTCTTAATTTTCCGTCCTTCAGGGGAATTTATTGTGTTCGCTAGCCTCTTCTCGCCATATCTCATCTGGGACGACCACTAGACCAGTAAACTTTAATTACCCCCAGGTCCGAACGCAGGGACCAAAAATCTTGGTTTGGCTATTCGCAGGTCCGCACACCATAACCAATTTATGTGTTATACGCACACCCGTTTGTATAGTTTTGTGGTGATACGTACTCATATTATTTGTTATACGCATACCGTATTGGAGGATTTTACTATTTGCACCTCATGATGGAGCATTTTACTATTTGCATCCCACGATATGAGGTTTTACTATTTGCATCCCAAAATATGGAATTTTACTATTTGCACACCATGTTGGAGAATTTTACTATTTGCACCCTCATGTTGGAGGATTTTACTATTTGCACCTCATGTTGGAGAATTTTACTATTTGCACCCCATGATGAGAGATTTTACTATTTGCACCCCACGATGAGGGATTTTACTATTTGCACCCAGGATAGGGGATTTTACTATTTGCACCCCTTTGTTGGGTGGTTACAGGGCTAGTGGGGTTTATTGTGGTCAACCCCATTTCCTCCACCAAATGAGGCGGGTGCTTTGGCTATTCGCAGCCCGGATTAGGGGGTACATATCAATACTTGATGCTCTTCTTTCACCCATGTTCACGAGAGATATTTAGGTACGTTACTCGCCATCACTGTTTATGTGAGGGTGAAAATTTAGTCTTCCAAAGACACATCAATCACCCGCATGATTTTTGATATGTATTTGGAAGGCTGGATGTTCACCTGCCCGCACGTGAACAGTGTCGTGTGAGTGAAGCACAAAAAAATTAGTCTGTTCACGCGCGAGAATCACTTTAATGAACAGACTTGCCATAATAACGTTTAATAAGATAGGGGATTGCGGGGTGAGTTCCAACCCCTCAATGCTTAATTAATGTCAAATCCATCTAAACGACTTAATATGACGCACGAATTCGAACTCAGGCATTTTGCACATGCCAAGAGTGAGACCAAACTAGCACAACTAAAATCTGAAATGGTCTAGCTTACCTATCATGAGTTACGACAACGCAAGCTAAATTAACTCACATTTGCGATAGATACTCACATGCTCATAGCAATGCTAGAATTCGAGACTTAATTGATCTGGTCTACTTAATTGAGAAAATTTTGCACACTAAGACCTAGCTTAATTTCCAAAATATTCAAGAAAATATTGAGCAATAATATATATATATAATAAGAAAAAAAAAGAGGAAAAAAAACAAGTGAACAGAGATATAAAAGGGCAAAATAAAGAAGGGCAATGTTATAAGCATTCCTACAACGGCTAAACGTAGTCCATTAATATTCGCACTCCAATAAATTTAAGTGTTTTTAGGCCTGCGAATAACATTTAAAGAATGCAACTTTTTAAAAGCTCACATGTCAATCCGGTTACGCAGCTTTTTGAGGAAGGCGGGGTTATCTTCGTCGGCCTTCTTAATGATCCGATCAAGGAACTGCTGTCGATCGGCGATCCCCATCTTGGCCGCATCCACCTCATCATATTTGAAGCTACTATACCACCGCGATTCATGTCCAGTCGATTCGAAGCTTTCGACAGACCTTCTAGTGATGTCGCTTCTCAGCCGGTCCGCGCTTGGCAGGCTCTCCAGCGCCGCCCACCGCAGCGCCGCCTGTTCGTCGGCGATCAAGGAGGCGCTTTCCATCGTCACCCACTGACTGTCCACTTTCATCCAAGAACTCGCCGGCGACATGGTGACGCTCCAGGCGCCGCTCCTGCTGAAATCTACACTATGCCCCATCCCCCTCTTCAGCGATTGATTATTTACTGTATTGCTCTATTAGTGCCGCTTTCGGAGGGAACTCCATATATATATACCTCAAAAATCGATGGTCTGCGAATAACCAAACAGTTTTGCGCTAACCGCGAATAGCCAAACAGTTTTGCATTGTCGCTATTCGTAGATCGTGTTGGCTTGCGAATAGCCAAAAAGTGACGTGCTGGCTGCTATTTGCATACCACCTAATCTTACAAGGATTTTTGAAAAATTGCAATTCTCCTTGAAGCCCGCCCGATGGAGAGCACACTCTGCGGAGGGCGCGGTCTCTGCGGGTGAAGCCCGTGTCGTATGGCTCGTATATGTTAAATTTTCTCAACAGTAACATATAAACTGTTTGGCTTTCGGAGCTCCATATAGTTTGATTTCCTATTTTACCCCTGGGTGGTCTGCGAATAACCAAATAGTTTTGCGCTAACCGCTATTCACAGACCACGTTGGTATGCGAATAGCCAAACAGTTTTGCATTGTCGCCATTCGTAGATCGTGTTGGCTTGCGAATAGCCAAAAAGTGGCGTGCTGGCTGCTATTTGCATATCACCTAATTTTACAAGGATTTTTAAAAAAATTGCAATTCTCCTTGAAGCCGGCCCGATGGAGAGCACACTCTGCGGAGGGCGCGGTCTCTGCGGGTGAAGCCCGTGTCGTATGGCTCGTATATGTTAAATTTTCTCAACAGTAACATATAAACTGTTTGGCTTTCGGAGCTCCATATAGTTTGATTTCCTATTTTACCCCTGGGTGGTCTGCGAATAACCAAATAGTTTTGCGCTAACCGCTATTCACAGACCACGTTGGTATGCGAATAGCCAAACAGTTTTGCATTGTCGCCATTCGTAGATCGTGTTGGCTTGCGAATAGCCAAAAAGTGGCGTGCTGGCTGCTATTTGCATATCACCTAATTTTACAAGGATTTTTAAAAAAAATGCAATTCTCCTTGAAGCCGGCCCGATGGAGAGCACACTCTGCGGAGGGCGCGGTCTCTGCGGGTGAAGCCCGTGTCGTATGGCTCGTATATGTTAAATTTTCTCAACAGTAACATATAAACTGTTTGGCTTTCGGAGCTCCATATAGTTTGATTTCCTATTTTACCCCTGGGTGGTCTGCGAATAACCAAATAGTTTTGCGCTAACCGCTATTCACAGACCACGTTGGTATGCGAATAGCCAAACAGTTTTGCATTGTCGCCATTCGTAGATCGTGTTGGCTTGCGAATAGCCAAAAAGTGGCGTGCTGGCTGCTATTTGCATATCACCTAATTTTACAAGGATTTTTAAAAAAAATGCAATTCTCCTTGAAGCCGGCCCGATGGAGAGCACACTCTGCGGAGGGCGCGGTCTCTGCGGGTGAAGCCCGTGTCGTATGGCTCGTATATGTTAAATTTTCTCAACAGTAACATATAAACTGTTTGGCTTTCGGAGCTCCATATAGTTTGATTTCCTATTTTACCCCTGGGTGGTCTGCGAATAACCAAATAGTTTTGCGCTAACCGCTATTCACAGACCACGTTGGTATGCGAATAGCCAAACAGTTTTGCATTGTCGCCATTCGTAGATCGTGTTGGCTTGCGAATAGCCAAAAAGTGGCGTGCTGGCTGCTATTTGCATATCACCTAATTTTACAAGGATTTTTAAAAAAAATGCAATTCTCCTTGAAGCCGGCCCGATGGAGAGCACACTCTGCGGAGGGCGCGGTCTCTGCGGGTGAAGCCCGTGTCGTATGGCTCGTATATGTTAAATTTTCTCAACAGTAACATATAAACTGTTTGGCTTTCGGAGCTCCATATAGTTTGATTTCCTATTTTACCCCTGGGTGGTCTGCGAATAACCAAATAGTTTTGCGCTAACCGCTATTCACAGACCACGTTGGTATGCGAATAGCCAAACAGTTTTGCATTGTCGCCATTCGTAGATCGTGTTGGCTTGCGAATAGCCAAAAAGTGGCGTGCTAGCTGCTATTTGCATATCACCTAATTTTACAAGGATTTTTAAAAAAATTGCAATTCTCCTTGAAGCCGGCCCGATGGAGAGCACACTCTGCGGAGGGCGCGGTCTCTGCGGGTGAAACCCGTGTCGTATGGCTCGTATATGTTAAATTTTCTCAACAGTAACATATAAACTGTTTGGCTTTCGGAGCTCCATATCGTTTGATTTCCTATTTTACCCCTGGGTGGTCTGCGAATAACCAAATAGTTTTGCGCTAACCGCTATTCACAGACCACGTTGGTATGTGAATAGCCAAACAGTTTTGCATTGTCGCCATTCGTAGATCGTGTTGGCTTGCGAATAGCCAAAAAGTGGCGTGATGGCTGCTATTTGCATATCACCTAATTTTACAAAGATTTTTGAAAAATTGCAATTCTCCTTGAAGACCGCCCGATGGAGAGCACACTCTGCGGAGGGCGCGGTCTCTGCGGGTGAAGCCCGTGTCGTATGACTCGTATATGTTAAATTTTCTCAACAGTTTATATGTTAAATATAAGCTGTTTCGCTTTCGGAGCTCCATATATATAAACCCCCGAAAAACCCCTCATTTGATAAACATTCATCTTTCCTATTTTACCCTCGGGTGGTCTGCGAATAACCAAACAGTTTTGCATTGTCGCTATTCGTAGATCGTGTTGACTTGCGAATAGCCAAAAAGTGGCTTGCTGGCTGCTATTTGCATACCACCTAATTTTACAAGGATTTTTGAAAAATTGCAATTCTCCTTGTAGCCCGCCCGATGGCGAGAGCACAGCCTGCGGAGGGCGTGGGCTCTGCAGGTGAGCCCCGCCGCTGCACTAACATAGGGCCGGAGTCCCATGCCGCTCGACTCGTATACGTTAAATATAAAGAGTTTGTTGGGAGGCAATAAGAGGGAAATTTTAGAATCAGCAAAACAATATTTTGACTCCGGCCGGCAAGTTATCAACTTATTATATGTTATTTACATTGTAATTTCATTTACGAATTATTCAAGTGACAGATGGCACGAGGGCAGGTCTCTTCTCCTGAAAGGCTTTAACTTTATATCAATGTTCTGTGTCCCATTCATGCAAATTTCTACAGAGATGAGATATATAAAAATAAAATATAACGAGTGCGCGTTCGTTTGGACGGCACTGGTATTCAAGAATTGATTTTGAGACTATAAAAATCAACACTGTCGTTCGGACGAAGGTTTTAGAGCGGAATTGGCTTTAAGTTCCAAAGCTATCGATATTGAAACAAACCTACAAAACCCGCCGTAGGTTTTGAGATTCAGCATTCTTAAACTACAAAATCACACGAGCGCGCGTTTTCTCGTCAGCGCTCGTTTTCGCACTGGCACATTTTCTTGAGAGTGTGTTTTCGCCCGGACGCGCAAAGAAGTGTTATATTTTTTGTTCGGAGCGTAAAATCCGGATCCATTAGATTTGATATATTTATTAAGATTATATATATAGAAATATATAATGAGATTTGATATATAATGAGATTTGGTTTTAGGTTCTCCTGTCACCACCGTGATATATATAAAAAGGAAGTAGTTGAATGCCTTGGATTGGACGCCCGGGAGAAATCAAATTTCAGCCGCCTGGGAGAAAAAGGATCACTGCCAACTTGTCTTCCTCTCTCTCTCTCTCTCTCTCTCTCTCTCTCTCTCTCTCTCTCTCTCTCTCTCTCTCTTGTGCGACGGGGAGGCCACCGGCCTTGGTGTTTCGCCGTTGGATAGAGTAGTGTCGCATGTCTTGGAGGTGAGCCGTCGGCGTTGGAGAGGGAGTCGTCGTCGGGCTTGGTGGAGATCGTCGTTGACGTTGAAGGCATGCGCGAGTGCAGTTAGCCATAACGGCGTTTGATCTCGGTGGTGGCGTTTGTCTCCGGTGGTGGCGTTGGTCTCCGGTGGCGGTTGCGGTTGAACATCGGACTACGACGTTGAAGGTTCGGTGAACCTAGTGCGTCCGCTAGGCGGATTGCAGTCCAGATCTTCTACTCGCCCGCGGATCGTGCGCGTCCGGCGCATATGCGGTATTTCACCGGACGGTCTTTTCTTCTCTTCTTATTTTCTTATAATATCATTTATATATTGTTTGATTTAATATATAATTGTGTTTGTGCGCCGGCGGAATTTGTCGGGCGCAATTGTGGCCATTTATTTGTGTTCTTGTTTCCCTGCAATTTTATAGTGGTGCCCTGCGATTTGCACCGGATTTTATAACAAGTGGTATCAGAGATAGGTTCCGGTAGGTGACTGATTGGACGTTCCGGTTTTAGGTTTGGTTCAACAGTAGGTGACGACATCGATCTGCTCCCTATCTTCCCAGATCTGATCCGTGAATTAATCAGGATCGCCTAGAGGTGCTGAGGGAAGTTATGGCAGGGAAGAATCCAGCGTTGGCCAGGTACTCAGTGGAGAAGTTTGACGACAGCAGGAATTTTCGCCTATGGCAGATTCGGGTCAAGGATATGATGGTCGAGCAGGGTTTGATGCGAGTGCTGAGGGGGCGTGATGTTTTGCCTGCTCCAGTGAAGGATTCTGAGTGGACTGATTAGGATGAGCGTGCCACCAGCGCGCATCAGGATGTGTGTAGACGACAAAGTGTTGTTCAACATCGTAGATGAAGAGTTCGCTGACAAGCTATGGGAGAAGCTTGAGAGACTGTACATGAGCAAATCGTTGACCATGAGGTTGTTGCTGAAACAGCGTTTGTACGACCTGAAGATGCAGGAGGGTGGTAATCTGCAGGAACACTTCAATGTGTTCATTGGTCTTCCCAACCAACTGCACGTGGTTGGTGTGAAGGTGGAGGAAGAAGACAAAGCCTTATTGCTTCTTAGCTCGCTCCCGTCGTACGTGCACATGCAGACCACACTATTGTATGGGAAGGACACAGTAGATGTGGAGCAGATTACATCTGCGTTACTGTCTAGTCTGATGCTGTCGGACCCCACTCCTGGGGGTGAGCATGCTTTGGCAGTAGAAGGACGAGGGAGGCAGTTCAGGAAGGGGTCAGGGAGTGCACGGTCCAGATCCTCTTCGAGGAAGGCAGTGACGTGTTACCAATGCAGGCAGAGCGGCCACATCAGGAGGAATTGTCTGCAGCGCGCGTAGAGTTCTGGAGATGTCCAGAGTACGGACAAGGCGGTGTTGGACCTGGCAGAGGAGAGTGATGACGTTCTCACCATCACTGAGAGCCATAGTGACTTTCATAGCTGGATATTAGATTCTGGTGCTTCGCAGCACATTTGCTCAGATGCAGGGATGTTCAGTTCACCAGAGGTGATGACTTGGTCGGTCTTTCTGGGTGACGTCTCAGCATGCGAGGTCACAGGGACAGGGACGGTGGATATCAGGAAGCATGATGGAGCAGTGTGTAAGCTTACGCGGGTACATATGGTACTTAAGCTATGCAGGAATCTGATATTGTTGGGTAGATTGTGTTTAAACCTTAGTTTTTGACTTGAGTCGTGATCCATCTTTATTTTTATTCTGTGATCGACGAAATCTCATTAAGACAGGAGACAGGAGAAAAACTATACAAGTTCTCTGGACGAACGCCTTCCTGGGTTTGACGAACGACTTGCCCTCTGCATTCGACGAACGGCTTGCTCTCTGCGTTCGACGAACGACTTACCTGTGTTGGTTTTGAGCACCTGATCAAAAGCTCTGTGGTGATTTGGGCACCTGATCAAAACTGCATTGGTGGCAGAGCACCTGATCAAAAACCTGTAGTGGATTCCTACCGAGTGTGGTAGAAGAGTAGACGCACCCAGGTTTATTGGGGAACTACTATATTTCATTGTGTCGTCTGTGATGCTTGACTTATATTTTATTTCTTGTTGTTGTGCTGCGATATCTGTGATTAGTATGTTAGTTCTATAACTCACTTAACTACACATATTTATATATCACTATATTAAATAAGCCAAAACCTTTTAACTCTCTAGTCACCCCCCCCCCCCCCCCCTCTAGAGTTAATTTAAGAACTAACCTCACCTTCAATTGGTATCAAAGTGTGTTTGATTATATCAACTCACTTTCAACTGATATTCAATTGACTTTCAATTGGTATCAGAGGTAGGTTGAGTATTTATACAGGCTAACACCTGAATCATAAAGATCAATTAGTTCTTAAGTTTTTTTTAAAAAGGTTTTTCTAAAATCTAATACCACAAGTAAAATTTTTAATCACAAATCCACCAATCTGTAATCTAAATAGATTCTCTTTATGGCAAGCTAGAATTAGATTATTCATGAATGTCATAGATAAAGAAATTTATAACTCTATGTTGACAGGACCTCCATCTTCACAAACATCAACAGATGCTCAAGAGAAACTGAAAAGTGCTGATGCAAAGGCTATGGACATATTAGCTCAATCAATGTCAAATGACATTCATCAAAAAGTTGCTGACTACACTTCAGCAAGAGCAATCTGGAACAACCTCACAAGGATGGTAACTGAACCTTCTTGCACTAACTGTATTTATGATGCAGAACCATCATCTAGTCTAAGTGAAGAAGAAGAAGAACAAAAGGCCAGAGAATTCTTCATGTTGGCCATATATGGCTCACACCACAACTCAGATGCAGAATCTGAATCTAATGAAAATGAGGTAACTGAGGTAACTTCAAATTTTAATTTTAACTCTGATCAATTCAAATCTGTTTTCAAATTACCATATACATATTTAATAGAACCTGAGAAAGAAATAAAATCTCTCAGAACAGAGTTAACAAAAATAAATAATTTGACTTCTGAATATAACAAACTTAAAGAAGATTTAAAAATATCAGAAGAACAAAATATTTCCTTGAAAAATAAATTTGATCAAACTTTTAAGGAAAAAGAAGTAAAAGACTGTAGAAATTACTGAATTTCTTTATGTTAAAATAAAATATAGAAATCAGTTTAGTTTTTCAAATTTATATTTTAATGAGATAAAAAGGCCAATATATCTAATTATAAGGCATTTTTTTAATCTATCTTAAAATTTTTATAATTAAATAAGCAGTTATATGATTCATTGGAATTTCCTATCTTAAAAACAAAGTCAGATAACTTCAATGTTTTTACAGACTTTCTCCAAAATCATGTTGAGCATTCTACTCAGATTGCATAGATCAAAAATGATCAGGGCACTGAGTGTGAGTCTCTTCTGATTAAGGGGATTCTATAGAAGGAAGATATCATGCAATATTTTTCTGATCTTAAAATTCCTTAGAATCCATTAACAGTTGTAGCAATTTATCATATTATTAAAATCCTATTAAAACAAAATCTAGGAATCAGAAATTGCTTAAATGCTTTTAAAAAGAACAAGAAATTTAGAATTTTAAAGAAGAAGAAATAATATAATTTATAATTAAACATTTTCAAAAGAACAATAAATTTTTCTATCTGTTTTTATTCTGCACATCTCCTCTAAGCTTTATATTTCTAACTGTTATGCTTGCAGTTATTCTATTTTTTTATGCTTAGTATCATAAACCAAATAGGGGGAGATTGTTAGAACATAGTCTTGATTTGGATTAGGATCTCAACTCAAATAGGGGGAGATTGTTGGAACCTTAGTTTTGGATTTGAGTCGTGATCCATCATTATATTTATTCTGTGATCGACGAAATCCCATTAAGACAGGAGACAGGAGAAAAACTATACAAGTTCTCTGGGTTCGACGAACGCCTTCCTGGGTTCGACGAACGGCTTGCTCTCTGCGTTCGACGGATGGCTTGATCTCTGCGGTCGACGAACGGCTTACATTCTGCGGTCGACGAACAGTCTCAGCGGCTCAGCGGTCGACGATTTTTATCCCGTCTCAGCGGTCGACGAATTTGCTCAGTTCAGCGGTCGACGATCTTATTCAGCGGCTCAGCGGTCGACGAAAAGCTGCGTTCGACGAATCTTCAATAGAAGCTCGGGTCGACGAATTTAATGCTCAGAACGACGAACTTAAAGCTCAGATCGACAAATTATTATCTGTTATTATAATATCTCATTTCTTAGATCGACTAATATTATTATATCTGATAAAGCAGTATTTTTATTAAATTCTATTTATATATTGCTGCCCTTTCTTCATTTGTATAAATTAATATTATAGTTATTGCAGTGCAATAAATATTATAGCTGTTGCAGAAGCATTAAATATTATAGCCGTTGCAGAAAAGCAAAAGACGACAATTTATCTTCTCGAGGAAATTAAAGAGACATTATCTCTTTCCTTTGTCGGGCAAGAATTCAAAATAGCCTGAAAGCTTTCTCCAGATTATATATACAGAGAGAAGAGAAGAAAATAAGAGAAGGATTATAAAGATACAGCAAGAGAGAAACAGAAATAACAGAGAAGCAAAAAGAAAAAGCAGATCTACAGAGTTCTTAATAAGAACAACATATATTATTTATCTTCTTTTTGCTAACTCTTTTCTGCAGAACATCTTCATCCTGAGACACCAATCAAGATCACTTGCTCAAGATAAAACTGCAGAAGAAGAAAAAGAGTTATTACAAACAAGTGAAGAAGCTTCCTCGACACTAATCAAGTCAGGGAGAGCCATTCTTCAACATCATCAAGATCCATTCTCAACAACCCATCAGGATCTCTAGAGTCTTCTCAGAAAGAGAAGAACAACATATTCTTTTCCCTTCCCATCTTGTACAGGGTTATAACTCCCTTCAAAAGTTAACTGTGTGGTGGCAGGACACCTGATCAAAAACCTCTGATCAAAAACCTGTGTTGGTTTTGAGCACCTGATCAAAAACTCTGTGGTGATTTGGGCACCTGATCAAAACTCCATTGGTGGCAGGTCACCTGATCAAAAACATGTAGTGGATTCCTACCAAGTGTGGTAAAAGAGTAGACGTACCCAGGTTTATTGGGGAACTACTATATTTCTTTGTGTTGTCTGTGATGCTTGGCTTATATTTTATTTCTTGTTGCTGTGCTGTGATATCTGTGATTAGTATGTTAGTTCTATAACTCACTTAACTACACATATTTATATATCACTATATTAAATAAGCCAAAACCTTTTAACTCTCTATTCACCCCCTCTAGAGTTAATTTAAGAACTAACCTCACCTTCAATTGGTATCAAAGCGTGGTTGATTATATCAACTCACTTTCAACTGATATTCAATTGACTTTCAGATTGGACTCCAGAGAATGCAGTTTTGCGGCGAGAGGTGGAGTTCTGACGGTGATGCGAGGGAGCACCATGCTCATGCGAGCTAAGCAGCATGGTAGTCTGTACCGGCTGATGGGGACCACGATGCGAGGTGGTGTGCCCTTGATTTCTGCGGCCGACATGGTGGATGGTCGAGGTAGTGCAGAGGATCGCCCTTCTGGTAGTCTGACTAGGCGAGTCAGATTCAGCGATCCGGTTGCGTCGACATTCAGGGGTTGAGCCCGAGCACAGATGAGTCGACTGGAGCAGGTCGGTTGATGCCTCGGGTCTTTGAGGTGGTGCTTCGTGCAGTGTTGCCTAGTGTAGTTTTGCTTCGCGTTGTCAGTGCCTTGTGCATGGAGTGCTTCGTGCAGGTGGTGGCTCCGGATCCCAAACTAAGGTGGTGGATTGTTATATTTGTGGTTCAGAGCGTAAAATCCGGATCCATTAGATTTAATATATTTATTAAGATTATATATATATAGAAATACGAGCATCTTCGCACGGGCTACGCCCGTGCTCGATGCTCTCGGGCGGCCTTCGGCCGCATTAATGCGGGCTTCGCCCACATAAAGTCCGTGCGAAGATGCTCGCACGGGCTTCGCCCATGCTCGCTGACTCTTAGCGGATTGCGCCCGCATTCGATAGTACCTGGCGGGCTTCGCCCGCAACATATACATATGAGTACTCAAAATGACCGTAAAAAAATATACATCAATATTTTATAATTATTTTTTTCAAAAACATTTATATTTCAACAAAAAATCATTTTAAAATGAGCCATTATATTTTGGATATTATGTATTTCTATTATTATTTTTATTATAGGAATTTTGTGTAATTACCCAAATAGTCATTATATTTTATGAATTTCCATTTTTTTTATAATATATGTTAAGTCATTGGAGTAAAAGAATGAGGATATATTTGGCAATTTTGAATGTTGAACCAAAGACAACTTCTTCTATACAGTAGTTGCCTTTGGTGCAACATTCAAAATTGCCAAATATATCCTCATTCTTTTACTCCAATGACTTAACATATATTATAAAAAAATGGAAATTCATAAATTGTAATGACTATTTGTGTAATTATATCATATTCTTATCATAAAAATAATGATAGAAATTCATAAAATCCAAAAGTTTTTAGTAGACCTCCTAAACCTACTATGGTAGATTATCATTAGCCTACAAAAACTAATTTCAAAATATAATGCTTACTTTAAAATGATTTTTTGTTAAAATATAAATGTTTTTGAAAAAAATAATTATAAAATATTGATGTATATTTTTTACAGTCATTTTGAGTACTCATATGTATATGTTGCGGGCGAAGCCCGCCGTCGTCGGACGGGTACTGTCGAATGCGGGCGCAGTCCGCTCGAATGCGGGCGCAGCCCGGTAAGAGTCAGCGAGCACGAGCGAAGCCCGTGCAGAGCTGCTCGTATATATATATATATATATATATATATATATAAGAGATTTGGTTTTAGGATATATATATCAAAGCTCTCTTGTCACCACCGTGATATATATAAAAAGGAAGTAGACGCATGCCTTGGATTGGACGCCTGGGAGAAATCAAATTTCAGCCGCCTGGGAGAAAAAGGATCACCGCCAACTTGCCTTCCTCTCACACTCCCTCTCTCTCTCTCTCTCTCTCTCTCTCTCTCTCTCTTGTGCAACGGGGAGGCCGCCGGCCTTGGTGTTTCGCCGTTAGAGAGAGTAGTGTCGACGGTCTCGGAGGTGAGCCGCCGGTGTTGGAGAGGGAGTCGTCGTCGGGCTTGGTGGAGATTGTCGTTGACGTTGAAGGAATGCGCGAGTGAAGTTAGCCTTGATGGCGTTTGATCTCGGTGGTGGCGTTTGTCTCCGGTTGTGGTGTTGGTCTCCGATGGTGGTTGCAGTTGAAAGTCGGACTACGACGTTGAAGGTTCGGTGAACCTTGTGCTTCCGCTAGGCGGATTGCAGTCCAGATCTTCTACTCGCCCACGGATCGTGCGCGTCCGGCGCATCTGCGGTATTTCACCGGACGGTCTTTTCTTCTCCTGTTATTTTCTTGTAATATCCTTTGTATATTGTTTGATTTAATATATAATTGTGTTTATGCGCCGGCGGAATTTGTCGGGCGCAGTTGTGGCCATTTATTTGTGTTCTTGTTTTCCTTCATTTTTATAGCGGTGCCCTGCGATTTGCACCTGATTTTACAACAAGTGGTATCAGAGATAGGTTCCGAGTAGGTGACTGATTGGACGTTCCGGTTTTAGGTTTCGTTCAACGGTAGGTGACGACATCGGTCCGCTCCCTATCTTCCCAGATCTTATCCGTGAATTAATCAGGATCGTCTAGAGGTGCTGAGGGAAGTTATGGCAGGGAAGAATCCAGCGTTGGCCAGGTACTCAGTGGAGAAGTTTGACGGCAGCGGGAATTTCCGCCTATTGCAGATTTGGGTCAACGATATGCTCGTCGAGCAGGGTTTGATGCGAGTGTTGTGGGGGCGTGATGCTTTGCCTGCTCCGGTGAAGGATTCTGAGTGGACTGATTAGGATGAGCGCGCCACCAGCGCCATCAGGATGTGTGTAGACAACAAAGTGATGTTTAACATCGGAGTTGAAGAGTCCGCTGTCAACCCGTGGGAGAAGCTTGAGGGACTGTACATGAGCAAATCGTTGACCACGAGGCTGTTGCTGAAACAGCGTTTGTACGACCTGAAGATGCAGGAGGGTGGTAATCTGCAGAAACACTGTGCTCAATGGTCTTCTCAACCAACTGCATGTGGTTGGTGTGAAGGTGGAGGAAGAAGACAAAGCCTTATTGCTTCTTACCTCGCTCCCGTCGTCGTACGTGCACATGCAGACCACATTATTGTATAGGAAGGACACAGTAGATGTGGAGCAGATTACATCTGCGTTACTGTCCAGACAGATGCTGTCGGACCCCACTCCTGGGGGTGAGCATGCTTTGGCAGTAGAAGGACGAGGGATGCAGTTCAGGAAGGGGTCAGGGAGTGCACGGTCCAGATCCTCTTCGAGGTAGGCAGTGACGTGTTACCACTGCATGCAGAGCGGACACATCTGGAGGAATTGTCCGCAGCGCGCGCAGAGTTCTGGAGACGTCCAGAGTACAGACAAGGCGGTGCTGGACCTGACAGAGGAGAGTGATGACGTTCTCACCATCACTGAGAGTCAGAGTGAATCTGATAGCTGGATATTGGATTCTGGTGCTTCGCAGCACATTTGCTTAGATGCAGGGATGTTCAGTTCACTGGAGGTGACGTCTGGGTCGGTCTTTCTAGGTGACGTCTCCGCATGCGAGGTCACGGAGACAGGGACGGTGGACATCAGGATGCATGACGGAACAGTGTGTAGGCTTGAGCGGGTACTTATGGTACCTAAGCTGTGCAGGAATCTGAAATCGTTGGGTGGATTGGACTCAAGAGGATGCAGTTTTGTAGCGAGAGGTGAAGTTCTGACGGTGACGCGAGGGTGCACCGTGCTCATGCGAGCTGAGCAACACGATAGTCTGTACCGACTGATGGGGACCACGATGTGAGGTGGTGTGCCCATGATTTCTGCGACCTACAGAGTGGATGGTCGAGGAGGTGCAGAGGATCGCCCTTCTGGTAGTCTGACTAGGCGAGTCAGATTCAGTGATCCGGTTGCGTCGACATTTAGGGGTTGAGCCAGAGCAGGGATGAGTCGACTGGAGCAGGTCGGCTGATGCCTCAGGTCTTTAAGGTGGTACTTCGTACAGTGTTGCCTAGTGCCGTTTTTTCTTCGCGCTGTCAGTGCCTTTTGCAGGGAGTGCTTCGTGTAGGTGGTGACTCCGGATCCCGAACCAAAGTAGTGAATTGTTATATTTTTGGTTCGGAGCATAAAATCCAGATGTATTAGATTTGATATACTTATTAAGATTATATATATAGAAATATATAATATTGAAATATATAATAAATAAATATATATATATAATGAGATTTGATTTTAGGTTATATATATATCAAAGCTCTCCTGTCACCACCGTGATATATATAAAAAGGAAGTAGCCGAAAGCCTTGAATTGGACGCCTGAGAGAAATCATATTTCAACCGTCTGGGAGAAAAAGGATCACCGCCAACTTGCCTTCCTCTCTCTCTCTCTCTCTCTCTCTCTCTCTCGGTCTCTCTCTCTCTCTCTCTCTCTCTCTCTCTCTCTTGTGCAACGGGGAGTCCGCCGGCCTTGGTGTTTCGCCGTTGAAGAGAGTAGTGTCGCCGGTCTTGTAGGTGAGCCGCCGACGTTGGAGAGGGAGTCATCGTCGAGCTTGGTGGAGATCGCCGTTGACGTTGAAGGCGTGCGCGAGTGAAGTTAGTCTTGACGGCGTTTGATCTCGGTGGTAGCGTTTGTCTCCGGTGGTGGTGTTGGTCTCCGGTGGTGGTTGCAGTTGAACGTCGGACTACGACGTTGAAGGTTCGGTGAACCTTGTGCGTCCGCTAGGCGTATTGCAGTCCAGATCTTCTACTCGCCCGCAGATCGTGCGCGTCCGGCGCATCTGCGGTATTTCACCGGACGGTCTTTTTTTCTCCTGTTATTTTCTTGTAATATCATTTATATATTGTTTGATTTAATATATAATTATGTTTGTGCGCCGGAGGAATTTGTCGGGCGTAGTTGTGGCCATTTATTTGTATTCTTATTTCCCTGCAATTTTATAGCAGTGCCCCGCGATTTGCAACAAAGAAGCTGACATTTTGCTACGATACTTCACTCTGCACCATCTTCAAAGGTTTGATCTCCCTCCCCCCTCTCTCTTTCTCTCATATATCTCTCTCTTTCAAAGAGAGTAGAAGAATATGTCTTTTATTTTAGCACTTTTTATATTTTTCTCCCTCTTCTTTTTATGATGAAAATTGAAAATAAATTTAACTAATTTGAGATGATTTTAAAGAATTATACTTGGGTCGTGCGAATATAAGGTACGTGGATACGAAATATGAATATTTTCTCGATCAAAACGCGACGATCTTATCATAAAAAGGTCATGAGCTAGCTCAATATTTTCTAGCATACAATTCTGAATTGGCCAACATGTAACCTTTGTCGGAGTGTGAGGAAGCAGACATTATAAAGTAGAAATCATAGTTGGTGTTGTAATGGCTTTTCTGTGCACCCCACCGTGGCACCGTCAATGCATTCTCTAGTGGTCATGTGAATGGCAGGGCTCCAACACTTCTTTAGGTCTAATACCGCAATACCGCCGAGTGTAGGTGGATCACAGAAAAAAAAAGTATATATCTTTACAATATTAAAAGTGAAGAGTTGTCTTTGGTTAAACATTCAAAATTGTCAAATATAGTCTTATTGTTTTCATCTCATAACTTAGTGTATACACGAGCAGTAGTGCACGGGGGACCCCATGCAGGGCGACGACATTCGGCTGGCGCGGCGACATTGGCCGCGGGGGGCGACAATGGCCGCGGGGGGCGACAATGGCCGCGGGGGGCGACAATGGCCGCGGGGGCGACAATGGCCGCGGGGGGCGACAATGGCACGGGGGGCGACATTGGTCGTGGGAGGTGACAAAGGGGGGCGGCGACAATTGGCGAAGGGGGAGCTGTGAAAAATCCTGTGCCCAGGATGTGCACAACCACCAGAGAAAAAACACCACCAGAAAATAATGCAGGAAATGCTTGAAATCAAGAAAATAAGTTCGCTACACCACACAAACAATTACTGGACATACACAGTTGTATGATTCCAATTTAAGTCAACTGGAAATGAAAACAGAGAGACAAAAAAATACAGAGCAAATAAACCTCCGAAATCTTCAACACCCTCTACGGCCTCATGAGAGCAAAACGTCACATCAAGAAACACACAGCAGCGAACTCCTTGATGAGGGCTACACCGTAGAATCAACAATTTCTGGAAACGGAGGTCACACAGCGGTGAAATGAAGAGAGAAGTTTTTCTCTCTTTAGAAACCTTCACTGGACTGCTTCTTCTTTACGGGAGGCGGAATGTATTGCGGCTACAGTATGTTTAGGGTTATTTTCCACAAAGAAAAACAACATAAATAAATGATGAGCGGAAGTCGACGTGCGTCAAAATGGAGTTGCGTCGAGATGGAAATGGAGTTGCGTCGAGATGGAAATGGCGTCGACTTCACCATACCAAATCAGAGCATGCGTCGATTTGATGAAGCTCCATATCAAAAATGCATTGAATTCTAATCAAAGCATGCCTTGAATTCAAATCAAAGCATGCGTTGAATTCCTAAAAAAAAAACATTATATATATATATATATATATCTAACTACTATATAGAAGAAGTTGCCTTTGGTGCAACATTCAAAATTGCCAAATATAGCCTCATTCTTTTACTCCAATTGGCTTAACATATATTATAAAAAAAATGGAAATTCATAAAATATAATGACTATTTGTGTAATTACACAAAATTCCTATAATAAAAATAATAATAGAAATACATAATATCCAAAAGTTTTTAGTAGACCTCCTAAACCTACAATGGTAGGTGTTTTTGAAAAAAATAATTATAAAATATTGATGTATATTTTTTACGGTCATTTTGAGTACTCATATGTATATGTTGCGCGCGAAGCCCGCCGTCGCCGGCGGGTACTGTCGAATGCGGGCGCAGCCCACTCGAATGCGCGCGCAGCACGCTCGAATGCGGGCGCAACCCGCTCGAATGCGCGCACAGCCCGCTAAGAGTCAGCGAGCTTGGGCGAAGTCCGTGCGAACATCTTCGCACGGACTTTCTGCGGCCGTAGGCCGCCCGAGAGCATCGAGCACGGGCGCAGCCCGTGCGAAGATGCTCGTGTATATATATATATATGAATAGAACCTGATTTCACTTCCAAAATTCAACAGGAGCGACATTTGGCGGGGACTGCGACATTCGACGGGGACTGCGACATTCGGCGGGGGCGGCCACATTCAGCCGAGCCAGCAACATTCATCGTGGTCGGCAACATTATTCATGGACGTTGACATTGGTCGTAGGCGGCGACATTTGGCGTGGACGGCAACATTATTCGTGGACGGCGACATTGGTCGTAGGCGGCGACATTTGGCGGGGCGACGACATTTGACGTGGACGACAACATTTGTCGTGGGCGGCGACATTTGTCGTGGGGGCAACATTTGTCGTGGGCGGCGACAATCGGCATGGCGGGCGACATTAGGCAGGGAATGCGACATTCATTAAAGTGTATCAAATACAGAAAACATAAGAAATAATACAATCAAGGAATATTAAATATATTACAGCTTGCTTAAATATTCGTCAAACCGGCAATATAAAACATAACTGAGTATTGTGCATTCCCATATTTGCAAAGGTTATGCAGTCGGTCCTCAACAAAAAGCTTATGACATCTAAAAAGCGCGTAAAAAACACACCATGCAGCACAAAGCAGATGACATGCAAAAAAGATCATTGATGTGCAAAATTTAGCACGCCGATATAGGCGGGAGCGAGACTGCGGCATGAAACGACAAATGCACTGATCGTTCAAGTAATATAAAATTGGAGTGAGTTCTCAAGCATGGATCTCACAAGAAACATATGGTACGTAAAATTTATTAGAGTGTTGAGATTCTTAATTTAGAAGATTCTTAAAGGGAAAATGTGACTATGGTTTTGAAAATGAAAGAGGAAAAGTGATTTGAGATTTGTGCGGCTCGCCCTCACTGTTTCGCACTCCTGCGGGTCGCCTTTACTGCTTCGCACTCCTGCGAATCGCCTTCACCGCTTCGCACTTCTGCGGATCGCCTTCACCGCTTCGCACTCGTTGCCTTTGCAACGTTCTTTCAATAAGCATAGCAACAAACAACTTCTCTCAGCATTGACCCAATATACTTATGAAGATACGAAAATAGAAAAACACACAACAAGTATATTAAAGATTCAATCTAGGTGTTGATAGGAGTGCTCCAAGCATCCGAGTGAACGTCTAGTTTGGAACGAACTACCCGTTGCCCCCAGCGGGGGTATTTATAGGCGTAACCCTAAATCCCCGACGACCCGATAACGAACCCGTTAGGGTTCCGTTAAATATCTGATAACAATGCTAAATATACCTTAACATTCTCCTCCTATATTGTAGCAATTGTATCACATAACGGGTTAAACAAAATATATAAGTTAGATAACGACAAAATGAGTTTCAGATTAAAAACAACAAGAGTTTTAGACCAAACGTCTAAACTCAAACAGGTTCCAAACATGCAAAAGCAAAAGCAGAAGCAAGAACAGTAATCTGAATCAAAACTCAAAATGATGATGGGTCGGTCTACTCAAACAACAGATCATCTCCATCCATGTTGAAATCCACATTCTCCTCCAGACTTCAATTGATCTGCATTTAAACATTAGAATGTCATGAGAACAAAACTCAATGAATCCATACATATGCATATCAAAAGTAAAGTGATTAGTTCTAACAATTTAGAACATAATACTCTAACTAGGAAGAAAGACTCACAGGTCCGCATCTCTATCTAATTTACACAAAATTAGAAATTTGATTTCATAGAACCAAGCTATATTCCTTCGATTATTAAGATTATTACCAAACGTTTCACAATTGTATTATATCATCAAGTTTGGAATGATACAACAAGCCGTGACCAATATATCATCAAGTTTGGAATGATATAAGTAATGATCATAATATCAGGACGCATATCAGCAACTTCAGTATTCGTTTTTGGAATGATACTCAATTCAGCCTTTGAAAAGAAATAGTTGTGTAAGTCATCAAGTTTGGAATGACAAACAACTAAACAATCTCAGGCTTTCATCAAGTAGCATCTGGAACACTTCAGTGTACTCAGTCTAGATGCGTGAATGTAGGCAGACTCGGTTCTAAAATCTTAAACAAACATAGGTATTAAGTTCCACTAAATAGACTTTAATCTCATATCCCCCGATGTTTTAGATGTAAGAACCTTGCATAAACCCAGGTAAGGACATCTGCTACATTATCTTTTGATCTCACGTCCAAGAGGGAAATGATTCCTTGACTGGTGAGATAGGTCAACCAGGTCTGTTTCATCCGTAGTTGCCTTCGCTTACCATTGAACAGTAAATTAATTGCAATGGTTTTTGTGGCTTGATTGTCACAGAATATCGAGATAAAGTTCATTTTAAGACTCGTCATTGGAATATCCATAACCAAATCTCTAACCCACTCTGCTTCTTCGGCAGCTGAAGCAAGAGCATAGAGTTCGAATTCCATAGAGGATAGTACTATACACGTTTGCCTCTTGGATTTCCAAGCTACTACGGCTCCTCCTAGGGTAAACACATAACCACTAGTGGACCTACTATCACCAACGTCTGAGCACCAGGAGGCGTCAGAGTACCCTTCAAGCACAGGAGGGTGACCACTGTAACATAAAACATACTGCTCAGTATACTTTAAGTATCGCATTAGCCTTTCCAAGGCGTCCCAGTGGTCCTTTCCAGGGTTACTAGTGAATCTACTCAACATGCCGACCGTAAAGGCTATGCCGGGTCTAGTGCAGGTAGTAGCATACATTAGACTGCCAATAAGTTTGGAGTAATCCAACCGTCTAATAGGTGATCCGTCATGAGATTTCAATCTATTATTATAGTCGTATGGAGTCTCAATCTTTCTGCGCTTATCATAACCCCACTTCTCTAGTAGAGTTCTGATGTAGTGACTCTGGCTAAGGGTGATACCCTTATTCGTAAAGTTCACTTCCATGCCTAGGATGGTCTTCACCACACCTAAGTCAGTCATGCTAAATTTTTACTTCAAGGTAACCTTAACGTCTTCCACCTCAGACTGATCAGTACCCAGAATTAGCATGTCATCAACATACAAGCAGATTATAGCGACGAAGTTTGGACTTGTCCGTATGTATAGACATTTATCTGAAAGGCTGGATTTAAAATGCAGGCCTTTTACGCTAGTGTCAAACTTCTCGTGCCATAGCTTTGGTGTTTGCTTCAATCCGTATAGTGACTTAATCAACTTACATACCTTGGTTTCGAGACCTTCTATGATGAACCCTTCAGGTTGACGCATGTATATCTCCTTAGGTAGATCTCCATTTAAAAATGCAGTCTTTACATCCATCTGATGAACGACGAAACGTTCAATAGATGCGACAGCGAGAAGAACCTTGATCGTTGCAATGTAACAAACAGGTGAGTATGTATCAAAGTAGTCTATTCCTCTCACTTGAGTGAAGCCTTTTGCAACTAGACGTGCTTTGTACTTAGCGATACTCCCATCTGGATTCAGTTTCTTCTTAAGAACCCACTTGCTCACAATGGTTTTAGCTCCTTTGGGCAGGTCAACTAATGTCCAAGTTTGGTTCTCCATGAGAGAGTTCATCTCATCATCAATGGCTTCTCTCCATAACAGGGAATCCCTGGATCGCATCGCTTCCGTATAGGTGGATGGATCAGCTTCAACGTGGTAAGTCACAAAGTCTATACTGAAGCTTTTAGGAACTCGTTCCCTATTAGATAGCCTAGTAGACGCTAGGGCACTAGTGTGAACTGGCTCAGTGTCAGGGAGTCGTAGTTCCGTCCCAACGAGGGTATCAGAACTGGTGTCTGGCAGACCTGGAAGAGTCAGGTTCTTATCTCTAAGAAATTTGTCCTCAAAGAACACAGCATCTCTAGACTCAATGACTGAGTTGGTAGAGAGATTTAGAAATCAGTCTGCAGCACTATCCACTGCACATCTTAAGTATACACAAGTGTTTGTCTTAGGTCCTAACTTAGATCTCCTTATGTCAGGTATCCTAACATAGGCGATACAGCCCCAGGTTTTGAGGTTATCAAATCTGGGCGGTCTCTTAAACCAAAGTTCATACGGGGTTTGCTTTAATTTAGTATGAGGAACCATATTCAGGATGTGATTCGACGCGAGGGATGCTTCTCCTCAATAAGCGGCAGGCATACCGGCAGTCAACAACATAGAATTCAACATTTCTGTTAAAGTTCTATTTTTCCGCTCGGCAATACCGTTTGACTGGGGCGAATAAGGGGCAGTGGTTTCAGGAATTATGCCATTGCTGGCAAGAAAATCCCTAAACTCACCCGAGACGTACTCGCCTCCTCGATCACTCCTAAGTCGCTTAATTTTCAAATCCAATTGGTTCTCAGCCCTATTTTTGAAAATTTGAAATTTTTCAAAAGCTTTATCTTTGGATTTTAAGAGATAAATGCGAGTATATCTAGAGAAGTCGTCGATAAAAGTTATAAGGTACTTCCGACCACCACGTGTGACAAAACTCTTGTAGTCACAAATGTCGGAGTGTATCAACTCTAGTAAACGTGTACTCCTAGACACCTGACTGAATGGTGTTCTAGTTATCTTAGTTTGAGCACATATCTCACATTTGCCAAATTTGATTTTAGTGTCTAAGGGTATGCTGTGAGTTCTAGCTAGCAGGAGTAGTTTTCTATAATTGACGTGTCCTAGTCTTGCATGTAAAGTCTTAGGATCAATCAAATTTGAACTAACCTGATTAACTACTTCGTTTACTAAACTCAGCCTATACATCCCATTTAGAACATAGGCGCAACCAAAATAATGAGAGTTGACCATTAGGGTCAGCCTACCACCACTAATATTAAAGGACATACCCGCATCGCTTAACAGACTAATTGAAATTAAATTAGCAGCTAATGTAGGAATGAATTTAATATCATTTAAAATCAAATGCGTACCTGACGAGAGTAGTAGATCCATAATCCCTGTCTAGAGTACCTCGGCAGTGGCTCCATTTGAAACTGTAACAGACTCAGAGACTGGAGTGGCATCCTTCAACAGAGCGGGATTGTTGCAGTCGTGACAGGTCGCCCCCGAGTCCAACCACCAATCAGTACTGGCCTGAACGTTCCCAACCATAGCAACAAAGTGGGAGGGCGCAGTCTGATGGAGCATATGAGCTCTGTGATCAGGCTTTGGTGGGTTAGCATCGGGCTTCTTGGGTTGCCTGCAGTCAGAAGCGCAGTGACCCCCCTTGTTGCAGTTGTAGCACTTGCCCTTGAACTTCTTGATTTTCTTGCTCGTGTCTACTACTGCGGGTGCACTGGAGGGAGGTCGAGTCCGATCAGAATTAGGCTTCTTTTTTGGGTGTGTGATCATATTAGCAGCAGATTGCTGCTTGCTCACCACCTCCTTCACGTGCCTTGTCCGATTCTCATCCTCAATGCAGATGAACCGCTTGAGGTCTTTCAGACTGACCTGAGTCTTCTTTCGATACATTTTCGTCTTGAAAGAGTACCACGCTGAGGGGAGCTTGTAAATGATGGCACCAGCAACGAACCCATCTGGCAGAGGGACACTTTCACTGTTGAGTTTGGACACCAAATTCTCCAGGTCTGCAATCTGGGGAAGGATTTCCCTGTCCTCAGAGAAGGTGAATCACATGAACTTGTCCACCAGATGCGTCTTGGACATGTTCTCCTCCTCCTTGAACTGATCTTCCAGTGCAATCCAGAATTCCTTTGCGGTCTTCAGTTTCCCAAATGTCTCGGCTAGCGAGTTGGAGAGACAGTTGAGAAGATAATCACGACAGAAATCTTCATCGCTGATCCACTGTGCTTCCTCATCTCCTCCTTTGAAGTCTGCCAAATCAGTTTGCAGAGTATAAAAAACATTCAGATATTTCATACCAAACTGGGTGTTTCGCTTCCAGGCATTGAACTCGGAATGAGAGAACTTTTCCAGTTTAATCATCGGCATAGGAGAGGAGAGAGAACTGTTCTTCTGAAGAGAAGCCATCGGATATGACGGCTGCGACGGAACGACGGCAGCGGCGCGATCTTGCAACAAAAGACTGGATCGGTAGCGACAGTGACAGCGTGACTGGATCAGCGCGATTCACTGCACTAGTCGACTGGGGCGATGAATCTCGCGGTACTTCAGCGGCAACAAAGGAAATCGCTGAGGCAGCCTTTCTTCGTCAAAATGAACGGCGACTCTTCTTCGTCGACTTCGACGAACAGGACCAGCTTCACTGTAGGGAAGGAGATGGGATGCAGATCGACGAACAGTACCGGCTTCTTCTTTGTCGACTTCTCCCTCTTCTCCTGCAGAAGCGACAGGGATCGACAAACTCCTTCGACTGCAGCCGGCGATCTCCTTCGACTGCATGGGAGAAAAGGACACGACGGGAGTCTTCCTCCTTTGCAGCAACGACGAACAACACTAGAGGGCTGGACGACTTCGATCTTCTTCGACTGCAACCCGTGATCTCCAATTTCAACCCCAAAATCGAATGATCAAATTGGCAGCGATGAAGAAGCGCCTGAGGGAGAGAGCGGTTACGGGAGAAAACCGCACGGGAACGAGAGCAGGGGGGCTAGGGCACTCACGAAAGAAAAACTTCGAGAATGATAGGAGTGCTCGAAGCATCCGAGTGAACGTCTAGTTTGGAACGAACTACCCGTTGCCCCCAGCGGGGGTATTTATAGGCGTAACCCTAAATCCCCGACGACCCGTTAACGGACCCGTTAGAGTTCCGTTAAATATCTGATAACAATGCTAAATATACCTTAACAGGTGTCACTTCATTTTTCACAGCAAAATAATTTAATCATGAAGACACAATCCAACATAAAAGGCAATGCATGCTTTGATCAGATTAACAGAAGTACCAACAAATATTTCAAAGAACTCAAGCGAACAAGCAACGTTACCACTCCCTAAGCACGGGAGAGAAGAGTCTATCCCCTGTATTTGCAAGAAGGCTGTCACCATTCTCCTCCTCTGGGTTGCATCCCCGTTGTTGATTCGGATGGAGCTCTCACTTCCACCAGCGGGTCTTCTCTCTTGACTGTTCCTCCAACGCATAGCGGCTCCGGACTCGAAGAGCTCCAGTGATGGATGCTGATCCTTAAAATATCCTTGAAAAGAGCTTGGGAAATGAAGATGAAGATCCCCCTAGGGTTGCTGGGGCAATCTCCCTCCAAAAAGGGTTGAAGAAGAAGCCCTTGGCCCAAGTACTCCCTCAGGAGTCAGACTAGAACTGCACTGGACAAAACTCCACAGAACCCCTTAAAATCTACAGAAAAAAACTTAAATAGGAGTCAGACAGAGCACGCACGGTCGGACGCACGGTCGTGCATTTTGATCATGCGCGAAGGATAATATTTAAATAAAATACGGCGCCGAAATTCGGCGCATCAATCAATCCACATTAACGCTGCCCATGCCCGTGTGTTTTGTTCAGGCACGGTCGACACTGGCCGTGCGAGAAGAAAACGCACAGCCCGGGACAGAACACCCAAAACTCAAGCAAAACACATGCACGGTTTGAAGTGCTTGTGTGCTAAGGAAATCGCACGACCATATGATTTGTCTAAATGCAGACCACCTGTGCGATTATCTTGACGCACGGTCGAACCCGACCGTGCGAGAAGAAAACGCACGAGCGTGCACAGAACACCAATTTCAGACTAAAACTTGCATTCGACTAGAAGGATGCTTGTGGACGACCGTCCAGGTCGTGCGAAAAGAAAAGCGCATGATCGTGCGTAGAAAAAATTCTACTAGATGGGAACACGCGCACGCCCGTGCGCGAAGGAAAATGCATGACCATGCGTGAGCAACAGCATTAAACCTAAACATCACAACCTGTGCTCCCAGAGTTCTCATGGGCCCCATTATTTCCTAGGTAACATTACCATTGGAAATATTCAATGTAGCTCCCAGAGTTCTCAAAAATGGAGCGCCGAATACAGGTGGAGAGTCGTTCTCCATGGGCCCCATTATTTGAAATTCTGTAACGGTTGTATCACTACTTAATAACAATGGAATATCAGTAGCTTTTCCTTTAGTTTGAATGGGTTCGCTGTTCAGTAGAAGGAATGACAACCGTTCATTAGGATTCAGTGTCAAATTGTATTTTTCAACGTCTTGCAATGCTATAATATTGCACGACGCTCCTGTGTCACACAATGCTACCATTTTATATTATTAATTTTATAGTTTAGCATTATACCTCCCACATAATCAGGTGTCGGCGTGGCTAAAGTCTTCCCTTGCTCCCTCAGGTTTTTCTCTGTGTTGCCAGGAAGGGAGTCCTGAGCACGTTCAGTCAAGACTTGGGTCAGCTGCCCCATTTGAGTTTCCAAAGTCCTCATTGACGTCGCCTGATTTACAAAAGAAGTGGACGCCATGTCCACAAATTTTCTCATCAATTCCACGAGGTCGGTCTTCTTTGGTGCATTCAAAGTAGGCTGCAGTTGGTTATTGAATTGTGGTGGCCGCTGTTGTCCACCAGAACTTTGCCCTTCGTAATGATGCTGAACGGTTTGCCATTTTTGTCCTGGGGCATTTTGGCTCCATAAAAAATTTGGGTGGTTACGCCACCCTGGATTGTAGGTATTGGAGTATGGGTTGTATTTGTTCTGATTTCCTACAAAATGCACGGACTCATCAACACAAGAATTCAATAAATCAATAGAGGACTCACTAAGTGTGCATTCAAATGCATGATAACCAGGATTTCCACAAGTTTGGCATGACATAGCCATGTCATGGGCTGTATTGAAGGTGTTACACTTTAAGATTGATACAGTTTCAGCCTGGGTAGGTGGAGCGTTCATTTCATACAATCCCATGGTTCTCTTGGTGGAGTTCCTTTCTGCTGTCCAGTAGCAGCTATGTGATGCAGTTTGCTTAATGATTTCAAATGCGTCCTCAGGAGTGTGATTCTTTAGAGTACCCCCTACACCTGCGTTGATAGTAGCACGATAATGTGGATCAAGAGAGAAATAGAAAATTTCAACTAGGTGTCATTGAGCAAATTCATGCTGAGGACATTTCCTCAACAAATCAGTAAAGCGTTCCCAAGCTTCGGCTAGGGATTCCTGTTCATTTTGGCGGAAGGTAGCAATTTCCCTCCTTGTGCTCACTACCTTGTAAGCGGGATGGAATTTTGGTAGGAATTGCATAACTAGCGCATCCCAAGTTGCTGCAGTTCCCGGTGTAATAATGTGTAGCCATGCTTTGGATTTATCCCTTAACGACAAAGGGAAAAGCCTCAGCTTGACCATGTCGCAATTTATACCTGTGTAGCGAAACATTGTGCAGATTTCTGAGAAGTTTGCTGAGTGTAGATGTGGATCTACACTAAGTAGACCTGCAAATTAACAATTATATATTGTGAATCATGTTTAATATTGTTGGTTTAATTTCAAATTGATTGTTAGTAATCGTCGGGCCGAACGGTGGATACACACTCCCAACAGTATGAGTGGTATATGATGAGTCCAATATTTATACAATTTTAGGGACTCATCTGGGTTAGTTTTCACTCTTGTGCACATCTTATTCAAGCTATAATCGCTTGTATTTCACTTGTATTCACTTCCACGCTATGTGCACTGTTTAGGCCCGTTTTGGTATGCATTTGTGCTTCATGTCGTTGGGGGTAAGCACATTGTTGAAACCAAGACTTGAGAACAAGACTTAGTCTTTGTGGAGTTCGGGCCCTCAACAAGCTGAGGGGTGACCAACACTTACTCCCCCCAAGGGAGAGCTCTAGGCTAAGGGGCTAAGGAACTAGGGACAAGGCCAAGGGCTTAGCGAGGAGGTCCCACCACACACCCGAAAGATCTTAGAGCGCTTCCCCTCCCAAGTCAATGCTAAGCTTGGGTACCATTGGACGCTCTCTCCACCCAACAAAGGAACTAAGGGAGAGAGAAGGCCAAAAGAGAGAACCTCTCCAAATGGTGCCCCTTGGTCCTATTTATAGGATTTTGAACTTGGTCTGCAAATAACCACAATATGACCTACGAGATTACGAAAATACCCCCGGATTTGGCCTGTGAATAGCCAAATCCCGCTGTTCTGAGTCGCTAAACGCAGTCCAGAACACCCTTCCGGGGCCGGGCGAGAGGGGGTTGACCTCCTCCCTGTCTCGCCCCCCTGCTGGGGATGGGGGCGAGAGGGGGTCGGCCCCCTCCTCCTTTCGCCCCTCTGCTTGAAATGGGGGCGAGAGGGGGGGGGGGGGTCGACCCCCTCCTCCTCTCCCCCTCTACTTGAAATGGGGGCGAGAGGGGGGGGGGGGGGGGGTCGGCCCCCTCCTCCTCTCGCCCCTCTGCTTGAGAAGGGGGCGAGAGGGGGGTAGGCCCCCTCCTCCTCTCGCCCCTCTGCTTGACATGGGGGCAAGAGGGGGTTCGGCCCCCTCCTCCTCTCACACCTCTGCTTGAGATGGAGGCAAGAGGGGGTCGGTCCCCTCCTCCTCCCGCCCCCTGCTTGGGATGGGGGCGAGAGGGGGGTCGGCCCCTCCTCCTCTCGCCCCTCTGCTTGCGATAGGGGCGAGAGGGGGGTCGGCCCCATCCTCCTCTTGCCCCTCTGCTTGAAATGGGGGCGAGAGGGGGGTCGGCCCCCTCCTCCTCTCGCCCCTCCGCTTGAAATGGGGGCGAGAGGGGGGTCGGCCCCCTCCTCCTCTCTCCCCTCTGCTTGAAATGGGGGCGAGAGGGGGGTCGGCCCCCTCCTCCTCTCGCCCCTCTGCTTGAGATGGGGGCGAGAGGGGGGTTGGCCCCCTCCTCCTCTCGCCCCTCTGCTTGACATAGGGGCGAGAGGGGGTCGGCCCCCTCCTCCTCTTGCCCCTCTGCTTGAGATGGAGGCGAGAGGGGGGTCGGCCCCCTCCTCCTCTCGCCCCCTGCTTGGTTGGGAGAGCAGGAGGCTCCCGCCTCCACCGCTCGCCTCCTCTCTTCCACTCCTGAATCGTGCAGGAAAACCATGCCTAAAAAGATCCCTTGGGCCCGGGGGCCCACTCGGCGAATACAGGGTTGTACACAATCCCCACTCTTTTCGAGCGAGGTACACGATCAGAAAGAAAAGTCCAACCCTGCATATTCGGCGAGTGGTGCTCAGCACCCGTCTAGCGGAGCCATCTTTGGGGAAAATACTTAGTCTCCCTGGGAGGTCAACCTTCCCTGCCGGCTAGAGAGAGCCCGGTTAGCGTAACCATCCGAGGGGAAAAATACTTAGCCTCCCTGGGAGGTCAACCTTCCCTGCCGGCTAGAGAGAGTCCGGTCAGCGGAACCATCCGAGAGGAAAAGTACTTAGCCTCCCTGGGAGGTCAACCTGCCCTGCCGACTAGAGAGAGCCCGGTCAGCGGAACCATCCAAGGGGAAAAGTACTTAGCCTCCCTGGGAGGTCAACCTGCCCTGCCGGCTAGAGAGAGCCCTGTCAGTGGAAACATCCGAGGGGAAAAATACTTACCCTCCCTGGGAGGTCAACCTGCCCTGCCGGCTAGAGAGAGCCCGGTCAGCGGAACCATCTGAGGGAAAAATACTTAGCCTCCCTGGGAGGTCAACCTGCCCTGCCGGCTAGAGAGAGCCCGGTCAGCGAAACCTTCCGAGGGGAAAAGTACTTAGCCTCCCTGGGAGGTCAACCTGCCCTGCAGGCTAGAGAGAGCCCGATCAGCGGAACCATTCGAGGGAAAAATACTTAGCCTCCCTGGGGGGTCAACCTGCCCTGCCGGCTAGAGAGAGCCCGGTCAGCGGAATCATCCGAGAGGAAAAATACTTACCCTCCCCGGGAGGTCAACCTGCCCTGCCGGCTAGAGAGAGCCCGGTCAGCGGAACCATCAGAGAGAAAAAATCACTTACCCTCCCTGGGAGGTCAACCTGCCCTGCCGGCTGGAGAGAGTCCGGTCAGCGGAACCATCCGAGAGGAAAAATACTTACCCTCCTCTGGAGGCCAACCTGCCCTGCCGGCTAGAGAGAGCCCGGTCAGCGGAACCATCCGAGAGGAAAAGTACTTAGCCTCCCTGGGAGGTCAACCTACTCTGCCGGCTAGAGTGAGCCCGGTCAGCGGAACCATCCGAGGGGAAAAGTACTTAGCCTCCCTGGGAGGTCAACCTGCCCTTCCGGCTAGAGAGAGCCCGGTCAGCGGAACCATCCGAGGGGAAAAATACTTAGCCTCCCTGGGAGGTCAACCTGCCCTGCCGGCTAGAGAGAGCCCGATCAGCAGAACCATCCGAGGGAAAAATACTTAGCCTCCCTGGGAGGTCAACCTGCCCTGCCGGCTAGAGAGAGCCCGGTCAGCGGAACCATCCGGAAAAATACTTACCCTCCCCGGGAAGTCAACCTGCCCTGCCGGCTAGAGAGAGCCCGGTCAGCGGAACCATCCGAGAGGAAAAATCACTTACCCTCCCTGGGAGGTCAACCTGCCCTGCCGGCTAGAGAGAGCCCGATCAGCGGAACCATCCGAGGGGAAAAGTACTTAGCCTCCCTGGGAGGTCAACCTGCCCTGCCGGCTAGAGAGAGCCCGGTCAATGGAACCATCCGAGGGGAAAAATAGTTACCCTCCCTGGGAGGTCAACCTGCCCTGCCGGCTAGAGAGAGCCCGGTCAGCGGAACCATCCGAGGAAAAAAATACTTAGCCTCCCTGGGAGGTCAACCTACCCGGCCGGCTAGAGAGAGCCCGGTCAGCGGAACCATCCGAGGGGAAAAGTACTTACCCTCCCTGGGAGGTCAACCTGCCCTGCCGGATAGAGAGAGCCCTGTCAGCGGAACCATCCAAGGGGAAAAATACTTAGCCTCCCTGGGAGGTCAACCTGCCCTGCCGGTAGAGAGAGTCCGGTCAGTGGAACCATCCGAGGGAAAAAATACTTAGCCTCCCTGGGAGGTCAACCCGCCCTGCCGGCTAGAGAGAGCCCGGTCAGCGGAACCATCCGAGGGAAAAAATACTTACCCTCCCTGGGAGGTCAACCTACCCTGCCGGCTAGAGAGTGCCCGGTCAGCGAAACCATCCGAGGGGAAAAGTACTTAGCCTCCCTGGGAGGTCAACCTGCCTTACCGGCTAGAGAGAGCCCGGTCAGCGGAACCATCCGAGGGGAAAAATACTTACCCTCCCTGAGAGATCAACCTGCCCTGCCGGCTAGAGAGCGCCCGGTCAGCGGAACCATATGAGGGAAAAATACTTAGCTTCCCTGGGAGGTCAACCTGCCCTGCCGGCTAGAGAGAGCCCGGTCAGTGGAACCATCCGAGGGAAAAAATACTTAGCCTCCCTGGGAGGTCAACCTGCCCTGCCGGCTAGAGAGAGCCCGGTCAGCGGAACCATCCGAGGGAAAAAATACTTAGCCTCTCTGGGAGGTCAACCCGCCCTGCCGTCTAGAGAGAGCCAGGTCAGCGGAACCATCCGAGGGGAAAAATACTTACCCTCCCTGGGAGGTCAACCTGCCCTGTCAGCTTGAGAGAGCCCGGTCAGCGGAACCATCCGAGGGGAAAATACTTACCCTCCCTGGGAGGTCAACCTGCCCTGTCGGCTAGAGAGAGCCCGGTCAGCGGAACCATCCGAGGGGAAAAATACTTACCCTCCCTAGGAGGTCAACCTGCCCTGCCGGCTAGAGAGAGCCCGGTCAGCGGAACCATCCCATGGGAAAAATACTTACCGTCCCTGGGAGGTCAACCTGCCCTGCCGGCTAGAGAGAGCCCAGTCAGCGGAACCATCCGAGGGAAAAATACTTAGCCTCCCTGGGAGGTCAACCTGCCCTGCCGGCTAGAGAGAGCCCGGTCAGCGGAACCATCCGAGGGGAAAAATACTTAGTCTCCCTGGGAGGTCAACCTGCCCTGCCAGCTAGAGAGAGTCCGGTCAGCGGAACCATCCGAGGGGAAAAATACTTAGCCTCCCTGGGAGGTCAACCTGCCCTGCCGGCTAGAGAGAGCCCGGTCAGCGGAACCATCCGAAGGGAAAAATACTTACCCTCCCTGGGAGGTCAACCTGCCCTGCCGGCTAGAGAGAGCTCGGTCAGCGGAACCATCCGAGGGGAAAAATACTTACCCTCACTGGGAGGTCAACCTTCCCTGTCGGCTAGAGAGAGCCCGGTCAGCGGAACCATCCAAGGGGAAAAGTACTTAGCCTCCCTGGGAGGTCAACCTGCCCTGCCGGCTAAAGAGAGCCCGGTCAGCGGAACCATTCGAGGGGAAAAATTCTTTGAAAAACTTTCATTACATTAGTCATCCAGTTACATGCAAGAAAAACTAAGTAGGGAAATAAATCATCATACTACATGGATTTAAAGAAAAAGCTAAGCACGAAGACCGGTACTCGGACTTCTACTCCCAGGCATGGTCCTCCTCGACCTCCTCTGGTTGCTGACTTTACGACTTCGGACCCCTCGCCTCCCTCATTTCCAAGAACTCGGGGCAGGTGGATGTCGCGTGACCCTCCTCATCGTGGAAGTCACAGTAAGGTAATTCCACCTGGATGCCCCCTCTTCCTCCCGTACGATTTCTCCTTCTTCTGTGACCCAACGCCATGGTTTGCTGGGGTGGTGGAGAGGCTACCTTCGGTCCCTGCCTCCACCCTGGGGGGTCGGGCCCCTCTCCCAGGAAGTTTTCCTCCTCTTGGTCGAACTTCCTCTTGGGAGCCCCTACCCTCCCCCCTGCTGCCTTGCCTCTGGCTCACTCAACTTGGCCAACCTTCTCGCGAACTCCGGGTTGGCCTCCTCACTCTCAATTTCTTCCGCCACCCTTTCCATCAACTCCTCAAAAGATGAAGGAGCTCTCCTCTTGAGGCCCATCTTGAAGAATCCCCCCATGCAGCCCCACGATGAAAGCGAGCTGGAGGGTGTAGCCTGACACCTCTTGGATGAGGATAATCTCCTCCTGGAACCGGTCAACATAGTGAGCCAGTGACTCCCCTAGCTCTTGGTTGATCTTGAAAAGTGCTTCGACATCTTTCTTCCTCTTCCTTGATGTCGAGAAGCGTAGCAGGAAAACTCGACGCAAGTCTTCGAAGGCATAGATAGATCCCGCAGGGAGCTGGTGGAACAAATCCCTAGCCTTCTCATTCAGAGTTGTCGCGAAGAGTCGGCACTTAAAAGCGTCCGACATGGGCCTGATGGAGACCATGTCCTCAAACCACTACAGGTGCAGGACGGGGTCATCCTTGCCGGATTAGTGAGACATCTCCCGCCCTCTGAACCCCTCTGGAATCGGGGCCGAGAGGATCAACTCACACAAAGGACTTCCTTTGCTCGCCCCCCCCCCCCCCCTTTGGGGCTGGGAGAGTGGGTGTTGGCCGCCTCCCCACTCGCCCCCTTAGGGCTGGGCGAGTGGGGGCCAGGCGCATCCCCACTCGCCCCCTTGGGGCTGGGCGAGTGGGGGCCTGTCGCCTCCCCACTCGCCCCCTTGGGGCTGGGCGAGTGGGGGCCTGACGCCTCCCCACTCGCCCCCCCTAGGGGTTCGGGCGAGTGGGGGCCGAATGCCTCCCCACTCCCCCCACTGGTACCTCCTTCCTGGGTTGCTGGCCGGGAGTGTTCTCGCCCACCTACTGAGGCGGGACCTCCAGAACACCTCCTCTCCTGCATTCGCCTATCGTGGCGAAAGTTAGCTGTAAGGTCTGCATGACCTCCTGCCTGAAATTTTCAAACATCTCCAACGTCACTCCAGCCATCGAAGGCTGCGAGTGGCCTGGGTCAGATCCTCCTCCACCTCCAGCCATGGAGCTCAGCTTAGATTTTCTTGTGTTGGTCACTCTCCACGCTCACCGCACCAAAATGTTGAAACCAAGACTTGAAAACAAGACTTAGTCTTTGTGGAGTTCGGGCCCTCAACAAGTTGAGGGGTGACCAACACTTACTCCCCCCAAGGGAGAGCTCTAGGCTAAGGGGCTAAGGAACTAGGAACAAGGCCAAGGGCTTAGCAAGGAGGTCCCACCACACACCCAGAAGATCTTAGAGCGCTTCCCCTCCCAAGCCAATGCTAAGCTTGGGCACCATTGGAGGCTCTCTCCACCCAACAAAGGAACTAAGGGAGAGAGAAGGCCAAAAGAGAGAACCTCTCCAAATGGTGCCCCCTTGGTCCTATTTATAGGATTTTGAACTTGGTCTGCAAATAACCACAACTTGACCTACGAGATTACGAAAATACCCTCGGATTTTGCCTGTGAATAGCCAAATCCCGCCGTTCCGAGGCGCTAAACGTAGTCCAGAACACCCTCCTGGGCCCGGGCGAGAGGGGCCTGACCTCCTCCCTATCTCGCCCCCTGCTGGGGATGGGGGCGAGAGGGGGGTCGACCCCCTCCTCCTCTCGCCCCTCTACTTGAAATGGGGGCGAGGGGGGGGGGGGGGGGGGTCGGCCCCCTCCTCCTCTCGCCCCTCTGCTTGAAATGGGGGCGAGAGGGGGGGGGGGGGGGGGGGTCGTCCCACTCCTCGTCTCGCCCCTCTGCTTGAGATGGGGGCGAGAGGGGGGTCGGCCCCCTTCTCCTCTCGCCCCTCTGCTTGAGATGGGGGCGAGAGGGGGGTCGGCCCCCTCCTCCTCTCGCCCCTCTGCTTGAAATGGGGGCGAGAGGGGGGTCAGCCTCCTCCTCCTCTCGCCCCTCTGCTTGAGATGGAGGCGAGAGGGGGGTCGGCCCCCTCCTCCTCTCGCCCCCTACTTGGGATGGGGGCGAGAGGAGGGTCGGCCCCTCCTTATCTCGCCCTCTGCTTGAGATGGGGGCGAGAGGGGGGTCGGCCCCCTCCTCCTCTCGCCCCTCTGCTTGAAATGGGGGCGAGAGGGGGGTCAGCCCCCTCCTCCTCTCGCCCCTCTGCTTGAGATGGGGGCGAGAGGGGGGTCGGCCCCCTCCTCCTCTCGCCCCTCTGCTTGAAATGGGGGCGAGAGGGGGTCGACCCCCTCCTCCTCTCGCCCCTCTGCTTGACATGGGGGCGAGAGGGGGGGTCGGCCCTCTCCTCCTCTCGAGCCCTCTGCTTGAGATGGAAGCGAGAGGGGGGTCGACACACTCCTCCTCTCTCCCCCCTGCTTGGTTGGGCGAGCAGGAGGCTCCCGCCTCCACCGCTCGCCTCCTCTCTTCATCTCCTGAATCGTGCAGGAAAACCATGCCTTAAAAGATCCCTTGGGCCCGGGGGCCCACTCGACGAATACAGGGTTGTACACACATGGTGCTCCCTAACCCTTTTTCTATATTTGTATTGAGCTGGAGGAGTTTTCCCAACTGGGTGTATGATGTAGGCTTTATTGCGCAGGTGGATAGATCGCCCACTTTGCCCAGATTTCATGTCTGCATGTATTGCACGGTTGTGCGTTTCATTGACGCACAATTGTTTCGATCGTGCGAGATCATTTGCGTCGTAGTTTGACATTCTGTCTTTGATCGTGCGAATTGTACGCGCACGGGCAGTTTCCCGTGCGCGAAGGAATCGCACGATCACCTGTTAAGTCTGGTTTTCAGGCTGTCTGGAATTGTTCATGCATTTTTACGCACGACCGACTTCGTCTTTGCGTGAGTAAAACACACGGGCGCTTCTGCATCATCTTCCTGGGCTTTTTGCTTCGTTAATAATGCACGGTCTACTCACGGTCGTGCGTTCGACCATGCGTGACTTAATTTCTGATAATTTTGTATAAAAGACAGGAATTCTGCTTGGCTTGGAGAACACTTTTGGGAGCCCGCCATTTTTAGCTCCAGTCTGCCCTTTTCATCGCTCCACCACCGTTCAACCTAGGAGAAGCTCCGACCATTGCTTTCTTGCAAATCTTTCGCTAAAGCTTTCTCCTCGGCCTCCTCAATCATCCACGAGCTCAAGAACGCCATTGATGGAAAGTTTTTGGTGCATTCAAGGTGTCTCCAACAAGAGCTAGCTTGAGCTGAACCACGAAGAAGACGGGTAACGTGGAGGAAGGTGACAACTCCTCTGAATCCTGGACGAAAACTGAAGACCGAGCTCAGATGAGGCTTGACAACCCTATGATTCCAACCGAGAACCTTCAGCGAGTCTTCGAGCATGGGTTTACTCTTTTCCCCTTGTATTGTTCCAGATCTTTACTGTGGTTGTTTGTTTGTTTGTTTTGAATGATGTGCATACACCTTTGGTAGAGTTAATGTAATTTCATGTTTGTGAGATTTCGTATGGTTTATGTGAATTGAGGAGCGCCCCCATTCCACCATCCACTCCATCGTTACGTTGTACGCCGCACTAGCAATTGCTAGTTGCGTGTTTTGTGACGATGGGCTTACGACCCTCACTCCGCCGGTTACGAATCATCCATCCGCAAGCCTTCTCGTTCATCCACAATCCTACTTGTCCACCCACCAAGCGAAGCGTTGCATCCGACCGACATTAGTTAAATTAGCTTTCATCAACCGCATCTCTCACAACAAAACCAAAACTCCCTTTTTATTAACATAGAAATCTTTATAATTGTTTTCCCTAACGAGAAAATCATACACCCCAATTTGCAGTCCTTTGAGAACGATATTCGAGGAGTCTCTCCCAACTTTTATTACTTGTACGATCGGTACACTTTCCGTAAACGTGTCAGTATAATAGCGCATTGTGCGCGACCGCGGGCAATCTTGATCTTGTTCTTCAATATGAACATTAGGAGGGTTCCGATCGAGATTGACCCTCGGTTCTTGCTGAGCATTCACATTTGGATCCATTCTTTGATTCGCACAACATTGAGCACATACAGTTCGTTCTATTTCAGGGTCAAATTAAACAAGATTTACGGGGTTCCTACCGTGCAAACAAAACTTACAAAAATAGGATGAACTAAAAAAACAAAACAAAAATAGAAAAATCTTCGCAACTAAAATTCCAACATCTAAAATTCCCAACTCTGTGTATTCCCCAGCAACGGCACCAAAAAATTGAAGCGCAAAATCTAGCACGCCGCTATAGGGGGGAGCGTGACTGGGGCACGAAACGGTAAGTGCACCGATCGTTCAAGTAATATAAAATTGGAGTGAGTTCCCAAGTATCGATCTCACAAGGAACACATGGTACGTAAGATTTAATAGAGTGCTGAGATTCTTAATTTAGAAAATTCTTAAAGGGAAAATGTGATTGTGCTTTTGAAAACGAAAGAGGAAAAGTAATTTGAGATTTGTGCAGGTCGCCCTCACCGTTTCGCACTCCTGTGGGTCGCCTTCACCACTTCGCACTCCTGCGGGTCTCCTTCACCGCTTCGCACTTGTTGCCTTTGCAACGTTCTTTCAATAAGCACAACAATAAACAACTTCTCTCAGCATTGACCCAATATACTTAAGAAAATTCGAAAACAGAAAAACACACAACAAGTATATTAAAGATTCAAGCTATATGTCACTTCATTTTTCATAGCAAAATAAAATAATCATGAACACATGATCCAACATAAAAGGCAATGCGTGCTTTGATCAGATTAATAGAAGTGCCAACAAATATTTCAAAAAACTCAAGCGAACAAGCAGTGTTACCATTGCCTAAGCACAGGAGAGAAGAGAGTCTATCCCCTGGATTTGCAAGAAGGATGTCACCCTTCTTCTCCTCGGGGTTGCGTCCCCGATGTTGATTCAGATGGAGCTCTCACTTCCACCAGCGGGTCTTCTGTAAGACCCCCCCCCCTCCCCCTACCAAATCGGCGGTCCGATCGGGGGACCTTATCGCACACCACCCTTTTAGCACGACGCTGAAGAGATCACGAAGGGTGAAGGTACTAGCTTCTCCAACCCCCTTCCTTGAACACTCCGTTGTCACGACTAGGGGTGATGTTAAGCGAAAGTTACTACACACCGATAGAGTAGCGAAGCAGTTCTCTAGTGGAAGACACCATTATCGAGTGCACCTTATAGTACTTAGCGGAAGATGTTATTTACATTGTGCACTTTATATCCCTTAGCGGAAGACAAGATTTATAGCGGAAGAGTCACTACAACAAACTGCACATGTTGTAAGGACTGAAATATAACTAAAACATAGTTTGTTACTAATAGTTATATTTAGTAACAAATTTTTGTTGTTGTTACAAAAAAATACTTTTTTGTAACGAATATTTTAAATTTTGTTACAATAATAATTAATTCGTTACTATAACTGTAAGTATTTGTAACAATACTAATGTTACGTTACAAATAGAAAACTTTTCTCACAATAAGTATCAATTGTAACCACATAATGAAAGTTTTTTGTGACAAAGACATTGTCCTTACTAATAGTAATATTTTATTATTAAAGTTTTGTTACAAAAAATATATCATATTTTATTTTCAATTTTTGTACTATTTTATTATCAAAGTTTTGAATTATTTTTTTTTTTGAAAAAAATAAAAAATAAAAATTGTATGCACGCGACAGTACCCCGCCTCGATAGTGCTCTAACGCGACGACAGTACTCCTACGGCTCACAAACATCCGTGCGCGGCTGTCGCAGATTTGTGGTACTATTGCGACATGTATTTTTGCGCGTACGAGGTTTTTTATAAATCTTTAACTTTTTATAAAAGTTTTTCCGCCTCTCTCCCATGCAGCTCTATCTCTCTCTCACATGAATGAATGAAATATACGAATGAAAATTTCCCTCCATAAAATTTTGAACAAAACAAAACTAAAAATTTAAAATATATTAAATGTAAAAATGAATGCAAAGTAATATGACATTAATTTTTTAATATAATTTTGGAATTAAAATAAAATCACGCACGAACCCGCGTGCACGCAAATGCACTCTCGCGCGCACGCAAATGCACTCTCGCGCGCACGCAAATGCACTCTCTCGCACACGCAAATGCACTCTCGCGCGCACGCAAATGCACTCTCGTGCGTGTAGTTTTCCTTTTTTTGCTTGAGAGCTAGCGCGTATTGCATGTGTCGGGGCTCAAACACAGACACATGCACACACAGACACGGACAACCAAACACACAAACATCCATTTGCGAGCTGTAGCAATGCCTTTTACGTACGGCCGCCGTCGTTGTATCCCCTCTCTTCGACGGCCGCCGCCGCCGTCGCCTCTCTCTTCCACGGCCGCCGCCATCGTCGTTCTCTTTCTCGCCCGTCGCCGCGCGCCGTTCTCTTCCTCTAGTTTATTAAGTTTTGTCTATTTCCTTCCCTCTCACATTAATGAAATATATGGAGGGAAATTTCCCTCCATAAAATTTTGCACAAAACAAATCAAAAAATTTAAAACATATTAATATAATTTTTGAATAAAAATAACGATCACGCACTGGCCCCGCGTGCACGCATATTTTTTCATTGTGCGCAGGGGTGCAATAATTGTACCCTTCGAGCGCCATTTTTCGCTCGAGCACGTGCTTTTCACTCGGATGCACGTTTTATTTCCCGAGCACATGTTTTTTTCCAGTCGCGCGCATTGCACTAGCTCTATCTTTTTTGCTCGGGAGCATAAATAAATTTGTCAGCGCACACGTTTTTTGCTCGGGAGCTAGCGTTTTAATGAAAATATATGTCATATATATATATTGATTGATGGATGATACGTGCTTTAATGAAAATAAATGTGTAATGAAATTCATAAATACATGTCAAAACAATTCATAAATACAACGCGTTGTTAAATAAAATTTACTTTTTAAATAAGATTTATGTTTTTTTTTAAATAAGAATTACCCCCGCTCAATTTTGTCTGCTCTCAGGAGCTCGATCAACTGACAGTGCACATGAGGCCCATGTTCCCCGCTCGACAATACCCCCGCCTCGACATTGCCCGACAGTGCACATGAGCTTTAAATTAAGATTTATGTATTTTTAAATAAGGTTTATCCGTTTATGTAATTTTTAAAAGTCAGAATTACCCCGCTCAATTTCGTCCGCTCTCAGGCGCTCGATCAACTGAATAAAAAATAATTGAATATTAATTTAATTTTCTCACCGGACACAAACACACACACACACATACAAACACAATCACGCAAACACAAACACAGTCACAGACATAGATACAGACTGACATAGACACGGACATAGTCAAACACAAACACAAACACGCATAGACACGCAAGCAAAGACACAAACACGCACAAACACACATAGACACAGACACAGACACACAATTAACACACATAGATACGCAAACACAGACACACACAAGCACAGACAAACATGCATAGACAGACAAACACTCACACACAACCCAAATACACAGTCGTCGTGGGGGATTAAACGTGTAGCTTAGACTATCAGTCGATCAGAGAGGTATTGAAGGTGTATTGATGAGAAGTGTAGATTAAACGTGTAGCTTAGTACCTGTTCTTTCTCCAAAATCATGTACTGGTTGTTGTACTGCATTTATCGAAGAATGTTCGACATCTAACGACTGGTGTTGTATATCGGCTTGCGTTTGTGGTGGTAGTGCATCTGGTGACATGATCACGTTATGAGCTAGTGAGTTATCTTGAGGTGGTAGTTGTCTTGTTCGTCTTGGTCGTCTTCCCCTAGGGAGGAATGTGATAGGTTGGATGTTTGTAGTACTATTCAATATGGTAGTTGTCGATGAAGCATGTGGAGGTGGTATATGTGAACTTCCTTCAACCATGTTTCGTTGGGCTCAAAGAGCATCCTCGCGCAGATGGCGAAGCTCGCGTCTTCGCGTGTTACGTGCATCTCGTTGTTCGGTAGTTGACATCTTTCACTATAGGTTAAAAGGGCTCAAAAGCCGCAAGTATATGAGAAATCTATATGATGTTACCTCAATAAAAAACCCTCAAATAGTGTTACGTGTCAAAATGGTGCTGTAAATAACAAAACCTCAAGTAGAGTTATATGTTACATAGCCACCAAGCTCAAATATTTAGTAGACTATAATCACAAAAGCTAAACCGTGCTTTAAGACCAATATAATAGATGATTAATAGTAAATATGCTAAGACTGATACAATCGCACAGCAATGCAAAACACATTAAAAATATTACTTCTAGCATTATATAGAACAAACATCTTCACTGCCAGTAGAGTTTGTTGATCAACAAAAATTGAAATGTGTTGGAAATTTTATACCTCTTGAATGATTTAACAAAGGATGTGTAGTTCGCGGAAGCTCAGCCGGTAGAGTTTGTTGATCGAATTAGTGAAACCAACGAATGTAATATCATTGGATAAAACTGCAGCATAATGTAATTGGAACTGTAAGTACAAAACAAATTTTTCAAAAAAAACATCCAATAAATTACTAGCACTAATTTTTTTTTAATGAAAGAAACTGATGCGTCAAGGGCAGAAAAATTGCATCAAGCTTGTTGTAATCCCTTCCTTACAATGTGAATTCAAGAATTTAGTAGAAATTTTGCCAAAAAAATTCGTCTATACTCTTTTAAAAAGAAGTAGTTCAACACTCATTTAAAAACTATACTTTCATTCTTGATCGTCCAATATCAACCATTCATGAAATGAAGACCCTCAAAATAACTTTAATTTGAATCAACTTATCTCTCCCTCCTGAATTTTTTGGCGGCATATTTCCCGCACTTATTCTGACACAGTGCTTTTTACGGCCGCTCCAAGCTCTCCATCCCGCTCCCTGTTCGCGATCTGCCCATACACGACGCAAGCGCCCTCATCCCGCTCCCTGTTCGCGATCTGCCCGTTCAACTGGCGCCGGCGCTTCCTGTCAAAATAACCTCATATACTTCCTTTCTTCAACTCCAAACCCCACTCTTCCCCTATTCCACTGAAGTTATCGCTCCTCCCCTCAGCACCTTCGGAGTCCGCCCCGTCGGAGTCCGCCCCGTCGCAGTCTGCACCGCCCTCATCAAAACAGGAGTCCTTCGACGACCAAGCAGCCGCCCTCACCATCATACTTTCGCTTCCGATTTGCTCCCAGGCATAGCCCTAACCTCCACGTTGCTATTCACTTCCTCCTCCATTCTACCTCCCAAAAACCCTAAAAAAAGGTATGATTCTTCCGATTTTCAGTCATTGCAGTGCTTCTCTATTTCTGATTTCTAATCCGATTTTCAGTCATTGTAGTTTGATTTCTATTTCTGATTTCTATTTTCTGATTTCTAATCCGACGGAATATGAGATTGTCACTTTCTAACTTTGATTTCTATTTTTTATTTCTAAGTTCTAACTGCCTAATCTCCATAATCTGCTGCAGGTTTCAAACCCCCTACTCAGCTTCTCCAAATCTGCGATTGGGATCCAAGGTAACTACACCCTCAAACATTTTCACATATCCAGCCTTTTATTCACTGTTCTATTCTAATTTTTCTGGAGCATAACAATCAAAATAATTTATATACACTTATCCTTGATGAAATATCATGAAATTGATTACTTAGCGGACTGAAGGAGCGTTGGTGGTGATGTTTGAGAATCGATGCGATCGAGTGGTGTTTTCGAATGCAGTTCATGATGATTTACAATTTCCTTCAGTTCAGTTTAGTTTGCTTATTTTCTGGTTTGTAAGTTCAGTTTAGTTTGCATATTACTCCATCATCAGTACACAATATTTTCATTTTTTCTTAATTAATATAGAAGTTTTCCATCATGCTTTTAATTGGACTCTTCTATATAGCTACTGTTAGTAATGTAACGCCTTAATTTCAAAAGAAAATGAGTTTGGGGTGCGAATAGGAGTTCGGGTGCGGATAAGGGAGTGGTCTGCGGATAGCCTTGGGCTAGGGTTTTATTAAAACCCCAAATTCCCCCCTCCCCCTCTCATTTTCCCGATCCCCTCCCTCTCGATTGCAACAGAACTAACGTAGGGTACTACTTTAAAAACAACACTTTCATTCCTGACCATCTAATATCAACCAGCCATGAAATCAAGACCCTCAAAAAAACTTTATTTTGAATCAGCTTAGCTCTCCCTGCTCAATTTTTTGGCGGCATTTGGCGCGGCGGTGGCGGGCTGCGTTTGCGGCAAACGCCGCCGCAAGGCGCGTAACCAAATGGAGGGCGGCGGCATTTGCTGCATTTGCACCCGCGACGCCATGAGAAGCGGAGCAAAAAGATCTGTTTCGATCCCCCGCCTCCGCCCTTAGATTGGTGGCTATGTATTATATTTCCTGAGCTTTGTGGCTATGTAACATATTTCCTGAGCTTGATATCTTATATTTCCTGAGCTTCATATCTTATATTTCTGTTTAGATTTCTAAGTTCTAATTTAGATTGTTATGGTCTGATTGAACCTGAGCTTGGTGGCTATGTAACATACCTAAAGATTATATATTAAACTGTAGTTTAATGTTAAATATATGCAGGTTAATATTAAATATATGCAGGTTAATGTTAAATATATGCATGTTAATGTTAAATATATGCAGGTTAATGTAATCCCTTCCTTTAGGGAAAAAATGTTGGGAGGCAATATTGTTGATCAACTATTCCAAGATCTTCTGTTTTGTACTGTTTTATATATATCAAGTATTCCAATATGACCTGCACAACAATATTTTTGATGTACTGTTTTGTACAGATGAAATTTTTTTGGCAAAATTTCTACTAAATTCTTGAATTCACATTGTAAGGAAGGGATTACAGTGTGAACTAAACAACGGACGGCAAGTGTGTGTTTTATTGTACGCTTGTTTAATGGGGTGTGTATGGATTATGTATGTATGGATGTGAGTTTGTATGGATGTTTTTGCTCTCATTTATTTGTAGGATGATCTTAATTGCTCTCTTTTATTTGTAGGGTGCTCGAGCATTGACCGGCAAGTGACGAAAGATTCATTAGTCAGAAAGTGATGGACGATTCATTTTTCGAAAAATGACGGAAGATTTATTAGAAACATGTTGATCTTGTAATGTAATATTGTATTATTTTAGAAGAGATGATAATAACTTGTACTCTATGTAATACTTTTTGGTGTGAATAAATACATGTTGATCTTGTTACGAAATATTAAATATATGTGTGTTTTCAAGATTATTATTTGTAATAAAATCTCAGATATACAAAAAATAGAAATGGAATATTTTTGATATATAAATGAATTGGCTGTAGTAAGAAGAATGGAAAACAAATGGAACGATTTTTTCATTACTATTGTTTAATCTATTGTAACGAAATAATGTTTATTATACTTTATTGTAACGAAGTTATTTTATTTTTAGTGAGGAAAAAAAACATTCGTAACGAAATAATATTTATTGTGACCAATTTATTGTGAGGAAGAATCTCTTTTTTGTGAGAAAGTATCGTTTGTTACAATTAATTTATTTGTAACGACATGTATACATTCGTTACAAGAACTTTTAGCGTTGAGCTTTAGAGGAGGACCGTTACTTAAAGTTGTTTTCGTTACCAAAGAGTTTTTGTAACGATTTTTGGCACTTTCTGTAACGAATTAGGTCCTTACTATAAGTGCAGTTTGTTGTAGTGGTAATCATCACAGAAACCTCCATATTCAAGACCTGGAGGTATATATATATACACCATGTGCTAAGGCATAAAAGAAGTTGCGGCCTAACGAATATATATACCTGAAGTAGCCTGCTCTGTGGCTTCCTCCACCCTTGGGTGTTGTCTCTCACCCGCACCTGTCACCTATGCAAAGAACAAGTTATTAGAACCCGCATCAAATCAACTTCCTATTAGCATCAAGCATTGTATAACATTTATAAGGGCGGGGATATCTGGACTCTTATTGGGACGGGTGGTCTTCCCATGACCACCGCCTAAATACTTTGTATCATCCTGCATACGGTCTCAGACCCACGTAGTTCTATTAGTTTCGCACGGGTTGCCCTCCCAGACGTCCGTCGTGCGGGTTGCCTTAGAGTAAAACTCATCCGTCATCCGACATTCTCCCAAGGCATATTTTCCTAAGGCACATTTAATTCCCATAGGAATATTCCTCGAAGGCACAATATATTCCCGCATGGATATTTCTCGAAGGCACAATATATTCCCGTAGGAATATTTCTCGAAGGCACAATATATTCCCGTAGGAATATTTCTTGAAGGCACAATATATTCCCGAAGGAACATATATCGAAGACACAATATATTCTCGTCAAATCTAAATTACAGTCGATACTAGAAGAAAACCACAAAATATTGATTCGCCTGCGCTGCTCTACAAGCGGCGGCCAGTTCAACACTATTTAGAGTTGACTCTGAAGGAGTGCCTCATCTTCACGTCAACTCTAAATTATAGGCAATAAAGAAGGAAAAGCCAAAACATTGATCTGTCCGCTCTGCTCTACAAGCGGCGGCCAGTTCGGCACTATTTAGAGTTGACTCTAAAGGAATACCCCATCTTCACGTCAACTCTAAATTATTTGCAATAATGAAGGAAAATCCAAAACATCGATCTGTCCGCTCTGCTCTACAAGTGGCGGCCAGTTCGACACTATTTAAGGTTGACTCTGAAGAAATGCCCAATCTTCGCGTCAACTCTAAATTACAGGCAATAATGAAGGAAAAGCCAAAACATCGATCCGTCTGCTCTGCTCTACAAGCGGCGGTCAGTTCGGCACTATTTAGAGTTGACTCTGAAGGAATGTCTCATCTTCACGTCAACTCTAAATTACAGGCAATAATGAAGGAAAAGCCAAAACATTACTCTGTCCGCTCTGCTCTACAAGCGGCGGCCAGTTCAACACTATTTAGAGTTGACTTTGAAGGAATGCCCCATCTTCACGTCAACTCTAAATTATAGGCAATAATGAAGGAAAAGCCAAAACATCGATCTGTCCGCTTTGCTCTACAAGCGGCGGCCAGTTCGACACTATTTATGGTTGACTCTGAAGGAATGCCCATCTTCACGTCAACTCTAAATTACAGGAAATAATGATGGAAAAAGTATAGAAATGAACTGGACTAGTACGAGACTGGAGTGGTACTGGAAAGAAACTGAACGAAAAGTACTGAAACTGAAAGGAGTGGGACCAGTAGGAGACTGGAGTAAAAGAAAGTGCAATAGGATAAAAGGGTTAGTAAGTCCTTCACTCCATATATAGGAGGCTTCAGTTCCATCTCTGTTTATAGGAGGGAAGTCCTGTTCTGTCTCCGTTCATTGGAGTCTCTTCCAAATTCATGTTCTTTGTTATAGTCCGACCTTAGGTTTTAATTGCAACCTTTAAGCATGGCTTAAGCGGACTTTGATGAACGATATTATGAGTTCCTTAAATTATCCAAAGAGACGACTCCCAATGTCCGAGCATTATTCTATTCGCAGCTTGTTGAGTGATTATTCTATTTTAAGCTCATTAAAACAGTAGACCATATCCGAAAATCATCCAACTTTTATCCTAGGCTGATGACATCCTTAAAGAGCTATCATAAATTTTGCAAGGCTTTTTGAGGTATAAACGGTCGCTGCTAATTTATTTAGGCTCCCATAAATGCCAAATAAATTCCCAAATATAGCAAGAACACTTTAAAAATCCTCAAACTTTTCCATAGGGTGTGACCTGGTCCCACTATCATCCCAAAATATCTCCAGAATTTTGCAACAAAATTAAGGACCATTGGTAATAGAAAAATACTAAATTCTTCCATAATTAAAACCTTAGAAATATCAAGATTTGATGAAAAAATCCAAAACTTATGCAGAGGTTGTATTATGCTCGACTTGATATTATATAAGAATTACCACTATTGGGATCATGAAAATCTCCCCCTAAAATTTTTACAAGTAAAAGACCTAGCTTGATTAAATCATTAGATTGTCATAATGACTTCTGAAAATTCTCAAATAATTACCACGGGTGTACATGGGCTCTGGGAACATCCCATGTTTATATCAAAATTTTCTGATCTAATCTAATCTCTCTGATAATTCAAAAATCTAAAATATCACAGTATTTTAATTATTAAAAATACTAACCCATGACATAAAAATCTGAAATTTTTACTGGGATACTCCCCACTGATATGCACGACTTTCATGTTCACCACTTTTTCATTAGGGCCATATATCACCCTCCAGAAAATCAAAATACCAAAATTTAAATTATAATATTATAAAATTTATAAAATTATAATCTTTGTTAAAAATCTCCTCCCCGCCGCCTGTACCAAGCCGCCCCCTTACGGGTCGCCCCCGCCGCCGGCCAGCCATGGCTTCGCCCCCGACCGATTCCTAGGGGGCGGGCGCTCCCTCCGGCGGTAGTCTGGCGGCCTGCCGCCGCCGGAGTTAATTTTTATGGAAAAATGGATGGAGGAGAGGGAAGAAGGCGGCGAAGCTCGGGCCGCCGGAGTTCGCATGCGACACGTCAAGGAGGTAGGGAGGAAGGAGAGCAATTGGGAATGAGAATGAGAAAGAAGAAGGAGGAGGAAGAAGAATTCTGTTCTCAGAATTCTATGAAGCTTGTATCAAGAACAACTTCTATATTCTTTCACTGAATTTGCTGATGATGAACTCCTGCTTATGATTGCGATTTTGCAAGAGCTATGATTGTCAGACCCTTTCTCTTCTTTCTGATTGAACTCTTTCTGTTATGTAATATTGATGATGAACAACCTACAGTTGTTCTGCAATAAGAGAGGGAGAGCAGTTGTTCTTTCTTCTCTATATGTTCTCTATAAGGGTTCCTGGAGGAAGAAGAAGAGGAAAACCCTAATTGAAAAAGTTCAGCCGATTGTAATGAATGCTCTGTGTTTCTCTTTATGCCCCTCCATTTTATTGCCCCTCTTTAATTTGAATTAATTTCCTTTCTGGTAGGTCCTGAAAAAGTATTTTGCACTGGACAATTTCTCTTCCTTTCCTTCTTTAATTCACGACCCGTCCACCAACTGTAAGCTTGTTTCCATGAAAGCTTTTCTGTCCTCTTTTAATTCTTCTTTCTATTTGAGGCAATTAATGAGCCGTTGGAGAACGGTATTTAGTATTGTGGGCCATAAGAGAGGGTCCAAAATGACAGATGAAAATGTTTCATTTTCAGACTGTATTCGACGTAACGTCGAGTTCTCTTCCTCTCTTATCGACGCACCTTCGAGTTCTTGTAAGAGCAGATTCAAATTCTTCCTTGCTCTGATTGAACTCAGGTAGTGGACGTTGCGTCGATACCTTATCGATGTAACCGTCGAGTTGAGGGCATGACTCTGAACTTCATTATCTGCGTCGAGATGAAGTCGACGTTGTGTCGACTTTAGATGGATTCGACAGATATTTTCTTCTGCGTTGAGTTGAAGTAGAAGCTGCGTCGACTTCTCTCGGTACTTCGATAAGTCCATGGCCTCTGTATCGATATCTATTTGGCGTAGCGTCGACTTGATATACTCCGACAGATGGAGTGATTTACTTGGACTTCTTGTCAGAGTAGCGTCGACAATAACTCGATGTTGCGTCGATTTCCATTCGACGCAACTGTTAACTCTACCCAAATTTTGCTTCTCTTGATATGGTCTTGACACCCTAGGTTGAGTGTGACATCCTAAGACATTTAATGACCAGATTCCCCTCACTATACGATGGGTAATACAACCTAAGGGATAAAATCACTTTTTAGATAATTTGTTAAGTTAAATCATATGGGTTTTTCCCAACAGAGATCCGGTGCCAAAATGCAGAAATAGGGAAGGCAAAACAAGAGATGCCATGCGCGTATCCTAAAATCGGGAGTAGAGATGTCGTTACCTTTTGAAATCTCTTCCTTGTCATGGAACAGTCAAAAAGCACGGATGGAAATGAACGCCTTCGAACCCTCTCCATGAAACCGGTCTCGGATTGATGAACGAAGCTCTGAAGCTCCAACAATGGCGGATCTTGCTCTTATTCCTCCTTACTCTCTCCCTCTCACCCTAGCCCTAAAGTCACAAATGACTTAAGAAATAAGAGGGGAGAGTTCCTCCGCCCTACTTAGGGATTTTGGACGCACTGATATGAGCCATTGGATCAAGATCTAAGGAGATCGAACGTCCAGAAAATGCTACTTATGGATCTGGTTTCGCATGCTACCGCCCTGCGGTAACTACCAGAGCGCCGATTCGACTGACCCTCAAGTATCGCCCAGAAGACCTACCGCCAGTGGTAGCGCTAGCGCGCAGAGCTAGCTCTCGACGAATCTATCTCGACGACAAGTCTCTTCTCGACGGCATGACCTGCGTCGACTGGACAAAGCAAAAGGCTACTGCCGACGGTAACTACTACCGCGGCGCGCTAGATTCTAGTCGATAACCTCTCGACGTATCATCTCTTCGACTCAGCGAAACTTCCCTACGACACAGCTCCCACCAGCGGTAGTACTTACTGTTGGGCGTTAGCTTTCTTCTACATCAATCTTACCTTTAAGCGTTGGGAAAACTGGGGTGTTACACATGCTTGGCCGAATTCATTCCCCCTTGGAGCCACTAATATTTACTTCCCCCATCTAGATTCATTCCCCAGCATTAATGCTCTTGGGATGATTCTAGAAAGGCATTTGCATCTATAAAATGGGCATGGATCCAAGGATGAAAGGCCCCTCTCTTTCTCTGCCCATTTAAGCAGAACATGCATTTTAGTTCCTGTATTTTCCATCTTCTAGTGTTAGCTTTTATTTACACTTTTATTTATGCAATGTTTTTTTGTCATGCACTTTTATTTTTATGCAATGAATATTTTATTTTAGCAATCTCTTTTCTTCTCTATGAAATGTAATTTTCTTTCATGCACTCTTTATTTAGTTTGCTAATGTAGTACTTGATCAATGTGAATTTTGGATATGAAATAAATATTCTCTTTATAATCATTTCTTTTCCACCTTTGATTTATTCCTGATTTATCATGCATCGAGTTCATATGTCAGTTATGAATTTCGATATATGTTTTCGTATTCTAGTAGTCGAAAGGATCGTGCGTACGATTCAATCGCTCAGGAATAAAAAGAGTTGAATGCAATCCTTGAAAGATGACGACATAAATCTTCTGGATAGGAGTCAAATCTTATTACGGGATTTACCTCGTTAAAGCGAGTTTTAGGGGTTTCGATTATTGAACGAGAGTTCGGTTGATCAACCTAATCTCAGATGGGCGTAACTTTGAAAGATGTGCGTTCATAATTTGGGAATCTCCACTGTCAAGGCTTGAATTAGACGTTATAAATCTATCTTTTATATTTCATTTCAAAGGGAGTTATGATCATGTTTAGTTTTTTTTTATTTGGTATTTTAGTTTAAATTATAATTTCTCTTAAAATTTTATTCCGTTAAAATAATAGTTAGTTTTCTCAAAGTAGAAGTACTCGGCAGATACGACCTTGATATTCTTCAATATCCTATGCTATACTCGATAGGTACGCTTTCATTAATCGATTATAGATTAGAGAACACGATTTTCTCTATCAATGATATTGAGCTCACTTATTTTGATAATATGCTCCAGAATCAAGAAACAAAGATTAAATTATTAAGAGGGTGGCATGCTCCCTGCCTCAAGTTCAGTCTGGATGTAATGGACAGAGGGACCATGCATGCTACACTGGAACATTGGTTAGTAACAAGTTCCATTGAGTTACAAACTCTTGTAATACTTGGGTAGCAATGATGAATTGTCAGATGTCGCTCATTATTTGTGAGACTATAATTGATACATTCTAGATCAAGAGAGAGATTGTTAGAATCTGTGATATAGAAATAATCAAAGGATTAGTCTTACTACCAACGTAATATGATCTTATAGGGTCACATGTTAAGAACGTATGGTAATTGAATAAATGTTCATGTTCATTTTTACTTATATTATATATAAGTAAAGAACCAAATCTAAAATGATGTTTAATTAATTTAATCATAATCTGGGAGTAATTTGTATATCGAATTGGATTCGAAAAGGGGTGTTAAATTACTATGCGACACATGTTCACATTTGAAGTCTACGTATGTCGACTTGGTGTGCATTTATCATTAATACAGACTTTTCAGATACTATTTGATGTACGTCGACTTGTAAAGTCGATGTATGTCAAGTTGAGAAGTAGCTAGATAGTACTCGATGCGCATCGACTTATAAAGTCGACATACGTTAACTTGGTGTGCGTTTATTAAAGTTTACATACTATGGGATAATACTCGACATAGGCCGACTTGTGAAGTCGACATACGTCGACTAGTAAAATTTAACTCGACACACGAATTTGTCCCTCTTAACGCACAAATAGGCAGTTTATGTAACTGCTATAAATAGTGTCTTTTAGGGTTTTTCAAGTATGTCATTGAGTATAACTCTTACGACTCCTGAAGAACCTGTAGTCATATCTTCTCCTGGAATGAAACTAGTATTTTGTGGAAAATAAGAGACAAGAATCTTCTAGCCTGAGTTCGTTGGACGGACGGCAGATGTTTCTGGTGTTCGTGTGGATACTCGTAGAGACGTAGATCTCGTTCTACATTGTGGTTCTCACACGACTGTTATTCTTCTTGAAATCTGATTTTGACGCATGCATAATCTCGATTCATGAGTTATTGGTGTTTGCTTGGTCATTTCAATATCTTTCTTGTTATTTTTCTGTTGGGCATTAGATGCATAAGAAGCCCAACTATTAGGCGGGCAACTAATCTCACGAGCCTCATTGTCATGGAAAGACGACGACAACAAATTGGTCACATGAACTTTTAGGAGTCCGACCCACTACATACATAGTCCCCTAGGTATGACTCTTTCCTGTACTCTATCAGAGTAATGCCCGCCCTGCTAGTGGCTTCCTCACTAAAATCTAGCAAGAGGGTGTGTGATGAGTGATTTTTATACAATGTTTTTGACATCCATATAACTCTGTTTTGCATTGATTAGCTCCTCATTTTATAGGATTCATCGTCATATTTATCATTTGGTAAAAGTCCATATATGAGCATTTTAAGCTAGTATGGGGTGCATTCCATGTATTTCATGCACGTAGGAGATACTTCTCACCCTCATCTTTGAGTATTTATGAAATTATATACTTTGTTTGCCTCATAATTTCATGTATGAATGTTGCAGGGAGCTTGAGGTGCAGTCTTGGAAATCTGTCGTGAAACACATGACCATGCATGGTCATTGTCGCACGACCGTGTGTGTTCACGATGAAACCCCTAAAACTCCTAAGTTTCAAGTCTGCCCGTGCATTTTAGTCACGCACGACCCTGCACATTCTAAACTCACGATTGGTGTGCATTTAAGGGTTTCTCATGACCGTGCTCGATTACTCGTGCACGATCGTGTGGGTTTACTTGCTTCAGCTCCCTAGGATTTCGAAACTGTGGTTGGTCATGCTCCTTTACGCTCGCACGATCGATGCAGATTAAAGCACATGGCCTCAGTTTGCACGATTGTGCGTATCCCTTCCCTCGCGATCGTGCACATTCTTTTGCTGCCAAATCCAAAGTCTGTGGTTGCTCATGTGCCATTTCTCTCGCACGATCGTGCTCGGTTTTTGTCGCATAATCCTGTTCTGGCTGCTAGGGCTCCACCATTTCACACTTGAATTTATTCCCTTCGTGCATGATTGGACGCCTGATCGTGCGCCTCTAATTTTCCTGATGGCCTATAAATACATGTTTTGACGAGTTCATTAGGATCCTTCAGGAAAACTCGCTCCGGCTCGCCATTTTTCACAAATGAAGAGGGATTCGTCCTCTAGGCCAAATCCTATCATTCAGAAGCTTAAATGAAGATATTTCTCTCCATTTCTTAAATCCGCCAAGCAAGGAAGAAGATGAGGTTGACGTGGACCCAAGCGAAGATCTCGAGAAGATGGGAAAACTCTTGGAAGAGATGAGAACTCTCTTGAGTACCCAGAAGCAACCAAGGATTGCGACAAAAGATAGCACAACCTCCAGGGTTCCGTTGGTACCCGAGGCAAAGTCTCGAGCATTGTTTGTATCACGCTCCCCTCTTCTACCTCCCTAGGCTTTACTTCATTGAGAATCTCTATTTTTATGTATGTATGGATGATGAATAAGTGTGAAATAATACCTAATCTCTATTTTCATATAAGCAAAATTGATGTGCCTATAACAAATTAAAAAAAAAAAACAAATTATATTAAAAAAAAAAGATTATTTGCTCTTTAGTTTGAGCAGCCAGAGCACCGCCATTTTCCTTACATTCTTTGAAGAAGGCTAGGGGAAAACGTTTTTGGAAAGAAGAGAATCAAGCATGGTAGCTACTTTAGAGTTCAGATCCCAACTTTTTGTGCCCAACCTACCGAAATCCATCAAGAGACCCGCCACAAATCGTGCTGCTGGCTGGCCGTCTTCTGTAGGTAAACCAAAGGCACGCTCCGCCGCGGTTTCCGCCGGGGAAGCGCCGATTACCTTCTTTCCTCGTGGAGGAGGAAGGGACGGAGATGAAGGCGGCGACTCTTTGTTGCTTCCATTTGGACTGCGACGGGAGGCACTGCCGAAGCACGTGGCCGTGATAATGGATGGGAATGGGCGGTGGGCTGCTTCTAGGGGTCTTCCGGCAGCCTCCGGCCATGTAGCCGGCTACAAGGCCCTAAAGCTGATGGTCGAGCTCTCCTGCAGATGGGGTATTCGAGTGCTCACGGTCTTCGCCTTCTCCTCTGAAAACTGGCTCCGCCCCAAGGTCGATTTATTAAGGCTTTCTTTCCTGTTTTGTACTGTTTCTTGCGTGCTTGCTCTCCATGCCCCCCCTTTATCAGCTCTGCGTGGTGTAAATTGTCTTCGCAGCCGGAGGTTGATTTTCTGATGACGCTCTTTGAAAATGTCCTCAAGGAGGACTTGCGTGATTTACTGAGGTATTGCTTCTATTCTTTGAACAATCTCTTATAACAAAGAGAAATCCTGTTTCAATTGGGCGATTCCTCTGCCACCGCCATTATAGAGGAAATAAATTACATGTCATGCTCAATTCTGTCAAAGAGAAATCCTGTTTCTGTTGGGCAATTCCTCTGCCACCGCCATTGTAGAGGAAATATTGTGTTTTTTCGCGTATCTGTTTGGTGGGTCGGCGAAGAATGGCTGGGCTGTTCAATCCTAACTTGTAAAAACATTCACTATATAATACCTGAATACATGAATTAGAGTTTCGGATCTAAATTTATGCTTGTCTTGGAAGAACAAATATCAAGTTGAAATGAGGATCTACAATGTGATATTTCTCATTTACTTAAGTACCTAAATTCAAGTCTAAATTAGAAATGTGTTTTTGATCACAAAACAATAATCACAAAGTTTAGGTTTTGTTTTAGCATGTTTTTGAAAAATAACACATGGAGAAAGTAGTTGGCGGTGCGCTCAATAGGCAGTGCACGGGAAAAACACATTGGGTTGAATGCGTTTATGGTCCAATGCAGACAACCTTGTGGTTGAGTTTATGATCCAATGGATAGCTACCTGAAAAAGTGTGGACTGCAAAATAGAACGGATTGAGCTTGTGGAGAATTTTGTGATTTGAAGTCTTGCGATATTATGATCCAATGTGATCTTAGACATCAAAATACTAAATGGTAATGCTTCTGTGGGGTTTCATCAAACCCAAAATTATCATGACAAAGGACAAATCCAAGAGAAATTATAATTATATGCAAGAGTACATTAAACCTTGCATGCCCACATTCAAGAGAATACATTGGAGGCCAAATTGAAGCCCTGTTAATAGGCCGACCATCTTAATTCAAGGAGAGGATTCAATCTAGAAGGAATTTGGTTTTATGGTGAAAGTGGAGGAGATTTATGCTATAAAAGCGAAAAGTTTTGAGGATGGAGAATGTAGATGTATAAAAAAATGAAAATAACACAAAATCAAAATAACAAAATAACAAAATACAAACTTGAGGGAATACCCCTCCCAATCCTTGGCTGGCCATATCCTCTCCAAGAGAGATACCCTACCCTACAGACTCAAGATGATTCCCGATACCTTTTAAAACTTGTCACTCCTTACGTAGACTTCATAGACATGCATAATAAGAAAGATAATGAATACTCTATGTAGTGTCTATTTTTTTACCTAATAAAGACTATCATTAATGCACCAATAAAGACATCTATTACCTGCCTAAAGACTCTCATTTATGCATTAATAAATATATTCATTAATGCACCAATAAAGAGACATACTATCTTATAAAGACATTACATAGTCCCAAAATGGTTTCCTCACTTTCTTTCTTGATTATTGAGCGTGGTTCTGACTATTGTGTGTGGATGTAGCAAGGTCCAACGTTTACTCATAGGATGGTAGGATGCAGTTCTTCCCATTTAATTTAACATTTGTGACCCCCGTTGTAGAAAGTATACTCATTGGCAAGATTTTTGTGATTGGAGCAATAACCTGAGCAATAATGTCTGATTTGATATTCATATTTCTTAAAGGAAACACAAAAAGCTCATTGTCAACGACTTGAGCCTCGTCCACTACTAGATCCCCGTTCACTATTACAGGAGGAAAAATGCAAAATACATATGTAGATGCGTAAGATGCTTATGCAATTTGTTATGGACTGCATTCCATGATTTTTTGGAAGGAAATGATTCTTCCACATTTACATGAAATCAAAGTCAATCAATGGTTGCTCTGCATTCTACAATTAAAAAGTTATAATGACTCTGCATCTATCTGTCTGATATAAAGCTTGATGGTTTCTTTGCCTTGACGAATCAATAATGATGATTGCTCTGTGAATGGAGTTAGTAGCAACTCAAGCAAACGATTATTCGCAACTCAAGTAAACGATCGCTCACAATCCCTTTTCCCTCATGTCTTAAGAGTTGTGTGGAGTGTTAACCCGGAATCCTGCAACCCCAACAAGAGGCGGTCAGCCTCAGATAGAGCAAGGAACCTCTCGACGTTAAGCAACATGGGCGGACACTGTCCAGAGACCGCCCCAGCTTCTCTTTCCAGCCCTTTAGTTAGGGCAGTTATAGGCTATTGTAACTGCACCCTCTCCCTCTCAGCGGTTTCTCTCTCATTTCTGCCCGGTTCTTCTGTACCCCGAGCATCCCGTAATTTTTGGCATCTGCTCGTTCGGGCAGACCCCAATTAGTATAAATAGGGGGGCATAGTACCCAGAAAGGCATGCCGAACTTGAGCCAAATCCTCCCTGTTGGTGCAGACTCAAGCGCCCGTCTCTCTCTGACGAACCAATCTTTGTTACTTGGTTGTAATCACTCTGTAATAGCTTTTACTTGTTGAGTACTAAATCACCGACAACTAAGGCTTGCAGCTGCGGGAAGCTTGGTGTAGTCATTCGCGGCGACCTTCTCCTCTCTCCCCATTCTCTTCCCTGCAACTCTTTGCGATTAGTAGTTGGTCACTTGCAGCCCGGTTCCCCTATCTTTCAGCTCATCGTAGTTGAGTGTGAAAGTTGGGGACACTTTTGGCTCCAACAGAATGAACACGCGACCTTCAGATCCAAGTGACTGAAGAAATCATTGCAATGGTTGGAAGAGGTCAACCACAACATAGTTCGCCCGAGAGCTCCCACCCAGGAGGAGCTGGTGCGGTCACTAGGAACGAGTTTGAACAGAAGTTTAACTTGCTGTTCGAGATGGTCTCCCAACTCGTCAACAGGGAGACACCCCTCCAACAAGAGGCTGCGGTCCCTGATGTGAGATTGCCCCCTCCTGAGACCGCCCTGATTGTGCCCTTGCGCGAAGGAGATTTCGCAGCCCAACAAAGGGATTTTTTCAGAGAAACCACAGTCGCCAACCTTGGTAGAGCTTTGAACTTCGAGGTAGATCATGACTCCTCGGAAGAGCACGAAACCGCCTCACCTTTTACCGACCATATCTGGCACGAGCCTGTTCCGACCAGATTCAGAGAGCCACGACTGTACAACCCCCATATTGCCGAGCGTATACCACGCAGCATGTACAGGGTCGCAACGACACAGATAATCGTAATTGGGTAAAATGGCGACTCGGGCGTAGTCAGGAACAACCGCTCAAGGGCGTCCGAGATCGGCTAAGGCAAAATCACATCCGAACGGAAGGAAAGAAGGAATGGCGGAACGGGTAGTGAAGGCCCCCACTAGCCCGTGCAGGCGAGGGAAAGGGGAAGGGAGTGCAAGGTCCACTCGCCCACGCGGGCGAGTGGGGGGGACGGCCCACTCGCCCACCCGGGCGAGTGGGGGGGGGGGGGGGGGGGGGCGGCCCACTCGCCCACCCGGGCGAGTGGGGGGGACGGCCCACTCGCCCGCTTGGGCGAGTGGGAGGCTGTCCACTCGCCCATGCGGGCGAGTGGGAGGACGCCCACTCGCCCGCTTGGGCGAGTGGGAGATTGTCCACTCGCCCTGCCGGGCTAGTGGAGAGGGGGTGAGTGTCCACTCACCCCCTCCGTCCCTCCCCTCTCCCTCTCCTGATAGCGCAGGAGCTGCGTCCGCTTACCCTCTACGTCCGCTTATCCTCTCCCCTGCTTCCGGGTGTTTTTCTCCTCACCCCCCTCTTTTCCTGCCTAATGGATTTCTCATCAGGGTCTGCGTTTAGCCTATTCAAACAACGGAAAACCGCTATCCGTAGACCAGTTTGAGCTGCGGATAGCCATTCCAAAAGACGGAATTACGCTATCCGCAGACCATTTCCAGAATTCTATAAATAGACCCCCATGGACACCTTGGGGAGGGTTGGCATCTCCTTACCCCCACCCCCCTTAGTGTGTTCGGTTAGCTAGTGACCCTGCCTTCCGTTCGCCAAGTCTTTCGGGCCAACGGTCAGGTGTTGCGAGTGCTCTCCGAGGTGCCCAGGCTCAGCATTGGCTTGGGAGGGGAAGATCTTCGGGTCTTTCGGGTTAGTGGCGGGACCTCCTCGCTGCAGCTCGCGTGGTCTGTTTTCACCTGAATCCACCAGTAGAGAGGTTCTTAGGCTCTAAGTGACTAGCCGTTCGGCTTTACCTGAGATAAGTAAGGGCAAGCTGCCTACCCCTATTTTCGAACGCTGAAGTCGGGAAACTGGTTTCAACATTCTGGTGCGGTGAGCGTGGAACGCAGCTTGTTCGGAAAAACCTAAAGTAGGTCGAATGGCTGGAAGTGAAGAGCTAGAGAACCCACCCCCTCCCGGCGACTACGTAAGGAAAAACGACTTCGATGAGTTCAAGAAGGCGATCATGGAGACCTTGCGCTCTGCACTCACCCCCACAGGCGAGTGCTCGACTCCCCCGGTACCTATCCTCACCTCACCTACTCTAGGTGAGACGGCACCAGCAGGGCCACTTGATAAGGAAGCGCGGGTGGAGGAGGATAGAACTCTTCAGGCTAGGGTGCTGTTTCCTAGCCCGACGAGTGCTCTGCACCTAGGGGAAGAGGCACGGCGAGTGATGCCCATCCGCCAGGTGGGAAGGGGAAGCCCTTTCTGCGAGTTGATCCTGACCGCCCCGGTTCCGGAGGGGTTTAGGGAGCCGGTCATGTCCCACTACGCAGGCAAAGATGACCCTCAGGAGCACCTCCAGTGGTTTGAGGATGCCATGTCCATCAGGCAGGTGACCGACGCCTTCAAGTGTAGGCTGTTCGCTATCTCCTTTCAGGAGAAAGCTAGAGATTGGTTCCATCAACTTCCTCCCGGATCCATCTATAGTTTCGAGGACTTGAAACGGAGTTTCCTGTTAAGGTTCTCTACGTACAAAAAGAGGAGGAAGGGGGCGGAGGCCCTCTTCCTGATCAAGCAGAGGTCGGAAGAGTCGCTGGGAAGCTACGTGGATCGGTTCCAAGAAGAGGTCCTCCTCGTCAATGAGGTCCCTGGACACACTTTGCAACTTGCGCTTACCCTCGGGTTGCGGCAGGGGTTGTTTCGCATGGGCTTGTCCCGGGACCCTCCTCTGTCTTACGAGGAGTTGATGGAGCGGGCAGGACGGGAGATCGAAGTGGAGGCAACAAACCCAGAGTTCGCGGCCAAGATGGCCAAATGGACGGAAGGCGGAGAGAAGTCAGGAGAGGCCCGACAGTCAGAGCTGAAGAAGAAGGAGGAGCCGAGAAGGCAAGGTCCGCAAGGACCTCCTGGGTGGCAGGAGCCAGGGTGGAGACCCCAGCCACCGGCCAACCGACCGGCGTGGAGGCCGGCAGGGGGACCTTTCCAGGGCCAAGGAAGAGGCAATTTTCAGGGAGGTGACAACTACCGGGGGCAAAGGCCCCAACATGCGATGGCCGTAGGCCAAGGAAGGAGAGGGAGAAAAAACCACGGTGGCAGAGGCGGCGGAAGAGGAAGAGGAGGTAGGAGGGAGTCCCCCTTTTGTGACTTCCATCAAGTGGAAGGTCACGCGACAGCTACTTGCCCCGAGTTTCTGGAGGTTAGGGAGGGAAGAGGACCCCCCACAGGGGAAGGGCTGTTGCTGATAGGAGACGGAAGGGGAGAAGGGGAGGAAGAGAGAAGAGAAGAAGGAGAGGAGGATCGGTGTGAAGATCGGGCGGATGCGGGAGCACTGGGCCGGATCGGGGTAATCCACGGAGGGGTAGGAATTGAGGCCACCCGAAAGGGGAGCCTCCACGCTATCTACCGACGAGGCGTCGCTTCCACTTCCCGAACCCCACCCCCAGGAGAGAAGATCACCTTCTCATCCAAAGATATGCCAGCGCATGACGATCCCTTCTGTGACGCCCTGGTGATTGAGGCTGCGGTGGAGAACTTCACGGTCTCCCGAATCCTGGTGGACAACGGGAGTTCGGTTAACGTGGTCTTCAAGAGTGCTTTCGACAAGATGAAGGTGGATCAGAAGAGGGTGGTCGCGTCAGATGGACCACTCTTCGGTTTTTCGGGCGAGAGAAAAGAAGTTGAAGGGGGAGTCGAGCTCCTGGTCACCATGGGGTGGACATCAAAAAACTGCCGGTTCGTCATAGTAGACGCACCGAGCAGCTATAGCGCCATCTTTGGGCGCCCCCTCATTAGTACCTTCAAGTGTGTGCCCTCCTCCTACCACCAATGCTTGAAGTACAACATAGGAGGGTTGCAGATCCGAATCCGCGGGGACCCCAAGATAGCCCGCCAGTGCTACGTCACGGCCGTCAACGCCGTCACTCGGAAGGAAGACGCAGAGGAAGTGGAAAAGGCGATAGAGGCCTTGGCCGGGCTAAAGGTGTCGAAGGAGGTGAAGGGATAAGAAGTCGTCAGCAACGAGGACAGGAGGCCCGAAGCAGCGCAGGACGGCTGAGAATCGAGCAAGGAGGACCCCGAGGAGGTCCGGATGTGCGCCTCATCAAGGGCAGTTATCTTTTTCTTTATGTATCTGTAATGAACCTTGAACACCTTATCTTAATGAATTTGGTTTCGATTAATGGAAGTGACAATGTTTCATGAGGCCTCGAGAAGAGACCGCTGACCGGGCTTGTTCATGCCGGCAGGGCAGGAGAACTCACTCGGTGAGGCAGAGGTTCATATTGGTTAAGGCCCCGAGAAGAGACCGCTGACCGGGCTTGTTCATGCCGGCAGGGCAGGAGAACTCACTCGGTGAGGCAGAGGTTCATATTGGTTAAGGCCCCGAGAAGAGACCGCTGACCGGGCTTGTTCATGCCGGCAGGGCAGGAGAACTCACTCGGTGAGGCAGATGTTCATATTGGTTAAGGCCCCGAGAAGAGACCGCTGACCGGGCTTGTTCATGCCGGCAGAGCAGGAGAACTCACTCGGTGAGGCAGAGATATTCATACTGATTAAGGCCCCGAGAAGAGACCGCTGACCGGGCTTGTTCATGCCGGCAGGGCAGGAGAACTCACTCGGTGAGGCAGAGGTTCATATTGGTTAAGGCCCCGAGAAGAGACCGCTGACCGGGCTTGTTCATGCCGGCAGGGCAGGAGAACTCACTCGGTGAGGCAGAGATATTCATACTGATTAAGGCCCCGAGAAGAGACCGCTGACCGGGCTTGTTCATGCCGGCAGGGCAGGAGAACTCACTCGGTGAGGCAGAGGTTCATATTGGTTAAGGCCCCGAGAAGAGACCGCTGACCGGGCTTGTTCATGCCGGCAGGGCAGGAGAACTCACTCGGTGAGGCAGAGATATTCATACTGATTAAGGCCCCAAGAAGAGACCGCTGACCGAGCTTGTTCATGCCGGCAGGGCAGGTGAACTCACTCGGTGAGGCAGAGGTTCATATTGGTTAAGGCCCCGAGAAGAGACCGCTGACCGGGCTTGTTCATGCCGGCAGGGCAGGAGAACTCACTCGGTGAGGCAGAGATATTCATACTGATTAAGGCCCCGAGAAGAGACCGCTGACCGGGCTTGTTCATGCCGGCAGGGCAGGAGAACTCACTCGGCGAGGCAGGTGATTCATGATGATTAAGGTCCCGAGAAGAGACCGCTGACCGGGCTTGTTCATGCCGGCAGGGCAGGAGAACTCACTCGGTAAGGCGAGATGTTCATATTGGTTAAGGCCCCGAGAATAGACCGCCGACCGGGCTTGTTCATGCCGGCAGAGCGGAGGAATCCACCCCGAAAGGTAGGTTATCTATTCATCTTTATCTAAAGGATCCCATGGCGGGGCAAAACAGCGGATCTCGCTCAAATAACAAAGATCATGTGCAAACCAGAAAAACAGTAAAAGAAAGGCCTTTATTTACAAAAAAGAAGATTACAAAGTTGAGATATCTCATCCCCCCGCCGACCCTTACATAAAAAAGAAATAAAAAGTGAACTCGCCTACATAAGGGGGAAGATAGTCAACTAAAGCATAAGGAGGCCCTTTTGACTCTTAGGAGGAAGGTGAATAATCATGGCTGCAAGAGGGCGAACCAAGGGGCGGGGCGGGAGGAAAGTACTCTGGGAGCACCATGTCAGGAGTGACGTTTTTCCACTCGCCCCAAAACGCACCAACATTGTGAAGAGAGCTGACCACAGCTTTAGCCGTCGTCACCACAGTCTTCCTGCGGGCAACTTCGACCTCGGCAGGGGTAAAGTGGAGAAGATCCGCCGCCCGCGAAGACTCGCCATGTCTTTCTCGCCCTGTAGCGCGTGCCTCAGCAAGCTGAGCTTTCAGACTCTCCACCTCTTTTTCCAAGTCCTCGACCCTCCTCCTAACCGAGTTGGCAGCGTCGGGTCCCTGCATTAGAAAAGCCGTATAAGTGAGAAAAAACAAGTAACAAAAAGAAGAGAGGGTCTCCGTTCGAATAAGGGCAAACCAGGCCCCCTGACGACTGCGCGAGAAGCCTCTCAGTCATCTCAAGACGAGTAGCCAGGTCGGCAGCTCTGTCCTCAGCCTCCCTCCTCGCCGCCTCAGCCTGAGTGAGTCACCTAGAGAGTCTGAGGCTCCGGCGAGCCGTCATATGAGAAAGCTCAGTCGCACGGAGCTGCGCTTGCGAGCTCAGGTAAGCAAGGTCACGCGTGGAACTTTCTTGGAAGGCGGCCGCATCCTGCCTGCCATACAAACCGTAGATCATGTTGTATGCAGCGTTGCTAATCGGCCCTCCCTCGGCCCAAGAAGACTGCCGAGAAGACATCGAGACACGATTCGTCGCTTCATCCCAGCGAAGGAAAGGCTCGCCAACCTGGTCCTTGGCATTACCCCCCAATTCAAAGTTGGGGTGGCAAGCCAACGCGTCCGGGTCATCATCTCCTTTCTCCTCTCTCGCGGCGGATCGAGACCCGCCTCCCCTACGGACAACTCTCCCCCGACGCATCTTCGGCTCCTTTGGCGGGTGAGGGGGAGAGTCCAATTCCACCACTGGCTCCTTCTCCCTCCGTTGCCTTAGCACTGGAGCCTCCTGGTAGGAAGAGCAGACGGCTGTAGCCATTTGAGCCAGCTGATGGGTGGGGGAGGAGGAGCTCCTCCTGGCATGTGGAGGATTCCTGGGAAGGCTCCTCTCACCTGTAAAAGTAAAATGAGGGATTGGTGATGAGATCTAAGTAAGCAGGTAGGGAAATAAGAGGGGGGCTCAGGAGAAGGGGGGGGTACCTGTCCCCGGCGGAATATAGGGAAGGCGATCGACGTTCCTCCGCAGGAATTCGACTTCAAAACCCACTCCCGCAAGGAATTTATACAGCTCGGCCGCCTCGCCATCTACGCGAGGAGCCTTGTATGCTTTCTCTGACCTCTGAACAGGGGAGTAGGGGATCTTCCCAAGGTCACCCCGGACAAAAACGAACTTGTCGCTCCAGTGATGAACCTTGTTAGCACCCTCACAAACTTTCACATGCGCGCCAATGAGGAAGCACACCCCATCGGCAGTAGCACGGAAGATGAACGCCTTTCGGAAGACTGTCAGGTTAAACTCAATACCCTCCTCGCGCAGGTAACAAGCGAAGGCAACCAACATAGATATCCCATTCGAGTTGAGTTGGGCCGGGACAATCCCGAAGTATCTAAGGAATTGCCTCATTTCCGGCCAAAGAGGAAGCCGAAGCCCAAACTCGAAATGAGATAGCGGGAAGGCGAGCCAGTTATCATAGAAGGAGTTAACTGTCTCTCCCTCTGTAGGTCGGCGAGCAACCAGCCCTTCGGGGAGGAAGGACCTCTCAAAGGCAAGAAGTTCCTCCTCCGACACCCTCCCAATAGGGAAGGGGTGGTCAGAGAAGTTCACCGCGCACTGTTCTCGCCCATTCTTAGTAGGTGAGGAGCGGTTAGGAGCCATCACTAAGGGTGGAGGAGGATGAACGAGTATAGAAGCGAGAGGTAGAACAGGAAGGGCAAGCAAGGATATCAAGGTAAGAGGATATGAAAGGGAGAAGGGGTATTTATAAGTAAAAGTAAGAGCTCTTTTCCACTCACCCCCCCCCCCCCCCCCCCCCCCACTCCCTCTCACTCGCTCGTTCCCACTCAACCCCTCGCTCCAACTTCGACTCTCGCACTCGTCATGTCAGCGGCTGCGTCCGCGTGAGAGAAGCAATTCGGTTAAATAAACGCAAGTGCGTCGCAAGCGAAACAAATAACTTAAAAATATAATCGCAACCGCACAAAGCAGGTCGAGTAGTCACACATATTAACTTTATTACATCACACTGCAGAAAGGTAAGCTGAAAGCGGCAAATAGGAGAAGTCGGGCTGGCCCCGCTCAAAGTTGAGTCCACTTCCAAAAGCCCCGACCTCGGTTCTGGGCTGTCAGTCCACGCATGGATCCGACACATTCCTGAGTCAGGGCGAGTTCGTCATTCGCAACACGCATATTAGCCCCCACTCGGCGCAGGTGGTCCGCCACCGGTTCCATCAGGCCACCCGAAGAAAGCCGAACCTCCTCTACTAGCAGGGCATGATCTGCTTCCAGCGCCCCCATCCGCTGCTCCATCGCGCGGGCATGTGCGAAAGCGTTCGGTTCAACGAACCCTCGCCCTTCCCGAAGCTCATGAAGGAAACGCCCCTGCCTCTGAATCATGTCAACCAAGCGGTCCCTCAACTCCGAAACATTAGAGGGGTGCCCGACGAGCTCGTCTATTGCTGAAGGAGAGAGAGGCGGCGAGAGCGCTCCCATCTGTCCCGACCTGCCGGTCGAAGCATCATCCGGACCTGCAGGTTTAGTAAGCTTGTTACCTAGATCCCCGACATGGTCAGATCCTTCTTGGAGAAGACTTACCTTGCGGGGTCCTCGGCTCTTTCCCGTGGCGAGAGGAGTGCTCGCATCGTTGCCCCAAGGGGTACCCCGACAGTGTGCCATAGGTGCCAACGGGTGGGAGACCCAGGGACTTTCCTGCACCAGCTTTAAAAGGGGGTCTCTCGGGAGTACGCCGCTTGCTCGGTTCACGCAGGGGTGGGAATAAGTCCGCCGACATGCTGGGGGAGCCCTCCGCAACCGAGAAGGGAGGTACTGCAAGATAGGGGGGAAGAAGGAGAGTCATCAGTATGGGCATGAGCATGCTTATCAAGCACAGGTAAGGTCACTCACCACGGATTGGGGAGCGGACAGGGGGACTTGTCTGGGTACCCACACTCCCTGATTTAGCTGCCTCGAGAGACCTGTCCCTCCCACCGCGACTCGGTATCACGTCAACTGCCCCCAGGTGCTTGTGGAACTCGGACATTAATGCGGATGAGGAGGACGTCCCACCCGCCGGCTCAGGGTGATGTCTCTTAGGCATAGGTCCCTCCACCTGCACCGAAGAGGGAAGCGAATGCTCCATGACGACAGATCTAAGCTCCGCCAGGTCATCTAGGCTCTTTCCAGAAACGGCTTTGAGGCGGGCGCGAATGTCCAAGGGGGGTTGCATGTCGACCAGTCTAAGGGGAAGGAATGAGAAGGGAGAGGTTTTTGAGTAGAGGCTCACCCCTCTCCGTCCTGAGGTTTTATAGTCAACGGGTGGGACCCGCTCGAATATTCTCTTTAAAAGATCCTACCAGCTCGTCAAATCAGAGGGTTGGACTTTCTTTCCGAGCTTGAGACAAGCTCGCAAAGAGCGGGGATTGTGTACAACCCCCATATTTGCCGAGCGTATACCACGCAGCATGTACAAGGTCGCAACGACACAGATAATCGTAATTGGGTAGAATGGCGACTCGGGCGTAGTCAGGAACAACTGCTCAAGGGCGTCCGAGATCGGCTAAGGCAAAATCACATCCGAACGGAAGGAAAGAAGGAATGGCGGAACGGGTAGTGAAGGCCCCCACTAGCCCGTGCAGGCGAGGGAAAGGGGAAGGGAGTGCAAGGTCCACTCGCCCACGCGGGCGAGTGGGGGGGGGGGGGGAAACGGCCCACTCGCCCACGCGGGCGAGTGGGGGGGGGGGGGGACGGCCCACTCGCCCACCCGGGCGAGTGGGGGGGACGGCCCACTCGCCCACCCGGGCGAGTGGGGGGGGGGGGGGGGACGGCCCACTCGCCCGCTTGGGCGAGTGGGAGGCTGTCCACTCGCCCATGCGGGCGAGTGGGAGGACGCCCACTCGCCCGCTTGGGCGAGTGGGAGATTGTCCACTCGCCCTGGCGGGCGAGTGGAGAGGGGGTGAGTGTCCACTCACCCCCTCCGTCCCTCCCCTCTCCCTCTCCTGATAGCGCAGGAGCCGCGTCCGCTTACCCTCTACGTCCGCTTATCCTCTCCCCTGCTTCTGGGTGTTTTTCTCCTCACCCCCCTCTTTTCCTGCCTAATGGATTTCTCATCAGGGTCTGCGTTTAGCCTATTCAAACAGCGGAATCCCGCTATCGGTAGACCAGTTTGAGCTGCGGATAGCCATTCCAAAAGGCGGAATTACGCCATCCGCAGACCATTTCCAGAATTCTATAAATAGACCCCCATGGGCACCTTGGGGAGGTTTGCCATCTCCTTACCCCCACCCCCCTTAGTGTGTTCGGTTAGCTAGTGACCCTGCCTTCCGTTCGCCAAGTCTTTCGGGCCAACGGTCAGGTGTTGCGAGTGCTCTCCGAGGTGCCCAGGCTCAGCATTGGCTTTGGAGGGGAAGATCTTCGGGTCTTTCGGGTTAGTGGCGGGACCTCCTCGCTGCAGCTCGCGGGCTCTGTTTTCACCTGAATCCACCAGTAGAGAGGTTCTTAGGCTCTAAGTGACTAGCCGTTCGGCTTTACCTGAGATAAGTAAGGGCAAGCTGCCTACCCATATTTTCGAACGCTGAAGCCGGGAAACTGGTTTCAACAACGACTTTCTATGTTTTACAGGAAAGAAGACCCGACATACCATCTCCAAGATTTTGACTCTGCGATCTCTCTTCGGACCCTCTCTGATGGGATCCGTTTTGCAAACTTCTTGCTACAACCTTCGATAAAAAAGCCTGGGAGTGGTTCTTTAAGTTTCCTCCTCGCTCCATCAACCTCGAAAAATAGGAAGTTTGGCCCGGATGCGCTCTACCGGATTAGACAAGGAGCAACTGAGACCCTGGTCCACTACGTGGACAGGTTCCAAGAGAAAATTCTGGAGATCCACGATGTGGACCCTTCTCTCTACCAAGTCGCCTTCACTTTTAGCCTACAAGAGGGCCTCTTCAAGTTCGAAGTTAGCAGAAGGAGGCCAAAGTTCTATGGTCTGATAGAAAAATCCAACCTTTTTATCGAGGGGAGACGACGAACCAGGGGTTCGTCTCCTATCTCTCTGAGCTCGCCCAATAGCGAGCTGTGGTTTCCACATCCCGACCTCCTGTCACTGCCTAGTGACTGGCTGACTGCATCGGCCTCGTCAGAAATTCCAACCGCTCGCAGCACAACGCGGGAGGAATTTTCCTCTCCGTCCTCCACATCGAGCTCGTTAGCACTTTCAACAGATGAGGCCCGTACCACTTCCTCTCCTTTTGCAAGACAAAAGATTGCCTCCTCTAGTTTGGGAAATGACACCAACTCACCCCTGTCAATGTAGTGACGATCAAGAAGAATACACTGACATTGGCTTTCCCATGGACGAAGTGGTGGATATTCTCCAACGGCAACCTGGGTTTAAGAGGCCACAACCTCTCAAAGTAGGGTTCAGTAACAGGAACCAGGAGCTCTACTGCTTGTATCACTGTGATGTGGAGCACGACATGGAGAATTGTAGAGCTCTCTGCTATCTGATTGAAAAATTACACAAGGAAGGTAAGCTGAAAGATCTCCTAGTCGGTAAGACCATCGGTGCCTCCACCTCCGGGAAGGGGAAGGAGGTGGCGGGAACTCAAGCTCTCCGATGCGAGTGTGTGGAGCAGGAAGACGTCGACATCCTCGGGATCATAGGAAGCTCAAGATGTGTGGAAGTGGAGGACTTTGGCCAACTCAGCCAGATAAATTGCATCCATTGTGGAGCCGGCCTGGAGTCATCAAAGATAGCCAACATCAAGCGCCTTCACCAGCGAGAGGTCGCCTCCACCTCTCTTGGAGTAACCGGTTACGGGCCCACCGTCTATCTTAATATATTATCATTATGTTGTATCGAGTCTTTATTATGTTGAGTCTTTATTATGATGAGTAGAGTAGAGTATTTTAGGTATTTTAAAATTTCACATATTGCCCTTGTAGTGGGTATTTACGCCCGTGCCATTTGGGCCTTATATAAGGAGGCCTTGTCTTGTATTTGGGGGGAATCAAAGAATGAGAAACTTTCTCCAATCTCCCTTCTAGGGCTTCATCTCTTCCTCAAGGTTCTTCTCCTCTCACCTCTCCCCTTCTAGGGTTCGTCTTCTCTCATCTCCTCCACCATTTCTAGGGCTTGCCCGTGTATCCCCTCCTCCATCGATCCACCGAAGGCAGCCCATAACAACTTGGTATCAGAGCTTCTCGGTCCTCTTCCGCCAGCGCACGTCAACAACCACCCTCCAACAGCCGTACAAAGCCCCAACTGCCTCCTTCCACTCGCCGTTGCTGCACCCAACACCCTCCGTCTCCCTCGTCAGCCCCCAGTAGCGCCTTCCTCAAGATCCTCGAGACGAGCGCCATCAAAGAGCTCTGCCTGCGTCGTTTCTGTGCCCTCATCTTCCTCGAGCAAGCAGCCGCACACCGATCCCAACCGCAACTTCGTCCCACGACACCACCAGCCCGCGAATCATCATCTCCTTCCTTAGCGCCGCCGAGCCAGGACCCGCACGTCTCCTCTGCTCCAACCAACGCAAACAACCCCCCTTCCGATCGCCATTGGGTGCTCCCTCACGTCTCTTCCTCTGCCTTCATCGACGCACGCCTCCCTCTCTCGTCTCGCTTACTGCTCTGTCCAATCGAACCCACGACGCTTGCCTCTCTCCTCTTGTCTCGAGTCCACTCCCGCTTTTCATCAAGCCATTGACTCGATTTCTTTTTTATTTTTTTCTCTCGATGCCGCTCAGCCTATCCATCTGGAGAACATCCCCATCAAGCCACCTGCAGCAAGTGACACATAAAATAATTAATTAAATTATTATAAATTAATTACTTACTTATTTATAAGTAATTGATTATTAATTAATTAATAATTTCATCATGTCGCTCAACGCTGCAGACCGTATTGAGCTGCTTGTCCGGCTCGCCGAGCTGGACCGCCGTATTGCTCATCGGGAGTCTCGACTCGGCCACCTTGATGCTCCGCCCGACCTCAAGCTCCCCGCCCTCTGCATGTCTCGCGACTCGTTAGTTGTTTTTCTATCACCACCAACACCAGGGCCGGAGTCGTCGCCGCCCCCTCCAATGGTGGTGCCGCCACCGCCTCTCGTCGAACAGCCGCCCCTGCCGCCAGAACTGGTGCCGCCCCCGATAGTCCTCGCTGCTCCACTCGCCACGATGGTTGTCCCTACCACCTGTCCGCCAACACTCCTAGTGCAGCCGCCGCCACCACCAACTGCAGACACGTCCGGCCTACTCAGTGGTCATCATTTCGTCATCACCAACATCGCCGCCGCCTCTACCTCGGTCGGCCCCTGCTATGTCGGCCACTCTATTTCCTCTCCTCTGGCCACCCACGCTACCGACGTTCTCGTCGCTTCTCCTCCGCCCCCTATTCAGCCGACCACCTCACCACCTCCGGTCACCTCGCCTCCGCTTCTACTGCCAGAGCTCTCTCCGGACACCTCGCCTCCGCTTCTACCGCCAGAGCTCCCTCCGACCACATGGCCATGGCTCCTTACCGCCGCTCCGTCAGATCCATTCATGCAGCCGGCTCTTGCCCTCAAGCCACCGACCCTTGTGCCTCCAGCTGTCTTGCTGCTGTTGCCCACCACCGTATCGCCAACACCGCCGGACCCAGTCCTTCCACCGTCAGTCTTTTCGTGGGCACCGCTGCTGCTTGCTGCCACCAGGGCTGCCGCGACACGATATCGAGCGCTATTCTGGCGCGAGGTCAAGATGCCAGAGGCTTCGACCCTCCACGTGGAGTTCGAGCTTAAGGACAAGCTCGATGTCCAGGACGAATGGAGTGTTACGAGCCCATCGTCAGTTATCTTAATATGTTAGCATTATGTTGCATCGAGCCTTTATTATGTTGAGTCTTTATTATGATTGCCTTATATAAGGAGGCCTTGTCTTGTAATTGGGGGGAATCAAAGAATGAGAAACTTTCTCCATTCTCCCTTCTAGGGCTTCATCTCTTCCTCCTCAAGGTTCTTCTCCTCTCACCTCTCCCCTTCTAGGGTTCGTCTTCTTTCATCTCCACCATTTCTAGGGCTTGCCCGTTTATCGGTTATATTATTTCTCTAATATCAAAGCTATGCCAATATTCTTCCTCGCAATGTACGATTACTCTTATGACACAAGCTTCATGTCCATAGATTCTACGTTATCAGTCATCCCGCTATTCTCCTCTACAATGCGCGGACACTAGTGAGTTTCTGTAAGGTCTCATACTATAAAACGAGGTTCTCATCCGAAGGAGCCACCCAACACCACTTGGGTTATTGATCATCCCTCTGAAACTCGAATAATCACGGTTGTGCTTTAGTAACTACACGCTCTATATCTGCAAAAATAATACAACATAGTGGCTATGCATGCCGGTTATTAGTTTGTAGTCCGCACGCCCAGTAAAACGAAGATACATCGTAATTTCATAAGTATTTCTATATACACATCAATCATTCATTCGCAGGTACAAACACAGAAGCCACACAGAGCAGGAGTTGGAAGCAAAATAATCTTTCATTCCTTGAAGTAACACATACAAGTGTTATGTTGACCGCGCTTACATAAAGGTTTCGCACGGTCACTCGCCAAAAAGAAATAAAGTACAAATTGCCATTCGTCCCCAGAAGAGACCGCCACGTCTTTACTCACTTAGACACCATTATCAGTGTTCACACCAACCAACTCGTTTTCTTCGCGCGAGTGAGGTGCGTAATGAGAGGGGGGCACCTCTTATTTATTGGCGCTTCCCTCTTGCCTCGAAAGCCGAAACGTCAGCTGTTCAAGCTCGTGCGGTGACACACTTAGTAATCGCTCCCTCCAAGGTATATCTGCAAAACAACAGGAAGATAGCCAAGCGAGTGTTCGCACCAACAACATGCAAGCGCCACAACACAACATTCACAGAACATTCTAGGCAAATAAAAACGCAAGCAAGACATATTAGCAAGAGAAATATGAGCACGTGACCGCTCACACTATATCGTCACAAACAAATCAATAAGTTTGTAAGCATACAAATCAAATCAACAAACTGTTTTCAACCGCTCAAGCTAATCCCAATCCTGCGGAGGAGCCCGCTCTACACCTATATGTGCCAGACCATCAAAGAGGTCGCTATAGGCTTTGTGAGCAACTGCCAAGCCCCTATTCAGTTGTGAACCAATGTTGTGGAGAGCCTGGACGCCCTTCCGTACCCTCACTTCGTAGGGAATGTTCGCCTCGTCGGGGCGTGACCGCGACCTCGATTCTGAAGCCTAGAGACCTCCGAGGCAAGTGCAGCTATTTTCTCATCTTTATGTTTGTCGCTTCTCTCCAGGCCGCGGACTCCGCCCTTCACGTTCCACAACTCCCTTCAAAGCGACGCGAGCTCTTCATCCCTTCCAACAGGTATCGTCGGCGCGGGTCCTACGAAGGTAACCGTGACACCTACAGGTAAGAAAAGTTTACTTGATTTCATGACTAACCGAAAGTACGTAAGGGCAGATATATCCCTTGTATCTGCCACCGTTACTCGTTCAGGGACTAAATCATGTCCGCCAAAGTCATAAGCATCGGCAACGGATACTACTTCAGGAGATACCACAGTACGCCGGTGCCGCTCGGGGTCAGTTTGCTGGAGGAATTGCTTCTGCAATAGTTCGCCCTGTCTCCGCCGCTCTCTCACCTGTCTATGACTTAACAGGCGCTCACCTGGAGCCGCTCCTACTAAGGGAGGGATGACTACTGATTCAGGTCTCATCGGTTGAGGGGGGCGTAGTTGGGGAGTCTAAGGGAGGTCGTTGCGAACTCTCTCTAGCATCCGCAGCACCTCCAACACCAATTACTCGACTCTCCCCCAGAATCTATGCAACGTCAGCACTGAACTGAGCCAAGGTGCTCGCTGGCCCCAAGTCAACTATCGCTTTACCTCTCGGCTCAGTCTCACGCCGCGTAGCCTCAATCACCGCCCGAGCTCCTTCCTTCGACCACACCTTCTCCACAACTTTCCTCTTCTTCTCAGCGGCCTTCTACGCGCCCTTAGTCGCTTTCTACTTCTCCTCAACAACTTTTTTCTCATCAACATCCTTCTGCCTCTTCTCAGCATCCACCCGCTCTAAGGCCTCTCTCTTTAGACGTAGCTCCTCCGCGACCTCGGCCCACTGCTCCTCGACCTGCAAGTCGGCATTCCTGACCGCATCATCCGCAGGGCCCTCAGCAGTGGTTGCGCCCAATGCCAGGACCTCATTAACTCGATTGTCTGACAAGTCCTCAGCTGGCATAATCCTCTCGGTCTCCTCCACATCCAGATGAATAATTTCAGAGGGAAGCCATCCCTCTTCGCCCTCAACATCAAGTTCTCTGCTCCTTTTCTTGTTGGTTTCCTTTTTGGAGCCCTTCTTCCGCTTCTTTTTACCTGAAGAATCCACCAAGACCGCCGGAGTCATCGCGGCCCCCTGGAGCATCTCGTGTTCGCCCAACTCCTTGGGCGAAGCCTCGCGAGAAAGATCCTTCCCGGACTCATCGTCCACCTTCTCTAGGTACTCATCCAACATTTTGTCCGCAGAATCGAGGGTCTCAGTGGTCACCAGCTTCAGTTGAGCAGAAGTCGGCGTATCCGTCACATTTACCTTTGTGGAGGCCTCAAGAGTCGTGGGAATGGCGGCGGATTTCGGGAGACCGTCCGTTCTCTTCTTCGCCTTCGGAGCAGTTACAGCCGCCGGTACTTTGGACGTGTCCGCCGTACCTTTTCTTCCCTTCCTCTTGTAAGGGGATGAGAGGGTGGTAGTTCTTTTCGCCAGTTTCTCCAGCAACGAAGCGTTTCAAGCAGCCATCCGCTCGCCGGGGTTCGTAACCGCAACAATTTTAAAGGGAATCATCGGAAAAATGATCTTTCAAGCAGCCTAGTCCTATGCTATTTATAGATTTTCGGAGTATTCAAGTCGAGTCGCAGTCTCCGAGGCTACCTGTTTATTTTTTCGAAGTCCACGTGGACTTAAAAAAGTCGGGGGTTATGTTAACCCGGAATCCTGCGACCCCAACAAGAGTCGATCAGCCTCAGATAGAGCAAAGAGGTTCTCGACGTCAAGCAACATGGGAGGACACTGTCCAAAGACCACCCCAACTTCTCTTCCCAACCCTTTTGTTAGGGCGGTTGCAGCCTGTTGTAACCGCATCCTCTCCCTCTCAGCAGTTTCTCTCTCATCCCTGCCCGGTTCTCCTGTACCCGTGGCAACCCGTAATTTTGTTATCTGCCCGTTCAGGCAGACCCCAATCAGTATAAATAGGTGGGCATAGTACCCAGAAAGGCACGCTGAACTTGAGCCAAATCCTTCCCGTTGGTGCGGACTCAAGCTCCCCTCTCTGACGACTCAGCTCTTTGTTACTTTGTTGTAATTACTCTATAATGAGTTTTACTTGTTGAGTAATAAAATCACCTGCAGCTAAGGTTTGCAGTTGCGGGAAGCCTGGTGTAGCCGTTCGCGGCAACCTTCTCCTCTCCCCCCTTCTTTTCCTTGCAACTCTTTACAATTAGTAGTTGGTCACTTGCAGCTCCCTTCCCCCAGTCTTTCAGCGGTTCGTAGTTGAGTGTGGAGGTGGGAGACACCTTTGGCTCCAACATGGAGCTTGGACAGAAAAAGCTCCAACACCCTTCCTTTCCAGGATGGCTTGGAAAAAAACATAGAAATTCTTTCTCTGTTTTTTTTCGGAAGCCAACCGACACCCAACTCCCGCTCCCCCAGATCCCCTCGCCTACTCGCCTGACCTCGACACCACCTCCTAAGGGCCCGACGACCTCCGACGACAACTCCCCGGCCTGCAGCCAAGAGATTGGACGAGTCCTCTGTCATTTCTCCACATCTCCGTCACCAACAACCTCCGATTCTCTCTGAGTCGCTTCTTCAGGCGCCGACGAATCTTTCATTGTTGTCCTCAGGCGCCGACGACCTTTCCTGTATTTCCAGAATTGGTCAGCAACCTCCACACCCACTGATTCAGGCCTCCATTACCCCCGGCTTCCTCTCCTACTTCCGTCCAGCCTTTCTACTCCACTGTTTGGCCGCCATTACCTCTCCACACCCACTGATTAGAGGTATACCGAACGAGACTCCCCTTGCTCATAACACACTAGTTTAATTTTATGTTATATTTAAGTGGACTTTAGAATTTCAGAGCATGCTTGTTCTACTTTCACTTTGCCTCTTTGTCGTTAATTTTCTTATTTTTGTTATCCCCAAATTTCTTGCTATTATGCTGTAGATGAATTGTTTCATAATGCGGAGAGCGTTTGAACGTTAGTCGTTTGCAGGTAGTCTTGCGAAGGCCTAAATTAATTATTTCATTTTACTGCCTTGTAATTCGAGCGTTACTAATTTTTAAATGATCTCATTCTCAACTTTTATCTTTTAAAATCAATTTCTGAATTTCAGTTTACATCAGGTGGTCAGGGTTGTCTTGTTAGTTTCTGCTTCAAGCAAAATAATTAATTTGTAATTGCTTATTTCCATCAGGGAAGATATTCGAATATGCATCATTGGGGATTCTTCAAAACTTCCAAAAAATCTTCAGAAGATGTCTACAGAAGTCGAGGAAATTTCACACAGAAATTCAAAACTTGATTTGGTTGTTGCTTTAAGCTACAGCGGCCGAACTGACATCGTCCAAGCCTGCCAGAAGATTGCCCAAAAGGTGAAAAAGGGTATACTTAATCCTGAAGATATCACTGAATCTTGTGTTGCCCAAGAACTAGAAACAAGCAGTGCTGTTGGATATCCTTATCCTGACCTACTTATCCGAACCAGCGGTGAATTGAGATTGAGCAATTTCTTACTGTGGGAATTAGCATACACCGAGCTATACTTTTCGCAGTCACATTGGCCAGATTTTGGAGAAGATGAATATGTCGAGGCTTTACGTGCATTTCAGAAAAGGCAGAGGCGTTTTGGTTTAAGAACAGCCTTATAGTTCATGGTAATGATATCGGAACTTATAGACATATTCTTTTCCCATTCCACCTTTTTTTTATTTGAATTGTTAATTACACTATAGTTTTGCTATGTAAATAATGCTATTGCTAATCTTCCTTGTTCTTACTGGCTCGTGGCATAATTCTACAGAATCTCCAAAGCAAACAAGCTCATCTTTATGCTCATACAGGTTTAGAAAGTCATGTATGGTGGCAAACGATATTGCAACCTGCAATTAACAATCTCTGTTTTCTCCCTCTTTTACCTTATTTTTCATAACAAATTTTTTTTTTTGGAGTAGGTCAAAGAAGACCTAGGTCAAAATTGTAAGTCAATTCAGATCATACCCGCCTTTCCACAGATTAAAAGTATGTATCCGCATCGCATCTGCTTCTATGATACTTCCATTTTATTATTTGTTTGTTTCTTCACAATGATGTTTGTCATCACTTCACTGCTCGAATCTCTTTCTTTTATGTTATGAGTAGTCATATGCTTTTCCTTTCTATGGTATGAATATTATGAAGTTGAATTATGTGTGAGCCCAATATAACCCTTTATGAGTTACGGTATTTTGTTTGACCTCCAACTAATTCACAAATTTCTGCATCATCTTGGCATACCACCTTAGCAAAGATTTCGACATCACCGCCATTCACCGTATCCTTTTTAGAGGAGATAATGGCAGAGAGGGCGGGAAGGAGGGTGGTGATGGCGATCACATTTCACGGGAGGGCAGACTCTTATCGGAACCCGCCCGAGTCTACTTATATGGGAGGCGAAGTTAGGATCCGAGCCGGTAGTCACATTCAGAGCTACGATAACATATTCTATGCACTTTTATTTCATGTATATTTAGTGGTTTTATGTTTCGGACGACCGTAATGAGTTCTATGTTTATAAATATGGGTATAAAGACTGATTTTCAGATATCGCCGAATTTGGACAGATTTTCCGTGCTCTTGCGGTCTCTTCACGGTGTCGATTCCGTGGATCCTTCGTGCTGAAGTCAAGGTAACTAACTACCTTGTCACTAACCATAACTACCGTCCCACACATAACCGCCCAAAACTATCCACAACCACGACTAACCACTGCCATATATTTTCATAACCCACTCAAATCCACTCTACCACCACTCCTATCCGCCGAAACAGAGACTCATATCACGATCGTCCACTCTACCACCTTAACCGCAATGTGAACGCCTACCACCCCGCTACCCTTACTGAAAATCCCCTAGATCACCCAAAACAGAGACTCCCGGGCAAGATCTTCATAACTTCCAACCCTAGTATCCAGTGGCGGACGCAGGATAAATTTTCTCTGTGGGCGGACTACTAATTTATTTGAAAATTTTAATTAGCAAATATAGAAAAAAATGTTTATAATATAATAATGTTAACTTTTTATATTATATTCATAATTTGAATGATTTTTATACAATTTATGTAAATATAGAGAAAGTATGTCTATATTTTTTTAATTTTTTTTACAATGTCTAAATATAGAAAAAAATATCTACATTCTTAATGATTTTTTTACTATATATTTAATTATAGAAAACATATCTACACTCTTAATGATCTTTGTTGTCTAAATATTGCATTTTGGCAAAAAATTAAATATTGGTGTTACGAGGATTTGAACCCAAGAACTCACTATGCCAAGCCTAATTAATTGTCTATTTCTGAATAAGTATTCTATATAATATCTATAACTATAAGAACAAAAAATAATTTTAATGTAATATTCTTAGTGTTTTTATTTTAAATTGAGTGTGGGCGGCCGCCCATACTCGGCCTCATGTAGGTCCGCCCATGCTGGTATCGCTACTTTCACTTACAACCACAGTCGGCCTTCCCGATCACACAAATTCCATTTCCAGGTTCAATTCTCGACTGAGATACCTTGGCTACCCCTCCCCTCTAACAGAATACTAATTCCAGTCCAGATTTTGGTCTACAACCTCTGATGTGAACCAGAATCGATTCGATTTTAAATTAATAAACTCGTTTTTTTAAATATGTAGCGCAAGAGAGATGTTCACGAATAATGGTAAGCGACATTAACAATATGAAATAATCTTCCACATGCTTATCCGAAAAAAATAAGAACACGAAAATTTAATAATTAACGACAAAAGGCACAATGACATTAACAAAATAATTATAAATAATTAATAAATAATCAATAAAGAAATAATTAATTGCCTAAGGAGAAGAAAATAAAGCAGAAAAATAATTAAAATAAACTTTTTTATTTTTAAAAAATAATTCCCTAAGGAGAAGAAATTAACTAAAAGCAGAAGAAAAAAATAATTATGAAGAAATTAATTGCCTAAGGAGGCCGGCTGTCGTTAGGCTTTTTAGGAGAAGAAAATAATTGCCTTTAAATGTGGAAATAATCTTTTTAATTTTAAATCAACTTCTCTTTTTAGGTATTTGTCCTGATAGGAGGTAACATGAAATGAATTCTTTTGAAATAAAGAATCAAATATGGGATTTCCAAAAGACTTCTTTCCATCTTAGATTAATTATGAAGGTAGATTTTGATTTTAATTTTAATGTTGCCTAAATTAAAACATGCTTAATTTTAATAGATCGTTTGCCTTAATTACCATTATAACTAATTTGACGAATCATTTTATTCAACGACTTATTAGACGATCACTTCAATAAGCCATAACAACGAGCGCGATACAAAATATCAAGCACATGTGTGATAAAAATAGACGTGTGCTAAAATAAATATATGCTAGTAAAATAAAGTCATAATGCATGCGACACATGTTGCATCATTTCTCTCGGGGTTGAAAGACCTTGACCCAATCGAGAGTGTAATGTTGCCTGCGACAAAGAAGTCCGACCGTCGATCTGAAAATGCTCCGCCGCTATCATGCTGCTGTATACCCAATACCTGAGTAGATTCCGCCAAGATAAGTCCGAAAACGAAATGTGGTGTGTGCAATTCTGGGCTGTGGTAGGAAGTGGGGCAAAGGGAAGATCCTTCGCTGCAGCTCATGACCTGCAAACAAACTCCCTTTCCTGAAAAATACAGGAAATCAAATTCCTTCAGAAAAATATAATTCCCCGTGATAAAATCAACCATGAAATTATAGTTTTCCGAAGATGCTCGCGAACTGTTAGTCATAATTTTATGCATAATATTTAAATGATCGGTAAAAATCAAAGCATTCAAGAGATGTGGATCACAAAGTGGGAGAGAGTGAGGTTCAAAGAAGCATGTAGGAAGCAAGTAGACTCGACCTGTGGAATCATTAAATCACGTCGCATCAAGCGCTCTCCTGTTAGACACCTACGAGCATCTATTAGATCAAGATCAACTACTCCAAACATATCACCCGCTAGAATCTGATTAAACAACAAAACAACAAGAACACTCAAGCCTTTATCTCATTATAGTGGGGTCAGCTATATGGATCCTCTATCGCCATTGTGCCCTATCTTTAGTCATAATCTCACTAATGCCTAGGTACACCATGTCTTTCCTTATAGTTTCATTCCAAGTCTTCATTGGTCTACCCCTCCCCCGTTTAACATGCCTAGTGACTAAACTCTCACAACGCCTAACAGGTGCCTCTAATGGTCTTCTTTGTACATGTCCAAACCATCTCAACCGAGCTTCTCATATCTTCTCTGCAATTGGTGCCACTCCTGTCTTATCCCTGATACATTCATTCCTAATTTTATCCAGTCTCGTGTGTCCACACATCCACCTAAGCATTCTCATCTCCGCAACTCCCATTTTTTGTTCATGTACACAATTGACTGCCCAACTTTCAGAACCATAGAGCATCGCTGGTCTAGTTGCAGTACGGTAAAACTTGTCTTTAAGTTTTAATGGTACTTTATGATCACATAAGATCCCTGACGCACCTCTCCACTTCAACCAACCTACTTGGATTCTATGTATCACATCTTTATCAACACCTCCATCTTTTTGAATTATCGATCCAAGATATTTAAAGCACTCACTGCGGGAAATATCTTGATCACCCAACTTAATAACGAAGTCTTCCGTCCTTCTTGTACTGCTAAATTTAAGCTCCATGTACTCCGTCTTTGCCCTGCTCAACCTAAAACCCTTCTTTTCTAAAGTGTCTCGCCAAGATTCAAGTTTCACGTTTACACCCTCGCGCGTTTCATCGACCAAAACAATATCATCTGCAAACAATAAACACCAAGGTATTGCTTGTTGGATATGTCCGATGAGCTCATCTAAGATAAGGGTAAAGAGATAAGGGCTTAAAGCTGAACCTTGATGTAAGCCAACAGTGATAGGGAATTCCTATGTTAATCCTCCAGATGTCCTCACCCACGTCACTGAATTTGTATACATATCTTTGATTATGTCAATTTATGATACATTTACACCTTTCTTTTCTAAGGCTCTCTATAAGATCTCTCTTGGAACCCTATCATAAGCCTTCTCAAGATCGATAAATAACATATGCAAATCTTGTTTTCTTTCTCGATAGTTGTCAATGAGTCTCCTCCAAAGATGTATGGCTTTCATGGTCGACCGCCCTGACATAAATCCAAATTGAATCTCCGAGTTGCTTGTCTCTCGTCTTACTCTTCTTTCTATTACTCATTCACATAGTTTCATGGTATGACTCATTAATTTAATTCCTCTGCAATTAACACAATTTTGTATATCTCATTTGTTCTTATACAAAGACACCAATATACTTTCTCTCCGTTGGTCCAACATCCTCTTTGACTTCAGTATCTTATTGAAGAAACATGTAAGCCACAAAATTTCTTCTTTCCCTAGACATTTCCATACTTCGATGGATATATCGTCTGACCTAACTGCCTTTTCATCTTTCATCTTCTTTAAAGCATCATTTACCTACGATACTTGAATTTTACGATAAAACATTATGTTCCTATACTTCTCCGATTTACTGAACTCTTCCAAGATCAGTTCATTGTCTTTTGTTTCATTATAGAGTTGATAAAAATATCTTTTTCATCGCTCTTTAATAGCCACATCATCCATCAAAACTGTATCTTTTTCATCCTTTATGCATTTAATTTGACTTAAATCTCTTGTCTTCCTCTCTTTAGCTCGAGCAATTTTATATATGACACGCTTTTCATCTTTGGTATCTAGTCGTTTATAAAATTCGTTATAAGCTTAACTTCTGACTTTACTTACTGCATGTTTAGCTTCTTTCTTTGCGGTTTTATACCTTGTCAAGTTTTTATCATTCCTACAAACGTAGTGTTTTATAGCTGACACTATTTGCCCCCACTTTATCTTGCACTTTCTCTTTCCACCACCAAGATTCTTTATTTGGGGACGCGCGACCTTTTGATTCTCCAACTACGTTCTTCTCATTTATCCTTAAATGCAGAGACATAACTTCCCATGAGACATTAAAATCAACATAAGGGTCATCAATTAGTTGTTCAATAACTGCTGTCTTGAAAGCAACATATTTTTCCATCTCCAAGTTCCACCACTGAAGTTTTGACAACATTTTTTGTCCTTATCTTAAGTTTATTATATTTAATTGCACGTCCAACATCATTAACCTATGTTGTTTTGTCAAACTTTCTCATGACATGACTTTGCAATTCTTACAAAACATTTTATCTATTTTGCGAGTCATAAAATAATCAATTTGTGACTTATTTGGTCCGCTTTTAAACGTAATTAAATGTTCTTCCTTATTCATAAGAAGTGTATTTGTCACAAATAGCTCATGTACTATGTCAAAGTCTAAAATAGTTCTTCCTTCATTTCTTTTTTCATACCCAAATTCTCCATGAATGGCTGTATAATTTATATTTTTCTTTCCTACATGTCCATTTAAGTCTCCTATGAAAATGTTCCCTCTTTGTGAGATTTTCCTTACTAAATCATCCAAGTTTTCCCAAAATTGCACTTTAATAGCTTCAATTAATCATACTTGTGGCGCATAAGCACTGATCAGATTAATAATTTCCTTTTCTATGATCAATTTAAGAGTTAAGATTCTATCACATTTTCTACTTACCCCAACAACTCTATCCCTCCAAGTAGTATCCACAATAGTATCTACTTCATTACTTATTTTATTTTTTCCTGTGTACCATAATTTAAAACTTAAATTGTTTAAAATTTTAGCTTTCTCACCCACCAATCTAGTCTCTTGCAGACACAAGATATTTATCCTTCTCCTAATCATCGTATTCACTATTTTCATCGTTTTTCCCGTTAGGGTACCTATATTCCAACTTCCAAACCTAAGTCGGTCACAAATCTTACGATATGCTTTCCTAAGACGTCTAATATATGAGGACTTTTGCCTATTTAACACTATACCCATATCCTCTTAGAGGTGTAGCGGTTCTTGCCAAGACGCCACATTCGGACCAAACAACGATGACTCTTGCATATTTAACACTACACCCAAGTCCTGGAGATGTAGCGGTCCTTACCAAGACGCCGCATTCAGACTATACGATACATTCCTTAAGGGGAACAATCTAGCTTTTGCACAATTTCTCAAATGATCCATATTCATAAGAGTGACTAAATTTTACGCTGACTATCTACCAAACACAATCCTCACCATTTTCATCCGGGCTTGGGACCGACATAGGCTTGTTTAGAATCTGACTAATGCTACAAAATTTAAAATTGATCAAAAATCTACCATTTAAAAATGTTCAGAGAAATCCTTTAAAGTGTGTGTCCCTATGAGGAGTAAAAATCCTAGGGATCGTTACTATCCTCATAATACGATTTTTCGAAATAGATATTTAATTTGATGATAAAGTTCATTGTGCGTGTTTAGACACAAGATCATGGGGGCATACTAAGATTATGGTCTCCAAATACAAAGTTAATACAAGGTGATGACTCTGGTGTCAATGACAAGCGAACGTCAAGCATAATGTCTATGGGCTCAGGGGTGTGCAGATGTAGTGGACTAGAAGGGTCAGGAAATGTGGAGATCAAATCGATATTATCTAAGGTGAGTGACACATCGCTTTCAAGTTCTTCCTGGAGCAGGGGCTTAGGAAGAAACTTGGTGGCTAAAGATTGTGATATAGTGGGGGCAAATGGAGTCACAATTTCAGTCAGAATGATAAGATGAAGCGGAAGAGGCTCTCCTTCCTGAAGCTGGGGCTCGGGAAGAAGCTCTACGACTGAGGGAGTGTAATGGCGGAGGTAGGTGCAGGAAAATTGCTAATGGAGGTGGTAATACTAGGGGAATCGATGACCATGAAAGTGGCAGCAGCGATGAGGCTAGAGAGAGGTCTATCAATATACCTAAACTCAGACTCCACTCTACGAGCCATATTAGAAACTTTTTCTAATTTGTGATAATTATGCATCTCTAGTTGGTCCCTAATGGAATGGTGTAACCCATGCAGGTAACGGGATACAGTCATCATATCGCCCTCTTGAATATCTAACCTAGACCGAAGAACTAGAAATTTGTTGGTATACTCATTCACCGATAAACACCTACTTTGTAGATTTTGGAATCTGCGATATTTAGTTTGGAGGTATTCGAGGGAAACATTGTGTTTGCGCAACTCCGTTTTAAACTCAACCCAGGTAGTGAAGGGAGGCAACAATAACTTATCTCTCATGTGTTTGAGTTGTCTCCACCAATCTAATGCGAGCCCCTTAAGCATATATGTCACATACTCGACTTGCCTATTCATGAGTATTTGACTCACTGAGGAAATACCCCCATATATGACACCAATTTAAACATTCATTAGGTTCTAGACTTTCATAAAAATCACTGGGGTGTGTGAGCTCTAAGCGCTTAAAGTTTGTGTTCTCTTCATGCCATGAGTGTACATTTGACCATGTTTCTTATTAATGGTGATAGACGCTATCATCGCAGATAAATTTTTAATTTGGGCATTTAAATCTCCCATATTATTCTCTAAACCCACACTATTTTCCTTTAGTTTTCTTAAAACAACATATTATTCTCTAAACCCACATATTATTCTCTAAACCAGCCGATGCCGGTCCCAAGTCCGGATGAAAAATGATGAGGGTTGTGTTAGGTAGACGACCATCGTAAAATATAGTCACCCTTATGAATATGGATCTTTTGAGAAATTGTGCAATACCTTGGTGTTTAATATTTGCAGATGATATTGTTTTGGTCGATGAGACGCGTGAGGGTGTGAACGCGAAACTTGAATCTTGGCGAGACACTTTAGAAAAGAAGGGTTTTAGGTTGTGCAGGACAAAAACAGAGTATATAGAGCTTAAATTTAGTAGTGCAAGAAGGTCGGATGACGCCGTCATTAAATTTGGTGACCAAGATATTTCCTGCAGTGAGTGCTTTAAATATTTTGGATCTATAATTCAAAAAGATGGAGGTGTAGATAAAGATGTGATACATAGAATCCAAGTAGGTTGGTTGAAGTGGAGAGGCGCGTCTGAGATCTTATGTGATTGTAAAGTACCATTAAAACTTAAAGGCAAGTTTTATCGTACTGCAATTAGACCAGCAATGCTCTACGGTTCTGAGTGTTGGGCAGTGAATGGTGTACATGAGCAAAAAATTGGAGTTGCGGAGATGAGAATGCTTAGGTGGATGTGTGGTCACACGGGACTGAATAAAATTAGGAATGAATGTATCAGGGATAAGACAGGAGTGGCGCCAATTGTAGAGAAGATGCGAGAAGCTCGTTTAAGATGGTTCAGACATGTATATATGAGCCATTAGAGACACCTGCTAGGCGTTGTGAGAGTTTAGTCACTAGACATTGTAAATGAGGGGGGGGGGGGGGGGGGGGGGGGGGGGGTAGACCAAAAAAGACTTGGAATGAAACTATAAGGAATGACATGATGCACTTAGGCATTAGTGAGACTATGATTAAAGATAGGGTGCAATGGCGACAGAGGATCCATATAGCCGACCCCACTATGGTGGGATAAAGGCTTGAGTGTTGTTGTTTCTTAAAAACATTGATTTTAAATTAGCTTTACATTTTAGAGATAGAAATTATTTAGATTTGAGGAAAAAAACAAATTATTTATATTTAAAAAAATCTTAATTCAAAATTATATCTTGAAATACTCAAATATTTAGAATAGTGAAATATTTTAATGCGAGAGAATATTCAATTGATATTTTTTTGTTTTTAGTTATATTTTTTTAACGAGAGATTGAAGGATTTTTTTAATCTCAAAAGAGCACGATAAAATTTGTTTTTATATAATGATCTTAATTGATTTTTTTTTCTTTAAAGCTCAAATAATTTTTTTTTAAGTCGAAAGAGCAAATGATTTAAGAGTAAATACATTTTTGAAGGAAAAAAAATCCTAATAAAAAAATTAAACTTTAAAACATGAAAATAACATATTTTTGTTAATTAAGAATACCTTCTGAGAGTAAAATTTTTGCTCTCTTTTAACATATTTCATTAGGAGGAGGTGCCCCATTCTAAGGGAGAAATCAATCTTCCACTTCAATTTAAGCTCCATCGATGGATTCCTAAGTGAAGAGAAGTTGATTTGGAGGTCTAGGCATCAACGATGTGGGGATTTGAACAACATGAAGAGAAAACGGGCAAGTAGGAGGAGGTGCAAGCTCTATCTTCTACCCTAGACGACAATAGAGGTTCCTGAAGAGTCGGAGTGACAACCCGTTCTCTTCCCATTCCAAGGAATAGTCTCTTAGTTCTTCCCGTATTCGCGGTGCTACCTTCCTCTCTCCCTCTCTTTTCTTAGTTTTCTTATTTATTTCATGGTTGAATGCATGCAATTGAATGTTATTTGGATTTTTAATCTTGTTTTGTATTGGATAATCTTTATTTGATATGAAATAGGTTTTGCCCTAAATTTCTCTTGTGGTGGAATAATGAATACTCTCTTGTTTGATATTGTCATTTGCAATGTTGTGTTAGTTTAGGTTAAGTGAATATGAATTAAATAAAGCTCTTAATTGAATATTCTCTTAGATAATTCAAGGTTTAGGACGTCCTAGTATCTTCATTTGCGCTCAATGTGATTCCACATTTAGTGTATTCACCGTCTTATATTACTTCGGTCGGTGCATTGCTGACATTAATCCGCGACGATAATGACCGTTGTAGTTTCAACGGTCAGAAAGCAGATAAATAAGAAAGCACAAAAGATAGCATCTAGAAGACAAGAGTTTATAGAGTTTCTCCAATCAACTGGGTACATCTTCTCTTCCACATATCAGCGGGCTAGCACTGCCTCTCGACCAAGGTGACAAGTCTTTTCATTTGGAGACTCCAACCCACAAGATATTTTCCACTAGAGATCTAACAACCCATGCATCTTGTTGAAACCAGCAACTGGTCTCTTGAGTTCGGACCCACTGGGGGTGTAGCCGATGCTTATTTCTCCCTCACTAGACTCTCTTGACGGTGGATGCTGGAAACGGAAAAGACCCAAGGTTGAAGCGAGGAGGTCCCGCCACTTACCCGGAAGATCTTAGAGAGCTTCCCCTCCCAAACCAAAGCTCAACCGGGCACCTTGGAGGGCACTGGCTGCCAACCAAAACTAGCCTAGAGGAGAGGATGCTCAAAAATCGGATCTCCTCCAAGGTGCCCTTAAGGGTCTATTTATAGTTTTTCTTAGGCTGGTCTGCAAATAGCATGAATCCGCCTTTTAATTTTACTAAACACACCCCAAATTGGTCTACGAATAGCCTAACTCCGCTGTTCTGAAGGGCTATATGCAGACCACAAGGGATATTATGGTCATTTCCTCCTCACTGCCTTCTGGGCGAGTGGTCCGTGAGGGAACCACTCGCCGAGTTCCCGCTTGACTGGGCGAATGCTCAAGCCCTGAGCGAATGGTCCGTGGAGGCACCACTCGTCAGGTTCCCGCTTGACTGGGCGAATGCTCAAGCCCCTGAGCGAATGGTCCGTGGAGGCACCACTCGTCAGGCTCCCTCTCGCCTGCAGCCTACCCCCACTAATCTGGAGATCCTTTTTCCTATCTTGGTACGGGCGAATGGTCTGGATGACCCCTGTCCCATCAACTGACTCGAGGGACCCACTCGCCAAATACGGGTTGTACACAATCCCCGCTCTTTGCGAGTGGCTCGCCCACTCGGAAAGAACAGTCCAATCCCTTATTTGGTGAGTGCTTGTTGAGTGGGCCCCGCAAGATTCCGTGGGATAGGATAACGGTGGGACCCACGGAATCTTGCGGGGCCCACTCAACAAGCACTCACCAAATAAGGGATTGGACTGTTCTTTCCGAGTGGGCGAGCCACTCGCAAAGAGCGGGGATTGTGTACAACCCGTATTTGGCGAGTGGGTCCCTCGAGTCAGTTGATGGGACAGGGGTCATCCAGACCATTCGCCCGTACCAAGATAGGAAAAAGGATCTCCAGATTAGTGGGGGTAGGCTGCAGGCGAGAGGGAGCCTGACGAGTGGTGCCTCCACGGACCATTCGCTCAGGGGCTTGAGCATTCGCCCAGTCAAGCGGGAACCTGACGAGTGGTGCCTCCACGGACCATTCGCTCAGGGCTTGAGCATTCGCCCAGTCAAGCGGGAACTCGGCGAGTGGTTCCCTCACGGACCACTCGCCCAGAAGGCAGTGAGGAGGAAATGACCATAATATCCCTTGTGGTCTGCATATAGCCCTTCAGAACAGCGGAGTTAGGCTATTCGTAGACCAATTTGGGGTGTGTTTAGTAAAATTAAAAGGCGGATTCATGCTATTTGCAGACCAGCCTAAGAAAAACTATAAATAGACCCTTAAGGGCACCTTGGAGGAGATCCGATTTTTGAGCATCCTCTCCTCTAGGCTAGTTTTGGTTGGCAGCCAGTGCCCTCCAAGGTGCCCGGTTGAGCTTTGGTTTGGGAGGGGAAGCTCTCTAAGATCTTCCGGGTAAGTGGCGGGACCTCCTCGCTTCAACCTTGGGTCTTTTCCGTTTCCAGCATCCACCGTCAAGAGAGTCTAGTGAGGGAGAAATAAGCATCGGCTACACCCCCAGTGGGTCCGAACTCAAGAGACCAGTTGCTGGTTTCAACACATCTCTTTTGAAGGGAGAGCCCGATAACCCTTTACAGTTGGTGATTTGAACTTTGAATGCTTTAGCTCGAGCAGAGGTGTCTCTAGAGAAGAAAAACTATTTGAATCCCAGAAGAGAGGAGATTCAGTTTCCAGAGTGTAGGAGGAAGAAGAGATAACGGGTTTTAGGTACCGTTTGGCGCAGCTTACGGGCTCCGGTGTGGCAGGTAAAAAACGGAGCTCTCTTCATAAGCCGTGTTTGGTAATCGTCCGCTCTCAAACGCCGGTTCTAAATTGCCGCGGTTTATACCTAGGGCTGATCCGCGGTTCATTCCTCCAGCTCCACCGCGCCGCAAGCGCGATTCCTCGCTGCGTCTTCTCTTCTTCGTTCCCGACTCCCTCCCGACGGCGAAACCCTACCCCTCCGCGAGTCCTTCTTCCTCGCCTCTCTTCTCCAGTTGAAACGCCGGCTCCCAATCGATCTCTGCCGGCTCCCAATCGACGCCTCTTCCGATTTCTGCTCCCAATCGACGCCGTTTCTACACCCGATCTCCTCTCCTAACAGCCTCAACTCTTCGAGATCCAACATCAGGTATCTACTCACCTGATATCCTCTATTCGTTTGTAATTTTTGTAGGGATATGAATTTTTTTGTTTGTTCTTTTAGGTGTATACTCACCCAATTTTTGTTTGAATGAAATTTTTCTTGTGTTTGTATATGAGTGTTTGTGATTGTGTGTGTGAGTGTGCTTGATTGTGTGTGTGTGTGTGTGATGTATATATGTATGTGTGTGTGAGATGGCTGCTCTATATATGTATGTGTGTGTGTGTGTTGTGTATATATGTAGGTGTGTGTGTGTGTGTTGTGTATGTATATATATGTATTTGTGTGTGTGTGTGCTGTGTATGTATATATATGTATTTGTGTGTGTGTGTGTGTGTATGTATATATATGTAGGGGTGTGTGTGTTCTATGAATGTGTGTGTGTGTTCTGTGTATATATGTAGGTGTGTGTGTGTTCTATGAATGTGTGTGTGTGTTCTGTGTATATATGTATGTGTGTGTGTGTGTTGTGTATGTATATATATGTAGGTGTGTGTGCGTGTGCTGTGTATGTATATATATGTAGGTGTGTGTGTGTATATGTAGGTGTGTGTATGTGTGTGTGTGTGTGCTGTATATATATGAATATGTGTGTGTGTGTGTGTGTGTTGTGTATATATATATGTATTTGTGTGTGCTGTATATATATGTATTTGTGTGTGTGTGCTGTGTATATATATGTAGGTGTGTGTGTGTGTGATGTATATATATGTAGGTGTGTGTGTTCTATGAATGTGTGTGTGTGTTCTTGTTGGGATTAGACGCGACGGCGGCGACTCTTCCCTCCAACGTGAACAGGGACTGCATCTTCTCAGCGGGCGCTGAGAAGCATCTCAGCGGACGCTGAGAAGCATCTCAGCGGACGGCCCCGCTTCCCAGCGGACAGCCCCTCCTTCTTCCCAGCGGTTTCTAGCTTCCTATTTTTCGGGTCTCATCTCCAGTCGGCTTTTAATATAGTGTGTGTGTGTGTATATATATTTGTGTGTGTGTGTGCTGTGTATATATATGTAGGTGTGTGTGTGTGCTGTGTATGTATATATATGTAGGTGTGTGTGTTCTATGAATGTGTGTGTGTGTTCTGTGTATACATGTATGTGTGTGTGTGCTGTGTATATATGTATGTGTGTGTGCTGTGTATATATATGTATGTGTGTGTATATATATATGTGTTTGTGTGTGTGTGTGTGTGTGTGTGTGTGTGTGTGCGTGCTGTGTATATAATGTATTTGTCATGTGTGTTTGTCATCTAATTTTAAAAAATTGTAGATGTGGAAACCAAAAGATGGAGGGATATCAGCTATATGGGATCAAAATGATATCTCTATCTTTTGTGACTTATGCATTGTTGAAATTGAGCTCGGTAATCGGCCGACTACACATTTCAACAAAGAGAGATGGAACAATCTAGTGGTAAAATTTGAGCAGAGAACCAGAAAGAAGTACGATAGAATTTAAATGAAAAATAAATGGGACCACCTGAAAAAAGAGTGGAAGTTGTGGGCTGAGCTCAAAAGAGGGGAAACAGGTCTAGGTTGGAATTCCTCCAGAGGAACCATCGATGCTTCAGACGAATGGTGGGATGAGAGGTTGAATGTAAACTAAAATATTTGCATTATATTTAATTAATTTCTTGTATTATGTTGTTTCTTATATTTAATTAATTTCTTGTATTAGGTTGTTTCTGCCGCGAAGAAGTTTAGGTATGGAGGCATAGCCCCGGAGCTTGAGGAAAAATTGAACATGATGTTCAGTGCAGTTGTCGCCACTGGAGTTCATGCTTGTACCCCTAGCACTATGTCCCAAGGCCGTGAGTCTATTGATGAGCGTGGTATGTCTGATGATGACAATGTTCCGATTGAGATCAGTGAGAATGCAGAGAGTATTGATCCATCCGTTGCATCTGGATCTTGTAAACGACAGAAGAAGGGGAAAAAGAAGACAGCAAGCTCAGTCCTAGTTGATTTGGTGGAATCTACTAAGGATATCGGTTTATCTCTCCGGGAGCCGCCGAGGACGACTTGCCCATTCACAATTGCCCAAGCTTTGGAGAAACTTGAATCCTACCCAGAGATATGCCAGGAGTATGATTTTTTTGATTTTGCTACAATGTTGCTGATGGAGAAGAACCATAGGGAGACCTTTATGTGTCTCAGGGAGGAGATCAGGGTTAGATGACTGCGTACACGCTACGTAAAAGGGGCTGAGTAGGAGATGCTGTGTAGTTGATATGTTGCAACTTTTTTTGTTTGAGCTATGTAGGAGATGCTATGTATTTTGTTTTTACATCTTGATACATTAACTATGTTTAAACCATGTTATTTAATTTGCTTTTAGATGCTATGTAGCTGATATGTTTCATCTATGTAATTTTGTCATGTTGCTTTAATTTTGTTTGTAAATTTTTTTTTTGTGAATCAGAGAATGTCCAGTGAGGACTCAGATTCTTCAAGTGATGAGTATGAAAGGGTTAAAAGACGTCATGTTGCTGCCTATCATCAAGTTCTAACCTCGATGATATATGTGTTAGCTGAACACACCAGTTTATTCAATTCGAGCACACCATGCATGACATCAAAACAAACTGGTGATAAATGGCTGGGTGATTTAGTTGGTGGGCATCCGGGTAGATTTCATAATGCTTTCAGAATGCCAAAAGTAATATTTTTTGTTCTACTACAAACGTTAGAACAAAACTACGGATTACAAGGTTCACGAAGGACCGCAAGTAGAGAGGTCCTTGCAATTACATTATATGTTCTATCACATAACGAGACCATCAGAAAAGCAAGTGAGCGGTTTCAACATTCAACCGAGACTGCTAGCAGATATTTTAGCGAGAGTCTTCGTGCATTACTGCGCCTTGCAGAAGATGTTATAGTGCCCCAAGTCAGAGATTTTGTTAATACGTCACAAGAAATAACGGGAGATGCGCGGTATATGCCATTTTTTAAAGATTGTATTGGTGCAATAGACGGAACACATGTTGATGCAAGTATTCCAGTTAAAAACCAAGTACCGTACATTGGGCGTCATGGGGTTACTACACAAAATGTTATGGCTGTATGCGACTTCAACATGTGTTTTACTTTCGCCATGGCAGGTTGAGAGGGATCTGCGCATGATAGTCGGATTTTTAATTTTGCTATAAGCAATCCAAAGTATAACTTCCCGCACCCCCTAGAGGTAATGATGTTATAATTGTACTTCATACATTACTTCTTTCCTATTTTTTCATTAAAATTTGTGCGTTAATCACGCAGACAAGTATTATTTGGTAGACGCTGGATATCCACTGCAAAGAGGGTATATAAAACCATATCCAGATACACGATACCATCTTCCTGGTTTTGCTCGTGGTAATCGTCCAGTGGAGGGACTTCGAGAGATTTTCAATCAAGCGCACTCTTCTCTTAGGAGTGTGATTGAACGCACTTTTGGTCTATGGAAGAAAAAATGGGCAATACTGTGTGATATGCCTACATATAGTTTTAAGAAACAAACACATATCGTCCTGACGACAATGGCTTTGCATAATTTTATACGGAAACATCCATCACGTATGGATCCTGATTTTAGAGAAAGTGAGAGCCAGCGTACGGGAGGCGGAGTAGGCTCACAGAGACGACATGATACATGCACTGATACATCAAGTGGTGTAGACGAGATGTTAACACTGCGTGAGTCTATAGCGCAACAACTCTATGATGCAAGAAGGTAAGATTCTTTCCTCATATTTTAAATTTTAATTTAATATAAGAATCTAATATAAAGTATTTTTAATTATGTAGGTGATACACCGAAATATTTGCATGCAGCTGATGGATCCGTGCGTTGAGAGTTTAAAATGTTTTTTTGTTATGTTGTTTTGTAATATCTGAAAAACATTGAAATTTTATTTGGTATGTGGTGTGACGTTGATTTTAAATGTTGAAAATGATTTCAGGTATTAAACAAAGAATTTAAATTAATTAGAAAAAATTAACCTAAAAAAACTTCATTTTTGCCAAACAGTTTTTACAAAACAGCTTATCAAAAGCTCTGCAAACTCCATTTCACACAAACAGTTTTTTAACAAAGCTCACCCAAACTGGCCCTTAGGCTCTGAGAGCTTTTCCATTTACTTGTTGAATGTGATGAGTGCATTTTGCATAGTGTTTTTGGCATGCATTTAACTCGATTTTGCATTGATTAGCTTCTCATTCTATAGGATTTAGATTCATATTCTCTCGTTTCGATCATAGAGCATATATGAGCATAGTTGAGTTATTTGAGTGCATATCATGTTCTTATTTCATGGTGGAGATTTTCTCTCCCCCTCTTCTTGAATTATCTAATTTTATCATTTGAAATCGTCATGCATTAAGTTTAATTGTTTGTGTTGATGTTGGGGAGGTTTAGAAGAGAGTTTGGAACATGCCATGAATATGCACGACTGTGTGTGATCAATGTCACACGATCGTGCGCTTTTGCATGACCGTGCTCCATTTCTTCACACACGACGTGCACATTCATTTTCCTCTACTCCCGTGTTTTTCTCCTTTCTATTGGAGCTCGTGTGCCATCGGTCACGCACGACCGTGCGTGAGTTACTGCGCACGACCAGCATTTCGCACGCCCGTGTGGGTTTCTTCACACACAACCGTGCACGTTCTAATGATTCATTTTATTCGTTTCTATTGTTGCTCGTGCGGAAATCTTCACGCACGACTGTGTGCGGTAATTTGCACACGGTCGATTCTGTGCCGCTCGAGCGCGTGTTTTCCCGCTTATATTTTCATCTCTTCTTGAATGATCGTGCGCTCGAGTAGCGCACGACCGTGTACGGTCAATTTTCTTGACGACTATATATACCAATTTTGACAGGAATTTTAGGTTATCTTTGGTTTTTGGTTTTGTTTTCGTTCCTGAGTGGTTGTAGGCTATGGTTCTTCACCAGGGGCTTCCTCCCATCATTCCGAAGCTACGAGAGATATCCTCTATGACAACGCCTTGGAAATCGCCACTCAAGGAAGAGGAAGATTGTGATGTCGACGCTACAAACCCATCGAGAAGACGAGGCATGCTTGGTTGAAGGTGACAACTTCTCCAAGTTCCTGGAAGTAGCCAAGGATCATCACGAAGAAAGCTCCGACTCCAGTAGCTCCGTTGGGATTGGAGGAATAGTCTCGAGTAGCGTTTGTATCTCTTTCTTCTCTTTCGACCATCTAGATTTCTTGGTACGAAATCCCTACTCTATGAATGATGTGGTTGGTATTTTTATTGTATGAACTTGCGTAAGCATGTCTTGCCTAGGTAAATGTCATTTGCTATATGTTATTCTCTTCGTTCTTCTTGCGGTTGTGATTGAGATTGCTTGGTTTTGTGATTGCGATGAGGTGTGTGCGACCCTCGAGTCTTGTCACCGTATTTGAGCGAAGAGGTGTTTGCGGCCCTCGAGCCTTGCCAACGTTTATGAGCGAAGGGGTGCCGACGTCCCTCGCCCGTAATTTAGATCCTCTTTGGCACATGCTTAGTTTAGTAATCAACCCTCAAACCAATGTAACTCCGACATTACCTTCATCTCTTAATCTTCACAGCGATAAAGCCACTCAAATTCACATTCCTTGAGATCTATATTAGAGGATCATACTCTGTTTTAATTATTACTTTTACCGATACACTGTGACGCCCTCTTCACACGAGAGTGGTGGCCGCGTGGCAGTCAAATTTTTGGTGCAGTTGTCGGAAAATTATGATTACGTGTGGGTTCTTGTAGTGAAAATTCAATGATGAATGTTTATGTTTCTCTGTATATCACGCGATTTAGTATCTTTTTTTATTGTACGTTTTACTAATAGATAACTATTTACCATCCTATAATAATTTATTTCATCTTCTTGGGTTTTGCGCTTGTTCCTTGACAAGACATCTCAAATAATGCAAAATTCGAATTCTATGTTAGAAGCTTCGACCGATCATGATTTAGCTATTTCCTTATGTGCACTTGCCGACCACCATTCTGACCGTTTTGAGATTTCATAGTAAATTATACGTATTTTAGTATAATTTTTAGCATAGTGAATATTGTACATATTTCATGTAAATTATTAAATAAATGATTTGTTTTAGTTAATATTTATTTATATATATTTTTATGTAAAAATGAACTATTTAAGTAAGTAAATATATATGTAAATGTACATATATAAAGTATACTAAATATATTTGTAAATGTATATGTAAAATATTTATCAAAATAAAAACTATATCTATATATATATATATAGGTAAATATAAGCTATAATTAAGTTAAATAAATAATAACTCTGTTTTTTTTTAAACTTTTTTTTTATATTTTAACTCGATCCCGTCGATCGACGGGACGGGATGTCGATCCCTTCGATCAATCCCGTCGATATTTTAACTTTTTCCCTTGAAGCATTCCGTCAATTACCTTCCCGCCGATCGACCTCCTATCCCGTCGATCGACGGGACGGGATGACGATCCCGTCGATCAGCTTCCCTTCCAGTCGATTTCTCTTTGAGCCTAAGTCCCGATCGACATCCCGTCCCGTCAATCAACGGGACGGGATGTCGATTTTCCATTCCCTTCTATATAATACACAGTTATTCGATTCTATTAATATATATATATATGTTCTTTTCCTTACAAATGAGCGTACTTGGCTCAGTGGGATCGAATCCAGGCCAGCGCCATTTTTGCTAGATTAATTCCAGCTATACGCACCCCAACCCGCCAGCTGCCCTTCAACCCACCAACCTGCTATCCGCACCTCTCAAGTTCTCAAGTCTTGCACGCCTCTCATAAGTCAAGCAGCCAGCTGCCTTGCCAGCTCCCCCCCTTTTTTTTTGCTATCTGCAGCCCTTTTTTGCCTATAAATATACGAGGCTTTTCTTATTTTTAAGGGTTCAAAATTTTAGAACCCTAAGTGTTTTTCTTGTGAGTTTTTTTAGTGTTCTTGTGAGTTTTATTTTAGTGTTCTTGTGAGTGTATGTGGGTTTTTCTTTATGTTTTTTCTTGCTCTTGTTTGAGCTTTCCCAAGTTTAGACTTTATTTAAAAAGTTGTAATATATCTTTAACTACTATATGCAAGAAGTTGCCTTTGGTGCAACATTCAAAATTGCCAAATATAACCTCATTCTTTTACTCCAATGACTTAAATATATATTATGAAAAAATGGAAATTCATAAAATATAATGGCTATTTGTGTAATTACACTATATCCCTATAATAAAAAGAATGATGGAAATTCATAAAATTCAAAAGTTTTTAGTAGACCTCCTACACTTACTATGGTAGGTTATCATTAGACCTCCTAAACTACTTTAAAATAATTTTTTGTTAAAATATAATTATTTTTGAATTTTTTTTATAAAATATTAATTAAAATTTTTGTACGATCATTTTGAGTACTCATATGTATATGTTCTGCCCGGGGCAGGCTTCGCGCGAAGCCCGCCGTCGCCGGCCAGGTACTGTCGCGCTTGGCAATAGGGGCGGAGCCCCGTGCCTGTCACTCGTATATTTATATATAAGAAAGTTCTTGTTCTTGTTCTTCGTGTTCTTCTTGTTCTTATTTTTCTTTTCTTTATGTTGTGTGTGTGAGTGTGTGAGTGTATGAGTTAGTGCCTTTTATTTTTATTTTAACTTAGTTTTACTTATTATTGTGTGTGAGTGTATGCGTTTAAGATTTTCGGCTTTATTTCAATTTCAGTTATTTAAATTCCCGTAGAGTGCGTGTGTATGAGATAAATTTTTTGCTTTATGTCATTTCAGTCATTTAAATTCTCGTAGAGTGCGTGAGTGTATGAGATAACGTTTCTGCTTTCTTTATTTCAGTCATTTAAATTTTCGTAGAGTGCGTGCATTTTTAATTTAGTGTGTTAGTTTCCTTTTTTTCTCTTCTTTTCTTTATTGTTTTTCTTTATTTTTGCTAACCGCACGTAATCGCGTAATTATTATCGTCATCGCTCTTTCAATTTCGCAAAACTAATCACTCGTTTAATCTATAAAATAATAGTACATTCTTAAAAAGTAGATGTAATTAACAGGATCTGGAAAAATACGATCTTGATATTTTCTACAAAATATTTTATACTATACGCGATAAGGTATACTTGCCTTCATCGAAAGATTAGTTTGGATAATAATTACAAAAGCTTGCAAAACTCCTTTTCTATTTACACATTTAGAGAATTCGGCGCCGTAGCCGGGGCGTAATCGTCGATATTTCGAAAGAAGAAAAGACTGTTACTTCTATTCCTCAAAATAGGATAACGGTTAGTTTCTCGAAGTAGGAGTACTAGCGAAACTCCTCGAAAACGGCCGCCTAATTCTAATATCATCACAAAAAGGCTTTTGCAGAATCTAAATTTTAAAACATCAAGTTTTTGGCGCCGTTACCGGGGACTTGTTGTTATTTTGAAATAAGAATCGCTATTAATTTTATTTTCTACTTCTTCCTCCCTCTTTTTCTCTCGTACATATAATTTTTAAACAAAAAAACCCCAAAACGAAATAAAGCTAAAAAACTCAAAAAAATAAAATCAAAAATCGAATCATTTATATATATCTTCATCCAAAAAAATAAATTAAAAAGCTCTTTCTTTCATTTATTTATATTATCATCAAAGAGCCCACAAAATCAAATCAAAATATTTTAAAAAAGCTCTTTCTCTCTTCCTCTTGAATATATTATCTTAAAAAAAAAACTAAAAAAAAAAATCAAAACTTTTTTTTATAGAAGTCTTTTTTTTCTCTCTCTTTCTCTTCCTCTTGTATTTATTTAGCTTCAAAAAAACTCAAAAATCCAATAAAAAAAATTTACAGAAAAGAAAAACTTTTTTCTATAAAAGTACATGACCCTGAGAAGCTGTTCGGATAATCTGGAATTTGCTATTGATCCCGAAATCGAGCGCACTCTTCACGAGCGCTTTCGATCTCATGACCAACATCAACCCTTAAATCTCGAAGAGTTAGCCGACGATACTATAGCGGATAACATGACAGATCCCGTTCCAAATGCGGCCCCGCAGTGGACCATGACCTACTATGCTATGCCAAATTTGGAAGATACTGGGTCAAGTGTCACTCGCCCTGCGATAGCTAATAATAATTTTGAAATAAAATCCAGCATAATTCAAATGGTACAACAGTCGATTCAGTTCGACGGTTTGCCAGTTGAGGACCCAAATCTGCACCTTTCAAATTTTTTAGAAATATGCGACACATTTAAAATTAATGGCGTCAGCGATGACGCCATTCGTTTATGCTTATTTCCCTTTTCTTTGCAGACAAAAATCAAATCGTGGTTAACTTCTCTTTCGAGAGGGTCCATAACCACGTGAGCCGAGTTGACTGAAATTTTTTTAACTAAGTATTTCCTCCGTAAAAAATCGCTAAATTACGCACAGATATCACATCCTTTATACAATTCGATTCTGAGTCTCTCTACGAGACTTGAGAGTGTTTTAAAGAATGTCTGCGTAGGTGTCCTCATCACGCGCTATTGTTGAAATCAAGACTTGGTCTCTTGTGGAGTTCGAGCCCTCAACAAGTTTGGGGGTGACCTCACACTTACTTCTCCCAAGGGAGAGCTCTAGGTTGAAGACTTAGGAAACTAGGAACAAGACCATGGGCTCTGCGAGGAGGTCCCACCACACACCCGGAAGATCTTAGAGCGCTTCCCCTCCCAAGTCAATGCTAAGCTTGGGCTTGGAGGCTCTCTTCACCCACCAAAAGAAACTTGGGTAGAGAGAAGCCTAAAGAGAAGTCCCTCCAAATGGTTCCCCCTTGGTCCTATTTATAGGTTTCTGGACTTGGTCTGCCAATAGCCATATCCTGGCCTACGAGACGAAAATGCCCCCAAGTTTGGCCTGCCAACAGCCAAATCACGTCATTTCGAGGCGCTAAACGCAAACCGCTCTACGGGGCCGGGCGAGCAGGGGGCAAGCCGCCTCCCTCGCTCGCCCTCTTACTGAGGCGGGGCGAGCCCGGGAGGCCGCCCGCCTCTCCGGCTCGCCCCCTGCTGGGGCGGGGCGAGCCCGGGAGGCCGCCCGCCTCTCCGGCTCGCCCCATGCTGGGGTGGGGTGAGCCCGGGAGGTCGCCCGCCTCTCCGGCTCGCCCCATGCTGGGGCGGGGCGAGCCCGGGAGGCCTCCCCTCTCCGGCTCGCCCCCTCTGCTGGGGCGGGGCGAGCCCGGGAGGCGGACCCTCTCCGGCTCGCCCCCTTGTTGGGGTGGGGCGAGCCCGGGACGCCTCCCCTCTCCGGCTCGCCCCCTCTGCTGGGGCGGGGCGAGCCCGAGAGGCGGACCCTCTCCGGCGCGCCCCCTTGCTGGGGCGGGGCGAGCCCGGGAGGCCTCCCCTCTCCGGCTCGCCCCCTCTGCTGGGGCGGGGCGAGCCCGGGAGGCGGACCCTCTCCAGCTCGCCCCCTTGCTGGGGCGGGGCGAGCCCGGGAGGCGGACCCTCTCCGGCTCGCCCCCTTGCTGGGGCGGGGCGAGCCCGGGAGGCGGACCCTCTCCGGCTCGCCACCTCTGCCCTCCTTGGGCTGGGCGAGCGGGAGGCCGTACACTTCCCCTGCTCGCCCCCCTCTTCGGAATAATCTGGGGCTGCGCCCCTCGGTCTTGAGCCCGTCCGACAGCTCACCCGCCCCCCTTACCTGGGGCAGTGCCTCTTAAAAGATATTGGGCCTAATGACATCTTGGGCCCCATAGATCCACTCGGCGAATACAGGGTTGTACAGGAACAAGATTTCATTCTCTACTCTATCCAAAAGAAAAAAAATTGAGTGGGATGAGAGGATAAAATTCATCACCCCCAAATCAAAAATCTCTTCTCTTACCAAGCTTCCCCTACCCCTTAGCCAATAAAATTGAAAACTAGATATAAATTAAAAAAAATTTGAGAGAGCATAATTAGTAAGTTTTAATTATTCTTAAAAATTTCTTTAAAAAAAGTTAAAGTTCTTATAATTCTATTCTAATCATGGTGCTAATTATTACAATTATTTAGGTCGCTACTTAGCTAACTTTAGAAGTCTTATTGGCTAAAACTTTTTCGCTCTTTTTAAATCATTATCACGATGTAAGACTTACCTCTTTAAATCTCTTAAATTTATTTCAAGCTTACTTTCGATTAAATAAAATTTTGGTAAATTAGAAATTTTATTAATGTCTTATGGGTATCTCTTACTTTTGCTCTGGAATAACAAAAGCTTAAGTATGAGGGTATTTGATGAATAGTAAATTATACGTATTTTAGTATAGTTTTTAGGATTGTTTTAAGTAAATATTGTACATATTTCATGTAAATTATTAAATAAATGATTTGTTTTAGTTAATATTTATTTATATATATTTTTATGTAAAAATGAACTATTTAAGTAAGTAAATATATATGTAAATGTACATATATAAAGTATACTAAATATATTTGTAAATGTATATGTAAAATATTTATCAAAATAAAAACTATATCTATATATGTAATTATAAGCTATAATTAAGTTAAATAAATAATAACTCAGATTTTTTTAACTCGATCCCATCGACGGGATGGGATGTCTATCCCTTCGATCAGTCTCGCCGATATTTTAACTTTTTTCCCTTGAAGCATTCCGTCGATTACCTTCCCGCCGATCGACCTCCCATCCCGTCGATCGACGGGACGGGATGACGATCCCGTCAATCAGCTTCCCTTCCAGTTGATTTCTCCTTAAGCCTAAGTCCCGATCGACATTCCGTCCCGTCGATCGACGGGACGGGATGTCGATTTTCCATTCCCGTCTATATAATACATAGTTATTCGATTCTATTTATATATATATATATATATATATGTATATATATGTTCTTTTCCTTACAGAGCGCGCTTGGCTAAGTGGACTTGGTTTGGCTAGCCTCCTTTGTTGCGCGGGATCGAATCCAGGCCAGCGCCATTTTTGCTGGATTAATTACAGCTATCCGCACCCAACCCGCCAGCTGCCCTTCAACCTGCCAACCTGCTATCCGCACCCCTCAAGTTCTCAAGTCTTGCACGCCTCTCATAAGTCAAGCAGCCAGCTGCCTTGCCAGCTCCCCCCCCCTTTTTGCTATTTGCAGCCCTTTTTGCCTATAAATATGGGGGGCTTTTCTTATTTTAAGGGCTCAAAATTTTAGAACCCTAAGTAAGTGTTTTTCTTGTGAGTTTTTTTTAGTGTTCTTGTGAGTTTTATTTTAGTGTTCTTGTGAGTGTATATGGGTTTTTCTTTATGTATTTCCTTGTTCTTGTTTAAGCTTTCCCAAGTTTAGACTTTCTTTAAAAAGTTGTAATATATATTTATATATAAGAAGGTTCTTGTTCTTCTTGTTCTTATTTTTCTTTTCTTTATGTTGTGTGTGTGAGTGTATGAGTTTGTGTTTTATTTTTATTTTAACTTAGTTTTACTTATTGTTGTGTGTGTGAGTGTATGAGTCTAAGATTTTCTGCTTTATTTCAATTTCAGTTATTTAAATTCTCGTAGAGTGCATGTGTGTATGAGATAAATTTTCTGCTTTATTTCATTTCAGTCATTTAAATTCTCGTAGAGTGCGTGCGTGTATGAGATATCTTTTCTGCTTTCTTTATTTCAGTCATTTAAATTTACGTAGAGTGCATGCGTTTTTAATTTAGTGCGTTCTTTTCCTTTTTTTTCTCTTCTTTTCTTTATTATTTTTTCTTACCGCACGTAATCGCGTGATTATTATCGTCATCGCTCTTTCAATTTTGCAAAACTAATCACTCGTTTAATCGATAAAATAATAGCGCGTTCTTAAAAAGTAAAAATAATCAACAGGATCCGGAAAAATACGACTTTGATATTTTCTACAAAATATCATATACTATACGCGATAAGGTATACTTGTCTTCTTTGAAAGATTAATTTGGATAATAGTTACAAAAGCTTGCAAAACTCTCCTTTTCTATTTACACATTTAGAGAATTTGGCGTCGTAGCCGGGGCGTAATCGTCGATATTTCGAAAGAAGAAAAGACCGTTACTTCTATTCCTCGAAATAAGATAACGGTTAGTTTCTCGAAGTAGAAGTACTCGCGAAACTCCTCGAAAATGCCCGCCTAATTCTAATATCATCACAAAAAGGCTTTTGCAGAATCTAAATTTTAAAACATCAACCTCATCCAAATAGGTCTTCAAACCATTCAATTCAACGGTCTTCCTGGTGACGATGCCATCTATTACATTCAAACCTTTCTTGAAGTTTGCGGCACCTTTAATTATCCTGGCTGAAGAAACGATAAAATCAGGATATGCCTCTTCTCTTTTTCGTTTCAAAAGAAAGCAAACACTTGGTACCGAGGCTTGTTAAAAATTCTTTTTCCACTTGGGAACAGTTGGAACAGAAGTTTATTTTCCATTTCATCTCCTTCTCAGCAAAGGTTGGAGCAACACCATGAAATTCTAAACTTTTGTGAGGAAGTAGGTGAGTCCATTGCTGACGCTTGGGAAAGATTTACTAGGCTTCAACGCTTATGCCCGTGGCAAGACATCCCTGATTTTACCCTGATTCAGGTATTTTATTTTGGTGTTTCTGTTTCCTTTCGTACACATTTTGATACTGCCGCAGGTGGAGCTTTTCTGAGAAAACCTTTGCACGAGACAAAACAAATTGTGGACAACTTTGTGCCGTCAATGGCCTGCTTCTGCCAATGCCTTGGGATCCCCTCTATTCGTCGCTTTCGCATCTGCACCACCCGAGAATGAGGGTCCCGATCAATGCATGGGGGCACAGAGAAGCTCAATGCATTCGTTGAGTAGGTTGACCAAGCAGTTAAACATCAACATGAAATAGCTTTGAGGATGCAAGAGTGGCTTGGTTCATTAGTTAGCACTGTTCTGTGACCTTGGCGCGTCAATTAATCTCATGCCTTTGTCCATCTTCAGGGGACTAGAAATTGGTGCTATGCGCCCCACTTGTATGCCACTCCAATTGGCTGACCGTTCAATTAAAACACCACAAGGAGTCATTGAAGACGTTTTAGTGCATATGGGAGATTTCTTTTTCCCGTTGGATTTTGTTGTGCTTGAAATGGAGGTCGACAAAAATCCCTCTTATTCTTGGTCGTCCATTTATGGCTACCGCCCGTGTCATTGTTGATGTAGAACAAGGAAGGCTAAAGTTAAGAATTGGAGATGATGAGGTAATCTTCAACATGCACGATGAAATCGAATCTTTGGGGTGCAAACAACTCTGACATTTACAAACTTGAAGAAATATGTTCTTGTGAGCTATCTGACTCAGATTGCCATGAGATTATTTTTGAGACCTCAACTGATTATGACCAAGCTGAGATTGTAGAACTTGACCTTTGCTGCTCACCGCCTGCAGATGATCTATTCGTACAATTTTTGCCACTTGACAAGAAAATGTCAACCTCTCCCTCCGAGGCTGCCCCACCTCCGGGCCCTTTGCTAAAACCCTTGAGCACCTAAAGTATGCCTATCTCGGAGATCACGACATGTTACCGGTTATCATCTCTTCGTCTCTTTCCGCTGATCATGAAACCTGTTTATTGAAATTTGTCCATCAACGTAAGGGGGCATTCGACTGGATCATTGATTACATCAACGGCATTAGTCCCGCTATTTGTATGCATAAAATTTTAATGGAGAACCACAGGACACTAGCACGGCCGTAGCGGGTTTAAACCCAAAGATGCAAGACGCTGTGAAAGATGAAGTTATCAAACTGTTTGATGCCAGAATCATCTATCCGATTAGCGATAACAAGTGGGTCAGCCCTGTTCAAGTAGTTCTAAAAAATGGTGAGATAACTGTGGTGGCCAACGAACAGAATGAACTTCTGCCTTCTCACATTATTACCGGATGGCGTGTTTGTATCAATTATTAGAAGCCGAACGAGGCGATAAGAAAGGATCACTTTCCCTTACTTTTTATTAATCAGATGCTGGAGAGACTTGCAAGACATGAGTTTTACTGCTTCCTTAATGGTTATTCAGGCTACAACCAAATTATGATCGACCCTGATGACCAGGAGAAGACCTGCCCATTTAGAACTATTTTTTTCCGACGGTTGCCTTTTGGTCTTTGCAACGCCCCTGCCACTTTTCAGCGCTATATGATTGCCATCTTCCAAGACATGGTGGACGATTTCTTGGAGGTATTTATGGACGATTTTTCTCTCTTTGGTTCAACATTTGATGCTTGCCTCCAAAATCTTTCCAGGGTACTACAACGCTAAGAGGACGCTAACCTCATCCTGAATTGGGAGAAATGCAATTTTATGGTCAAAGAGGGCATTGTGTTAGGGCACAAAATCTCCAATGCAGGAATCGAGGGTACTTGGGTTAAAGTATATTGACGATATAAACGCACTAGTACGGATGATCCATGACCGGATGCTGGAGGCTCAGAGCCGGCATGCCAAGTATTATGATGCGAGGCATCAGAAGGTGGAATTCCAGGTTGGAGACAGAGTTTTCTTGAAGATACGTCCGGTGCATGGTGTCTCGCGGGTGAGAGGACAGGAGAAGCTCAACCCTCGATTTATGGGCCCTTGTACGATCCTGGGGCGGATCGGCCCCTTGGTTTATAGGCTGGAGCTGCCACAGGAGTTGGCAAACCTGCACGACGTCTTTCACGTCTCCTCACTTCGGCTGGAGAAGCATGTTACATATAAATCAGGACCGATAACATCCAACAGGTCAGTTCGTCTGGAGCCAGTCCGGATCGATGATTCAGACGTCAGAGTCCTGCGGGGAAAGAAGATTCTCTTGGTCAAAGTATTGTGGTCCAATCATGGACAAGAGGAGCACACATGGGAGCCATTGGATCTCATGCAACAACAATACTCAGAACTTTTCGCTTCAAGTACAACCTAAATCCCAACTGAAAACTTTCTTATTTTCATTACACGTTGAACCCCGTAGACCCGAACTTAAATTTCGGGGATAAAATTATTATTTTTCTTTATTGGGATTTGTAACATCCCTAATCCTACTAGACCTCATGATAATGTTAGGGCATGACATGTGGTGAGAATGGTGAGTTGAGGCAAAGAGGTGACCTTAGGACTCATCGAGTTAGGGTGAACTCACATAGGGTCAACTATGGTACACAAGTCAACTTAGGTCAAAACAACCCACATTGGATTCACAAGTGTAAATTGACCTCACCATTATATCCCTAACCCTAAAGGAGACTCAATTGACCAAAAACCCATCAATTGGTCAACTAAATTTGTCATATTGACCAAAGTCAAACTTAGGTCAACATAGTCCAATTCAATCCAAATTGACCACACCACTACATAGAAAACCCTTTAAGAGGTTCAATTGACCAAAAGCCCCATCAATTGGTCAATCAATTGACCCAATTTGACCAAAGTCAAACCTAGCCCAATCTTGTTCAAAATCACACCTTATGGATCAATTAGCCCAATCTTGACCTCACCATGACCCAATCAACATTGGGTGGGGTCATAGGACCCATGACCATTGTATAACCCGTAATTCGTCAAGACCAGGATAGTGAAAAAGACCGTGAGAAGCAAATGGACCGATTGGAGACAACCGAAGGCGACCAGAATAGTGAGACAAGGCCTGGGGGAAGAGGAAGTGGACCATGGGTCCACTTCCCCGCTTGGGCGAGTGGACCTAGTGGTCCACTCGCCCAAGGCATGGGCGAGTGGACCACTGGTCCACTCCCCCAAGGCAGGGATTGGTCCACTCGCCCAACCCCGGACGAGTGGACCTATGGTCCACTCGTCCAAGGCATGGATTGGTCCACTTGCCCAGCCCCGGGCGAGTGGACCTATGGTCCGCTCGCCCAGAGGAGGGGCGAGTGGACCAGGCATTCGGGCAAGTGGACCACGGGTCAACTCGCCCCTAAGGAGAGTGGACCGAGTGGTCCACTCGCCCAACCCAATCAGTGGACCACTTGGTCCACTCCCCCAGCCGCCGGTGTCACGACCCGCGTAATAACAACTATCTGAGTTCACTACGGGCGGGTCGTGATGCCACAGGCACGGGCGAAGAGAATTCCATGCCTGTTAGGCGGGAGCTAAAATTGTAATGTTAGTTTTAAAATATTTGATTTGAGGAAAACTAGTTTGTTTTTATGCGGAAGGTTTGGTGTTAAAATTTATGCACATACACTTTAATAAAATCCCATGTCACACACAGTACTTACAAAAATGTAAATGCAACAAATCACAGAAATGAACATGCCATTAATATTAAATTTCAATATATCAGAAAAAGCCTAGCAGTTGTCCATAACTCAAAAGAAAGTAGTTGATCGTAACTATTACATCATAACGAATCCAACATTAAAAGAAACCAAATACATAGAACCTGGCACAACGACAAACAGAAACAAGTAAGCCTCCAGGAACACAGGAACTTGACGCGGCTCGGGCTCAGGTGGCAGGCGGCGCAGTCACGAAAGCTAAGGCAAATTCCAAATATGAGGAAAAATGCCTCAGAACATAGAAAATAATTGTAAACAAGTAATAAATTTAAGTACAGAAGAAATTAGAAATTCTAAAGTACCAATTAATCCTGAAGCAAGCTAGTGAAACATGTAAGTAACTGGAATAAGCAGAACTATCTGAAATTTATCAGCCTACTCCGGAGTATAACATAAACATTCTTGTAATGACATAAGTTGTAATCGTTGAAATGCGTAGGTGTTTGCAGTGGGTGCATATGGTTCACACTCAAGTTCAAGTGTAAGTCTTACTAGAATAAGAGTGTTTCCTGCTTACCGTGACCATGCAAACAAGGCGATGCACCATCTAAACCCTAGCTTCTAAGATTTGCTTATGACACTTAGGACCTAAGTCATTCATGATTTTTCTGTAGAGACTTCTAACATAACATGACATGCTTATGAGCAATGATTCTTACGTTGTCAGATACTGTTAATACTTTAGATACAAATATAAGGAACTTAAATTCTTAGTTTGCAAGCGAGAGGAAATTCTCCACTTGCCTTAAGGCGAAGCCGAAACTACCAGCGACAGCTAAGCGGCGCAAGCAAGGTCAAAGGCTCTATTGAACCTGTTCAAGCACAATCATAATTGATATATGACATAAAAGGAATTCATACGCTAGCACGGACAATTTATTCAACACGTAATTTTGATATAAAATGGGTTTAGAAATTTACCTCCCTCAAGAGTGTGGGGAGAAGAGATTATCACGCGGAAACGGAGACTTGACGACGCTTGGCTAGGAGAAACCCTATATCGGAGAGGGCTTGAGAAATCCTGATGATAACTTCAAGGAGCGGTGACGGAAATCACAAACACAACGATGATTTGACAATTATAGGAGGGCAAAAATCTTGAATCACAAAATAACTGAAATTTGGGGCGCAATCTTTCCAAGAAAATTAGGGAAAAGGAGAATCTTACCAATAGGGACCAAATCCGGGCCAAAAATCTGAGTGGGGGAGGATTTGAGCAAAACCCTAGGAGGAGAGATGGACTGATGTCCACGAGAAGGGTAAGGAAGGAGATTGCCAGCCCCTCCCCTCGGAGAGGAAGAAGCCGCTTGCCCTTGCTGAACGCAGACGGGGTGACTGCCGGCCCTAGGAGGCGCTGCCGACCTGCGTGAAGGAGGGCTGCATGATACGGGAGGAGCGGCTGCCGGCTTGGGGAGGGAGTTCCTGTCGGCCTGAGGGAGAGCATGGGGTTGCCGGTGGGAGCAGACGGTGAGCGGGATAGGGAACAGGAGAGGGAGCGGCGCTGCGTGCAGGTTCGGGAACGGCGCTGCGTGCGGGATCGGGACCGGGATCCCTAGCCGAGCAGCTTGTGGGATCGGGAGCGGGATCCCTAGCCGAGCAGCTTGCGGGATTTAATAGGGGGGGGGGGGGAGAGGCTGGGGTGCGACTAGATAAATAGGAAAGGATATAATATCTTGTTTTTTGTTTTTTTATTCTTATTATTATTCTTATTTTAAGGGTTGTTACATTCTCCCATACTTAGGAAGTTTTATCCCGAAACTTTTTGAGGATTCTCGGAATGGGACCTCTCATGGAGAAGATTCAGATGCCATTTATTCCAAACAAAATTTGCAAATCAAGACATGGAAGCTAACTATGAACATTACAAGATGGGAGGAGAACAAGTTCAGAGGTTTACCAAGATTAGGAGAATAGATGTGGGTACTTGCTACGCATGTCAGATTCAAGTTCCCATGTGTACTCCTCAGACTTGCCATGCATCCAAAACACCCTGACCATAGGAATGGTTCTCTTTCGAAGCTTGCGTTCTTGATACTCCACGATCTTAGTGGGCTCGACCGGATAAGACAAATTAGCTTCAGGAATCACGGGGGGTTTCTTTAATGATGCGGTTAGGATCATGAATGTACTTCCGCAGTTCAGCAAAAGAAGTAGGTAACTCAAGACGATAAGCAGATTAACCAACACGTTTTGAGATAGAAAACGGTCCCATGAACCTCGGGCTAAGCTTGTGATGGTGACCAAACCGTTTCACCCCGGGAGTAGGGGAAACCTTCAAGAACATCTGATCACCCACAACAAATTCTGACGGACGGCGGCGTAGATTTGCATACTTTCTCTGCCTCTCGATAGCAGGACTGAGCTGAAGTCGAGTCTTCTTTGTGACTTCTTCCATTTCCTGGAGCAACTCAGGTCCCAACACAACCTTTTCACCAGCTTCTGACCAAAAGAGAGGGGTCCTACAACGACGCCCATACAGTGCTTCGAAGGGGGCCATCCCGAGGCTCTCTTGATAGCTATTGTTATATGCAAACTCGACCAAAGGTAGGTGCTCATCCCAAGCTCCCTTGTAGTCCAAAATATAACATCGAAGCATGTCTTCAAGAATCTGATTAACTCTTTCGGTCTGACCATCGGTTGTCGGATGATAAGCGGTGCTCAGATTGAGATCGGTGCCCAAAGCTTGCTGAAAGCCTTTCCAAAAATGGGAAACAAATCTCGAGTCACAATCTGACATAACCCGCAAGGGAATCCCTTGAAGTCTAACTATCTCCGACACATAGATTCGGGCCATCTTCTCAGTAGAGTGACCTTCCCTATAAGGGATGAAGTGGGCTACCTTGGTCAACCGATCCACTATGACCCAAATTGCATCGTGCCCTCTCGGAGTGCGAGGCAAACCTGTGATGAAATCCATGGAGATGTCCTTCCACTTCCATTCAGGGATGGGCAGAGGCTGCAAAAGACCACCAGGACGCTGACGCTGAGCTTTCACCTTCTGACACGTCAAACATCGGGAAAAAAAGCGAGCTATAAAATTCTTCATACCAGGCCACCAAACAATCTGCTTCAAGTTCTGATACATCTTATTATTGCACGGGTGGCCAGATGCGCGGGATTCATGAGCTTCACGACATATAACATCAAGTAATTCAGGAACATCGGGGATGCAAAGATGGCCTCGGAAACGCAAAACATCATCAGAGATAGAGAAATCCGAAAGAGTCCCAAGTTTAGCCTGCTCGCAAAAATGTCGGAGTACGGGATCAGATGGCTGCAAATCTTTCACCTGCTCTACCCATAACGGACCAGAGATCTCTTCTTGACCTTCAGCTCGAGATCACCAATCAAGGTTGCGAGGGTAGCTGACATGGGTGCACAAGCGACAATAGAAGCCCGCTGGCTCAACGCATCTGCCACTGAATTGGCTTTATCGGGAACATACGTGAGCTGCAAGTCATAATCTTCTATGAATTCGAGCCAACGCCTCTGACGAAGATTGAGATCCTTCTGAACGAAAATATACTTCAAGCTCTGATGGTCAGTGTAGAAGTGACACTTCACGCCATAAAGATAATGTCGCCAAAGTTTCAACGCAAACACTACCACAACGAATTCCAAATCATGAGTGGGATAGTTGCGTTTTTGAATCTTCAACTGCCTCGACCCATAAGCGATAACACGATCATCCTGCATCAAGACACAACCCAAACCAACCCCAGAAAAATCAATGTAAACTGAAAAATCTGCTCCCTCAGAAGGAAGAGCTAAAACTGGCGCTGAACATAGACGTTGTTTCAGTTCCAAGAAGGCCTGCTCACACTGATCTGACCACTCAGATCTAGCATGTTTCTAGGATAGCCGTGTCAGAGGAGCAGCAAGAGAGGAAAACCCTCGACGAAACGTCGGTAATAACCAGCCAATCCAAGAAACCTGCGAATTTCAGTAGGGGTAGAAGGTCGCTTTCTGTCCAAAACTGTAGAAATCTTGGCAGGATCAACAGAAAGTCCATCTCTTGAAATAACATGGCCTAAGAAAGCAACACGATCTAGCCAGAACTCACATTTCACCAACTTGACATAAAGTTGATGCTGACGAAGGGTGGATAGAGCGAGTCTAAGATGAGCAGCATGCTCCTCACGAGTCTTGGAATAGACCAGAATGTCATCAATGAATACGATGATGAACTTATCCAGATATTCATGGAAGACACTGTTCATCATATCCATAAAAGCAGGAGCGTTAGTTAAACCAAAGGACATAACTAAGAATTCAAATGTCCATACCGAGTCCGGAAGGCGGTCCTGGGAATGTCAGATTCTTTGATCTTTAGCTGATGGTAACCCTACCTGAGATCTATCTTGGAAAAGATGGTACTACTCTTTAGCTGATCAAAAAGATCATCCACGCGCAGAAAGGGGTACTTATTCTTGATTGTAACCTTATTCAGATTCCGATAATCGATGCACAACCTCATGAAACCATCCTTCTTTTTCACGAAGAGGACGGGGGCTCCCCAAGGTGAAGAGCTAGGACGAATGTATCCACGCTCAAGCAGTTCATCCAGTTGCGATCTAAGCTCCTCAAGTTCGCGCGGGGCCATACGATACAGAGCCTTAGATATGGGGCGCTTCCCAGGCTCTATATCAATAGAGAACTCTACATCTCGATCAGGAGGCATCCCAAGCAATTCGACGGGGAACACGTCAGGAAACTCAGAAGCAATCAGGATAGACTCGAGTTGAGGAGTGACAACATCCGAAAGCGAAGCAAATACAAAACAAGCATAACATCCTTGACTGAGAAGGCGAGTGGCGCGCACAGCAGAAATTACCTTCAGGTGGCTGCGGGTCTGAACGTGAACGCTGAAGTCCTTGCCATCGATGATGAGATTGACCCTCTTCGCCACACAGTCCAGCTTTGCTTTATATGCAACCAGCCAATTCATGCCCAAGATTACATCGAACTCGGTCATCTCCAGAACTATGAAGTCGGCGGAGACTTGCAATTCACCCAGCAAGATCAGACACTTTGGAATTTCCCTACTAGAAAAGTGCAGATGACCGAGCACAGAGATCTCGTAAGGGACCTCAAGTGGGGAAGTAAGCCAACAATGAAGGTCCACAATATGTCGAGCGATGAAAGAGTGAGATGCACCAAAATCAAATAAAATTTGCCTCCACTTATTCTTGACCCTAAATCTCCATAGAAGAAAGAAATCATAAGCGCATTCACGATTATTCGACACTAAGGCAGACAAACTAAGATGCAGAAAATAAATAAATAAAAACCAACGCATACATATCAGAGATGACGTCGGTAGACGCAAACACCTCACCCTGAGAGATGACATACATCACAACTTTGCTCTTCTCCTGAGCTCCAGAAACAGTTTGTAGAGGCTGAGCGGGGATCGGGCTTTCCTTCATGAGACTGTCTTGGACGTGGTGCCCAACTTGCCCACACCTGTAGCAAGCATTCTGCTTGCGACGACAGTCCTTCACCAAGTGGCCCGACCTCTTGCAGTAAGCACGGACAGAGACGACAGAGGCAAGCGTCATCTGAGGTTGTTGCGCAGGAATACCCATTTTCTGCTTCTTCAGGAGGGAGCGACAGACTTGGGCGACATGACCCACCTTGTGGCAGAAGGCACACACCTCCTTGGACTTGAAGCCTTTTCCTGAGATGGAGCACCCTTGCGCTTGAGGTCAGAGGTGATGGCGTTGCTAGAACCATGTTGGACTTTCTTTGCAGTACGATCCAGCTCAATGACTTCCACTTGCAAGGCGACACCCACAGTCTTGGCGTAGGTGGTGGCGCCATGAGCTACCACATGCTGGTGGAAATAATGTCGAAGTCCCTTCACGAAACGGCTGATCTTCTTGGACTCATGCGGCAAGGAGGGATATGTGAGAGAACTCCTTTTCGTACTCGATCACTGTCCTGCCGGGCTGCTGGAGAGATAATAACGTCTTAACTAGCTTGTCTCGCTCCACAGAAGAGAGAAATTTCTCCAAGATAGCTTCTTTGAACTGCCCCCAAGTCAAGGTGGCATAATTCGGGAGACTGCGGCGCTGAAGCCACCAGGTATAAGCATCCTCTGTCAGCTGGTAGGCCGCAATGAGAACCTTCTGAGCTTCCGAAACTCCAGCATACTCAAAATGCTTCTCCATCTGGGAGAGCCATTCAGATATCACAAAGTAATCTCGATTGCCATCGAAAGACGGCGAATTATTGCCTCTTGAATGCCAGAGTATCTGCCATTGCTACGTGCGGGGTATCTAGGTTTGACACGAGCGGGGTCACCAGGGTGACGGTAGGCGAGCTGGTCCCCGAATCAGATGCTGGAGGGGTGGCTCCAGGAGGGGCAATGGTGATAGCAACCCTAGTTGTCCCTGCGCTGCTGGAACCAAGGGCTGGATCAGGAGTTTGGCGATCCTCTTCCAGGAGGGTGAGACGTTCCAGAATTTGCCTCAGCAGCTGGGCAGTGGCATCTCTAGAAGCTCCTCCCGCTGAAGAGGTAGTCTGCTTGCGCTGCGGTCGCTTAGGAGCCATCTAGAAAGAGACACAAAATTAAGAATCGAGTAAGAGAAACAGTCACGGTAAACATAAAGGGTTGAGAATAGAGGTTCTAGCATTCTAATAATGTCGAATACGTAAACGATGTAATAGTTACAACATTTTCATTGGAAAACTCTAGGTAATGATCATGTAAATGCAAAAAAGCTAAATCACGTGCGATGATAAATAATTTTAAATCCATGTATGTACTTTCATCATCTGTTGTTCTTAGCTTAACATTTGTGCAATGATTTATGCTATGCATGCAATGCAATTTGTGCCTAGAATGCATTCCTATAAATGTTCATGAATGTCTACACATGCCATGTTAAGTGCCTATTTCACTTAACATGTCATGCGTATTATGATACTAATGCAATCGCACTTGAAAATATTAAATTGCCCATAACTATTTAATATTCGTAAGCGGTGTATATCCTAGTGGAAAATTCATATATACATAAATGTTAAGTTTGCCCATAACCCTTTAACATTCGTGTGCATACTACTCATTTTTATGAGTGTAGTGTGAGTGCTTCAACCTTGAACAACAGAGAACGACAAAGTGAGTGAAGAAATGAAGCATGCATATTTATATAAGAGAGTTCAAAATATGTGGAAATTATAAAATACTAAATCTTTAGATACTCAACCTGGGTCTGATACCAACTGTCACGACCCGCCTAATAACGACTATCCAAGTGCACTACGGGCAGGTCATGATGCCACTGACATGGGCGAAGAGAATTCCATGCCTGTTAGGTGGGAGCTAAAATTGTAAAGTTAGTTTTAAAATATTTGATTTGAGGAAAACTAATTTGTTTTTATGCGGTAGGTTTGGTGTTAAAATTTGTGCACATGCACTTTAATAAAATCCCATGTCACACACAGCATTACAAAAATGTAAATGCAACAAGCCACAAAAATGAACATGCCATTAATATTAAATTTCAATACATCAAAAAAGCCTAGCAGTTGTCCATGACTCAAAAGAAAGTAGCTGATCGTAACTATTATATCATAACGACTCCAACAGTAAAAGAAACTAAATACATAGAATCTGAAACATCGACAAACAGAAAACAAGTAAGCCTCCAGGAACATTGGAACTTGACGCGGCTCGGGCTCAGGTGGCAGGCGGCACAGTCACGAAAGCTAAGACAAATTTCAAACAAGAGGAAAACTGCCTCAGAACATAGAAAATAATAGTAAACAAGTAATAAATTTAAGTACGTACAAAATAAATTAGAAATTCTAAAGTACCAATTAATCCTGAAGCAAGCTAGTGAAACAGACAAGTGTAACTGGAACAAGCAGAACTATTTGAAATTTATCAGCCTACTCCGGAGTATAACATAAACATTCTTGTAATGACATAAACTGTAATCATTGAAATGCGTATGTGTTTGCAGTGGGTGCACATGGTTCACACTCAAGTTCAAGTGTAAATCTTACTAGAATAAGAGTATTTCTTGCTTACCGTGGGTGCACATGGTTCACACTCAAGTTCAAGTGTAAGTCTTACTAGAATAAGAGTATTTCTTGCTTACCGTGACCATGCAAACAAGGCGATGCATCATCTAAACCCTAGCTTCCAAGATTTGCTTATGACACTCGGGACCTAAGTGATTCATGATTTTTCTGTAGAGACTTCTAACATAACATGACATGCTTATGAGCAATGATTCTTACGTTGCCAGATACAGTTAATACTTTAGATACAGATATAAGGAGCTTAAATTCTTAGTTTGCAAGCGAGAGGAAATTCTCCACTAGCCTTAAGGCGAAGCCAAAACTGCCAGCGACAGCTAAGCGGTGCATGCAAGGTCAAAGGCTCTATTGAACCTGTTCAAGCACAATCATAATTGATATATGACCTAAAGATAATTCATACGCTAGCACGAACAATTTATTCAATACGTAACTTTGATCAAGAATGGGTTTAGAGATTTACCTCCCTCAAGAGTGAGGGGAGAAGAGATTATCACGCGGAAACGGAGACTTGACGGCGCTTGGCTAGGAGAAACCCTATATCGGAGAGGGCTTGAGCAATCCTGATGATAACTTCGAGGAGCGGTGCCGAAAATCACAAACACAACGACGATTTGACAATTATATGAGGGCAAAAATCTTGAATCGCAAAATATCTGAAATTTGGAGCGCATACTTTCCAAGAAAATTAGGGAAAAGAAGAATCTTACCAATAAGGACCAAATTCGAGCCAAAAATCTGAGTGGAGGAGGATTTGAGCAAAACCCTAGGAGGAGAGATGGACTGATGCCCTTGATGAACGCAGACGAAGAGAATGCCGACCCTAGGAGGCGCTGTCGGCCTGCGTGAAGGAGGGCTGCAGGAGACGGGAGGGGCGACTGTCGGCTTGGGGAGGGAGTTCCTGTCTTCCTGAGGGAAAGCAAGGGGTTGCCGGTGGGAGCAGACGGCGAGCGGGAGAGGAAACGGGAGCGGGAGCGGTGCTGCGTGCGGGTTCGGGAATGACGCTGCGTGCGTGATCGAGATCCCTAGCCGAGCAATTTGCAGGATTTAATAAGGGGGGAGAGGTTGGGGTGCGGCTAGATAAATAGGAAAGGATATAATATCTTGTTTTTGTTTTTATTTTTTTATTCTTATTATTATTCTTATTTTAAGGGATGTTACACCTGGCAAGGGGGGAGTGAACGTCTTGAGTCCCACTCACCCCCTACTGTCTCGGTCGTGACCGCAACCCAAATTTGGGAAGTCTATAAATAGACCCCTATGGGCACGTTGGGAAGGACACCTCTTCTTCTTCTCTCCCTCGCGTGTTACTTGTGTGCAAGCACTCCAGCCCTCTGTCAGCTAAGGTCGACAGGCAGGTGCTCCTTAGTGCTCTCCAGGGTGCCTAGGCTCAGCATTGGCTTGGGAGGGGAAGCTCTCTTTGATCTTTCGGGTTTGTGGTGAGACCTCCTCGCTACAGCTCAAGGGGTCTGTTTTGGATTTCAAGTCTTTTTCGGTGCAAGGTCCTTCGACTCTCAACGATCGGTCACGCATTCTAGCTCAGGTGAAGTAAGGGTCAGCTACATACCCATTGCGAACGTCGAAGCCAGTTCTCTGGTTTCATCATTCTGGTGCGGTGAGCATGGAAGCAACTGGTTCAGAAAGCCCTGAGTTGGTCTCATGAGTGGAAGCGACGAGCCAGGGAACTCGCCCCCTCCCAGCGAGTACATGAAGAAGAGTGACTTCGAAGAGTTCAAGAAGTTGTTGGGAAAAACCCTTGTGATTTATCTAACAAATTATTTAAAGTGATTTCATCAGTTAGTTTGTATTATCCTCTTTGTATAGTAAGGGTAAAATTGGTCTTTAGATGTCTTAGGATGTCACACTCACATTAGAGTGTCAATACCAAGTCAAGACAATCACAAAATTAGTTAAGTTAAGACTTGCGTCGAATGAAAGTCGACGCAACTTTGACTTGATGTCGATGCAACTCTGACTAAAAGTCTAAGCAACTTAACCAGCCTGTCGAAGTATAAGTCAAGTCAACGCAACATCGAAAGGGACTCGACGCAGAAGGAAGAGCCCATCGAAGCCATCTAAGAAGTCGACACAACTTCGACTTCAATTCGACGCAGAAGTTAAAGCTCAAGTCCAAGTCTTCAACTCGACGGATACGTCGATAAGGAATCGACGTAACGTCGACATCTGAGATCAGTCAGAGTTAAGAAGAGATTCGAAGCTACTCTTATAAGAACTCAGAGGTGCGTCGATATGAAGAATGATGAAGTCGACGCAGCGTCGAATACAGTCAGAAAAGGAAGTTTTTTTCTGGTATCCTTTTAAGACCTTTTCAGAAGAACCACACGGCTAAAGACAGTTCTCCAACGGCTCGTTTATTGCCAAGAATGGAATGGAGCATTCCAGGACACATCAAATGTAACATCTAAAGAGAAAAATGTACCCTATTAAGATAATATAAGCTTTTCATATGAGTCTTCAGGAAGTATTATTGAAAAATATACATGTAAACTTAGAATTAAAACACAGTGATTCCATACCCATGAACACAAAGAGCCAACTACTGCAATATCATTTATTATCATAAAACATATTTTATAACAAAAGATTACATTATTTGATTAACACTATTACAACTTACAACATACAACTTGGCCCGTAGGCCACAAAAACTTTTAAGATAATATACATACTTCGGCTTGGGGTCTTGGAAGGTTTATACCATCACTAACTTCAGGGACACCTCCTAAGTCCTGAAGAAAAAAATGGTAGAATGAAAGGGTGAGTATAACACATACCCAGTGAGAATTTCTTATTATTCTAACTTCTATGATATTTTAGGATTACATATTCATATTCAATTTTTCTTAATTTTACATTAAGCTTTCCTATATTTCCTTTTTATTAATTTCTTGCTTACATTTTATGGCTTAAATATTTCTTAAAACATTTTTCATAATTACATATTTAGTGAGATACCTTAGAAGTAAAATCCAAGATTTAACCCTTGCGGTTAAATGAGAGCTCTTATTAATTTTAGCATGATTTCTAAACTATGGTAAGGTAACCCTTACCTCTTTTGTTGGGCAATAACTATGGTGAGTAAAAGCCTCACCGCCCGAGGGTTTAACCCCTCTAAAACAGTCATAACATGCTATGAACTATGGTGGAACTCTACCTAACTTTGACATGGTATAACCATGTCCTTATGGATTTATTTCTAAGTGCCTTCACCGGTAAGCTTACCTTGTACTTAAACATTCTTATGTTACTAATATTTAATCTCAGTTAAGTGACTATTTGCTGATTTCTTATTATAGCGTAAGCAAAAGGGTCTTTGGAGGCTCTTTAACAATTTACACAACATTTGTATTGCAGATTGTCCTGTTTATATCTTATGTAATTATCAAAAATATAATTTTTAAGGCATTTTTGAGACTTATAATACTTCAAACAACAATAAAGATTGTTGGTTGAACTTTAATGACATGCATACTTCATAATTTATGGTTATGGTTGTTGATTGGCTCGTAAGCTATTCATTTAATACTTCCATATTAAATGTATTAGGTGTTTTGAGACTTAGAAAATGTCCAAACAACAATATGGTGGCGAATAGGTCTTCTTAATATGCAAAATCACCTTTAGCAACCTATTTAAACCTAACATGTTACCAAACAACAATTATATTTGCTGATTGGGATTTTTATTAAGGGGTTTGATTGTTTCTGTTGATCTATAAAGGGCACTTCTTAAGTTATTAACACGGATCAATACCTATCACAATCACACAATTACACATAATCACACAATTATTTAACAAGGATTAATATATACTTTAAATTGAGTATACTATGAAAGCAATTATTACAAGGTTCTTAACAATCGGTACCAAAGAAGGAATATCTATTTTATTTTGCAAATTAGGTAGATGAACGTCACCGTCTATCTTCATGAATTCCGTTAAATTTTTATTCACTAATATTGTAAAACTCAAAAAAATCTAGTAAAGTGAATTCTTTTGCACCATACCTAAATCTTAGAATTGAATAAATTTCCTCCATAATACAAGTGTAGATAAGGGTTTTGATATTGTAATCTACAAATATTAGAATAATGAAACCCATTTAAAGCAATAAAAAATCCTTGCTCATTTAATCCTTCTTATTTCGGAAAGTAAAACCTCCATAATAATATTGATACATCGCATTAGGGTTAGTTTCTTAAGACATTATTCACTTACGAAATGCATGGTGACTGTAATACATAGTGACATTGTCATCCATATCTACATTTACTAGTTTATAAATTTTGTGACAGAGAAGAATAAACCCTAATTAAAACAATATGGAACTCTCTCCAAGCAAAGATGTTTTCATAAGTGAATAATACATAATAAACCAATTTAGTAACATCAATTTTGATTGCATATAAGATCCTAGAATATTAAGAAAATTAGGGCAAGAAGAAAACCTCACCTCATTAGCCATGAAAGTCTTCCCTCTCCTTGCATGTCCTAGAGTCCATGGAAGAAACCTTGGATGCAAGATGGTAACAAGGGGTTTTCGAAATCTAGTTAGGGCAAGAAAGGGACTCACGGTTTTGGAAGAAAACCTTGATGGATTGAGTGAGAGGGGCCTTAAAATCATGAGGAGATGCTTGGATCTACCGTTCCGCCGCTCACCATGGATACCCAAGTGTTGTCGAGGAAGGACAAGCTCACGGGGAGCTTCCCACGCTAGCGCTGCACGCAGATGAGGTGTCGACTTCTAGAGTTCTCGCGTGGCTTGCTCTGAGCGTGAACCAACAGGAAAATGAATAGGGTTTCCCGTGAAGTGAACCGATTGGGGTCTTTAAAATAGGGAGGAGTGTATTAAATCCAATTTTGCTCATTATTATTTATATTATTTAATGAATGTAATTTTAATGAATACCACTTCTTAAACATTCAAATTCATTATAGGTTTAGTCCTTCCTTTTTAGCATTTAATTTAATTAGTATATGTAACACTAAATTTTTGAAATCGACGATTACTAATGTATAAATTTAATTACGTGCAATTTCTCAATAAAATACATAGGGCTTACCTGGTGTGACGACATTTTCAGGATGCCACAAATCTCCCATCCTTATTGAAATTTTCGTCCTCGAAAATTAAGCTTCAAAATCTTCAAAAAGAAAAGGATAATCCCTTCTCATGATCTCTTCTTTTTCCCAAGTTGTCTCTTGCTGAGTTCTACCATTCCACCAAACTTTAACATAATTTACTATTCTGTTCCGTAACTAGTTACTGCGTTGATCAATAATCTTCAATGGTCGAGTTGGACTGGATAAATATGCATCCACCAGTACTTCTGAGATTGGTACAATTTTATCTGGATATTATATAAATTTTCTGAGTGTGGAGACATGAAATACATTATGCAATCCACTCAAATCTTCAGGCAATGCAAGTTTATATGCTACTGGTCCAATTCTTTCTAAAACTTTAAAAGGACCTACAAAGCGGGGGCTCAATTTGCCCAAACTTTTTATTCTAGTTGCACCGCGAAATGGTTTGATCTGTAAAGAGACTTCATCTCCTACTGAAAACTCCACTTTTCTATGTTTGGCATTATAATATTTTTTTGTCTATCTTGTGTTGTTTTTAGCCTTTCTTGAATAATTTTCAAATTTTTACTAATGTCATCCGCAAATGATCGATCCAGTAGTACTGTATCTTCTCTTTCTCCCCAACACAAAGGAGTTCTGCATCTCCTTCCATAAAGTGCTTCAAAAGGAGGCATTTTGATACTTGATTAAAAACTATTGTTATAAGAAAACTTTATTAGAGGGATGTGATCTTCCCATGATCCTCCAAAGTCAAAGACACACATCCTCAAAAGATCTTCTAAGATTTGGATAGTTCTTTCTGAATGATTATCTGTCTGTGGATGAAAGGTTGTGCTATAATTTAATTTAGTACCCAAGAGTTTATGGATTAGTCTCCATTCTTTTGCAGTAAATCTTCCATCTCTATCTGACACAATTGTTGTTGGGACTCCATGAAGTCTGACAATTTCCCGTATGTACTGCGGTGCTAGAATTTCTCCTGAATCAATGCATTTGTTTGACAAAAAGTGTGCTGATTTTGTAAGTCTGTCAACAATCACCCAAATGGAATCGTGTCCTTTATAATTTCTGGGTAAACCATGCACAAAATCCATTGCTATGTCATCCCACTTCCACTCAGGAATGGGTAACGATTGTAATAATCCACCGGGCCTTTTATGTTCTCCTTTAACAACTTGACATGTATGACACTTGACGATAAATTGAATAATATCATTTTTCATATGAGGCCACCAAAAATATTGTTTCAAATCTTGATACATTTTTGTACTGCCGGGATGAATTGAATATCCTGACTGATGTGATTCTTGTAAAATTTTCTCTCAGATTTCCCACACTTCTGGAACACAAACTCGTCCTTTAAAGATGACAAGCCCATCCTCATAAGAGAAATCTTTTGATTTTCCTTCATTAAAAAGTTTGATCGTCTTTAATAATAATGTATCAGTACTAGTTTCTGATTTGATTTGGTCTTTAATCGTATACTGTATTTCCATATAGCAACATATAGCTTTCTCTACTTCTTCCGCTGAGCTTACCACGACTATTTCAAGTTTCTCAAGTTCAACTAATAATTCTATTTGTTGAGTAATTATCCAGGAACCTGTTGTTGGGTTTTTCTAAATACCATTCATAATGATATGAACACATCAAATGTGTGCAGCGGAAGAAAACTAGAACAACCCAAAGAGTAAGGATCTTGCGGATCTCATGAATCAAAAGATTTGGAAAGCAAAAGCAATATACCTTCGCGGGATTGAGTCAATACTCAACCAAGATGCTCCAAGAAGGAATCCGGTAGACTAAATTTGAGTTCCAAGAACCGAAATGTATCTGTTCCTCTACAGCGATCCACACGAACGATGGAGAACCCCAAAGCCTTGTCGAACAAGGAATGGGTCGGAGTAGGAAGCTCTCAACATCCCCACGGACTGCTAGGTCCGAGACAGGGGAGGCGGCGACCGTCGGCGGTGGAACTCGGCGAACGGGAAGAACGAGAAGCCTTCTTGCGGAACCTTTCCGGGCGGCTGTTCACGTCTCAAATCGCAAAAGAGTTCTCTATATCACGCATCCCATCGAATACCTAATCGCGTTCCTTTTATACGCAAGGTATAAAATAGGCTATCCGCAGACCAGAGGAAAAACAGAACATTTCTGTCTAGATTTACACATTCGCCGAATTCGACAATTCGACTAAACAATATAGCCGAATTCGACTATATACAATAACCGAATTCGTCTATATGTTATAGCCGATTCGACTATATAAATTCGGTTATATGATTTCGTCGAAACCATTTCGTCGAACTAACACAATTCGGCTAAACCCTTTAGTCGAATTTGTTTCAGTTCGGCTAAACACTTTAGCCGAATCGATATCGCTGAATTTCATTAGTCGAATCAACATAATTCGGTTAAACCCTCTAGCCGAATTTGACACAGTTCGGTTAAACCCTTTAGCCGAATTTGTCTAGCATAAATCCATTCGTTTAAACCCTTTAAACGATTTCCCGTTGAGACATTCTCAAGGTAATTCCAAGCAGTCACAGGATTGGTCCTCCACTCATATCCAATATGAGTAAGGCCAACACAATCCTTTCTCCAACTTCTCCAAACGCTTTTATGTGCGACCATATAAGCTCATATCGCGTTGGCAGCAAGACTAACTGTTGATTGCTTTGAGATCACCTCAGAAACTCCAACAGTCTCCCACTTGATCACAAAGTATCAACAAAAGTCTCACAAACAATGAGCGACATCTAGCAATACATCATTGCTACCCAAGCAATAAGAGTTCATAATCCGGATAGAACTAGAGGCATGGACCGTGTCACCCTCATAATTGTTCAATCCTAGTTTCTTGATCTAGACTAGACTGTCTGAAATTGGTGAGCTCAATATCATATATTGACTCAACCAAGCATGGCCATGCATTTCTCAGTCTCATTCCATCAAGGGGCCCATGGATGTAACTCCTGTCACACAGGAGGACAAATCCCATTTCTGCTCACACACAAACATCCAAATGATTCGTAACATACCCAATAACCACCCTTATCATCAACCTTTCTCAAGAGAAGACTTTAGATGACATCAAAGTACGCTCTTCCTCACCCGATGAATGCTGTGACTTCAGGTCAAAGGACCACAAACACCATTGTCACTTGAGACCTACTTGTGACACGTTCATATAACAATCCACAAAGTAGTCTCACGGGGGGGGGGGGGTCTGTCCAGTACAACTTATTCTTAACAAGTACCCATTTGATGACTTGATATCACAATATCATGACCTGTGAGAACCGATCATCAGTCAACGCACATGCTAGTCTTACGGTCTCATCCTCACATTAAAATCTAGGATGATACATCGACCAGGGACCATTTAAGAATGAAGCTTCAAATAAACATAGGCCCTCACATTCAAGTCACGTACTTGAATTCCTATGAAAGAAAACATTCTAAGGGCATTCATTATGTTAATTAGTCTATTATATAGAAACAGTTGACATAATAAAAGAACTTGCTATAAATGTAAAATGAAACATACAGTATACATTACAATTCATCACATGAATAAACAACCAACAAACATACAATCCACAAAGCTCCCACTAAAGACGATCATTCAGGTATCTAATACTCATTGATCTAACATGACCATCATGCTTCTTTTGCGCAAGAGGCTTTGTCAGTGGATCCGCTATGTTCTCTTCAGTTGGTACTCTGCAAATGCTCACATCTCCTCGATCGACAATCTCTCGAATAAGATGGAACCGCCGAAGTATGTGCTTGGAGCGCTGATGAGATCTAGGTTCCTTAGCTTGTGCAATAGCACCGTTGTTGTCACAGTAGAGAACTATGAGATCAACAATGCTAGGAACTACATCTAGCTCGCCGATGAATTTCCTAATCCACACAACCTCCTTTGCCGCATTTGCGACAGCAATATACTCGGCTTCTGTCGTAGAATCGGCAACTGTCTCCTGCTTGGAACTCTTCCAGCTTACAGCTCCTCCATTAAGGCAAAATACAAAACCTGACTGGGACTTTGAATCGTCCCTATCAGTTTGGAAGCTAGCATCCGTGTAACCACTTACAATGAGCTCTTCCTCTCCGCCATACACCAAGAATGTATCCTTAGTTCTTCTCAAGTACTTTAGGATATTCTTGACAGCAATCCAGTGACTCTCACCAGGATCAGACTGATACCTGCTCGTCATGCTCAAAGCATATGAGACATCAGGTTGAGTACACAACATTGCATACATGATTGATCCAATTGCTGAGGCATATGGAACCAACTTCATGCGGTCCTTATCTTCCGAAGATTTCAGACACTGGTCCTTAGAGAGACTCACACCATGTGACATGGGTAAGAATCCTTTTTTGGACTCAAGTATGTTGAACCGTTTCAACACCTTGTCAATGTATGTATTCTGGGTCAAATCCAGCAACTTCTTCGATCTATCTCTATAGATCTTAATACCAAGTATGTAAGTCGCTTCACCCAAGTCTTTCATAGAAAAGCAGTTCCCTAGGTTGTTCTTAACAACTTGCAGGGTCGGAATGTCATTCCCGATCAGCAGTATGTCATCTACATACAATATCAGGAAGACAACAATGCTCCCACTAATCTTCTTGTAAACACAAGGCTCATCTTCGTTCTTGATGAAACCAAACTCTTTGATCTTCTCATCAAAACGCAGATTCCAACTTCGAGAAGCTTGTTTCAATCCATAAATGGATCGATTCAACTTGCATATTTTAGTTGCTTCACTTGGAGATACAAAACCCTCGGGTTGTGTCATATACACTTTCTCAAGGAGGTTTTCATTGAGGAAAGCCGTTTTGACGTCCATTTGCCAGATCTCGTAGTCATAATACGCAGCAATAACAAGTAGAATTCTAATGGACTTGACCATAGCTACAGGGGAAAAGGTTTCATCATAGTCAACACCATGAATTTGCCTGAAATCTTTAGCCACCAGCCGGCCTTTGAATGTCTGTACATTCCCATCCATGTCGGCCTTCTTCTTGAAGACCCACTTGCACCCTATGGGTCGTACCCCTTCAGGTGGTTCCACCAAGGTCCAAACTTGGTTTGTGTACATGGAGTCCATTTCAGATTTCATGGCCTCAAGCCACTTCTCGGAGTCTGGTCCATTCATAGCCTCTTGGTAGGTTGCAGGCTCATCATCATGATCCATAAGCAACACATTACCTATTTGAGTCATGAGAAATCCGTATCTCTCAGGCTCAAATCTTGGTCTACCACATCTACGTAGGACTTGTGTTTCTTGAGCAGGCTCTCCAGCTACAGCTTCTTGTAGTCCTTGCTCAGGTTCCAATTCCGGTTCGTTCATTGTTTGTGGCTCTTGAACTTCTTCAAGTTCTACCTTTGTAGTCTTTCTGGATAAGAACTCTTTCTCCAAAAAGACACCAGTCCTTGCGACAAACACTTTGCCCTCGGACGACAAGTAAAAGTAGTATCCTTTGGTTTCCTTAGGATACCCCACGAGATAACATTTATCCGATTTGGGTTCCAGCTTGTCAGGCGTTTGACGTCGCACGTATGCCTCACAGCCCCAAATCTTGATGAACGACATACTAGGACGCTTCCCAGTCCATATCTCATGTGGTGTCTTTAGAACCGTTTTCGTTGGAACTCGATTTAGTGTGAAAGCAACAGTCTCTAAAGCAAAACCCCAAAAGGAAACGGGCCAATCTGCATGACTCATCATCGATCGCACCATGTCTAACAAGGTACGATTCCTCCTCTCAGAAACATCATTATGTTGCGGTGTTTTGGGTGGGGTGAGCTGTGATACAATACCACACTCTTTCAGATGATCACGGAACTCCTGACTCAAATATTCGCCACCTCGATCAGATCGGAGTGCTTTTATCCTTTTTCCCAGTTGGTTCTCTACTTCATTTTTAAACTCTTTGAACTTTTCAAAGGTCTCGGATTTGTTCTTCATAAGAAACACATATCCGTATCTACTGAAATCATCAGTAAATGTAACGAAGTAGTGAAACCCACCTCTAGCCATAGAACTCATGGGTCCGCACACATCACTATGTATGACACCCAAGAGATCATCTGCCCTCTCAGTATGACCAGTGAAAGGGACTTTAGTCATTTTGCCTAATAAGCAAGACTCGCATCTCTCAAATGATTCATAATCAAATGAGTCCAGTAGTCCATCTCTATGGAGCTTGGATATGCGTTTCTCGTTTATATGGCCCAAACGACAATGCCAAAGGTATGTAGGATTCGAGTCATTTGTTCTTAGTCTTTTATTATTTTCTACATTATAGATCGGATGGTCTAAGTTCAAAACATATAAACCATTAAACAATTGGGCTACACCATAACAAACATCATTCATAAAAATCGAACAACATTTGTTCTTAATTATAAACGAAAAACCCTTCATGTTAAGACATGAAATGGATATAATGTTTCTAGTTATGGCTGGAACATAATAACAATTATCTAGTTCTATTACAAGCCCAGTGGGCAAAGAAAGACAGTAGACACCAACGGCGACGGCAGCAACTCTTGCTCCATTCCCGACGCGCAGGTCCACCTCCCCTTTAGTCAGCATTCTTCTCCCTCTCAGTTCCTGCACATTTGTACAAATGTGAGAACCACATCCGGTATCCAATACCCAAGATGAAGGAGCAGAAAGGTTTATCTCTATAACGTAAATACCTGAAGTGGAAGTCATACTTCCTTTCTTCTTTTGCAGATCCTCAATATAGAGGGGACAGTTCCGCCTCCAATGCCCTGCCTTACCGCAGTGGTGACACTTTCCTTCTTTCGCCAGACCTTTCTTTTTCAGTGCAGAAGACTTGGGATCAAGAGGAGACTTAGATCCAATCTTCGTCTTCTTAGATCCCTTGCCCTTGCCCTTGCTCTTATGCACCATCAATATGGGGCTGGCAGGCTTGGCCTTCTTCATATTGTTCTCGGCAGTTCTCAACATGCCAAGGAGCTCGGGCAGTGTCTTTTCTATTTCATTCATGTTATAGTTTAAGACAAACTGCTCGTAACTGTCCGACAACGATTGCAGGATCAGATCCGTGGCCAACTCTTGGCCCAAGGGAAAACCCAGTTTTTCAAGGTTCTCTATATACCCAATCATCTTGAGTACGTGAGTCCCTACTGAGTCTCGAGCTCCCATTTTGCACTGAAACAATGCCTTGGATATGTCAAACCTCTCTTGCCGGGCTTGCCCCTCGAACATTTTCTTGAGGTGCCTGATTATCTCATAACCACACATGCTCTCGTGTTGCTTCTGAAACTCAGAGGACATGGTAGCAAGCATGAGGCATTCTACATCCAAGGTATCATCCTGATACTTCTTGTAAGCATCTTTATCTGCACTCGGAGCATTTCCGGCCGGCTCTGTGGGGGCTTCACCTTCCAAGACATAGAGCTTGCGCTCTTGCCTGAGAACAATTCTCAGGTTCCTATACCAGTCGAGGAAGTTCGTCTCATTGAGCTTATCCTTCTCAAGGATGGATCTCAAGGACAGGGTGGAGTGAGATCCACTTGCCATGGAAATTCTACAATAAATTTGCAAAAGATTTAGTACTGTATTTCAAAATATATTTTATATTAATAAGGACTTTAATTAAAAGAGCTCCCACTATTTTAATCAAATCGATAACCCTTAATATCGATTCAGAGAGTTTATGCGAGCTACTCTCTTAGTGGACAAGATCCGTATTTCACCAACACAATGAGTCCGCTTTGGCGTTTCTCTCACGATGTGGTTATTTAGGTAGACAACACTTGTCAATTGCATCACTATGCAACTCTTGTATGGTTGGTGAATAACTCTTTATTTGCATCCATCATATGGAACGTGCCAACCCTATGCCTCTAAGCACTCAACCTTTGAGGTCACTTAGTTAAGTTAGACCTGATGTCGACAGTGAGATATCACAATTATCCGCTCGCACCCTTACCTAGATAGATTAATGCACCTTGCTTTGGCAAGCCCACACTTCATCGATCGAGGCAGGAAGAGTGTCATCCACCAGAAGGCATCCAAATACTTAATATTAGATAAGGGATTTTATCTTTCAATTGATGAACATTTCATCGTGATTAGCATTTAACCACCGTGCACATACACAAAACAAATGCATCCCCTATGTGCACATAAAAGGATTATCAACAGTTTGATAAAATGGGCTCAATCTGAATACTTAGAACACTTCTAAATCTCCAGATTTACATGCATTGAACACAAGCAAAGCAACTCCACTTATGCAGTAGACAAGCTCGTCTCTCAATGTCAGATTCAAAATCCATGACATTTGGTTTCACAAACCATATCGAGGGACAGTTACCGCAAAGGAGAAACAATCTCTGAAACAATGAGATCGCAACGCAATCACATGCGTTCCTGCCGGGGTTCCAAGAATAAATCTATACATTTAGGCTCTGTTTGGCGCGGCTGCAGCGACTGGAGAAGCAGTGGGGGGAAGCAGTGGTGGAATAATCAGCTGTTTTGCAGAGTGGTGGCAGAATCTGTGAAACTGTTTGGAAGAACAGATTTTTTAGTGTTGTTCAAAAATAGAAAACTGTGAAAGCTGTTTGGAAGAAACAATGGCGGGAAAAGACTAAATATATAACGTAAAATAATAATGTTATTATAATAATAATGTTAATAAAATTATATTAATAATTACTAATAATAAATAATATAATAATATTATTATATTAATGTTATAATATATATAATAAATAACGTTATTATAATATATAATAAATAACGTTATAATATATAAACGTTATTATATATAAATAATATTATAATATATAATAAATAACTTTATAATATTATATATAATAATTATAATATATAATAAAAAACTGCAGCGCTGCAGCCAAGGCTGCAGCGCTGCAGCGTTTTCCAGCCGCGGGAAGGCACTCTCGATTGGAAAACAGCGGGGGCCTGCAGTTAATCACGGTGGCTGATGCCACAGTGGAGCCCCAAATTATTTGTTTGGCGCGGCTTTTTAGGAAGTGGCAGTCCCCCACTCCTAAAACGCCGCGCCAAACAAAGCCTTAGAACGCTTCCAAATTTCTAGATTTGCACGCACTTGATCGCAACCTGCCTCTGATACCACTGTTGGGTTTTTCTAAATACCATTCATAATGATATGAACACATCAAATGTGCGCAGCGGAAGAAAACTAGAACAACCCAAAGAGTAAGGATCTTGCGGATCTCATGAATCAAAAGATTTGGAAAGCAAAAGCAATATACCTTCGCGGGATTGAGTCAATACTCAACCAAAATGCTCCAAGAAGGAATCCGGTAGACTAAATCTGAGTTCCAAGAACCGAAATGTATCGGTTCCTCTACAGCGATCCACACGAACGATGGAGAACCTCAAAGCCTTGTCGAACAAGGAATGGGTCGGAGTAGGAAGCTCTCAACGTCCCCACGGACTGCTAGGTCCGAGACAGGGGAGGTGGCGACCGTCGGCGGAGGAACTCGGCGAACGGGAAGAATGAGAAGCCCTCTTGCGGAACCTTTCCGGGCGGCTGTTCACGTCTCAAATCGCAAAAGTTCTCTATATCACGCATCCCATCGAAGACCTAATCGCGTTCCTTTTATACGCAAGGTATAAAACAGGCTATCCGCAGACCAGAGGAAAAACAGAACATTTCTGTCTAGATTTATGAATTCGACAATTCGACTAAACAATATAGCCGAATTCGACTATATACAATAAACAAATTCGTCTATATGCTATAGCCGATTCGACTATATAAATTCTGTTATATGATTTCGTCGTAACAATTTCGTCGAACTAACACAATTCAGCTAAACCCTTTTGTTGAATTTGTTTCAGTTCGGCTAAACACTTTAGTCGAATCGATATCGCCGAATTCCATTAGTCGAATCAATATAATTCGGTTAAACCCTTTAGCCGAATTTGACACAGTTCGGTTAAACCCTTTAGCCGAATTTGTCTAGCATAAATCCATTCGTTTAAACCCTTTAAACGATTTCCCGTTGAGACATTCTCAAGGTAATTCCAAGCAATCACAGGATTGGTCCTCCACTCATATCCAATATGAGTAAGGCCAACACAATCCTTTCTCCAACTTCTCCAAACGCTTTTATGTGCGACTCTATATGCTCATATCGCTTTGGCAGCAAGACTAACTGTTGATTGCTTTGAGATCACCTCAGAAACTCCAACACATGTGGCTATATTCTTTCTGCTTAAAGCATCTGCCACCACATTGCCTTTACCTGGATGATACTGAATGTCTAAATCATTGTCTTTTATTAACTCTAACCTGCGTCGCTGCCTTAAATTCAATTCTTTCTGATTAAAAATATATTTAAGATTTTTATGATCCGTAAAGATTTCACACTTTACTCCATAAAGATAATGTCTCCAAATTTTGAGCTATAACTTTTCCTTTTTGCATTAACACACACCCAAAGCCTTTTAAAGATGCATCACTGAAAATTTGGAAACCGTCTGATCCAGAAGGCATTACTAAAACTGGAGCTGTTGTAAGCCTCACCTTAAGTTCTGAAAAGGCTTCTTCACATTCTTGATTCTAATTAAAACGAACTCCCTTGCGAGTTAATATAGTCATCGACAATGCTATCTTAGAAAATCCTTCAACAAACCTTCTGTAATAACTGGCCAAACCTAGAAAACTTCTTATCTCTGTTATAGATGTAGGCCTCGGCCAATTCTGAATGGCTTCAATCTTTTGCGGGTCTACTGATAATCCTTCTTTATTAATAACATGTCTAAGAAAAGACACTTCTTCCTACCAGAACTTACATTTAGAATATTTGGCATAAAGTTTATGTTGTTTCAGAAGTTGTAAAACTGACGTTAAGTGTGATGCGTGTTGAGTTTTACCTTTTGAATAGATCAAGATGTCATCAATAAAAGTAATGACATATTTGTCTAAATATTCTTTGAACACTCGGTTCATAAGATCCATGAAGACCGTTGGTGCATTTGTCAAACCAAAGGGCATCACACTAAATTCAAAATGATCATTCCTTGTGCTGAAGGTTGTTTTAGAAATATCTTCCTCCTTAATACCCAGTTGATGGTATCCTGATCTTAAGTCTATCTTGGAAAATATTGAAGTTCCTTTTAGTTGGTCAAAAAGATCATCAATCCTTGGTAGTGGATATTTATTTTTAATTGTCAATTTGTTGAGTTCTCGATAGTTAATGCAAAAACGCATACTACCATCTTTCTTTTTAACAAACAAGACAGGAGCTCTCCATGGAGTGGAACTAGGTCGAATAAATTTCTTGTCAAGAAGCTCTTGCAATTGAATTTTTAATTCTGTTAGCTCTTTAGGAGCCATTCTATATGAGGTTCTAGAAACAGGTTGAGCTCCTGGTATGAGGTTAATAGAAAACTCAACTTCTCTTTTTGGAGGAATGCCTGGCAGTTCATCAGGAAAAACTTCTAAGTATTCTGAAATGACTGGCACATCTTTTATTTGAATTTTCGTCTTACTTTCTCCTGTGATCATTAGAAGGAAAGAATCCCGTCCTTTCTTGATTTGTTTAATTGCTTTTAAGAAAGAAATGAGAACATTAGAGACACCTGCAATGCCTCTAAAAATAATTTCTTGACCTTGATGATTTTGAAGCTAACTTCATTTCTTTGACAATGGATGGAAGCATTATTAAGTGACAACCAATCCATTCCTAAGATTATATCAAATTCCCTCAAGGGTAAGATTGTTGCATCGAGGTTGAATTCATGACCTTCTAATGATAACTTGATCATACATCTTACATTTGTTGTAGTAATTGTATTATTGGGCATCACTACATTGAGAGCTGGAGCGATTTTATACGGATGTAATCCTACTGTTCTTACCAATTTCTTGGACATAAAGGAATGTGAAGCACCAGTGTCAAAAAGGATTTTAGCAGTGTGTGAAGATGTATAAGCAATACCTGTTACCATTGTATCATCTTCCTTTGCCTCCTGATGCCCAAGAGAAAACACCCTTGGTTGAACTGCCACATCTGGAAGAGGGGCCTGAGAAGCAACAGATTCTGCCATCTTTCCTTTCTCCTGATCACTAGTGGAGCCAATACAAAACATTTTCTGCGGAGGTGGCCCTCATGATCGATTTTCCTCAGTCTTTTGGGGAGCATTGAGACAGGCATTAGCCATGTGTCCTGGCTGTCTACATTTATAACAAACACAAGATCCTGCAAGACATTCTCCAGAGTGTCTTTTGTTACATTTCTTACAAGGCGCTGGACCCATACCTTTTGGATTACTTTTACTGCCGGATTGTACTTGTGATGAAGATTGAGTACTCTTTTGCTGCTTCCACTTAGACCCAGAAGAAGACCCAACTCCTTGAGTTTTACTGCCTTGAGATGGGCCAGGAAACTTCCTCTTCTTGAAATCTCTTTTTCTCTGGATTTTTTCTTCATCTGTCTCCAACATTTTCGCTACTTCCACTAACTCATCATACTTGGAGATTTGCATAGGGATCAAGAGATGACGAATAGAGTCTCTAAGTCCTTTTAAGAAGTGATACCACCTCTCTCCTTCTAAATCAACGAGATTCTCTGCATAAAATGCTAGATGGGAAAACTTTTCCTCGTACTGAAGAACTGAATTGTTGCCCTGAAATAATCTGAGGAATTTCTCCTGCATTTCCCTCTTTGCTGAGAGGGGCACAAACCAATTAGTGAACTCCTGAACGAATTCCTTCCAAGTGATTTTCGATACTTCCCTACCAGCAAATTTTCCTTGAAGAAGTCTCTTCCACCATCTTTTAGCTTCTCCTTCAAGCATGAAGGTTGCTAACGTTACTCTTCTCTCGGGATGACACACCATAGTGTCAGAGGATTTCTTCAATCCTAGTAATCCATTCTTCCGTCTCCAGGGGTGGAACCCCTCCTTGGAAAGTTGTTGGCCTGAAGTCCTGAAATTGCTTGATAAAGTGTTCCATATGTACAATTCGTTCAAGAACTGGAACTGGAATTGGAGCTAATCGGATAGCTTCAACTACTTGAGTGAATACTCGAGTCAAGTCATCTATTGAAAGTCCTACACAAGTAGCACGCTAACTATTTTCCAAAATCACTTGCGGTATATTCACACCTTCTACAGACTGTGCTTTAGTCGTATGTTCTCGGACTTCCTGAATAATGACAAAATGTCATTATTAAAATTTTGAAATATTTATTAATACTGCACTAAGATTTAATTCCTATGACTCTTTTGTGTTCACGTGTTCTTGGACCCAAACCTAGCTCTGATACCAAAACACTAGGTTGTAACATCTAAAGATGAAAATGTACCCTATCAAGATAATATAAGCTTTTCATATGAGTCTTCAATAAGTATTATTGAAAAATATACATGTACACTTAGAATTAAAACACAGTGATTCCATACCCATGAACACAAAGAGCCAACTATTGCAACATCATTTATTATCATAGAACATATTTTATAACAAAAGATTACATTATTTGATTAACACTATTACAACTTACAACTTGACCCGTAGGTCACAAAAACTTTTAAGATAATATACATACTTCAGCTTGGGGTCTTGGAAGGTTTATACCATCATGAACTTCAAGGACACCTCCTAAGTCCTGAAAAAAATGGTAGAATGAAAGGATGAGTATAACACATACCAGTGAGAATTTATTCTTATTCTAACTTCTATGATATTTTAGGATTACGTCTTCATATTTGATTTTTCTTAATTTTACATTAAGCTTCTCTACATTTCCTTTTTATTAATTTCTTGCTTACATTTTATGGCTTAAATATTTCTTAAAACATTTTTCATAATTACATATTTAGTGAGATACCTTAGAAGTAAAATCCAAGATTTAACCCTTGCGGTTAAATGAGAGCTCTTATTAATTTTAACATGATTTCCAAACTATGGTAAGTAACCCCTACCTCTTTTGTTGGGCAATAACTATGGTGAGTAAAAGCCTCACCGCCCGAGGGTTTAACCCCTCTAAAACAGTCATTACATGCTATGAACTATGGTGGAACTCCACCTAACTTTGACATGGTATAACCATGTCCTTATGAATTTACTTCTAAGTGCCTTCACCGGTAAGCTTACCTTGTACTTAAACATTCCTATGTTACTAATATTTAATCTCAGTTAAGATACTATTTGCTGATTTCTTATTATAGCGTAAGCAAAAGTGTCTTATTATAGCGTAAGCAAAAGGGAATTTTGTTAGATTTAATTACATAGAAGTCATCATACTTCCTTCACAATTTAGAACCTTGAATTATAACTTGAAATTTTGATATATTGAATTATTGATGCTGGAATGTTATAGAAATTTGCATATGGTCTTGTGATATCAATATGAACTTCTGAAAATTTTGTTAGATTTAATTATTGAGAAGACATCGAACTTTCTTCACAATGTAGAACCTTGGATTATAACTTGAAAAATGATATCTTGAATTATTGATGCTGGAATGTTATAAAAATTTGCATATAGTCTTATGATATCAATATGAACCTCTGGAAATTTTGTTAGATATAATTATTGAGAAGACATCATACTTCCTTCACAATGTAGAACCTTGGATTATAACTTGAAAATTGATATCTTGAGTTATTGATGCTGGAATGTTATAGGAATCTGTATGTAGACTTTTTATATCAATATGAAACTCTGGAAATTTTGTTAGATTTAATTATTGAGAAGACATCATACTTCCTTCACAATGTAGAACCTTGGGTTATAACTTGAAAATTTGATATCTTGAATTATTGATGCTGGAATGTCATAGAAATTTGTATATAGACTTCTGATATCAATACGAACATCTGGAAATTTTCTTGGAATTATTGACATGTGACAAAAGGCACCTCATGATCAAATTTAGTCTCACCAGGTTTATAAGAATTAATTGAATAGACCCAAATACGTTTGTTCGATGAAATAAACTTAGAAATCTGAATGTGGGTAACCCTACAACTTCTGGAACTAGAATTGACTCATTCTTAATTAGGATTCATATAGTCACCCTTTTAGGACATGTGCTTTTGATTAAAGGTCGTCGGACTGCGAATAGTAAAAACTGAAATGTTAGATTTAGACCCCCCTTATGGTCACCACCCCTAGAGGTCCTAACCCTTTGGTATTTACATGTGCATAGTTTATCAATGAGTTAACCAATAGTGGAATATACTAGTAGTGGAGGTTGGGGTGCGATTAGTAAAATGATCAAATCGGGATTTTGATACTTCAAGCTAAATTTTAAGGGTGGGGGAGGTCTACAGTAACTAGATCCCAATTAATATTAGGTCATGGAACTTATAGATCATGTTTAAGAGAGGTCGAAGAGTCAGACCACTACTAAGGCAAGGCAAGGACCGGAGTTCATTTGAGCTCCGTCGCTTCCCTGTCCATGAAGTTGAAAACCTCCTTATAAGACGACATACCATGAGAGGTATTACGAAAAGGGAAAGGGTAGTCACCAATAAGATTAAATGCCCAGAGAAAGAGAAGTTTGGGATGTCACCCCATCACACTTCCTAGTACCGTTGCGAGCCCTTCACCGGGTAGCCCTCGGGAAGTCCCAGGTTAACCCTAAACTTATAAGTTCAACTAAACAATGGACAAGAGTAGTTTAAGTAGGAGAAATTAATAAAATATTCCCCGTACCGAATTTGGGACGGATTGGTATAAGAAAGGACGGGTTAATTCTTGCGAGCGGTAGACTCGGTATTACATAAGGAAGGACGGGTTAAGTCCTGCGAGCGGTGGGCTCGATATTATATAAGAAAGGACTGGGGCGTCTTGCGAGCTGAGGGCTCGGTGTTTCACTTAGAGACATTGTTGTATCAAGTAGTACACGAATACCATGTGTGTTCTTAGGGGCGTACATAAAGGTCTAGGCCAGATGTAGTTTCATATATAAGCCTAGGAGTGGAGGACCTGATCCACTGCCCCTGTTTGCCTCAACGGGGTGTACCTGAGCGGAGACTCGAAAAGGGAATATAGAGGTGGTGTTTACCAGATAGTACGCGGATACCTTGTGTGTTCTTAGGGGTGTACAAGAGGTCTTGCTGGGAGATGTGTGACATAAGCCTAGAAGTGGATATGCCCGATCCACTGCCCTGTTTGCCTCAACCGGGTACCTGAGTTGACACACTCGAACAGAGAGAACTAACAAAAGGTCTGTACGTACAGAGTCGAGTGGGTGAGTTGCATCATTGCATTGCACAACATAACATAACATCATTGCATAAACAAGACCTAATCATATAAATTAGTATGAGCTCTTTTATACGATGAGTTTACCTTAGTGCCAGATCCCTTAACTTATATGTTTGTATGAACATCCATATAAGTTAAGGTTACTTTTATAGTTGCTCTCCTTATATAGAATTACGCATTCAGATACTTCTTGCTATGATTACTCTGGTTTGGTGTTTCATTATACTGTTGTTTAAAGCCTTCTGAATTGTTGTATTGTACATATGGCTTACTTATAGAAATTGCTAGAGATAGACTATACTTTATTCATAAATATGCTTGTTAGCTAGTTCCATGTCACCTGCTTATTTTTACCCCTTATTGTCCTCCGCTTCCTCCTCCCGCACGGTGCCTAGGAGTCGCGGGTGGAGGCGGTGAGGAACCTGCTAAGTCTTATAGACCGACGGTCGGTGGACCATATCATTTTAGGATCCATTATGCCGGAGCAGCAGGACCTCATTCAGGAGACCAGGACATGAGGACAAGATGAAGCAATACAACCAATATCCATTGTTGCAGCAGCTACAGAGACGAGTGACTTTTGTAGTGAGGATGTTGATGTACTGGGCATAAACCCCTATTCATTTTAGTACATTCTCATCGTGGACTTTTTATTATGATATTTATATATAATGTGATTTTGTGGACTTGTTTCATTTAATGCTTCTATTACTGTGATGTGTGGTTGGCCTGGATGATATTGATTAGCCGACATAATCGACGTATTGTGGTGGCGACCATTCCGTGAGTTGGTGCCACCGCAAAATGACGGTTATGGGCGGTAAGACCCGGGAACGAATGCAAAAGGGGGTCTTACAGTGTTGTTGCTTTATTTTGGACATATACCGGGCATAAGCCCTTGCTCTCTTATTTATACTCATTGTTGGACATGTATCTCTTTTGACTTATATATATGTGTGTGATTTGTGGACTTGGTTTATTATAATTTACTTCTTTCCATTGTTGTCCTGGTTGATCGTTCTTGCCGGTAGGATCGGTGTCTTGCGGTGATGACTAACCTGTGTGTTGGTGTCACCGTAAGGCGGTGGTTCTGGGCATAAGATCTGAAAACTCTCTTGTAAGGAGGAGAGGGATCTTACAAATGGTATCACTCGAACAAACGATCCAACGAGAAAGAAGTTCACAAACTCTGGGCCACCCCGCTCGAGCTTAGTTTGAGGACAAACTAGCAGTGGAAGCAATGGTGTGCCCGTGTATAAAATCACACAAAATAGTCAATTAATCAATGAGTTAGCCCAACCCAACTAGGACACCATTTTGGTTTGGCGTACCAAGACGATTTTATAGCATATCCTAATCTAAAACCGGCCTCGGTTATAGACTGGTTAAGGTATGATGATACACAAAGTGATTAAGGGAAGAGTTTAATGGGAAAGTATTTGCTTAAAACTTAAACTCTGATGTCCCTAATTCTTCTATCAAGTGATATTATTACTTCTTACCCAACGGATAGGACCGTCTCAAAAAGATTTGGTGCATGAAATCTATTAGTGGAATAATAGGAGACTCGTAAACTCAATTTTCGAACCAACGACTGGATTACATTGAAACAATCACCGTGAAAAATACCAGAGGTCGGATATGGATTCGAGTTTAAAAAAGGCCCATTTTTGGGTTGCCCGTATATTGACCTTGAGAAGGTTGTTGTAATTGGTAACCTTGAGGGCCTAAAGTGTGTAGCATATCAATAAGTCTCAGGGTGGAAATCAAGTCTAGAATTATATGCCATAAGGATTGAGTGCGTATCTAGGATGAATATATCATAGTGATCTTAAAGTATTCAAACGTTACTCGGGTGAAGATGAGAATTTGAAGTATGCATGATCGGTTTGATGAGCAACCTTCCCTAGAAGTCGTGATCCTTGAAGAATTCCTTCGTCTTAAGAAATGTGAATTGGAATCAGGTTCCTGCAAGTTGGAATTATAGTTAGAATTTCTCGCATTTCTGAGCATTCGAAGGTGACTTACATACGATTTATTTTATCAAAGAATCAAGCCTTTTCAAATTCGAATAATTTTGTTACCATCGTTATCCTTATACCTTAGAAGATAGCTTGATGCATAACCACGGATCTTAGAAAGATGACTTCTTGGGTTTGGAGTATCACGATAAAGTTTCCTAAAGGTTAGCATAAACACAAAAGATAGTACATCTCAAGAAGAACGGTTATACTCTTCCCTAATGAGTTTTTCCCTAGACTTTGATTAGAAAGTGATGTGCCTCAAATGTAGTAATATGGAAGTTTGGTGTTTTCAAATGTTACTCAGGTGATGATGAGATTGAGTCAAGACAAATCTTGGAGTTTTTGGAAATGAATATTCCTGTAAATATAGCTTCTTTCGAGCTAAAATCAATATGGAATCGATTGGGAACCCAGTTAGGATCTTGTTAATATTCTTGAAAAGTTCCCTCTGCGAATTGCACATGAATTACCCCCTTTTCATTTAGGTGAAGATATAAAAAGTCATGAAGCTAGAGAAACGATGATTTAGTCATCCCGTCATAATTTTGGAAGTTGGTTAAATGTTGTGCATAGTGGTGTTAATCCCATGAGTATAATGATTTTTGGCGACCATTAACTCATGCTTACTCATCTGTGATAATCTATATGAACAAGATTAGGAAAAATCTCTACATGCACTCATAAGTTGAATTTTCTTCTTAGATAAAATGCATGCTAATAACAAAAATCCGGAAGCCTGTGTAAACTTAGACATACAATGTTATAGGGAAAACGATGACTTGCATTGGAAGAATCATATGATATAAGCTATAGGCATTGTGTGATCTTAGAAGAGGAGTCTAAGTTTTGTGTGCACAACTTTACATATAAGAGTGTTAACTCTCGTGTATATGATGATCATCGGTCATAAGAGACTCCAGATCCAATACGAGATTAAGGTTTATTTTGGGTAATAATAAATCGGAAGACTTGATAAAATACCCACATGATTTTGATTTTAAGCATCATGAAGTATAACGAAAAGACACTTGGAAGAGATTGTTACCTTTAATCGAGTTCTCCTACAACAACAGCCACCAGACAAGCATTTGCGTGGCACCTTACGAGGCTCTTTATGGGAAAAGGTGCCTGACGACGCTTTCTTGTGTCCAGGATGAGGATCCGAGGGTACTTGGGTTAAAGTATATTGACGATATGGACGCACTAGTACGAATGATCTGTGACCGGATGCTGAAGGCTCAGAGCCGGCATGCCAAGTATTATGATGCGAGGTATCAGAAGGTGGAATTCTAGGTTGGAGACAGAATTTTGTTGAAGATACGTCCGGTGCATTGTGTCTCGCGGGTGCGAGGACAGAAGAAGCTCTGCCCTCGATTTATGGGGCCTTGTACAATCCTGGGGAGGATCGGCCACTTGGCTTATAGGCTGGAGCTGCCACCGGAGTTGGCAAACTTGCACGACGTCTTTCACGTCTCCTCACTTCGGAGAGCCTTACTTCGGTTGGAGAAGCATGTTACATATACATCAGGACCGATAGCATCCAAAATGTCAGTTCGTCTGGAGCCAGTCCGGATCGTTGATTCTGACGTCAGAGTCCTGCGGCGAAAGAAGATTCTGTTGGTCAAAGTATTGTGGTCCAATCATGGACAAGAGGAGCACACATGGGATCCATTCGATCTCATGCAACAACAATACTCGGAACTCTTCACTTCAAGTACAACCTAAATCCCAACTGAAAACTTTCTTATTTTCATTACACGTAGAACCCCGTAGACCCGAACTTAAATTTTGGGGACGAAATTATTATTTTTGTTTATTGGGATTTGTAACATCCCTAATCCTACTAGACCCTATGATAATGTTAGGGCATGACATGTGGTGAGAATGGTGAGTTGAGGCAAGGAGGTGACCTTAGGACTCATTGAGTTAGGGTGAACTCACATATGGTCCACTATGGTACACAAGTCAACTTTGGTCAAAACCGCTCATATTGGATTCACAAATGTAAATTGTCCTCACCATTATGTCCATAACCTTAAAGAAGACTCAATTGACCAAAAGCCCATCAATTGGTCAACCAAATTGGCCAAATTGACCAAAGTCAAACTTAGGTCAGCATAGCCCAATTCAATCCAAATTTACCCCACCACTACATAGAAAACCCTTTAAGAGGTTCAATTGACCAAAAGCCTCATCAATTGGTCAATCAATTGACACAATTTGACTAAAGTCAAACCTAGCCCATTCTTGGTCAAAATTACACCTTATGGATCAATTAGCCCAATCTTGACCTCACCATGACCCAATCAACATTGGGTGGGGTCATAGGACCCATGATCATCATATGGGGCATCCACCTCATCAGTTGACCAAGTCAACCCTAGAAGTCAACCATGGTCAACAATTGACCTAAATTGGATTTTTGGATGCCAAGCCTAATTCCCATGGGCTAAAGCCCTCAAGGTCAGCTCATACTGCAACCCATGAGTATAATGACCCAATTTGCCCTCTGAAAATGGCATGCAAAGGTATGCATGAGGCTGATTTAGGGTTTTCCCCAATTTTCACACGGGACAAATGAAGGAAGAGGGAATGAGTGCCACATAGCCTCCATTCTCCTTCCTAAGCTTCAGCTCTGAGCACCCCAGAGCTTTTCCAATTAATTACCTGAGGAATTGGAGCCAGATGGAAGGGAGAGGGGCTGAATTGAACCTTAGCCGACCATGCCTTAATGGCACCTCATGATATACCCCTCCTCAGCTCAAATCGACCTCACCATCACTTTCAGAGAGCCCCAAGGAGTGGAGCTACTGCTTTCGATTGGAGAAATCGACTGAGCATCGAGGAAACAACAAGGGTCGTCGAAGTAAGAATCGGCCATGACATCTAGACGATTCCACCGTCGATAAGCTCCATTAAAGGTTTGTTTCTCCTCCTCTCCCTCTATGCCAGCTTTCTAGCTCCTTAGGCAGATAAATCCAGTTCAATTGAGCCCGGTCCCTTGTGGTGTAAGTGAGTAATTTCCGTGAAATAGAGTTTGCTCGGGTTCGCCGGAGAGGCGGATTCCGGCCGCCTCGTCGTCGCCAATCGACGACCACCAACTTAACAGAGGTGGTGGTGGCCGACAGTGGTGGCCACGAGGTGGCTGGGAAATGGGCATGGAAATCGGTCTAGGTCGGGTAGATCGCAGCCGTCTGCTGGTTGGAGAAGATGACCAGCAACTGTTGATCTTGCATCAAGATTTGTGCTGTTATAATATGAATATACTATAATATAGATTAAATGCATGATCAGTCACACCTTAGACAAACATTTTAATGCTTGAATTAAGGTCCCTTACAGGCAGAACTAGGAAAGGCGTAAAGTATAAAAGTTGTAGATTATGGTCTTACCTTTCTAAGGAACTTTGAATCACTTGATTTGGTGCCCTACAGCCCCCAGAATCTCAATTTTATTGAGGGGTGTCTTAAAGGTGTCGTAGACCATATTTTGTGAATAACTTTTTCTAGGTTGTTTGCATGAACCTAAAACTTTGTCCATGCTTGAGTGGTACATAGATGGACCTACCATCAAAAAATCAGGATTTTTGGATAATATTTTTCTATAGTTTTGTCATAAATATGATTTTTCATATAAATGAAATTAATGTGACTAGACTAACTCAAATTGACCCAAATCTTGGGTGTCATGTTAATTATATCATAAATAGTCACTGGTAAAAATTTAAGGTCATTTGGACCTTTGCATGATGGTGTATTACACATGCATGTGTACATATTGTGTAAGTGTGCACTTTGCCAAGTTTTGGTATTTTGTGAATTCAACACAAATGACTTGGTGCATGACTATAATATTTTGATCATGCACCCATTATGATGAGGAGATTCATCCTCAGAAAAATTAGAATTTTTGGAATAAAAAACCCTACGTAATTTCATAATTTTAAGTATGTCACAAAAGTGTATTAATGAAATAAAGATGATCTAATGACTTTGGAAAAATCTAATCTTCTGTCACATGTTGAGTTATGTTATATTACATCTCTGAAAAATTTAGTAGGATTTTTGGAGTCAAAAATCCTAGGTAATTACATAATTTTAAATGTCCCATAAGTGCATTAATGAAATAAAAATGACCTAACGACTTAGGAAAAATCCAATCTTCTGTCACATGGTGAGTTATGTTATACTACACCTTTGGAAATTTTAGTAGGATTTTTGGAATTAAAAATCCTAGGTAAATACATAATTTTGATTATGTCACATAAGTGTATTAATGAAATAAAGATACCTTAAATACTTAGGAAACTCCAATCTTCTGTCACTTGGTGAATTAGGTTATATTATATCCCTGAAAATTTTAGTATGATTTTTGGAAGTCATTTACTTAGGGAATTACCAAGAATTTCATTTGTCACACTTTTGTATTATTAATATTTTTGCGGTCAATATTACTTGGAGAATTCCGAAATTATGGCTAGACTATTTTTAGGACACTTTAAACCTATGGTGATTTTCTCAGAATTTTTGGGTGGATTATTTCAATATTTGCTGTATAATGTGACAAATTGCAATTAATATTTTAGTATAAAAATTATGGTGATATTGCTTATTAAAAATCATGAAACTCTGTCAGTCACAATATTATATCAGTATGTACCTCTGGTAATTTTCTCAGAAATTTTGAAGGGATTATTTTGGCACTTACTGTGCAATGTGACAAATTGACGTCAACATTCAAGTATGGAAATTATGGTCATAATTATTATAGGAAATCATGAAACTCTGTCAGACACTATAATTCATCAATTTGCACCTCTGGTAATTTATTTGGAACATTTGGATGTCTGAAACTAGTACCCCATGTGTAAAATGGCAGGTGTCACATATTTCGAGAATTTTTAATTATGACCATTTTACTTAGAAAATTTATGATTCTCTGATCACTCCCTATTTATGCCATGATAAACCTAGGACATTAATTTGAGATCATTTGGACAAAGAACAGTGATCCTTACATCCTTGAGAACAAAACTAGTTCATTTTGAATATTGGTCTGCAAATAGTAAAACTATGATGTATTGAGTAGACCATCAAGAACACCTAGGAATTTAATGAAATTTGGAAAATGTCTGTAGGACATCATTTATATCTGCCCCTTGAAGTTGCAGAATTTTTGGAGAACTTTTGTATTATAGTTTGGAAAATAATATAGATTCATATCACACATCTAAATAAAGATATAATTGGGGCATTTTCCACCTTAGGAAATTATGATGATAATTTATGATGCTAATATGATCATGGTGCATCATTAGTATAAATTTGGGGACATATAGATAAATATGTAAGGGCTTGCACCATGCACCGCATATTGGAGGTCAAAAGGTTATGAATCGTTCAATAGAACGTTTGCTTAAGGGTAGATCTTGCAAGTGATCATAGGAGTTAACTCTAATTAAATTAGTGGCATTTGGAGTGTCATAGGCTTCTGGTTGATATGAGTTCACATTAAACGTTACGATCATAGGAGTTCATAGCAGTTCACCCTAAACCGTTACGATCAACTAAACATAGACAAGAGTAGTTTAAGTAAGAAAACTTGATAAGGTAATCCTCGTTCCAAAATATGGGACGGATTGGTAAAAGGACTCGTTGGTCCTGTGAGCTAAAGGAGTGGGAAATTATGATATCACAACGGGTTTGTCTTGTGAGCGATAAGCTCGGTGCTATCTAAGGAGGACTGGATAGTCCAACGAGCTGGAGGCTCGGGAGAAGTACAATTAAGAGGTGTTACTTACCAGATAGTACGTGGATACTGTGTGTGTTCTTAGGGGCATACATAAGGTCTAGGCTGGGAGGTGTCATACTAGCCTAGGAGTGGAGGACCCGATCCACTGTCCCTGTTTGCCTCAACGGGGTGTACCTGAGCGGAGACTCAAAAAGCGGGATAGAGATGTTACTTATCATATAGTACACATATACCATGTGTGTTCTTAGGGGCGTACATAAGGTCTAGGCCGGGAGGTATTAAAAGGTGACTAGAAGTGGACGTGCCTGATCCACTACCATGTTTGCCTCAACGGGATACCTGAGTTGACACACTCGAACAGAGGGAACTTACAAAAGGTCTTTGCGCACAGAGTCGTGTGCGCGCGTTGCACTTGCATGATGCATAACATATCCATAACATTCATAATTGCAGATTCTCATTATATAAATTAGTATGGTCTCTTTTATATGATGAGTTATATTTTCGGAAACCTTAACTTATAAGTTTGTATGGGCATTCATATAAGTTAAGGTATATTTCTGTGATGGTAGAATAGATCTCACATTAATTTACTTGCGCCGCTTTTACCTTACTGCTTTACTTTACTGTTCTACTCTATTGCTTGCATGTACGCACTGTTAGCTTAGAAATGTACATGTTTTTACCTTACACACCTGCTAGTTTTAGTTATATGTCATCTATTTTTGTTTTTACCCTTGTTGTCCTCCACTTCGTCCTCCCGCACGGTGCCTAGGAGTCGTGGGGGAGGCGATGACAAAATGGCTTAGTATTTTTGACTAGCGGTTGGATTTGGTCGTAACACTAGGGGTCTGAGGAGCTGGAGCAGCAGTACGATCAGCAGGACGTGTTGGCAAGACCTGAGGAGCAGTTTGTAACATCCCTATTCCTTCTTAACCCCTTGGGTTAGGGTTAGGACTTATTTGTGAGTAGAGGTCATGGTATGACCCTAGGTTAACTTGAACTTAGGAAAATTGCTATAAGCACCCCAAAAGTGCACAAGTCAACCTTGACCAATTTACTTCAAATTGTACCAACTCAAATTGAGCTTACTAATAGGTCTCTACCCTAATAGAGACCCAAGTGACCCAAAAGCCCTATCATGGGGTCTCCAATTGGTCCACACTGACTAAAGTACCATTTAGGTCAATATATGTCAATCCTTCACCAATAGGTCCAATTGACCCACAAAACATGAAATTGACTTCACCCCTAGTCTTATAACATCATATGGGACCCAATGGGCACAAAAGCTCCATCACGTGGTTTGGGATGTCACCCCAGCATATCTCCTAGTACCAGTGCGAGCCTTTCACCGGGTAGACCTTGGGAAGTCCAAGACTAATCTTAAACCGCCTAATAAATTATAAATATAAATATATATATATATATATATTATAAAATTTTAATTTTCATATTCCCTTCTTTTCTTCTCGCTATTTTAATTTTTACTATTTTTCCTCTTTTTGGTGTATGACCCGAGGAAATTCTTCGAATAATCCTGATTCTTATTTCGATTAGGAAATTGAGCACACCTTACGATGACGCCTCTGATTCCGTGATCAGGAATTACCAATTATTCGCGAAGAATCTATCAAAGACACTAACATAGAAATTATGGGTGAGCCAAATCCGGAAGAGGCCCCGCAACGGACCATGTCCTATTATGCGCGACCGAACCTGGAAGGGACACAATCAAGTTTTGTACGTCATACAGTGACAAATAATAATTTTGAGATCAAGTCTAGCATTGTACAACCCTGTATTCGCCGAGTAGGCCCCCGGGACCCAAGGGGTCTTTTAGGACATTATTTTCCAGCACGGTCCCAGGCAGGGAGAGGGGGCGAGCGGTGGAGGCGGAGGCATCCCGCTCACCCAGCCAGCAGGGGGCGAGAAGGAGGAGCCCGCAGGCCCCTCTCTCCCCCGCCCCAGCAGGGGGCGAGGAGGAGGAGCCCGCAGGCCCCTCTCGCCCCTGCCCCAGCAGGGGGGAGAGAGGAGGAGACCGCAGGCCCCTCTCACCCCCTCCCCAACAGGGGGGCGGGGAGGAGGAGCCCGCAAGCCCCTCTCACCCCCGCCCCAGCAGGGGGCAAGAGGAGGAGCCCGCAGGCCCCACTCACCCCCACCTCGGCAGGGGGGCGAGAGGAGGAGCCTGCAGGCCCCTCTCGCCCCCGCCCCGGCAGGGGGGCGAGAGGAGGAGCCCGCAGGCCCCTCTCGCCCCCGCCCCGGTAGGGGGGCGAGGAGGAGGAGCCCGCAAGCCCCTCTCGCCCCCGCCCCAGCAGGGGGGGCGAGAGGAGGAGCCCACAGGACCCTCTCACCCCCGCCCCAGCATAGGGGAGAGAGGAGGAGCCCGCAGACCCCTCTCGCCCCCGCCCCAACAGGGGGGTGAGAGGAGGATCCCGCAGGCCCCTCTCGCCCCCACCCTAGTAGGGGGCAAGCCGGAGGTGGCCGACCTCCCGGGCTCGCCCCACCCCAACCTTGTAGGGGGTGAGGGGTGGAGGTGGGCGACCCCCCCCCCCCCTCGCCCAGCCCCGAGGGGAGTGGGGCGGTTTGCATTTAGCGCCTCGGAATGGCAGAATTTGGCTATTGGCAGACCAAACTTGGGGGCATTTTCGTAATCTCGTAGGCCAGATTGTGGCTATTAGCAGACCCAATCCAGAAATCTATAAATAGGACCAAGGGGGCACCATTTGGAGGGATCTTTCTTTTGTCCTCTCCCTCCCCAAGTTTCTTTAGTGGGTGAGGAGAGCCTCCAAGGGTGCCCAAGCCCGACGTTGGCTTGGGAGGGGAAGCGCCCTAAGATCTTCCGGGTGTGTGGTGGGACCTCCTCGCCGAGCCCTTGGTCTTGTTCCTAGTTCCTTAGCCTCTTAGACTAGATCTCTCCCTTGGGAGAAGTAAGTGTGAGGTCACCCTCCAACTTATTGAGGGCCCGAACTCCACAGAGACTAAGTCTTGTTCTCAAGTCTTGGTTTCAACATTTATGGTGCGGTGAGCGTGGAGATTGACCAACACAAGAAAATCTCAAGTTGAGCTTCATGGTTGGAAGTGGAGGAGGATCTGACCCAGGCCACTCGCAGCCCCCGGTGGCTGGAGTGACGTTGGAGATGTTTGAAAATTTCACGCGGGAGGTCCTGCAGACCTTGCAGCTAGCTTTCGCCACGATGGGCGAAGGCAGGAGAGGAGGTGGTCCGGAGGTCCCGCCTCAGCAGGTGGGCGAGAGCACTCCCGGCCAGCCATCCAAGAAGGAGGTACCAGTGGGGGGAGTGGGGAGGCATTCAGCCCCCACTCGTCTGGTCCCCAAGGAGGGGGCAAGTGGGGAGGTGCCATACATACCCCCACTCGCCCAGCCCCAAGGGGGCGAGTGGGGAGGCGCCATACCCCCACTCACCCAGCCCCAAGGGGGGAGTGGGGAGGTGTCATACCCCCACTTGCCTAGCCCCAAAGGGGGCGAGCAAGGGAAGTCCTTTGTGTGAGTTGATCCTCTCGGCCCCGGTTCTGGAGGGGTTCGGAGGGCCGGAGATGTCTTACTACTCCGACAAAGATGACCCAGTCCTGCACCTGCAGTGGTTTGAGGACATGGTCTCCATCAGACCCATGTCGGATGCTTTCAAGTGCCGACTCTTCGCAACCACTTTGAAGGAGAAGGCAAGGGATTGGTTCCACCAGCTCCCCGGGGGGTCTATCTATGCCTTCGAAGACTTGCGTCGAGGTTTCCTGCTACGCTTCTCGATGTCAAGGAAGAGGGATGCCGAAGCACTTGAAAGATCAAGCAAGAACCAAGGGAGTCACTGGCTCACTACGAGGATATGTTCCAGGAAGAGGTTTTGCTTGTCCAAGAGGTACCAGGGTTCACCCTCCAGCTCGCCTTCACAGTGGGGCTGCGGGAGGGGTTCTTCAAGATGAGCTTGAAGCGGAAGTCCCCCTATCCTTCGAAGAATTGATGGAAAGGGTGGCGGAAGAAATCGAGAGTGAGGAGGCCAACCCTGATTTCGCAAGAAGGTTGGCCAAGCTGAGCGACCCGGAGGCAAGGCAGCAGGGGGGAGGGTAGAGGCTCCCAAGAGGAAGTTCAACCAAGAGGAGGAAAACTTCCAGGGAGAGGGACCCGACCCCCCAGGGTGGAGGCAGGGACCGAAGGCACCCTCTCCACCACCTCAGCAAACCATGGCAATTAGGGGAGGAAGAAGGAGGAGAGCCAGGAAGGCAGAGCGAAGAGTAAGAAGATGGGATATGGTTGAGCTACCCTACTGTGACTTCCACGAGGAGGAAGGTCACGCGACGTCCGCCTGCCCCGAGTTTTTGGAAATGAGGGAGGCAAGGGGTCCAAGGCAGCAACAACAACAACCCGAGGAGGTCGATGAAGACCAGGCCTGGGAGTAGGAGACCAAGTTTTGGTTTCCATACTTACTCTTTTCTACCCTTAAGTCCATGTATTGCGATGTTTCATTTCCATACTTAGTTTTTTCTTGTATGTATTATGATGATTAATATAATGAAAATTTTTCAGAAGTACTTAGCCCCGATGCTGGCCCGCTGACCTAGGCTCCAATCAAGCTGGCAGGGTCGGGAATCGCTCGGTGGTCGGATGTTTCATAAGTACTTAGCCCCGATGCTGGCCCGCTGACCAGGCTCCCATCAAGCTGGCAGGGTCGGGAACCGCTCGGTGGCCGGATGTTTCAGAAGTACTTAGCCCCGAAGCTGGCCCGCTGACCAGGATCTCATCAAGCTGGCAGGGCCGGGAACTGCTCGGTGGCCGGATGTTTCAGAAGTACATAGCCCCGATGCTACCCGCTGACCAGGCTCCCATCAAGCTGGCAGGGCCGGGAACCGCTCGGTGGCCGGATGTTTCAAAAGTACTTAGCTCCGATGCTGACCCGCTGACCAGGCTCCTATCAAGCTGGCAGGGCCGGGAACCGCTCGGTGGCCGGATGTTTCAGAAGTACTTAGCCCTGAAGCTGGCCCGCTGACCAGGCTCCCATCAAGCTGGCAGGGCCGGGAACCGCTCGGTGGCCGGATATTTCAGAAGTACTTAGCCCCGATGCTGGCCCGATGACCAGGTTCCCATCAAGCTGGCAGGGCCAGGAACCGCTCGGTGGCCGGATGTTTCAGAAGTACTTATCCCCGATGCTGGCTCACTGACCAGGCTCCCATCAAGCTGGCACGCCGAGAACTGCTCGGTGGCCGGATGTTTCAGAAGTACTTAGCCTCGATGCTGGCCCGCTGACCAGGCTTCCATCAAGCTGGCAGGGCCGGGAACCGCTCGGTGGCCGGATGTTTCAGAAGTACTTAGCCCCGATGCTGTCCCGCTGACCAGGCACCCATCAAGCTGGCAGGGCCGGGAACCGCTCGGTGGCCGGATGTTTTAGAAGTACTTAGCCCCGAAGCTGGCCCACTGACTAGGCTACCATCAAGCTGGCAGGGCCGGGAACCGCTCGGTGGCCGGATATTTCAGAAGTACTTAGCCCCGATGCTGGCCTGCTGACCAGGCTCCCATCAAACTGGCAGGTCCGAGAACCGCTCGGTGGCCGGATGTTTCAGAAGTACTTAGCCCCGATGCTGGCCCGCTGACCAGGCTCCCATCAAGCTGGAAGGGTCGGGAACCGCTCGGTGGCCGGATGTTTCATAAGTACTTAGCCTCGATGCTGGCTCGCTGACCAGGCTCTCATCAAGCTGGCAGGGCCGGGAACCGCTCAGTGGTCGGATGTTTCAGAAGTACTTAGCCCCGATGGTGGCCCGCTGACCAGCTCCCATCAAGCTAGCAGGGCCAGGAACCGCTCAGTGGCCGGATGTTTCAGAAGTATTTAGCCCCGATGCTGGCCCGTTGACTAGGCTCCCATCAAGCTGGCAGGGCCGGGAACCGCTCGGTGGCCGGATGTTTCAGAAGTACATAGCCCCGAAGCTAGCCCGCTGACCAGGATCCCATCAAGCTGGCAGGGCCGGGAACCGCTCGGTGGCCGGATGTTTCAGAAGTACTTAGCCCCGATGCTGGCCCGCTGACCAGGCTCCCATCAAGCTGGCAGGGCCGGGAACCGCTCGGTGGGCGGATGTTTCAGAAGTGCTTAGCCCCGATGCTGGCCCGCTGACCAGGCTCCCATCAAGCTGGAAGGGCCGAGAACCGCTCGGTGACCGGATGTTTCAGAAGTACTTAGCCCCAATGCTGGCCCGCTGACCAGGCTCCCATAAAGCTGGCAGGGCCGGGAACCGCTCGGTGGTCGGATGTTTCAGAAGTACTTAGCCCCGATGCTGGCCTGCTGACCAGGCTCCCATCAAGCTGGCAGGTCGGGAACCGCTCGGTGGCTGAAAGTTCTCTAAGTGATTTTTCCCCGAGGTGACTCCGCTAGTCGGGCTCTCACTAGTCGGCAGGGTAGGATGGCCTCTCGGGGAGGGTAAGTATTTTTCCCCCGAGGTGGCTCCGCTAGCCGGGCACTCACTAGCCGGCAGGGTAGGATGGCCTCTCGGGGAGGGTAAATATTTTTCCCCCGAGGTGGCTCCGCTAGCCGGGCTCTCACTAGCCGGCAGGGTAGGATGGCCTCTCGGGGAGGGTAAGTATTTTTTCCTCCGAGGTGGCTCCGCTAGCCGGGCTCTCACTAGCCGGCAGGGTAGGATGGCCTCTCGGGGAGGGTAAGTATTTTTCCCCGAGGTGGCTCCGCTAGTCGGGCTCTCACTAGCCGGCAGGGTAGGATGGCCTCTCGGGGAGGGTAAGTATTTTTCCCCCGAGGTGGCTCCGCTAGCTGCGCTCTCACTAGCCGGCAGGGTAGGATGGCCTCTCGGGGAGGGCAAGTATTTTTCCCCCAAGGTGGCTCCGCTAGCCGGACTCTCACTGGCCGGCGGTGCAGGATCGGCCTCTTTGGGAGGCTTACGTAATTTTTTCCAGGGATGATGTGGATTCTTCTCAATTTCACTCAGCGCCACTCGCCTAATACGTAGGGTTAGACTTTTCTTTCAGAGCGTGTACCCTGCTCGAAAAGAGCGGGGATTGTGTATATCCCTATATTCGCCGAGTAGGCCCCCGGGACCCAAGGGGTCTTTTAGGACATTATTTTTCAGCACGGTCCCAGTCAGGGAGAGGGGGCGAGCAGTGGAGGCGGAGGCCTCCCGCTCACCCAGCAAGTAGGGGGCGAGAAGGAGGAGCCCGTAGGCCCCTCTCGCCCCCGCCCCAGCAGGGGGCGAAGAGGAGGAGCCCGTAGGCCCTTCTCGCCCCCGCCCCAGCAGGGGGCGAGGAGGAGGAGCCTGCAGGCCCCTATCGCCCCCGCCACAGCAGGGGGCGGGGAGGAGGATCTCGCAGGCCCCTCTCGCCCCCGCCCCTCTCGACCCCGCCCCAGCCTGCCGACCTCCCGGGATCGCCCCACCCCAACCTTGTAGGGGGCAAGGGGTGGAGATGGGCGACCTCCCCCTCGCCCAGCCCCGAGGGGAGTGGGGCGGTCTGCATTTAGCCCCTCGGAATGACGGGATTTGGCTATTGGCAGACCAATCTTTGGGGCATTTTCGTAATCTCGTAGGCCAGATTGTGGCTATTAGCAGACCCAATCCAAAAATCTATAAATAGGGCCAAGGGGGCACCATTTGGAGGGATCTTTCTTTTGGCCTCTCCCTCCCCAAGTCTCTTTAGTGGGTGAGGAGAGCCTCCAAGGGTGCCCAAGCCCGACATTGGCTTGGGAGGGGAAGCGCTCTAAGATCTTCCGGGTGTGTGGTGGGACCTCCTCGCCGAGCCTTTGGTATTGTTCCTAGTTCCTTAGCCTCTTAGCCTAGAGCTCTCCCTTGGGATAAGTAAGTGTGAGATAACCCCCAAACTTGTTGAGGGCCCAAACTCCACAGAGACTAAGTCTTGTTCTCAAGTCTTGGTTTCAACAAGCATCACCCAAATGGTGCGACAATCAGTAACCTTTGATGGTTTGTAGGACGAAGATCCAAATTCTTACCTTTCTAACTTTCTTGAAATATGCGATACGTTTAAAATAAATGACGTTACTGATAACGTAATTCGATTGCGTTTATTTCCTTTCTTTTTGCGATCCAAGGCCAATCAGTGGTTGGGCTCTTTTCCTAGAAGATCTATCACTACATGGGACGAAATTACGGAGAAATTCTTAATGAAATATTTTCTTCCGGCCAAAATCGCTAAATTGTGCACCGATATTGCATCATTTCTGCAAATTGACTCGGTGACTCTCTACGATACATGGGAGCTGATAGATTTTTTAGATTTAAAAGCTAAATTAAAGTAAAGCCTTTCTTTCTTCTTTTATTAGAATTCGGCGGAGTTTTCGAAGAGTCCCGCGAGTAATTCTACTTCGAGGAATTACCCGTTATCCTATCGAAAGATAGAAGTAACGGTCGTTTCCTCTTTCGAAATATCGACGATTACTCTTTGGCCGCGTCGCCAAAAGCTAAGTAGAGGTTTTGAAAGGCTTATGTTGAAATGAAAGTTGAAAGCTTTTTGAATATGTTATGTTGTTGCAACAATTTGTGAGTTGTTGCAACAATTTTGTAAATGATAGTTTCCTTTTTAAAACCTCTTTTACCTTGAGCTAGTTGCAACAACCAAAGATTTGTTGCAACAATTTTCTAAGTGTTTTTTTTAAAGAGTTTTAATTTGCTTTTGAGAGAAAGCTTTTGGGTTTATATAATTATCCGGACTAAAATCAATAAAGGCAAGTGGACCTTATCGATAGTAGTATAGGATATTTCTTTTGAAATATCAAGGTCGTATTTTTCCAAGGTCGTATCGATTATTTCTACTTCTTAGGAGCGCGCTATTATTTTATCGAAAAGAGATTTGAATTGATTTTTATAGCTTTGTAGAAAAACTAATGACGAAAATTAAGGTTGGCGTGCGTTTAACGATAATTATGATAAAAAGCGAGAAAGCACGAAAACGTTAATTTAGAAAGTAGTTTTGCTTAGAATTTTTTAGAGTTTTATAAAGCGATAATGATAACTACGGCGATTTTAAGCGATTGAGCGGTTAGCGGAATGAGCAAAAAGCAATTATATTAAAAAAACAAAAGACGCACTAATTGAAAACTCACACACTCTACGGAATTAAAATGAAAGCGGTAAATTGCAGAAATTAAAGAAATGCGATCCCTACCCAAATAGGTAGAGGGGAAATAAATGCGTGAGCGAGTCCTATCCAAATGGATATGCGGGAAATAAATGCGTGACGAGTCCTATCCAAATGGATAGGCGGGAAATAAATGTGTGACGAGTCCTATCCAAATGGATAGGCGGGAAATAAATGCGTGACGAGTCCTATCCAAATGGATAAGCGGGAAATAAATGCGTGACGAGTCCTATCCAAATGGATAGGCGGGAAATAAATGTGTGACGAGTCCTATCCAAATGGATAGGCGGGAAATAAATGCGTGATGGAAATGAAAGCTAAGCTATTGAATTACAAAAAAGGCGCAAAATTTATCCACCTACACACACACACACACTTACTTTAATTGAAATCTAAGTTAAAGAAAACAAAAATTAACTCATACACTCACACACACAACATAAATGAAACTAAGTTAAAAGAAAATAAAATCTATTCTCCTACACTCACACACACTAATAACAAAATGAAACTAAAATAAAAACAATTTACTCTCATACACTCACACACACTTACTAAAAAAAGAAAAAGAAAATAAAAACAACAAACCAAAACAAAAAACAATTTAATCTCCTACACACACACACACACTTACATAAAGAAGAAAAAAAGAAAAAAGAAAAATAAAAGAAAGAGAAAACAAAAAATAAGTTACCACAATAAGAACAAAGAAGAACATATATTCATATATATATAAAAAAGGAGATTACCACTTTTACAAAAAAGCTTAAATAGGAGGAGAAAGAGCCCAAACAAGGGCTTAGAAAAACACCTAAACAAGCTCTCACAAACACTCAAATACTCACAAGACCGACCCTTATTTAGGTTCTAAAACATGAACCTTTTAAAATAAGAAAAGCATCCCTTATTTATAGACAAAAACAAGGGCTGCACATAGCAAAAAAAAGGATATTTGGAAGGCTTCTAGAAGACTAGCTGGCTGCAGGAATTGAGAGTAGCAAAATTTGTTTTGAGTGCTAAGGGGTGCGGTTAGCAGGGTAGCATTTGGCTGCTTCTAGAAGGCTAGCTGGAGGTTGGCGCGGGCAGCAGGGCGGGCAGTCAGCAGAGCTGGCGCGGGCATGGGCGCGGGCAGCAGGGCGGCGGGCAGCAGGGCGGGCACGGGCGCGGGCAGCAGGGCTGGATTTAATCCAGCAAAAATATGCGCCCGCCCGGATTCGAACCCAGGTCGGCTGCGCGGTTAGCAAAGTGCTGAACCAATGAGACAAGTGGCTCCTTCAACATACATAGAGCAATAATTATACTTATTATAGTTACACAGATATTTTTATTTTTTAATTTTATTTTCATTTAATTTACATAGTCATTTATATGTTTAAATTTAATATATATATATATATATATAACTATTATTATTTACATTTTATATACTATACATATATATTTATACGTATACATATATTATACATATATGTATTTTATTATAATTATGATATATTTATTATTCATTATTATTATGTTATTAATATACAATACTACTATATTATTATATATATATATATTTTTCTCATCCTATTTATCTATCATGCATATTATTTTTATATTATTTATATTATTATTACTAGTTTTCATTTATATTTACATATAAGTATATGGTTATTTATTATACTTATTATTTACATACATATAACTATTTTATTTATATTATATATTATATATATATATTTTTTATATTTATAATAAATTTATTATACAATAATATTTCAAAATTTTATTCTCTTATATATATAATTACTTATTTTTGCAAAAGAAAAAAAGAAGTGATTATTTTAATGATTTAAAAGCAATATGTACAAAATTACCCAAAATTAGGCTAGAAATGATACTAAAAATATGCATAATTTGTTATTCATCAAACACCCCCATACTTAAGCTTTTGCTATTCCAGAGCAAAAGTAAGGGATACCTATAAGACGTTTAATAAAATTTCTAATTTACTAAAGTTTTTATTAAATCAAAAGTAAGATCGAAATAAATTTAGGGTATTTAAAGAGGTAAGTCCAAAACTATGAAAGTAATTTAAAAAGAGCGAAGAATTTTTAGCGAGACTTCTAAAGTTAGCTAAATAGCATCGATTATTGCAGTCTTTGGTACTTTTTAATTAGAATAGAATTATATAAAACTTTAACCTTTTTAAAGAAAGTTTTTAAGAATAAATAAAGCCTACTAATTATGCTCTCCCAAATTTTTTTAAATTAAAATCTAGGTACAATTTTATTGGCTAAGGGGTAGGGAAAAAAAGGTAGCCTTGGCAAAAAGAAGAGTGCTTGGATTTAAGGGTGATGGACTTTATCCTCTCACCCCACCTTTCTGGTGGTTTTGCTTTGATTCCCAGCGTTGGTTTACGCGGGAGAATTGAAATCTTTTCTAATTTTAACCCAATGCCCGTGTTTACGGAATTTTATTTTTTTTATTCTCATTGACACGGGATTTCTTTTAACAATATTGGGTGTCTGTGTTTACGGAATCTTTTTATTCCCATTGACACAGGATTTCTTTTAAAACTCCTACTTTTATTATTTTTATGCCAAGCTAAGGGGTGTTTATAAGGGGGGTTTCAAGAGAAATTCAAGATTAATAAAAAAAGATTTTTGAGAGCAAGTTTAGTAGATTAAAAACATTCCTAAAGTTTCACAAGTTTAGAGTAAGAATAATTGAATCTAAAGATGGTTTGCCAATATAATACAAAAAGGAATCTATTTAGGGTAAACCGAGGTAGTGCTAAAAATTATGTTCTCAAATTAAATTAAGATCGCAAGATTTTCTTTACTACTGAAAATTCCTCGATTTAAATTTTTCAAACTATGAAATAAATAAAATTGTTTTAGCAAATCATAAATAATGAAAAATGCTTAAAGATAAAACTAACCTAGCCTTGGAAATAACAAAAAGCTAAGTAGGGGTTTTATTTTATTTTTGGATTTTTTTGATAAGTTTTTCAAATATATATATATATATTTTTTTTGAGTTTTTAAGATATGATATTTTTGGGATTTTTGATTTTCTTTATAACAAAATGCATACATAAATACTAAAAAAAGGAAGAAGAAAATTAAGAAAAGTAAAAATACATACAAAATATTTTTTATTTTTTCTAAGAAATTTTTTTCATCATATATTTTTTGATTTTTTAATTTTGTTAAAAATATGTACATTAATAGAGAAAAAAAGGAAAAGAAAAGAAAAAAGAGAAGGAAAAACATTTTTGGTGTTATGACAAAACGAGTTTTGTTATAACAAATTTTTAAGTGCATTTTTCATCATCATTTTTTTTATTTTGATTTATAATTATAAATAAGGATTTTTATATACAAATAAAAGACATAAACATAAAACATTTATATAAATTTTTTTTTTGTGTTTTTTCTAAGTTAATTAATGATTTTTTTGGATTTTTCATTTGATTTCCTATTTACATAATTACTTATTTTTACAAAAAGAAAAAAGAAAAAAGAAAAAAAAGAGGGACAAAGGTGTTGCAACATAATTTTCTTATGTCATAACAAATTTTGTTATGTTATAACAAATAAGTTTTATGTTGTAACAAATTTTTCATATAAATTTTTTTTGTTTTTTCTAATATGGGAGGGGCAAAAATAATTACAAAAAGAGGGAAAACACGCCCCCATACTTAAAGCCAACATTGTCCCCAATGTTGAAGTTAAGTGTGAGGAACGAAAATATTTACAAAAAATGTGAAGATTTAATAGAAAAAAAATATATACAAGAATAGTTACAAATAAAAAGGAACGCGTTGGCGGGGTACGATCTTTTTAGAGGTGGGGGAGGGGTATGGAATTTAGCTTCCCTCCCAGTTGATCCCCCGCGTGGTAGAGTTTTAGTCGGTGACCGTTAACTTTTAAGTCGCCTTTTTTTCGGGTGGGTTATAAGGACGGTCCCGTATGGCCAAACCTCTTTCACTTGAAAGGGGTCGGACCAACGGAATTTTAGTTTCCCCAGAAAAAGACAAAGACGTGAATTATATAGGAGGACGAGATCGCCCGGCGCAAATGATTTTGGAAATTTAATTTTTCGGTCGTGGTAAAATTTAGAGCGTTCCTTATAAAATTTATTACTCTCGTAGGCGTTCGCACGCCATTCATCGAGTTCGTTTAATTGGAATTTCCGGTTTTCGGCGGTTAAATTATGATCGAGATTTAAAAGTTTTAACGCCCAAAAAGCACGGTGCTCTAATTCTATGGGCAAATGGCACGCCTTGCCGTAGATTAATCGATAAGGCGTACAACCGATTGCGGTCTTGTACGTCGTACGATATGCCCACAACGCGTCGTCTAATTTAATTGCCCAATCCTTCCTATTAGTGGAAACGGTTTTTTTTAATATTCGCTTAATTTCTCGATTTACTACCTCCGCTTGGCCGCTCGTTTGGGGGTGATAGGCGGTGGCGAGCTTATGCGTAACGCCATATTTGGTTAATGTTTTTGCAAACTGGGCGTTGCAAAAGTGCGTACCCCTATCACTAACTATCGCACGGGGCGTACCGAAGCGAGAAAATAATTTTTTTAGGAATTTGACGACGACTCTCGCATCGTTGGTGGGGAGAGCTTGCGCTTCTGCCCACCGAGATACGTAGTCGACCGCCACTAAAATGTAGCGATTTGTATATGAAGGAGGTAGGGAGCCTATGAAATCTATGCCCCATAAATCGAAAATCTCGCATTCTAAATAAAAATTTTGGGCCATCTCGTCGCGACGAGAGATGTTACCCGACCGTTGACAGCTATCGCATGCGCTCACAAAAGTGTGAGCGTCTTTAAAGAGAGCGGCCCAATAAAAGCCCGCCTCCAGCGCCTTCTGCGCGGTCCGGTTGGCTTGATAATGCCCCCCGGCCGGCCCCTCGTGGCAGTGCCGCAATATTTGTGCACCCTCCTCGCTCGAAACGCATCTTCGCACGACTTGGTCCGCGCAGACGCGAAATAGGAAAGGATCCTCCCAAAAGTAGTTTTTCAAATAGGAAAAGAATTTCTTCTTTTGCTGTTCTGAAAAGTCCTTCGGAAGCACCCGCGCAACTAAATAGTTGGCGTAGTCCGCGAACCAAGGTGTGGGAGAAGTTTTTAAATTATTTAAAGTTAAAAGACGCTCCTCGGGAAATCGATCATCAATTTCCGGTTCGAAGAGCGCTTCCGCGATCGGGCGCTCTAAACGAGAGAGGTGGTCGGCCGCTAAATTTTCGGCCCCCTTCTTATCCCGGATCTCTAAATTGAATTCTTGTAATAGGAGGATCCATCGAAGAAGGCGGGGCTTAGCATCCATTTTTTCTAATAAATATTTAAGTGCGGAGTGGTCGGTAAATATTATAATTTTAGAAAGCGTGACGTAGGGCCTAAACTTATCTATGGCGAATACGACGGCAAGGAGTTCCTTTTCCGTTGTCGTGTAATTAGCATGTGCGGCCGTGAGCGTGCGGGACGCGTAGTAGATAGGATGAAAATATTTACTTACGCGTTGGCCTAATACGGCCCCTACCGCTATATCGCTCGCGTCGCACATAATCTCAAACGGAAGGGTCCAATAGGGCGCCACCAGAATGGGAGAATGGATAAGTTTATTTTTTATGGCATTGAATGCCTCTACGCACGCGCTATCAAAAATGAATGGAGATTCTTTCTCCAGGAGGTGGGTTAGCGGTTTTGTTATTTTGGAAAATTTTTGAATAAACCGCATATAGAAACCCGCGTGGCCAAGAAAACTACGAATTGATTTTATATTTGAGGGCGCGGGGAGTTTTTCAATTATTTCGACCTTGGCCTTGTCGACCTCCATCCCTCTTTCAGAAATTTTGTGGTCGAGAACTAAGCCTTCTCGAACCATGAAATTACACTTTTCCCAGTTTAAAACCAGGTTCGTGTCTTCGCATCGTTGAAGGACTCGATCTAAATTTTGGAGGCAGTTTTGGAAGGAGCTTCCAAAAACCGAGAAGTCATCCATAAAGACTTCCATAATATCCTTTACGAGCTCTCCAAATATCGCTAGCATACATCGTTGAAATGTAGCTGGCGCGTTGCAGAGGCCGAATGGCATCCTTCGGTACGCGAAGGTACCGAAGGGGCGCGTAAAGGTTGTTTTCTCCTGATCTTCGGGGGAGATTGGAATTTGTAAAAATCCCGATAGACCGTCGAGAAAACAATAATAAGGATGACCCGATAGTCGCTCCAAAATTTGATCGATAAACGGTAACGGAAAGTGGTCTTTGCGGGTGGCATCATTTAATTTTCGGTAATCGATGCACACCCTCCAACCCGTAACAGTACGGGTTGGAATTAATTCGTTATGTTGATTTGCCACTACCGTTAGACCGCCCTTTTTAGGCACGACATGAATGGGACTAACCCACATGCTGTCGGATATAGGGTAGATAATCCCCGCATCCATTAATTTTATTACTTCAGCCTTAACGACCTCCCGCATATTTGGGTTTAGTCGTCGCTGAGGCTGGATGGTTTTGCGGGAATTATCTTCTAAGAAGATTTTGTACGTGCAAAAAGAGGGATTTATCCCCCTAATATCGGAAATCTGCCATGCAATCGCATGGCGATGCGTGGACAAAACTTTAACTAGTTCAGAAGTTTCCGAATTAGATAAAGAAGACGAAATAATAACCGGGAGTTTTAAGTCTGCGGCGAGAAAAGCGTATTTTAAATGATCGGGGAGTGGCTTAAGCTCCAAGACCGGGGGTTCTTCGTAAGAAGTTGTGATTTTTAAATTTTTAGAATTAAAAGACTCGAAAGGTGAATCTGGCGGTAGCTCGTCCAAAGGGGCGAGGTCCGCCAAATCCGGATCGTCTAAAGTTAAAGCGAGTAATTCTGCAAGCGAAGAACATTCATCCTCGAACGCGGATTCTAAGTGAAAGCAGGAATCATCGTTCGATAAAGAGTTTCGCATCGAGGGATTAATAAGAAGGGTAACTTCGTCGTCCCCTACCCGAAGGAGGAGGCGACCGTTACTCACATCAATTAATGCGCGGGAGGTCGCGAGGAAAGGGCGACCGAGGATAATTGGCACCTCGGCGTCCTCCTCGATGTCGAGGATGACGAAGTCTACCGGGAAGATAAACTTGTCAACCTTGACCAGAACGTCCTCCACTACCCCGATAGGATATTTTATCGAGCGATCCGCGAGTTGGATGCTCATTTTTGTTGGGGTGGGAACACCCAAATCTAGTTTTTTAAAGAGGGAGAAGGGCATCAAATTGATGCTCGCTCCCAGGTCCGCTATGGCGTACTTTATTAATAAATTGCCGAATAGGCACGGGATGGAAAACCTTCCCGGATCGTTTAGCTTAGGCGGTAATTTATTAAGTAGGACCGCCGAGCATTCCGCATTTAAGGAAACACGCAAAATACCCTCGAGCTTCTTTTTATTAGAAAGGAGCTCCTTAAGGTATTTCGCATATTTCGGCATTTGTGAGAGTGCCTCGTAGAAGGGGACGTTAATTTGAATTTGTTTAAATATTTGTAAAAACTTTTTGTAATGTTCGTCCTCCTTCTCTTTATTAAATTTTGCGGGGTACGGAATTTGCGGGCTCGAGACGCCCGGCGCTAATATTTTTTCCGTATTTACTAAAATAAAAGACGAGGGTGCAGGGGTCGGAGGCGAAACAGTTACCTGATGCTCAACCCACAATGGGGAGTCGACCTCCTTGCCGCTGCGAAGGGTAATGGCGTGGGCATTTTCACGCGGGTTCTGCTCCGAGTTCCCAGGTAGTGCTCCAAGTGGCCGCTCGGAGACCATTTTTGCAAGCTGTCCAACCTGCATTTCTAAATTTTTTAGCGATCCGGTTATATTCCGGATATTTGCGTCGTTGGAAGCCATGTATTTTGCAAAAATCTCCTCGAGCGGAGAAGGTTTTGGAGGAGGAGGCGCAAAACCCTGCTGAAATCCTTGGGGATATCCATGCGGAAATCCTTGCGGGATCGCAGGTGGAGGGCGCTGCGCATTATTTGGGTTACTCCAGGAGAAGTTCGGGTCGCTCCTCCAACCCGGGTTATAGTTATTACTATATGGGTTGAAGGGCGCCCGCACTTGATTGCCCACGTAATCCACCGATTCCTCGCTTAAATTATTGTTATTATTAAGATTATTATTATTATTATTATTATGAGTATTAAAATTATTATTAGGATTATTAAAATTATTATTAGGATTATTAGGATTATTAGCCCAAGCGGATGTGGAGGAGGAAGCAGTCATCTCCGCCACTTGCTTACTTAGCCGCTCTACCTGCGAGGCTAAGTGAGTAGTGGCATCCACTTCAAAAATCCCAGCCGATTTAGGACGCGACCTTGGCACGTTCCACTGGTATGTGTTCATGGTCATTTCTTCGATCAGAGTTTGAGCGGCCTCCGGGGTTTTGTTGTTTAACGTTCCCCCGGCGGCTGCGTCGATCATCTGTCTCGTTGAGAAATTCAAGCCGTTATAGAACGTTTGTACCTGTAGCCAAGTTGGTAGCGCGTGATGAGGACACCTACGCAGGCATTCCTTAAACCGCTCCCAAGTCTCGTAGAGAGACTCGGAATCGAATTGAATGAAGGAGGATATATCCGTGCGTAATTTAGCGGTTTTTTACGGAGGAAAATATTTAGTTAGAAAATTTTCCGTCAATTCGGCCCACGTGGTTATGGACCCTCTCGGAAGAGAAGTCAACCACGATTTAGCCTTTGTCCGCGGGGAAAAGGGAAATAAGCGCAAGCGAATGGCGTCATCGCTGACGCCATTAATCTTGAAGGTGTCGCAAATTTCTAAAAATTTTGAAAGGTGTTGGTTTGGGTCCTCATCTGGCAAACCGTCGAACTGAATCGACTGTTGTACCATTTGGATTATACTGGATTTGATTTCAAAATTATTATTAGCTACCGCGGGGCGGATGACGCTCGATCCTGTATCCTCTAAATTTGGCCTAGCATAATAGGCCATGGTCCGCTGTGGGGCCGCATTTAGATTAGGATCGCCCATCACACCTATATGTATATCGCCGACGGATTCTTCGGGATCTATTTGTAGATTTTGATTACGAGATCGGCGGCGTTCGTGAAACGTGCGCTCGATTTCGGGATCAAAAGATAAAGTCGGATTATCCGAAGATTCACCTCAGGTCATACACTATTATTTAATTAATTTTTTTTTTGGAAGAAAAAGTTTTCTTTTTATAGATTTTTTTTTGATGTTTTTGTTTTGGAAATATTTTTACAAGGAAGAAAAAGAAGGAAAGAAAGAAAGAGGGGGAAATATATTTTTTTGATTTTCTTTTCGTAAGTAGAAAATATCGCTATATATATTTTTTTTGGGTAATTTTTAAGGTTTTGTTTTGTTTGGTTTTATATGAACATATATATGTATGTTTGTAAATATATATACAAAAGGTTTATAATTGCAAAAGGTTTTAAACTCTGCAAATATGTGTTTATAAGAGGGAAAGTAAAAAAAAAGAAAAGAGATATATCAATATTTTTTGAAGATTTAGGATTTTTCTTTTTCTTAGATAGGTTTTTTTTTCTTAATTAATTTTTTTGTTTTTAAGATGAAAGTAAAATATATAATTGATAGAGAGGTGAAATATAAGATAAAATTAATAGCGTTTCCTATTTCAAAATAACGATACAAGTCCCCGGCAACGTCGTTGTAGTATAGTGGTGAGTATTCCCGCCTGTCACGCGGGTGACCCGGGTTCGATCCCCGGCAACGGCGCCAAAAACTTGATAGATTTTTTAGATTTAAAAGCTAAATTAAAGTAAAGCCTTTCTTTCTTCTTTTATTAGAATTCGGTGGAGTTTTCGAAGAGTCCCGCGAGTAATTCTACTTCGAAAAATTACCCGTTATCCTATCGAAAGATAGAAGTAACGGTCTTTTCCTCTTTCGAAATATCGACGATTACTCTTTGGCCGCGTCGCCAAAAGCTAAGTAGAGGTTTTGAAAGGCTTATGTTGAAATGAAAGTTGAAAGCGTTTTGAATATGTTATGTTGTTGCAACAATTTATGAGTTGTTGCAACAATTTTGTAAATGATAGTTTCCTTTTTAAAATCTCTTTTACCTTGAGCTAGTTGCAACAACCAAAGATTTGTTGCAACAATTTTCTAAGTGTTTTTTTAAAGAGTTTTAATTTGCTTTTGAGAGAAAGCTTTTGGGTTTATATAATTATCCGGACTAAAATCAATAAAGGCAAGTGGACCTTATCGATAGCAGTATAGGATATTTCTTTTGAAATATCAAGGTCGTATTTTTCCAAGGTCGTATCGATTATTTCTACTTCTTAGGAGCGCGCTATTATTTTATCGAAAAGAGATTTGAATTGATTTTTATAGCTTTGTAGAAAAACTAATGACGAAAATTAAGGTTGGCGTGCGTTTAACGATAATTACGATAAAAAGCGAGAAAGCACGAAAACGTTAATTTAGAAAGTAGTTTTGCTTAGAATTTTTTAGAGTTTTATAAAGCGATAATGATAACTACGACGATTTTAAGCGATTGAGCGGTTAGCGGAATTAGCAAAAAGCAATTATATTAAAAAAAACAAAAGACGCACTAATTGAAAACTCACGCACTCTACGGAATTAAAATGAAAGCGGTAAATTGCAGAAATTAAAGAAATGCGATCCCTACCCAAATAGGTAGAGGGGAAATAAATGCGTGAGCGAGTCCTATCCAAATGGGTAGGCGGGAAATAAATGCGTGACGAGTCCTATCCAAATGGATAGGCGGGAAATAAATGCGTGACGAGTCCTATCCACATGGATATGCGGGAAATAAATGCGTGACGAGTCCTATCAAAATGGATAGGCGGGAAATAAATGCGTGACGAGTCCTATCCAAATGGATAGGCGGGAAATAAATGCGTGACGAGTCCTATCCAAATGGATAGGCGGGAAATAAATGCGTGATGGAAATGAAAGCTAAGCTATTGAATTACAAAAAAAACGCAAAAATTATCCACCTACACACACACACACTTACTTTAATTGAAATCTAAGTTAAAGAAAACAAAAATTAACTCATACACTCACACACACAACATAAATGAAACTAAGTTAAAAGAAAATAAAATCTATTCTCCTACACTCACACACACTAATAACAAAATGAAACTAAAATAAAAACAATTTACTCTCATACACTCACACACACTTACTAAAAAAAGAAAAAGAAAATAAAAACAACAAACCAAAACAAAAAACAATTTAATCTCCTACACACACACACACACTTACATAAAGAAGAAAAAAAGAAAAAAGAAAAATAAAAGAAAGAGAAAACAAAAAATAAGTTACCACAATAAGAACAAAGAAGAATATATATTCATATATATATCAAAAAGGAGATTACCACTTTTACAAAAAAGCTTAAATAAGAGGAGAAAGAGCCCAAACAAGGGCTTAGAAAAACACCTAAACAAGCTCTCACAAACACTCAAATACTCACAAGACCAACCCTTATTTAGGTTCTAACACATGAACCTTTTAAAATAAGAAAAGCATCCCTTATTTATAGACAAAAACAAGGGCTGCACATAGCAAAAAAAAAGGATATTTGGAAGGCTTCTAGAAGACTAGCTGGCTGCAGGAATTGAGAGTAGCAAAATTTGTTTTGAGTGCTAAGGGGTGCGGTTAGCAGGGTAGCATTTGGCTGCTTCTAGAAGGCTAGCTGGAGGTTGGCGCGGGCAGCAGGGCGGGCAGTCAGCAGAGCTGGCGCGGGCATGGGCGCGGGCAGCAGGGCGGCGGGCAGCAGAGCTGGCGCGGGCAGCAGGGCGGGCACGGGCGCGGGCAGCAGGGCTGGATTTAATCCAGCAAAAATATGCGCCCGCCCGGATTCGAACCCAGGTCGGCTGCGCGGTTAGCAAAGTGCTGAACCAATGAGCCAAGTGGCTCCTTCAACATACATAGAGCAATAATTATACTTATTATAGTTACACAGATATTTTTATTTTTTAATTTTATTTTCATTTAATTTACATAGCCATTATATGTTTAAATTTAATTTATATATATATAACTATTATTATTTACATTTTATATACTATACATATATATTTATACATATACATATATTATACATATATGTATTTTATTATAATTATGATATATTTATTATTCATTATTATTATGTTATTAATATACAATACTACTATATTATTATATATATATTTTTCTCATCCTATTTATCTATCATGCATATTCTTTTTATATTATTTATATTATTATTACTAGTTTTCATTTATATTTACATATAATAATATGATTATTTATTATACTTATTATTTACATACATATAACTATTTTATTTATATTATATATTATATATATATATGTTATATTTATAATAAATTTATTATACAATAATATTTCAAAATTTTATTCTCTTATATATATAATTACTTATTTTTACAAAAGAAAAAAAGAAGTGATTATTTCAATGATTTAAAAGCAATATGTACAAAATTACCCAAAATTAGGCTAGAAATGATACTAAAAATATGCATAATTTGTTATTCATCAGGAGCGCTTCAAGGAGCTTGTATGGAGATGCCCTCACCATGCGATTGATAATTGGCAAGAAGTCCAAATTTTATACAATGGTTTGAATTTCCAAATGAGGTAAATGATTGATGCGGCCACCGGAGGTACTTGAAATAAGAAACCCCCGAAATCTGCTCAAGAACTTTTCGAGCAAGTGGCCATGAATGCGTACCAGTGGAATGTGCAACAGGCGCGCCCTAACAAGTCGGCCGGACTCTATGAAGTCGAGGCCACCTCTAGTTTAGCGTTACAAGAAGAAAAACTAACTAAGCAAGTGACGGAGATGTCTGCTTCCTCCGCCGCCACTAATTAGGCAAATAATAATAATAATATTTTAATTGAAGAGCATGTGGACTACATGGGAAATTCATATCGTCCTTCCTTCAACCCGCAAAATATTCTGTTTAACAACACATACATGTTAGAAATTTTAATTATAAAACATTATAAATTAAATGTCTTGATTGGAGCTAAATGGTGTTTGGTGTTTGGGCTCCTCATTATGATGGAAAAGCTCAAAACCAAATTGGAGGGAATCCAAATTATTTGGAGGGAAACCTTTCATAAAAGAAAGGATGAACCTTTAGTCCCACCTTGCTTATTTGCTTTCTAGCCAAAGAATATTTATATGTATTCACTCCTTCTTATTTGTTCAAAAGAACATAATGAGAAACTATGAACCACACGCGCGCGCGCACGCACCGCACCGGACCGGACCGGATTTGGGATTTGGGATTTGGGATTTGGGATTTGGGATTTGGGATTTGGGATTTGGGATTTGGGATTTGGGATTTGGGATTTGGGATTTGGGATTTGGGATTTGGGATTTGGGATTTGGGATTTGGGATTTGGGATTTGGGATTTGGTGAATAATTGAATTGTATTTTTTGTTCCAAATAGCTTCATAACATTTTATTCGGAGCTGCGTCGAATAGATTTCGACGTAGCGTCGTTTTGCCCGCTGGAGTTGTGTGGCGTCGAATGGAACTCGAGGCTTGCGTCGATAAGTCCTGCGTCGATAGAACTCGACGTAGCGTCGATATGATGTCGACGCAACGTCGATTTCTCTTCTCGTTCTGCCATTTTTTACGTGTTTTGTTAACCGCTCTTTTGCGCGTCTTTCTCGCCAATATTTACGTTGAAAATATTCAACGTTTATTTTCCTGATTATGATCCTTCCCTATATAACCGTTCGTATTTATTGTGGCTTTATTTTATTGCCGTTTTACGAGATCGAATTTCACTGAAGATCTTGCGGTCCAAGTTTTATAAATACTCGTTCTTTCTGCAATTCTCTTACGCTCTATTACACGCTCTGATACGCTCTTCTGTTCTCTCTATTCTGTGACGATCTTCTACGTGATTTCATTTTCTTTACATTTGCTTCATCAAGTGGGGGTTCGGGTGCTCTGTGCTTCTTCGGTGTCCGCGCACATCGGAGTTTCGGGATCTAGCCGGGTGTTGTACCTTGGAGGAGTGAGCATCGGTTGAAAGCCCTGCCGGAGGGTGGTGCAACTTCTTTAGGGCAGTGACCACACGCCTTACCCAGGCTCGATTCTGAACTATAAATTATTCTCCTTTATTTCTCACCTCCTTCATGAAATATTATTGATATTACTGTTTATATATCTTATATATCTTCTGCTGTTTTCTGTAAAAATTAAAAAAAAAACGAAATTATAGTATTTTGTATATTAATATAGGAATATAATAGAAATATTCCAACAATACAATCCAGGTTTAAGGAATCATCCTAATTTCTCATGGAGCAACCATAATAATGCTTAGCGCCCACCAAATATGAATCCACCAGGATTTCTGCCACCACCCCCGAAGCCCTCTGCAATTGAAGAGGTCTTCACTAAATATGTTGTCTCCAATGAGTCCAATATCCGGAATCTCACCGGATTAATTAAAAATTTGGAAAATCAAATTAGACAGCTCTCCAAAATGTTCTCCGAATGCCAGCAAGGAGCTCTACCGGGCAATACATACTGAGCCCAATCCACAGGAGAGCGTCAATGTAATAACCCTCCGTAGCGGAAAGGAGGTAAAAAATTCAAAATTGGTTGAGCCCAAGGTAAACGTTGCAACCCTACCTCCGCATTTTATTTCTTCTTATTTAGCTCCGCGCAATATTCAAGCTTCTTCTATTTTTTATCCTTCTAAAATTCAAAACGAGTGCAATGAGTAGCAATATAAAAAATTTATTAATATTTTAAAACAAATTCAAATAAACGTTCCATTCTGCAAAACACTCTCTTAAATGCCTAAATATGCGAAGTATCTCAAGGATTTGCTGTCAAATAAAAAGAAACTTCAAGATATTTCGCGTGTTTCTCTTAACGCAGAATACTCGGCGATTGTTTTAAATAAACTGCCCAAAAATTTAAATGATCCGGGACGGTTTTCTGTCTTGCGTTTGTTTGGCAATTTATTAATCAAACACGTCTTGGCCAATTTAGGGGCTAGTATAAATTTGATGTCATTCTCTTTATTTAAAAAGCCTGGTTTGAGCACACCAAGCCCAACTAATATGATCATCCAACTAGCGGATTGGTTAGTTAAGTACCCAATAGAGTTCACAGAGGATGTGTTAGTAAAGGTTGAAAAGTTTGTCTTCCCGGTAGACTTTGTCATCCTCGATATTGGAGAGGACACACTCTCTCAAATGAAGAAGTTACTTTCAGTGTAAACCAATCAATGAGAAATGTGCTTCCTAACGATGATTCTTATTTCACTTTAGAGTCAAATTTTGAAGAAAAATTGTCGTTTTTTGCTGAAATAATTTCTCCTCATTTAGAAAATCCGAAGTTAGAAACTTTATTTTGTTTAAAAGAAATGACTCGACGGTTAAAATTTGAACAAATAAATTTAAATAATTTTAAAATTAAAACATCTTATAAAAAGCCGCCGAGTCTAGAATTAAAACAACTCCCGGATCACTTAAAATATATATTTTTAGAAGAAAATTCAAAATTGCCCGTAATTATTTCTTCCGCGCTTAACGATTCGGAAATTTTCGAATTAACAAAAATTCAAAATAATCACCGTCATGCAATTGCATGACAAATTTCTGACATTAAGAGGATAAACCCCTCATTTTGCACGCACAAAATTATGCTAGAGGATAATTTTGCACGCATAAAATTCATTATTTCTAAACATATACATTTTTGGTTTTTGTTTGAAGAGAAATTTTTAAAATATTACATGACATGGAAAATGAGAGGATAAAATTCATCATTTTCCTAAAACATATACAAATATAAAATTATGAGTGAGGTTTTATCATCTCAAATTCAAGGTCTCTTCATTTGCCACCGATTAAAACCCCTCCTTAGCTAATTTTATTGGTTCTATACCTAAATCAAATTATTAAGAGAGCAATATTTTGATAGGTGTCTTCTCCTTAAGTCTTGATGGGTTGTCATCACTCCGGGCTGCGATTAGACAAAAACACAACTCTTCCACTAAGATAATGGGGTCATGGGTGAGAACGTGGGTTTAACCGAAAGAGAGTCAAATCCACTATCTCCGCAAACAACCACGCGCAACCGCGCGCGACACCACACCCAGCCACACATGCGCGACCAAGCGCGCGCAACCGTCCACACGACCGCATCGCGGTCACGTGCAACCGCATGTGCGCTGCCGTGCGCGGTACCGCCAACCGCGCGCATGCGCGCGATACCGCCAACCGCGCGCACGCGCCCGGTACCGCCAACCGCGCGCACGCGCAAGGTTTGCACGCTAGCACGCGCGCGGCCTGCGCGCTAGCCCGTTACATGCGCGCTAGCGTGCGCGCGACCTGCGCGCTAGCACGCACGCAGCGCTAGCGCGCGCTCGCGCGGCATGTGCGCTACCGCGTGCGGCGGTGACGCGCACGACCGCGCACGGCGTGCGCGGTGCCGGTCGATCTCCCTCTCCGCACGGCACGCCCGCCGCCCCTTCGCGTCGTCCTCGCGCGACTCCGATCATTTTTTTACGGTGCTCCCGCTCGGTGCTCGACGCACGGTTAGCGCTGCTAAGTCCATAGCATGTATTTGATTCCCGCGCACTTGAACATTGCAAAGTTCATAGTGCGCGCAGTTGCTAACTCCACTTTCCCTCTTAAGACGGCAGGATTTGCACATTGCAATCAGGAAAATACCAGGGAAGCTGCCCGAACTACCCGAAATGCCCGAACTGACAGGGGGCAAAATCGTCATATTCAGAAAGTGGCGATCCGTGTGCACTCGATCGACGATCAAGATCGTCCTGTCAGGTGGTTACGGTGGTTACAACAGCGAAATTACTGGGTCGTCACCGACCAAGTCTATAAAAGGAACCCTGAACCCTCATTGGATGAGATCTGGCACTTTGCACCCGATAGAGCTTCTTGAAGAAATCCTTCAGAGATCTCCCACGCGGTTCGAAGATCTCCTTCGCGGTTCGAAGATCTCCTTCGTGATTCGAAGATCTCCTTCGTCACTTGAAGATCTTCTTCGGACCTTGAAGACCTCCTGCAACAGCAAAGTACTTAGTTTTTTCTGAGAGGTGGTCTATCACCCTCAGAGACTTTCCTTCAACTGCAATTGTAACGAGAAGCGGCATGTCGCTCTCATTTCTCGCAACTTCACTTGTAACACTCAAACACTCAGTGAAATTTGGCTGGCGCAGATCCGACCACGTGGTTTTTTACCCTTTCCCGGTTTTCCACGCTAAAAATGTTCTCTTGCCATTTGTCTGTTCTCTCTGTGACTGTTTGCGCATTCGGCTAACTCTTGGGCTAAGACGGTCCAATTCGCCCGGTCTGGAAGAGCGTCGAGTGACCCGCAACAGTTTGGCGCCGTCTGTGGGAAAGGTGTTCCCCAAACTCTGCAAAGACTTTTCGAAGACAGTATTCGCTTCATAGCGATACTCGTGACTAACAGCAATGGCAAGAAGAAGTGCTCGCACCACCGATGGTTCCATCCCAGAAGGATGCATTGATCCCTCTCCCTCTCATTCGCTCATCAACGCACCTCTCGCCGAAAAGGCCCCATTAGCACCCGTTGCCGCGCTAGAAGGGCGCATGCGCCAGATGGAGGAGCATCAAACTGAGATGCTAACCCTGCTGAGAAATCTCGAGGTTCCTCGAGCTCCTGCTCCCCCTCCATTGCTGAATGATCCGCTCCCCCTAGCCTCGAATCATGCTCCAATCGAGACAGCGGTTTAGGAGGATAATGTCTCAGAAGAACTTTCAGACGCAGCAAGCTCCGCTCATCCCGCTCGTCCAGCTAGGGGACCATAAGGCGACCATCATCACCAACGCCAAGGAAGAGTCGACCCTCGACAAGCAGTAGGGAGGACCACTCGAGAAGAAATACTTGATATAGTAGCAGAGGAGTACGGTCAGGTCGGGTGGCATGTTGCTTTTGCTCGTCGTCCCTTGCACAACGACTCCTCGTTAGCGCCTCATGTTCTAGCTCACCCAGTTCCTCACGACTTCAAGCTCCCCAACATAGAAACGTGTGATGGGACGGACGACCCATTGGAGCACGTCAACCATTTCACTATCATCATGAGAATTTACAACGCTCTATATCAGCTCCTCTGTCAGGTGTTTCCAGCAACCTTAAAAGGCCAAGCGCACACTTGGTTCCACTCTCTGCGAGATGGAGTCATAGATAGCTTCGCGGAAATGGCACGCCAGTTCACCGCCCAGTTCATCGCCAACCGCAGGATTGTTCGAGAACCCTCCCATCTTTCGGGGATCCGCCAGAACGACGGAGAAACTCTTAAGGATTTCTTCCGTCGCTTCACTGCTGAGGCGCATCAGATTCCAGGGGTGGACCCCGAGCTTCTGCGAGGAGTTTTTCTTGGAGGGTTCCGCCCCGGTGGCTTCTACTCCGCACTAATGCGGGAAACTGTACCCAGCTACCCAGACCTCATTCATCGAGTCGAGGCCCAGATAGCAGTTGATAAAGCAATTGAAGCGCACCACCAGCAATTCGGGGGGAGCTCGAAGAGGAAGAAATAGGAGTCATTGTCGCAGATTGTTCCCAATAAGAACAACAAGCATCACGACAACGCCAGCCAAGACCGAGGATCTCGGCAGCATCAGGACTACACTCCCTTGAACACTACCAGAACTAACGTTCGTCTTGCCATCCATGATAGCAACGTGCTTCGCCGGCCCGAGCCGCTTGCACCAAACAGAGGAAACCAGTCGCAATATTGCGACTTCCATCGCTGGCATGGACACAGTACTGAAGGCTGCAACTGGTTGAAGGAGGAAATCGAGCGTCTTGTCCAGCAGGGCCTCCTCGGAAGGTTTTTACTAAACCAAGTCCCGAACCAACACGGACCTCATGCTGACAATCCAGTAGAGGACGACGTCATAACCCGCCGTGGATGAGCATAAGGAAACAGGTAGTGGAACTTCCCCCTAGTAGAGCGCATACATTCCACGCTTCATCTATCATCAATTTCTATTTATTTATTTTTTGCTTCTTCCAGTTTTTTGCTTCTAAAATAGTAAGCCGCAAGATTGTACTTGCGCGCATGTACCCACTGTGTATCTAAAAATTATTACTGCTACTCTCTGACTCCATTAGCGATACGGATCTCCCAAAGTAAGGCTATGAACGTTAAAGTCGTAACTTTCGGTACTAACACCAAGCAGCTAACTCGCCAAACTTGGTGATGAGAAAAGGCCTCCTACGAGTAAAGGATTAGCGTCGAGGACAACAATCTTAATTAAGTTTGCCCAAAAGACAACCTCGCCACCGCGCTGCTTGGGCACCCCGCCTCCGCGCTGCTTGGGCACCTCGCAACTGATGGGTTGTCATCACTCCGGGATGCGATTAGACAAAAACACAACTCTTCCACTAAGATAATGGGGTCATGGGTGAGAAAGTGGGTTTAACCGAAAGAGAGTCAAATCCACTATCTCCGCAAACAACAACGCGCAACCGCGCGCGGCGCCACACCCAGCCACACATGCGCGACCAAGCGCGCGCAACCGCGCACACGACCGCATCTCGGTCGCGCGCAACCGCACGCGCGCTGCCGCTCGCGGTACCGCCAACCGCACGCACGCGCGCGATACCGCCAACCGCGCGCACGCGCAGGGTCTGCGGGCTATAGCGCTCGCGGCCTGTGTGCTAGCGCGCGCTAGCACGCGCAGGGCCTGCGTGCTAGCGCGGTCTGCGCGCTAGCCCATTTCCTGCGCGCTAGCGCGGCCTGCGCGCTAGCGCGTTGCCTGCGGGCTAGCGCATTGCCTGCGCGCTAGAGCGTTGCCTGCGGGCTAGCGCATTGCCTGCGCGCTAGAGCGTTGCCTGCGCGCTAGCACGCACACAGCGCTAGCGCGCGCTCGCGCGGCCTGCGCGCTACCGCGTGCGGCGGTGATGCGCACGACCGCGCACGACCGCGCACGACGTGCGCGGTGCCGGTCGATCTCCCTCGCCACACCGCACGCCCGCCGCCCCTTCGCGTCGTCCTCGCGCGGCTCCGATCGTGTTTTTACGGCGCTCCCGCTCGGTGCTCGATGCACGCTTAGCGCCTCTAAGTGCATAACATGCATTTGATCCGCGCGCACTTGAACGTTGCAAAGTTCATAGTGCGCGCAGTTGCTAACTCCACTTTCCCTCTTAAGACCGCATGATTTGCACATTGCAATCAAGAAAATACCAAGGAAGCTGCCTGAACTGACCGGGGGGCAAAATCGTCATATTCAAAAAGTGGCGATCAGTGTGCACTCGATCGACGGTCAATATCGGCCCGTCAGGTGGTTACGGTGGTTACAACGGCGAAATTACCGAGTCGTCCCCGACCAAGTCTATAAAAGGAACCCTGAACCCTCATTTGAGGGGATCTGACACTTTGCACCCGAGAGAGCTCCTTGAAGAAATCCTTCAGAGATCTCCCACGCGGTTCGAAGATCTCCTTCGCGGTTCGAAGATCTCCTTCTTGATTCGAAGATCTCTTTCGTTACTTGAAGATCTTCTTCGGACCTTGAAGACCTCCTGCAACAGCAAAGTGCTTTGTTTTTCTGAGAGTTGGTCTGTCACCCTCAGAGACTTTCCTTCAACTGCAATTGTAACGAGAAGCGGTCTGTCGCTCTCCGTTCTTGCAACTCTACTTGTAACACTCAAACATTTAGTGAAATTTGGTTGTCGCAGATCCGACCACGTGGTTTTTACCCTTTCCGGGTTTTCCACGCTAAAAGCGTTCTCTTGCCATTTGTCTGTTCTCTCTGTGACTGTTTGCGCATTCAGCTCACTCTCAGGCTAAGACGGTCCAATTCGCTCGGTCTGGAAGAGCGTCGAGTGACCCGCAATAAGCCTCTTTTATGTTAGAGTTTCTATAATCACAATCTAATTTTGTAAGAAGATTTCTACAATTTCATTTGCTAAATAGTCATCTTGATAAGTCTTTAGCTAAGCATGTTTCTCTTTTTAAATTAATACCATAACTTATGACTTAATTCTTGAATTTCTAGAATTTGTTTTTAACTTACTTTTGGTTTAATAAAATTTTAGTTAGTTAGAAATAATTTCGATGTCTTGTAAATAATCTCTCATTCTTTTGCTCTGGAATACCAAAAACTCAAGTATGGGGTGCTTGATGAGTAGTTTTTATACTCATTCTTCAGTATAGTTTTAATATAATTTTAATATGAATTTATAAAATTTATAGGTATTATTCTAAATAAATGTTTCCTTTTTATATTTATGTACTAACTTAAGCTTAATTTCTGATTTTCAGGTTTTCTGGATATTTTAAGCAGAAATTGTAAGTACACGCCCAAGGTCATGGGCATGACCAAGGGCGTAACAACATAAGATGTGTTCCAGACCTACTGCCACCATCCTGGGCTCAATCTGAGAAGATTCGCCAAGTACACGCCTTAGGTCACGGGCGTGACCAAGGGCATGTCAACTTAAACCACGGTTCCAGCTCAGTCGGGCGTGACCCGAAGCCATGACGTGAATTTCGCCAAGTACACGCCCATGTCCGATCGTGCTGCACACGCCCATCCCAGATCACGCCTTCGATCACGCCCCGAGGATGTTTCGCCAAGTACACGCCCATGTAATTCAAAGGTCATGGGTGTGTAGCCTCCTTGCCGCCAGAATCACGCGCCATCCCGCCAAAGGTGTCCCGCCAAACCGCAGTTTAAAGATTACACGCCCTAGGTCACGGGCGTGATCGAGGGCGTGACGCGCACATAATGCCTGCAATTACTCCAGAAGGCGCCCTCTCCGCTGCCGTTTCGCTCCCGGTCCTTACACGCCCTTGGTCACGGGCGTGACCAAGGGCGTGTAACCTCTAACTTTTGCCAATTTAAAGGCAACTTCTCCAGAACTCAAAAGACGAATTTTGGGAGTTCTTTTCTGCATTTCTTGTACTGTTTTTCCGTTTTAGTATTCTTGTACTTCACTTTCTTCTTTGCACTTGTAAGTTTCAATTCCATAGCTTGTAATTTTCTTTGGCAAGATTAATAAAATAGTTCTTTCTTCTCTTCTTATTTCATCATGTATTCTTTTACTTTTGTTGATTCCTCAATCTCAATGAATAGCTAAATTTTTATTAGTACTCGATCGAGAATATCCAAGGAATGATATAAGTCATGGAATAATATAGACTTTCTTTTTCTCTTCTTAGAATGCTTAAGGTTTATCCTTGATATTTTTATGTAATGAGATTATATTTTTGATATATAATTCTCGTTCTTGTTTTCGTACTTTAAATAGCCGAAAGGCTCATAATGTGAATTGATCATTCAAGGATAAAGAGAGTTGCATGCAACCCACGAGAGATGATGACATAAATCTCCCAGATTAAAGTCAAATCCAATAGATGGGTTCACCACGATAAAGCGAGTTTTAGGGGGTTTCGATTATAGAACGAAGGTTCGGTTAATCAACCTAAACCTAGTTGAACGTATCCTTGAAAGAGGTGCATTTAGAATTTGGGAACCTCCACGGTCTAAGAATTTTCTTTAAGAGAATTTGAATCTTATTTCTTCTTATTATTTTCGTTCCGAGGTGATTCAAAGATCGAGTGCTAGTCTTTTATTCATTGCTTTAATCATCGAATTAATTTACCTTACTTTTTTTACAAACCAACCCAAAGTTCTATTTGATAGAATAATAGAGATTTTCTTGAAGTAAGAGTATTCAACTCGCCCGAATTTTTATACGACCTTGATATTTCAAATATCCTATATTATATTCGATAAGGTACATTTGCCTTTATCAATATATAACATAATTCATTCTCTTGATTTTCATCTCCAATCGGCTACGATCCTTAGGCTTTATTTGGCGCGGCGGTGGCGGGCGGAACCAGCGGATGCAAACGCCACTTTCGAATTGGAGAGGGAGAGGTGGGGGTCGAAACGGAGCGGATCGGGGCCGTTTCCTCCTTGCTGCGGGTGCAAACGGAGCAAACGCCGCCGACGCCCGTTTGTTTACCTGCCGTCCGGCGGCATTTGCTCCAAACGGAGGCGGCGAAACGCCAAACCAAACGAAGCCTTAGTCACATCAGATGATTATTATGTTGGACTTGATCCACAGGTGATGTCATGATGCATAACAACTAGCCTTCACCTTGGTGAACTACAAAGTATCCAGAACCGGTGTTAACTCATAGTAAACACATGTAATCTCCCTTTCATGATTTATTGTGGCATTTGAGGTTTAATTTGGAATAGTAATTAGATGCATGATCAACTAGGGTTAAGGTCGTAGCCTTGTAGACTTTTTGCACAGTAGGTCAATAGTGAGCCCTAGTCTTGCAGGTTGATGATTACTAGCATATATACTTGAGTGAATCTCTGGTGATACTAATCACACTAGGTGTGAGGTGAAAGCAAGATCTAAGCGGAATGGGGATCCCATTGTTGGTTAACCACAGGGGTTACCTTTGACGATGATTATCCAACAAGATCATTGTAGCTTTATAGTAACCATGAAGCACGTCACCACCTTAATGTATCATGTTGGATAGATAGAGAACTTATGTTGGAAGTGTTAATCTTTTTATTAGTCAGGAGATCATTAGTTCACATTGTATCAAAGTTCACTCATGAATGTTTTGTGGTTTACCCATGAATGTTTCACGGGTAAACCACAAAAGGTGCCGGCGCCGGAGCAAACCTTATTTTAGGCTTAAGTTAGCGTACCAGGATAAACCACAACCTGCACCCGTTGTTATATTAACTCCACCACGCTTGAGGTTCATGACTATATGGGTTTTGTAGTTATGGGTAGATCCTAAGTGTGGGTGTTGAGTGGTTTTAGTAGAGTGGATCTACTTTTATGTAGAGCTTGTGTTTGAGTTAGGCTTTTGCTGACTAGTTATGTTTGTAGTTCTTTCCGCCGCTGTGTGCTCATATATGAGCTAAGATAGTGCATATAATTGCATATGAGTTAGTGCATGAGATAGTAATAAAAGTGGTGGGTCTGCTCTCCGCTGAATAGTACCCACTTATCTGCAAAGGTGCATTCTTTAGCTCATCTGTGATAGCCAATTGTTGTCTTCTCCGATTCTTTAGTTACATGTGAAGAAGTCCTGTCATAATTAGCGAAGAAGTCCTGTCATAATTTGCAAAGAAGTCCTGTCATAATTCATGGATTTTGAAGCATTTGGCAGTGACAGTTGAAGTACCAGCGAGGAATCCTGAGCAACACAATGGTTTGATGCAGCTTGACTATGAACAGTTTCTACTAGTTGTCCTTGAGGATGCAAACCTTGAATACAAGAATTATTATTTGTCATAAAGAATAATTCAAAGCATTGCTATAGGAAACATATAAAACTCTCTTACTGGGCATGTCTGTGCATGATCTTGAACTTGTTGGTGTACAATTTGAGTTCCACACCTATTGCATACAACATTAGAATTACCAAATGTGATTGATAGCTCTAAATATATGTTATAAAATATTGCAGTATTTATTGATAGAGATCACGGTGAGAGGAGTGCATCTCAGCCATTGATTAATAGCTCTAAATATTGCAGTATTTATGAATAATAAATAATGTCAGTATTTTCCCTACCGTCAGATCAAAGATCGTACGGCTGTATTTTCCCCTCCACCTATTTCTAGGTGAGAGTTGCGCACCTAAGTATAACTAACGATATTTTAACTCTAATTAATCTGACCACAATGCCCATAAAATGTGAAAAACATTTTAAGCAAAATGCATCGGTTCCGTCGAAATAAATGCACCATCTGTTTAATCGTTTCGATGAAAATAAACTTCACAAATAATTAAGTCAATAACGTTATTTAATTATAAACATGTAAATTCAACACAAAATTACATTAATTATATGTTATAAAATATTTTGGTGATTAATATTTATTTGTCGCTAAATAATTTTCTATGCATTTTAATTAGTGACCAAAAAAATTTGGTCACTAGATAGAATTATTTAGTGACAAATATTTCTCTAGTCACTAAAAAATTTATCTTTAGTGACGAAATTTTTTTTTATCACTACATAATAGTATTTTGTGACGAACAAATAATTTTGTCACAAAAAAAAATTTCGGTGACTAAATAATTTTTTCAGTCACCAATTAAATTGAAATTATTATTTAGTGACTAATTTCAAATTTTGTCACAAAAGACACTTTTAGTGACGAAAAATATTGTCACAAATATTTCGTCACTAAAAATCAATTTTCCTGTAGTCCACGCTTGAGGTTCATGGCTATATGGGTTTTGTAGTTATGGGTAGATCCTAAGTGTGGGTGTTGAGTGGTTTTAGTAGTGTGGATGTACTTTTATGTAGAGCTTGTGTTTGAGTTAGGCTTTTGCTGACTAGTTATGTTTGTAGTTCTTTCCGCCACTGTGTGCTCATATATGAGCTAAGATAGTGCATATAATTGCATATGAGTTAGTGCATGAGATAGTAATAAAAGTGGTGGGTCTGCTCTCCGTTGAATAGTACCCACTTATGGGGCGTTACAAGCTAGACTCTAAAGCTAAGGGTATCTGTTTTGTAGGTGAGCTAGGGTAGCTTCCTAGTGCTAGTCTCGGTAGACAACACCAATTTTCAAAACTAGAGGACGTCGCTAATAGGGAGGTCATTATTCCAAAAGAGTACATGCTATAGTAGTATTCAGGGGCCTAGGATATGTAGTGGGTGTACAGTCCTAGAAGCAGAGGTGACATATCCACTATTGTTGACATAACACAATGATGAGGTCGACGCGCTTAGCTTCCTTATTAACAAGTTGGTCGTGTCTATGTTTATATAGAGGTGTGTGTGTGAGAGAGTTTGCGTCATAATACATAATATATATTGCATTGCGCTTGCAGATCCTTATCATATAAGTTTGTATGAACACTCTTAATGATAAATTACTTTACCATGGAATATTATAACTTAGAAGTATGTATGAGCACTTTTATAAGTTAAGTTACATGTCTTTTATTATAACATTGGATTCTTATCATATAGTTTATATGGGCATTCCTATATGATAAGTTACTATTCAGTTTCTTTATACCGTTCTTACTGTTTGCTTGCACATATTGTCTTTATATATATATTATCACTTATGCTAACACTTGTAGCTCCAATATCCTTCCATCCACTCAGTTCTTTAGGATCCATTGGGGGATAGGGAGGGAGCGACTTAGCCTTTCTAGACAAACTATTAGTTGCCACCTCCCCAGGATCCATTGCTATAGTTGTAGGATGCATACCATTGTTGCCATCAAAGACAACTACGCATAACAAAACTCCTCCGTTTGAGGTATTCAAGTGAGTTCCATCAAGACCTATAATAGGTCGGCATCCGGAAAGGAATCTCACCTTTAAAGTACCCCAACATATATATAATCTCTTAAAAAGACATGTTTGTGTTTCATCTACATGTTTGCATTGAATTTTTACTGTTGTGTCTGAATTTGTCTGACGAATTTCTTCATAAATAGTTTCACAAGCTAGCATACTGATCAAAACTCTATGCCATGGATTATCTTGTTATTGTGTTTTTTTAGCTCTATACATTTTCCAAATAGGTAGAGATGTTCTATTCTCCATTTGCATCATTTCTTGCATGGAAGTAACTGACCACTCATGATTACTCCTTTAGTGATGCTGATATTTTTTAGCTAGAAAATATGATGTGCAATATTTGGAGCTTGGTGTCCTTTTACATTTATGTTCTCCTTTTATGGTCTTTACCTGAAAGGTTTTGTCATTCTTTGATATGAAGGAAGCGCACAAAACCCAATTACACTCACAAGTTACTTGTACTTTATCACTACAAATCTTTGTAAACTTGACAGACTTTCATTGCATGTTTGAGTAGTTCTCACTACATCTCTAAAATCTTCGGCGGTATTGAAACCAAATCCGACCTCAAACTCAAAATTTGAGTTATTTGCATCACTTTGGTACATTTGATAAAGTGATGATTTCTTAATGTTTGAGGTAGAGAGAGGTGCATGGGATTTTGTTATGATGTTGTACTATCATTTGATATGGTGGATTACTAGTTCCTTCATTAGGCTCCTTGAAACCAACCCATTCAATCGCTTCATCAACATATTCATCAAACTCCTCGTCATCGTGACAATAATCTTCTTCTTCAAAGTCATCACTAAATGTAGATTCATTTCAATCTGTCTCATCTCCGTTGCTCATCGATTCACTATCATTTTCAAGTTCAATAAATGACGTTCTACTAATGTTGTCTACCGTAGTGTTTTTCTCCGACAAGTTTGCTTTAATAGTCTGAACAAAAGCATCCACTACCCACTCATCATTGATATACCCATTCAATCATTTCAATCTCCATGGATATCATTTCCATCTTCTAAAATATCATTTTGTGTACTAAATACTAGGTTGCTACATATTTTTCAACCTAACTGGATAAACCCTAAAACTGAAGAAAATGGAAATGAACTATTGAAGTTAACCTACAACTGAAGAAAATCAGCTACTGACGTAAACCCTAAACCAATGATACAATGAAAAATAATTTCAAAAGGCATCTTGAAGGAGTTTAAACTAAACATGTGAGTTTGTAAAAAATATGGAGTTTTCACGAGAGTTATACCAGGCCTAGAGATGCGCACTAGGAACAAAAACTAGATACCAGGAGCGACGCCGAAGAGAATGGAAAAGCTAGATTAAGAAAACGCCGGAGAAGGTGAGCCGAGAGAAGAGAGATCATCGTCCGGAGAGCGAGGTCGACGACGAGCAAGATCGTCGGAGACTAGCTAAACTTGTAACTCACAAGAGACGGAACAAGAGGAAGACTAAAGAAGGCGGGATATATTTTTACAAATACTTGATACCTAAAATACCCCTCCCGTTAAAGACAATGGTTTATTTAATTTTCAAAAGGCGCCCAAAAAAAAGGGTGCAAAATCATTCTATTTAATAGTTTCTGGAGTACAAAATGCCAAAATTTAATAATTTCTGGAGTACAAAATGACAAAATTTAATAGTTTCTGGAGCACAAAATGTCAAAATGTAAAAGTCAGGGTGCAATGTGCAAACAGTAACCCAACCCTGAGAAAAGAGGGAAAGAAGAAAATTGTCACATACTTCAATCATAAATGTGAGGTAATTTCTGCATCTCTACGACCTTCACTGCCCCGGCTCCTCGTCGTCTTCTAGTGAGCGAAGAGAGGGAAAGAAGAAAATGGACGCCTTTCCTTCACTCCGGCTTCTCCCACCTGCCACTTCTGTCCACTCCACCAAACCTTCTTCACTCATCTCTTCTCAGATCTTCTTCCCGTATCTACTTGGTTGTCGTTCTCTTCCTGCTGCGACGGCGACCCCCTTCTCACGAAGGGGAAGAGCCAGCGGCGTTTTTATGGCCTCTTCAGCAGTGGGCCGCAGGATACTATCTGAGGGGTGGAATTTGTATACATCCGTGTCTGGGCCTGCTTGGTTGCCAAGGTTGGACGACCTCGATACCACTAACATGCTCCTCAAGCAGAGGATCGTCTTCCTAGGCTCTCAGGTCGATTACGTTCTTCATATTACAGTCTTTCTGAAATATTATATCTTTCTTGTATTACAAGAGAATGCTTAGGTGGATGTGTGGTCACACTAGACTGGATAAAATTAGGAATGAATGTATCAGAGATAAGACAGGAGTGGCGCCAATTGTAGAGAAGATGGTTCGGACATGTATACAGGAGACCATTAGAGGCACCTGTTAGGCGTTGTGGGAGTTTAGTCACTAGACATGTTAAACGGGGGAGGGGTAGACCAAAAAAAACTTGGAATGAAACTATAAGGAAAGACATGATGTACTTAGGCATTAGTGAGACTATGATTAAAGATAGGGCGCAATGGCGACAGAGGATACATATAGCTGACCCCACTATGGTGGGATAAATGCTTGAGTGTTGTTGTATTACACGATCTAAATCTCTAATAACAAATTGCAAGACATGAAAACATGAAAATTTGCTTTCATTATGCAGCTGGAGGCTCCGAAGCTTGAAATATGTTCGTTGTGAAACAAAATATTTAGGAACAATACCAAAAAGGGTGATGTATTTATTTTTCAACAAAACTAAAGCTGCAAGAACAATGTGAAGGCAAAATAAAATCAGACCATATGTTTTATATTGGTTTAGCCCATTCCTGACTTACATCCATTTTCCAAGCATTCCTTTTTGCTTGTGTTGCAGACTTGCAGTTGAGCACCCCTTCATAACCCCGTCGGTGAAGACTTTGCAACAATACTTTCTTTGGGTGGAGATACCCAATCCCTTTCGTCAAAACCCAACCCGGAGAAAACAACTCTCTAGCTTCCGACAGAAATTAAACTCGTGGTATAATAACTTGCGCAGAACTGATTTTATTTAATTTTATAAGCTATTTCTATAAATTCTGCAAAAATATATTGTCTGCCCCATTATATGAACTTGACCAACTCAATTCCAAATTAATGTGTGCATTGAAACATGGAGTTATAAACAACAAATACACGTGTTTCAAAAGAATAAGAACAAATTTCAAAGATATCCATAAGCATATGTGAATATTAATGACTTCACACATACATATATTTGAGCTATAAACCTACAAATCCATTAATGTTTTGCATATTATTCTATAAAATGCATAAGTTAGATGAGTAGTTAGAATTAGTGCTGAAAGATTATGTATGGATAAACCTAAACTAGTATATATGGAAGTTCTTCAAGATGACTTGCATTGTTTAGGTTTAACACTTAAGACTACACTCCACATGAATAAATGAAAAATGAGGATTCATAATGCCATACCCAATTAGTTGCGTTAAAGTTATTAATGAAGAAGATGATGTTGATGACCTATAAACAAATATTTAACAACTTGTTAGATATTTTTTATCGTCAATATATACTATAAAATTAATCTTAGGCTCATTTGGCTAACAAGCCCTCTTTTTTATGATGTCAAACATTTATTGAGGATTTTGTAGGTAATCTAGTGGTTCTCTCTCACACCATCCTTATGTAAAAATTGAGTAAAGCATGAGTACGCAATATAATTAATTAACAAGTTCAATCTAACACTTAAGTTTGATTACAAAACTCTATGAACTCAATGCCACAAATGGGATATATAACGAAACATATAACTCCACTATAAAAAATGTGACCTAATGTAGTCATACAAGATATGTAAGAATAATACAAACAATGAGCAATATTTAAGATACACAACGAGTGGTTTAATCACAGGCGAGTGCTTCTAGAAGGTTGGATCTGTAATTGGAGGTATCGTTAGTAGATGGTGGGTGGTTCAGGGGAGAGAATTCATGTTGGGGATGGGTTGGTTAGTGAATTTGGGGTGGGAGATGGGCGTTTGCAGCAGGGGAAACACTCAGGAACAACAGTTAGAAGCATTTTTGGGTGTTCATCAAAAATGTATGATCAATAGAAATATTATTCGAATATTCATATATATAATATAAATAAATAAATATATACATACATATATATATATAAATTGTTGAATAACCTATGTACAAAGGCCCATTGCAAGGCCCAGCTAGAGCCCACTATCTTTTTATGTTTTAGTCCCACATCTAAGAATGTGATTGCTTCTCCTTCTCTTTTTATATAAATGTACAAATACTTCTTATGTATGCATGTGAGAGAAATTAATAAAATTATTTCTTTTTATTTCTCCATTTACTGTACTTTTCCACATGGTATCAGAGGGAGGAACAAGAATCCTAAATTTCTCTTTCGCTCGGCTTGAGCTCCTGCTCCTGTGGCCTCGCGACCTTCGTTGTGGTCAATCCTCCTTCCACCACCAACACAGACATTGATGCCCTGCGCACACAGCTTCAACATCTTCAGAGGATGATCAGTCGTTCGTCTGGCTCAGTTGCGTCTATCTCCGTTCTCCAATGAAAGTATCTCATGTATCTCTCAGAGCTCCACTTGGATTGTGGACTCTGGTGCCACCCACCATATTACTCAGCAGAAATCACCTCAATACTTGAACTCGGTGAATCCCAAGTTCATCACAGTGGCCAACAGTGATACCACCCCGGTTTCTAGTTTTGCTGATGTGTCTCTCACTTCATCTATCTCCCTTCACTCGGTTCTTCATGTTTCGGGCTCTCATTTCAACCTTCTTTATGTTAGTTGTTTTACCCAAGATCTTGACTGCTCTATAACCTTCACTTCCTCCTTTGTTTTGCAGGATCGACGAACACATAATATCTGTTGAGTTCTCTCCTCCGTCATCTCTGTTGAGTGGCACCGACGTCTTGGGCATGCTCCTTTCCCCATTCTCAAGAAAGCTCTTCCCGTTCTCTCCCTCACCGACTTTACTTGTGAATCTTGTATCTTTGGAAAACAACGCCGTTCTTCTTTTATTTCTCATTGTACTCAGAGCGATGCTTCTTTTGCTTTAGTACATTTTGATATTTGGGGCCCTTATAAAACGGCTAGTGTTTCAGGTTACCGTTATTTTCTTACTTTTATTGATGATTGCTCTTGCATGACGTGGCTGTATTTACTTCACGATCGTTCTGAACTCCCTCGCGTGTTTCGTGCCTTTCTTGGTGAAACTCGCACATAATTTTCAAGCTCCATTAAAACAATTCGCACCGATAATGCGTGTGAATACACAAGTCATGAGTTTAACACTCCATGTACTGAGTCGGGGATCATCCATCAGACCTCATTGCTTATACCCCCAACAAAATGACGCCTTTAAGCGCAAGAATCAATGTTTTAAATATCGGATGTCGGCGACATATCAGATTGAGTTTTTAAATATCGGATGTCGGAAGTCGGGGACATGTCAGAGGTCTTTTAAAATATCAGATTTCAATGTCTTATAAATAAAATTTTTATTTGTATGTATACTAACTATAATTATATGTTATAAAAATAGAAAAATAATATAATAAATAGATAAAGAATGAGTCATTTATATTACGAAATAAAATCGAATAGTATCTAAGATAAAATATTATTAACAAATACAAAATGATACATTGTAAAATATATTTAATAGTATATAATAATTTTATTTTGATAACAATAAGTTTATTGCAAAATGATACATTGTAAATATTTTCATATTTTTTGTAATAAATATATTAAATATTTTCATCTTTTTTGTAATATGAAATTAAAATTTTGTGAAACAATTATGCAAAATTGGTTGTAAGAATAAAGCGTTAAAAAAATCGAAACAATAAGTCTAATCGATTTAAACATACATAATATAATATTCATAGGCGATCTAAACATATGCTGCTAGTCTGCTAATATAATATAAAATAAAATAGTGTGCGATATATTTAAAAGTCGTGTCGGCCGATATTTCGGAAAAAATCGGACATGTCGGCCTATATTTTACAAAAGGACATAATCTATTTTTGTTAGAAAAATATATCGTTTTGCCCTAAAAAATGACATATCGGGAGACATGTCGGAGGACATTTAAAACAATGGCAAAAATTGTCACCTTCTCGAGGTCGCACGCTCACTTATGTTTCAAATGCAGGTCCCCAAGCTTTATTGGCATTTAACGGTTACTACAGCTTGCTACCTAATCAATCGCATGCCCTCATCCATTCTTAACTATGCAACTCCCTTTATTGTTCTTTTCCCCTCCACACCTCCCTTCCCAGTCACATCTCGCGTCTTCGGATGTACATGCTATGTCCACTGCTTTGGTCCCTGCACCGACAAGATTGCTCCTCGTGCTATCAAGTATATGTTCGTTAGTTACTCTCGCACTAAAAATGGCTATGTCTGCTACTCTCCCGATGATCACAAGGTTGTTACATCTGTGAATGTGACCTTCCTCGAAGATCAACCTTTTCATTCTTCACAACCAGCTTCTCCACCTCTTACCACTCTACCACACCCTACCATCCCTGTTACTTCTCGTCTACCACCCATACTAGCAACACCGATCACCGCATCCTCCAAACCGCCTCTCCTTGTAGTGTACACTCGTTGATCTCCTCGTTGCCATGCCCTAAGACAATTTCCCGCTATAAATGATATCACGCGGCCTGAAGATCCGACACCCGCATCTACCACACATCCTATGGCGAATTATGTGTCCTTGCATCGCCTTTATCCGGTGCTCAACAAATTTGCAACTTCTTTGATGTATATTTCCACCCCTAACTCTCTGCAGGAGTCTCTTTAACATCCATGATGGAGGGCGGCCATGGATGAGGAAATGGCTACTCTTCGAGCAAATCATACTTGGAATCTTGTCCCCCCCTGTCCACCCTTATGTGGGTTGTAAGTGGGTCTTGACAGTCAAACATGGTCTGGACGGGGCAGTTCAACGCCTTAAGGCTCGCCTTGTGGCTTGTGGGTTTGCTTAGCAACATGGTCTTGATTACGACGAGAGACTTTTTCGCCTGCCGCCATTCTAAACACTGTCCGTGTCTTGATTTCCCTAGCCGTTTATCGACAATGGCAGTTGCATCAATTGAATGTCAAAAATGCTTTCCTCAATGGCGATCTACTAGAGACTGACTACATGCAACAACCTTTCGGGTTTGAGACCACGGGGGAGTCCCTTGTATGCTATCTCAAAAATCTCTCTATGGTCTCAAACAGTCTTCTTATGTCTGGTTTGACAAATTTAGTCAGGTTGTTCGTGGTGTTGGGTTCACTCGAAGCTCGTCTGACTTCTCTCTCTTTACTTCTCTTGTTCTACGTCGATGATATCTTGATTACAAGTGATGATGTCAAAGGAATACACATGATCAAGCAACACTTGTCCTCAGCTTTTCAAACTAAAGACTTGGGAAATCATCGATACCTCCTTGGTCTCGAGGTAGCTCGACGTTCTGATGGGCTTGTTCTATCTCAACGTAAGTACTGTCTTGACCTACTTCATGATGCTGGCTACTATGGAACCTATAATTCCGTGGTTGATTTTATCACCGAGAGTTATATTTTTCCGAAGGAGATTGATTTCCTGCATTTTTCAAGAAAGTGAGTTTGTCTACAGGTTATGAACTGCAGTGAAGGATCCTTCCTTTGCCTCACTACCCATCACAACCCAGAGTATGACAGTTGCAGAGCAGGTCTAGATCGGCGGTCAGATTTCCTTGTCGCAGGCTACATTACACTCTCGACGGGGTTGAGGTTTTTCAACCTTGGGAGAATTGATGCAACCTGCGCCGCATCGTTGCACATATTTATGTTATTATTATTTCCCACATATTTCTGTGTTGCGCATGTCTTCACGCACATTTATTTATTTATCCTGCATGCGCTTGTCTGTTTTATTTCGGGCACATCGCTGGCGCTCATTATGACGGCTTATTGAGGTGATCGTCCAATAAGTCCTTGAATAAAAAGATCTGTCAAAAATAGGTAAAATGACAATTAAGGCAAGCACTGAAATGGTAAAATGACAATTAAGGCAAGCACTGAAATATAAAATATTTCAGTAAAATATCATCTTAAAATTAAAAATATCATGCCATTAATTTTAGGAAATATTTTATGAGGAAATTGATATCACTCTATTAGATCTTCATTATATATTTTGGTAATGCATTTATAACCAAAACTCATTGCCCAAAAATTAAACAATAAAACAAAACCTTCCCACAAAAGTCATTTCCTTTTGAAACCATGCCTTACTCTTTTCGACAGACCACAATTACAGCCAAAGCATTACTTTAAAAAGCCCTTCTCCCCTCTGTTTGGAAGCAGCTTGGCAAATCGAAGGAACAAAGACTTTTCTCTGTTTCTTCGAAAGCCAACACGTCAACCTCTAGATGCGATGACACTTTTATTTATTTGATTTTAAGAGTCAGAGCTTGCCTTAATTATCTAGACTTTTTTTTCGTTAATTTGAAATCATTGATGGTTCATTTTTTTATGTTTGTGGATGATTTATTACGCGTCGCTAATTACGTTCAATTGTTGGCTCCTCTTGTGCTTGTGCGAGCCTACGGCCGATTGTCGCTTACTCGTGAAAAGCACGCTTGCGCTACATATTTTAAAAGATCGCAAATTTTGTTATTTAAAAATAATTTTGATATTCCGACTTACATCAATCACAGTCCCATTGATGATCAACGAGATAGGAATCAAATAAATCATGATCATCATATTCCTCCAATTATCGCTATGGAGGACACATATAATGCCCTTGAACTGGGTCATCACTATCCGGTGAAAAACTTGAAAACAGGAAAAAACTAAAATTTTTTCTTTAGAAGTTAAACCCAAGTAGTACGAGAAAGCAATTGATAAAAGTAACAAACCATCTATAACCAGACAAGGAAAGAGAGGGGACGGACCCCAAATATCAGAATTTACTACATCAAAAGGACTAGAACTAGGAGAAGATAAATGTGAAGAGTTATGTCTAACATGTTTAGACAACTCACATACATCACAAGATAAAATTTTAATTAAAGGCATAAACGAGCGATTTTTTTTTGAAGGTAAAGTTGGGAGGGATGTCCGAGATGCCTATGCCATCTTCGAACATCCGCAACAGTAACGGTGAAACCTATAGTAGAGGAGAAGGCCCGACATAGTAGTTGGTGGTCCAGGAAGTACAAGACACCATGGTTCCTACCACTGCCAATGGTTTGCTCTGTACACAGTTCCTGAAAAACACAGGAGTCAACAAAGATAGCAATTAAGGGATCTAGCAATATTACTGATCAAAAGTACATAATGAGGAAAAGAAGGAACATGGAGGACAAAAGAAAGAGAAATGGAAGGTGAGCATGAGATGTGGCCTTTACCGGTAATGGAGGACAAAGTACCATTGTCAGAGATGACATTGTCCTTACCGGACAACGAAGTGTAGGAAACAAAACCCGAAGAAGATTCGGTCATATGATCGGTGGTCCTTGAATCGATGATCCACTCAGATGGTGTGGTGGTAGTAACATGCACACTAGGTATAACTGTTGTGGCAAAGGAGGTAGAGACACTAAAAGTCATGTCGGTCTGGGAACGGAGCAGCTGTCTGAGGTCATCCAATTCATCCGCCGTGAACGTCCCAGAAGAGGGAGCATATAGAGGGCCCGATGGAGAGGCATACATAGGAGGCTCTTCATAAAATTCCGTGGAATAAGCAACATTGTGAAACCTCGAACACCCTGGGCGTGAACCCCCAAGTCCTGGAGCACGACCACGTCCACGACCCGGAGGTGCGAGATGAGGATGTATTTGAAACACACCTCCCGAGTATGTCCTCGACGTCCACAGTAATCACATGTTACCTCAACCAAAACTAGCCAAGACAGACCGATCAGTTGGCATACTCATGCTGAGAGATTTTCGACGGTCGTCGTCTCCCGGGATCATACTGAACGTGTCCGGATGAGAAGGGAGAGGTGAGCGGTGGAGAATGTGACTCTGAACCGCATCTGACTCCATGTTCAAACCCATCAGGAAGACGTGAACGCGGTAACGTTCTTCTTTTTTTGCAATTGAACCGCATCGGTAGTACATGCAGGGGTGAAGTGCTCAAAATAGTCCAGTTCCTGATAGAATCTCTCAAACTCAGAAAATTTTGAGGGTTCATAGATCCCCGCCGGCTGCCGCAGTTCTAAAATTCGACGAGTAAACTCGTATACTTGGGTGGAGATGTCAATTTGTAAGTAGGTTTCACGGCCCCAAGTCCAGATTTCATATGCTGAGTCCATAAGCATATAGTTCCGACGCACCTTTGGGGACATCGAATGCAGGAGCCATGAGGCGACTAGGGAATTTTCTTAATCCCAACGCTTCTATGAAGGATCCACCACAGTCCCATTAATGTATTCAAACATCTGGTGGCTACAAATCAAATGCTGGGCTGCCCGGGACCATTCGTGGTAATTTGTCCCATCAAGTGGCACGGTGGTGATCTTCAACGAGCCAGTGTGACCATGAGTCCTCCGAGGATCACTCATCTGTGCACATGACACTGCGAAGAGGCATTAGAGTCACCCATTTTGGCACAATGTAGTGGGAACAAGAGTGACACAAGCAGGAAGGGGCAAAAGAATAATCGCCGAATCATGGCATCCGAGCGAGATATGAGAATCGTCCTCTTGGAATGGGTCCAGTTGGATCATTAGCGAGGAGCAACGACAGAAGTTTGAAGGGGACAGACGGGCTTCAAGAAGATCGACACAAGCAGGAAGGGGCCAGTCGAATCATTAGCGAGGAGCACATAAGCAGGTTGGGGCCAGTCAAGAAGGATCAACTTTAGCTAGGCGAGGAAGATCCGCTTCCAGCGGCTGGAATGAGACTGAGCGCATAAGAGCCGACGCCCTGGTTCAATCGTCACAACATAGGTGCGGGAGGATCAAAGGGCTACGATTGATGACAACAAAGTAATGCCTTCCTCCACGACTGGTTCGAGTGGGAAGGAGGGGTTTTCTAGAGGTCGGCGGCGGGATACACTTGCCTATGATACCCCTAGGATCGACATCAGTTCCGAGCCGCAGAACACCACAAGTGGCTCGTGCGAGAAAGACGAGTGGTCATCTGCTTCGGTCGATCGAAAACAATGGAGTTGCAGTCGGCGACGTGAAGCGTGGATGCGACAGTATCTCCACATCAGAAGAGGCTATGTGCACCTGATAGTACCCTGAGTAGAATTCCAGTTGGAGATAAAACTGACTCCATGTTGCTGACCAAGGATCTCTTCCCCCACTGGAACAAGGAAATTGTCCTTGATCGTCTTGGCGTTTAGCTCGTGACATTCCACACAAAAATGCTATGTCATCCTTCTTATGTACCAAAATGACAGGGATGAGAAAGGAGGAAGGCTGTTTCTGATGCTGCCTTGCTGGAACATAGCACTGCACTGACACTCAATCTCATCTTTCTGAAGGAAGGGGTATCTGTAGGGCCTAGTTACCACAAGTGCGGTGCCTGTTAGGAGACGTATGGAGTGGTCCTGGCGGCGAGATAATGGAAGACCCGAGGGTGGTTGCAGCGTCTCGCCAAACTCATGTAACAAGGACTCCATCTCCGCATGGCCTGTGCAATCCAACTCCAAATGAAAGGTCCCTGACAGAGTTATGGGTGTGCAACCCCGTCACCCTACCTTCTCGGAGCCCAGCCGAACCCGCATTGTCAGATGATTGAAATCCTATGTCATGAGAATTCACGAGAAAGTGCAGTCATGAGAATTCACGAGAAAGTGCAATCACGAGAAATGTGACCAGGAAGTGGTGGTCCTCCATCACTACGGCTACATTGCGGACTTGCGGTAGACTCTAGGGCAGTCCATCTTGTTCTCGTTGTCCACAGTCACACTAATGCTTGTGCGGCGTACTTTTTGATAAAGCTGTGCATGCTCCTTATGTCTATGAGAGCCACAATCGGATGTCCTACCAACGTAATGAGCATCTGGACGGTGTCTCTGAGCGAGGGCTCACGATAGCATGGAGTGAAATCTCTGGATCTTCTGGGATTGTCGTCCATCTCACCCTCATCAGACGGGTCATCATTCACTTCAAGCCAAATGAGGTGCCTCACTCGTGTTTCACCGCATAAGGTTCGCTACAGTTGAAATAAAGACCCTTGACACGACGCTCCACCATCTCTGCATCGAGAGTTGTCTAATGAACTGTTTCCATCTGTCCTCCTTTCCCTTGGCGAGGGCATTGTGAGCTGGTGAGAAGGCGCAGTGTATCCCTGAAAGGAGCCCTAATCACCCTTACGACCATTGTAGGGCCAGTCCATCCTTAACTGCTTCTCTCAAGCCCATGCAAGAATCATCATGGCAGAGAGATCCATTGGGGTTCCACGTCCAGTCGGAGGCCCTCCCCCGCTGTGGAGATGGGTACCCAATGCTCTGGGATTACTGAAGGTGCGTGCTCGAGGAAGACTTGGAACTTCTACAAATAGTCTTCGGTAGAGACACTCTGTTTGAGTAAAACAAGGTCGCTGATGGGGTTGTCGCGGAGGGGCAACCCAAAACGCAGATTGCAATTGGTCTTGAAATCATGCCATCCCAGATGGTGTTTCTCCCACTGCAATTGCTCAAACCATAATACGCTGAGCCCATGAGGTGGAACGAGGCGACACCGAGCCACTCTTCATAGGGGGTGTGTTGGTTCATGTAGAACTGTTCGTAGCGCGTAAGCCATGCAAGGGGATCTTTGCGGTCGTCGAAGAGAGGGAAATCTATCTTCACGTAATGCGCTATGTTGCTACCTTCAGAGTGGTTCCCTTAGAACTCAGAGTGCGGGAGTACTGAATGGTCTCATGGGAACTAGTTGGGGTATGATGATTCAGGTGCATGCCATTGATCCGGGTGGAGAGTGCTGGCAACGTAGCCTGTTGTTGTGCGACATGCGCTGCTTGGTCAGCCATAATTATCTGAAATATCTCCATGACCTGAGCCAGAGTGAGTCCACCTTCCATCGAAGTTAGAGCTCGTGGGGAGCAAAAAACTACTGTCGAATTGCGTTTTGGAGGAATCGACAACAAGCCAATGGTGTGTGGACCGATCCTTGGACTGGACGGACACCTTGGATCGACAGATGGATGCCCGACAATAATTAGGCGGAGAGGGACGCGACATGTGTAGAGTCGGGCGAACTGATCGACGCAGGACGCGCGATGCGGGCCAATCTTAAGCGGACACTTGGACGCGTCACTGCTCCGATTCAGTTGGCCGGATAGTGACACTTTGGACTGCAATGGGTTGGGAAGCGTTAGCAATGCCGTTTTACTCTGATACCAAGTTGTTATGAGACCCAGATTAAGATCTCGTGATCAGTCGAGAGAGAAGTCGTGAAGAGTATTAGAGTTCTTCTTAGATAGGAGAGGCCCTATGATGACGGAGGAGAAGACTCCCTGGTGGAGGTATGAAAGGAGGGAGTGGCGGGTGGACAAAGCCCTAACCATGGATTCCATTGTTTCTTGCATGAGATTAGAGAGAGAGAGGATTGGTTAATTCATTTCATGTCCTCTCTTCGAACACTTGACTAGACTAAGGCAAAAATAAGGTGCCCACAAAATAACCAAAATGCTCCTCACAAGGCTTAAACAAATACGATTAAAATGAGATAGTTTCGAAACATATAAAATAATACAGAGCTAAATAGTTACTCTTAATCTTTGTGCGGCTTCGGGTGTCGCTGATATGTCACCGTCCAACGTGGGCTTGATACGTATATGCTTTGCACACAAGTCACACATTAGCTCAGATAATCGACCTCATTATGCGAGAGCTCTCTCAGAGATGTGACGATTTTATGGATTATCTTGTATTCGTAGTTAATTATGTATTTGTCTTTTATGTATTTTGCCCCATTATCCTATTGTGGGTTCCATCTATATAAAAAGCCCTTAGGATGAGAGTAGATTATCTTTTAATCTTCTTTAGGTTTCGACTCTCTTTGGTGAGAAGGCTCTTAGAGGGAACCAATCCTCAATAGTTTGGATCGAGCTTGTCTCGATAGTTTTATCTTTATTTTGCTGTCAATCATAAAATTTTGGGTTCGACGATATTGTGCAACTATCAATTAGTCCGACCTGCTGCTCTCCGCACGCTGTGCTTTCGGTCACCAGAGTCTAGCTTTCTTCCTTTCCCCCGCCATGGCCCTCCTTGCGACTCGATGCTCGCTGATTGAAGCTTCCATGGATGACATCCTCGTCATGGAGCACGTGCTACACCATCGGCTCCTCCCGCTTCTTCCGATACTAGATATCCTTTCCTTCCCCACTTCTCTCACTATCTTCGTGCCCCCCACAACAACCACAGGCGGGTTTCTCCAACACCCCGACCTAAGTTTGTCTCCCATCCTTGCACAACACCAGATTTCCAACCTATCTACTCCAGAGGCCCTGCACGACGCCACACTCGGGCCCCTACACGACGCCACACTCCATCAGTCACCTCTTACTCAACGTGACCTCCCTCCGGTTCTCTAGTTGCCTTCCTCGTGACCAGCCTGTGCCGCACGCCCGTGTGTTCGGGATCCCGTACGATGCCCCATCCGCTCGGTTCTGCGTTCGACGACCCCAACTGCAACCTTATCCCGTGTCCTCATTCCCCCCGATCATTAGATCTGGTTCCCTCATCCTCGTCTTCGAGCAGTCTGTTTCCAACGCGACAGTGACACCTCGACATCCCTTCACACGCCTGCTTGCCTTTGCTTTTTCTCGAGCCCAACGATCTCTACCAGACACCTATCTTACTCCACTTTATGAGACTAAGGGACTGTTTGGGACTCCGACAGCTGCTGGGAAGAGAGACGAACGCCGCCGGAGCTTTGGACTGGAGGTGGACGACGACGACACGTAACGACGATATTTCGCAGTTTTAAGGGGCGGCGGGGAAAGGCGAAAAAACAAAAAGGGGGACACGGACGTCGGTGGCGTTCACTGCAAACGCATCGGAGCACAGACGCCCTCCCAAACAAAGCCTAAATATTGCCCCCATTTTATCACCTAACATCACTCAGAGTCCCTCTCATCCCTTCACGTTGCCTGCCAATATTATTCTAATAAACCTCTCACTTTCCCACATAGACCCAACCACACACCACAATTTCCTTTCTCGCACATAATGGACCCCCTTGATTCCTTGACACTCTAAATACCCTCACCTTCAAATCTCATGCTTTTCCACCAACCGCGACAACCACCACAGTTTCCTTTCTCGCACATAATGACCCTCGGTGATTTTATGACAAATCCCTCATTTCCCTCTTTCCTTCCTATAAATACCTCTTTTCTCCACTGGCACCCTCCTCGCTTCCATTCTGGCACCAACTACACTGGCCCTGATTTGCTTCTTAAGATTTTTTTTCACTCGTAAAATCACCGAGGACCTCGACAAAATTGCTCTGTTGTCCTTCCTCTCGTCAAGACTCCAGCCAAAGCCATGGCCCGACTAGCTCGCTTCCACCACAACGAAGGACTTCAACTCCGCTTATTCGGGCTCGACCTTAGGGATAAGGTCGATTTTCGGGACAAGTGTGTTGATATGTATACGCCTTGCGAACAAGTCACACATGTGCTCGGATGATTGACCTCAATGCGCGCGAACTCTCTCAGAGATGCGCCGATCTTTATGGATTATCTTGTATTCATAGTTAATTATGTATTTTTTCTTGTAGTGAGTCTCCATCTCTATAAGGAGCTCTTAGGATGATAATAGATTATCTTTTGATTTTGTTTATGTTTAGGCTCTCTTTGGAGAGAAGGATCTTTGAGGGAACCAACCCTCAAGAGTTTAGATCAAGCTTATCTCAATAATTGTATCTTTATTTTGCGGTCAATCATACAATTTCCAATTCGACGATAGCGTGCAACTATTAGGGCCCATAACAGATACATACACATCATAATATTGTACTTAAAATTCACAAACAGTCCAGGGTGTTGTAGATATGGGAACATGAAGTTTTGATTTCGATTGAAACTAGGAAGGATAATCTGTTAAATAATCCTATCAAAGAGATTGTGGTAGTGGCACACATGGAAGAGAAGGCTGTAAAAATTGGCATAGGGGCATGTAGAGAGTAGCGTGAAGATTCCTTAATTATGTTGGGAGATAAAAGTAATTTGAAAGGAAGAGTTAGAAAACTTCATAGATTAAATGTAAAATGTATATAGTATTTTAAAGAGCTGTCCCAAACTAGCATTGTCGCCTCATGAATCACTTAGCATGACTGAGTGAAGAACAAAGAATTGATAATTCCAAATAATGTAAATAAGGCTAATAATGATGATCATGGTATTTATTATTTAACAAATAATTTACTGGGCTATTTATCCAAGCATGGAGATTCTAGTGCATAACTTCATATCTACTTATATTGTTTTTCATACCAAGATGGTATTGAGTTATGGTATCCCATGCTATCTTTGTAATTTAGTGATACTTTATTTTAAGTTTATTTAATCATATTTTAGATCTATTATCGCATTTAATCATTTTTTTTCGCATTTGAGTATCTTTTTATATAATTTATCTCCTTGTTTGGACCTTTTTTTCATTTTGCCTGTGAGTTGTATTTATGCCCACCTTAGGGATTTCGGAATAAGCAAGAAATTTGAGGCTTCTCTAACCTTAAAGATCTTGATTGATCCCTCTTCGTAGTGCCATGCAGTCAGGGGTTCTTAGCTCCCTAGTATTTCCATTTCTGTCCATCCTCCTTCCGCATCCACACTACGAATTTGGTTCGTAGTAATTTGGTACTAGATTGCACCAATTCTTGGTTACACTCTTTTCAGTCGATTCTTTATTTCGCAGAGATGGGAAACAATGTAAAACGATACATGCGGTGTTTTTCCCAGTGCGTTAATTCTGATGAAGCTGCCCATATCATATCAATTTCCTTCACAAGTGCCATTAACACATGCATCACTGTAGTCCCTCAATTAAATTGATTGTACTACGCCCCATTTGGATCCAGCAAGGCGAAATTGTTGGGCTCGACTCACTGTAGCATCAACTGATCTTTCGTCATCTTCACGTACGCAACTTGGGATAACGAGTGATACGACGTAATACTAAAAACGTCTATTCGCGGGTGGGTGGTCGCTCTGTGCCTAGATGAGCCAGTCCTTCTGTGATATCAGTGATTGCACTGTTGGCCACCGCCAACGCCTTGTTCAGTCGGGCACCAAATGTATGGAGAGCTCGCGTATCCTCCTGCACCATGTCCGTGTACTCCGCTCCTGCATCCACTGGGAGTGCCCACACCTGTGACCCAGAAGCCGCGTCGATTCTTGGATCATTCAACTGGACAACACCGGAGGTAAGCACAACTAGTTCGCTCAAGCTTTTTACTTGCTTCTCCAGGCTGCTTATCCGCGTTTGCGAGGTCTGCGCTTCTTCACACAACGCTTCCAACTCGGAGTACACCCTCTTTGGAACAGCCGTCGCGGTATCTGCAAAGGCATTTGCGACTTCAGAGGTAAGTTTTGTGAAATTTTCATATTTTCATAAATAACCGAAATGTGGGTAAGGGGGAATATACCCGTTGTATCCGCCACTATCTCTTCAGGAACTGATCGATTTCGCCAAAGACCTCTACAAGAACAGCGAATGCATTAGCTGTGTCCGCCGCAGGTGTTTCCTCATGGGCAGGACCAAACTCGTTGAAGTCGATCGCACGAACAACGAATGCCGTCCCGGGAGTCCGCACGGAACATCTGAGCCGATCAGGGTCAGTCCGTTGGATGTACTCTCTTCGCGATAACTCGCCCAACCTCCGCCGCTCGTGCAACTGCTTGTGAGTCAGCGAGCGCTCGCCAGTGTCCGCTCCTACCAAGGGAGGGATGGCAATCAATTCTCGCCTGGGTGGCACAGAGAGTCGACCAGCAGGACGCTGCGAACACTCAGCTGTGCCCGCAGTTCTTCCGGAATCTCCGCACTTTCCCAGAATCTCGGCGACCTCAACGCTAAATACAGCCAAAGCCGCCTCAGCCCCAAGGCCAGCAACGGACTTACCCTTCGCCACACTCCGCGCAACCGCGTCCGCTTTTTCCTTCTCGGCAGCCTCCTTCTGAGCCTTCCTCCTCAACCACCTCTCATCAGGCATTCACTTCCTCTTTTTCCCTTTCTTCTCCGTCGTTTCCTCCTCCGTGTCCGGTAGCTCGCCCTCTTCCAGTGCAATCTGTGCGACCACGTCATCTTGCGAATCAATTCGAGCAACGTCATCCGCGACCAGGTCCTCCGCAGCCAGTCTCTCCACCGCCTCACCCGCAGGGGTCCCGAGTGGAATCTCCTTCTTGGGCAAATTCGTCGGAGTGACCGTGTCACCTCCGGGAGTCTTCGCAGAAGCCTATTTCCCAGGCAAGTCCGCCAGGGTGCCCGCGTCACCCCCAACGGTGTTCGCCAACACCACCGGCTCCAGACCAGCATCAGCTTGCTTCATGGGCAAGTCCTCCGCCGCTGGAGTCTGTGCGGTTTCATCCCGCTCCTCTAGGCCAACAATCTCTTTAGGGAGGCTCTTTCCTCCCTCCGCAACAATCGCTCTCTTCCCCTTCTTGACGACGGTCTTCTTTAGTATTTTCGGTTTTCGCCTCTTCTTAGGCGTGACCGCAGCCAGGAGCCCCTTGTGGCTCCGACACCTTCTCAGGCGCGCCGCTTTCCTCATGCAGATCCTTGGGCAAGTTGCCCGTAGGATCGTCCGCCAGGTACCTCTCCATGTCGGAGACAGATACCGAGACGTTCGCACTGGCTTTCGGTTGTTGACCAGCAGCCGGCTCAACCTCCACAACCGCTATGAACCCCTTCGGAATCGCAGCGATGGAGGTCGCCACAGAGAGACCGCCCATTTTCTGTTTCTTCGATGGTGGCGTTGGCACTTTGGAAGTGGTCCCCACCACCGTGGTATCCGACACCGAGGTCTTCTTCTTGAGCAAGGCATCCAACAAGGACCTGTTGCGACCAACCATGGTTCAGAAGTGTATTCGCAGCAAGCAAAGGAGATCAGTTCAAAGGTGATCTTGTTGAGCCCAGCCTCGGGCTATTTATAGTTTTCAGCAGCGCAAGAGTCGGGTCGCAGTATCCTCGGTTACCGGTGTACTTTTTCGAAGTCCGCACGGACTTTAAAAAGTGCGGGGATTATGTTAACCGGGAATCTTGCGACAACGGCCAGAGCCAGTCATCAATCTCCAAAAATGCGTGCGGTTACCACCTGTGTTTCCGCACCAGCCCAACAGTAGGGGCGGATACTCTCCTAGTGTCCGCACCCACTCCTCCAGCCTCAGCAGAAGGCTAGCTCGGTCAGTTCCAACAACACTCCAACTCTCGAGGGGTCTAGGAGAACACTCAAAGTGTCCGCCCCAGCTCCCCCCTCTCCAGTCCGTGTTGGTTGGTGCTGTCACAGCCTGTTCTGAACGCACCTCCCCTCTCTCTTTCTCCCTCCTGCCCGACTCTCGTGTATCCCGGGCAGCCTGCATTAATTGCAACATTAAATGCACCCATCCATTCAGGTGTCCCTCTATTAGTATAAATAGAGGGCCAAGAGTGCCCAGAAGGGGCACTGAACTTTGGCCAGAATCTACCATGAAGTAGGTGCGGTTACAAGTTTAGAGTCACCCTCTGTTGCCTATTTCTCTAGTGCCTTTCGATTGTAATAGCCCTGTAGTAGCTCTTTGACCTAATAAAAGTGTCCGCAATGAGTGGCATTTGCCGCTGCGGGCAAATCCGGTGTAGCCGCTTGCGACATCCTTTTCCTCTGTTTGCCCCGACTCCTTGTGGTTAGTAGTCAGTTGCTTGCGGTTCCTGATCTCCCCGGCTTCACAAAAGATCCATGGCTGTGCGTGGAGATTGGTGACAATTTTTGCATCAACAGTAGGGACAAAGAATTTTGCTTTAATTACAATGAAGTGTTTACACAAGGACATAGTTATTCTTTGCTTTAATTACAATGAAGTGTTTACACAAGGACATCGTTATAAGACCTGAAGAGATTTTGGAATATGATGTAGAAGACTTTTGGTCGTGTCTTGGAGTCTGGTCTTTCTTCGAGCTTAAGGACAAATTCGATTTGCAGGAGTGATATGTTAGAGCCGTAATTTAGAGGTATTTTCTTCTGCTTGTTTACTTGTATTTCCAGTCTATTGTTGCATTTCGTCCATTATTTCAAAATTTAGTATTTATTATAAATTGTTAGCTTAATTGAATCTCTGCAATTTTTCCATGTGAATTGCATTTATATGCCCCTTGGGGCTTTTGGAATAGCAAGCAAGAAATGTGAGTCATCACTAATTCTAGAAGTCTTGGCGTCTCCTTACTGCAGTGCCCCGCAGTAGACAGCTGATGGCTTCTAGCGCCTAGTATCTCCGATTTTGTCCATTGTCCTGTGCACATACGTATTACGAACTCAGTTTATAACAGCCCATGCATCCTTTGCATGGTTTTTGTGTGGAAATGAGTTGGTTTTCTTTTATGTAATTGCTAGTTGCTGGAAATTCCTTGAGAAATCAATGCTTTTACTTATATATTTCAATTTATTTCTTCCTTGCCTTATTTATTGGTGTTTACTCTTGTTCCTGATAGGTGGATGATATGACTGCTGATTTGATTGTCAGCCAACTGTTATTTTTGGACGCAGAGGACGAAAAGATGGATATTAAACTTTTTATAAATTCACCCGGTGGTTCTGTCACCGCTGGTATATTCATACTCTTAAAATTATTAAATTTCTTCCTTTTGAAACTTTATGAGTGGTAAATTACATTTTGTATCGTTTTCTGTTGGTTGCTCTTTGCATTAAATTGCCGAGGTAAAGAATAAATACTTCCTTATGAAAGACTGCTGAACACAACTGCTATTGCCGCTGCTATTGCCGCTGCTTTGATGTATTAGTAGTTTCATTTTTATCATGAACCATATTTTAAACTTCTTTGCTTAGTTTCAGCAAATGGACTGGCAGTTAGAAACCTAATTTCATGTTTTGCCCGCACCATTTTGTTGAAGACCGATTACATTAGGCACTCAATTTCCGACTAATGTCAGGTTTCTGTGGATGATAAACGCAATCAGAGTGATATTTTTCAGTTAATTACACATTAATATCTTTATTTTTCTGTACTAGTAATTTTCCATTTAGCAGTTGTAAGTAACATAATAAATTTATTGGAATTTTTGATGCGATAGAACACCACAAGGAATTGTTGAGAATTTATTCTCACGTTTGTAACTCATTGAGCATTGTGCATTTAATAGATCCTGAGCTCTTTCACCTATAATCATTTGATTTTAGGTATGCATGTTTGGGTTCTCACATGATATTATAGCAGACTATGCCCATCGGCCCACTCACTTCTCATTGAGTTAAAAATGGAAGATCATGTATTAGAGACCAAAGGCTGTATATTAAGGAGGCTTGTTAAGAACACATCGTGAAACTTATGTAGCATTGTGCGCTTAATATGCATCTTGGACCCCTCCACACATTATCAATTAGTTTTGGTTCTAACATGAAAACAAGTTAATCAAATGTTCAGTCCATCTATAACATTGTATAATAGAAAAGATACACCTATAGTTGGAATTCAATATTTAAAAACATTGAAATCCATGAGATAAAGAAATGTTGGGCGTAAGATGTACTAATGGCATTTCTCTTTTTCTTAGAACTTATCTACACTTTCTTGACACACTCATGTACATGCATACACCAAAGTTGGCTTAGGCCCATGCAGCTTGTGATGTAGACTGGTGTGTGCACACATTGACCAATTTACCCTTTCTATCGATACACTCCAATCGGCGGGGATCTTCCACTTGGTGAAATATTCATCTGTTCGACAAAGGAAGCAAACAAACGACTCAACTGAGCATCTTGTGGCATAGACCAGGCTCAAGGACATAAGAGCATCACCTCATTGGCCTTTTATTAATCAGTCCAAAATGGTCCGATCTACACAATTCCACTCCAATACTATTGGATCATAATACAACCTTAGAGGGGGAGAGAGTGAATATGCTTTTTTAAGCTAATTAATTATACATTTATAAATTAGTGTTTAACTAAGTAGTCACCACAGAGTGCACAACAAAATATAAAAAAGCACAAAAGAAATAAGCGTATGGAAATTGAGAATATTAAACTAAGAGATGATGAAAGCCTAGAGATCTTGGCTCCTTTTGGGGGGACTTATTTTCACCGGTCAAGCGGTTACGACTAAGGTTCGGTTCATGCGGTCGTAACCGCTTGACCGGTAAAAATAAGTCCTCCCAAACGGAGGCGGTCGTAACCGCTTGACCGGTGAAAATAAGTCCCCCCAAACGGAGCCCTTATATTTCCACTAGCACAACAAAAGTGATAATATAAAACAAATTTTGTCCCTGGATAACAACACCGTATCAGATTGATTTTCCTCTCAATTTCTCACACATTATGTAGACTAATTGAAGCATACCTGCATATGTGCATTCAACATGAACTTAGCTGCCACAATTACAGGTGAATTCACAACTCCAGATTATTACTATCTAGTTTCCACAACACAAGGCAAATTCACTTAAAAAGAACGTTCAATGTAAAATGACAGAAATAAAGGGATTTAGAATATATAGGAAACTCCTCTAAACATTTGAATTTTCATGTGCAGATGAGTTGATGCCTTTTGAAGATCTATTTTGTTATGGATATATTGTGTGTGTGTGGGGGGGGGGGGGGGGTGTACGTACAAGTGACGAGACAACGGAAAGACGGGGACACCAGTGATGTCGAATGTCTCACTTGATTTCAACTTCAACATCTGATGTATTAAAATTTTGAATTGTCTTTAATTTCAGACTATCGTGATTTTGTAGGGTTATCTTGTAATATTGGAACCTCCTAATATACATAGGAAGGGGGACTAATGAAGGCATCTTAGACGCCCTAATTTTTTCTTCTTAGTCTTCTCCTCTCCCCCCTCAACTCGATAACCATTCAAGGAAAGTACAAACCCGACTATTGGGTGAGCTCCCCAACCCTGATCGACAAGCGTGAGCATCTCATCCATCGATCGACTGCAATCCTTCCCCTCCTTATCAAAAGACTCCCCTTCTCATTCCAACATTTGGGGACATCGAGGAAATAGAGGCAAGAAGTTCTCCTCTTTGATCCCCCCTCTCTCTCTGTCACTCACTCGGCCGGTGTTGCGATCCTTCACGAGGGCACACAACAAATTGGTATCATAGCCACTCACCGACATGTACACGAGTTTTATGGAGCAAGGAGACATCGATGAGATGTTCACAAGCTCTTGTAGGACTCAGAGGCAACACAAGTTACGATTACGTAGGTCCACACTCAGATTGATGGACTTTCGGTGTCCGCTTCGTCGGAGTTGCCTCCCCATGTGCATGGGGTCGCTGACCCCACACATAGGACCCCCAACAATCCCAGTGACCCGTTCGTCCGGGTTGTTAGGCCTCGATGCCAGGCGATAACATCTGATGGAAGATCACTACGACTACAACGAAGACCCTGAACTGCCCTATTGGGGCACAGATCGGGGGCATGATCGACAAAGAAGGTAGATTCCATTGACCAAGGGCATTTCAACGAATCAGATGGATGACTTAATTCGAAGGGGTTGGAATGAACATTATGGCTATTATGACGATAGGCGCATGGAGCCTTCATTACCTTATCATGATGGACCAGGACTTCGACGATGAGTAAATATGGATTTCACAATGACAGACTGAGATTGTGGACGATTACTTGGAGCAATTTCAAGATCTCTTAGCAACCTCCGTTAGGAATCAACATGTGTATATTTTTACTGCCGGATTGCTAAAGCGGCTTCGCTTTGATTTGGAGTTTGAAAAGCCAACTGATATAGTAACAACTATGAGTTTAGCCACTCTGTGACTGACATCTACAGTTTGATAAAGCATTAGAGATTCAGTGACCGATGCCCTCACAACTGCGGCCTCCTAACCTCTGGGAGTCGCATCCTATTCTGCCCAGTGAAGGGACCTGGGAACGGGATAGGACGAGGCTCACCTTTATCACGACACCTTTATCAAGAGGTTCAATCGACATGACATGGCCGGGCAGGACAAGGGGATTGTGCTTTACTTATGATGAGCCTTATGTGGCAGACCACAGATGCAATAAAATATTTTGGTTGGAGCTTGAAGATGACAGAGCAGAAGAGGAAGATAAGCAACCAGGCCCGAAGATTTCATTAAACACATTCACAAGCGTTCAAATATTGCACTATATGCAAATCCTTGCGGTGATCTGTGGGAAGGAGGTGAAGGTTCTGATTGATATGAGCATAACACATAACTTCATTAAGGAGGGTGTCACGAGTTTACTAGGATTCCTTATGAGGTTAAATATAGGAATGCAGGTTGTAGTGACAAATGGGGGGAAGGTCCAAAGTCTTAGGATATGTATGCGTATTTAGTATCATGTGAATGAGGAGTTCTTTTCAACAAACTTTAATGTTATATGTTATGTCGAGTGGTTAAATACTCTGGAGCACATCATATGGAACCTCAAGGAGTGGACTATGAAGTTCCACATGAGAGGGTGACATGTTTTATGGTATGATCTCAAGGGGAAACAAAACTATTTGGTTCATTGTCTCTAAGGGACGTCCATGAATGCCACCGTGTTAGAGGCACTATTAGAAGAGTTTGATGAAGTGTTAAAGGAACCGATTGGATTACCCCACGAAGTGCACCTATGATCATTGCATTTGTTTGTTGCCTGAGACCTCCCTGATGATGGCACACCCTTATTCTTCTTACAGAAGGATGAAATAGAGTGGCGTTGTATATTGATGCTCGAATAAGGGATTATCTTTTCATGTCCTCCTTGTGGACAAGGACATCACGTGGCTTTGTGTGGACTACAAATATTTAAACCGTAAAACTGTGAAGGATAAATTCCTGATACCAGTGGTCGAAGAACTATTGGATGAACTACATGAGGCAAGCATCTTCTCTAAATTTAACTTATGATCAGGATACCATCAGACCAAAATGGCTCCAGAGCATGTAGCTAAAACAACCTTCAAAATCTACAACGAGCACTTTGAGTTTCTAGTCATGCCTTTTAGGTTGACAAATGCGCCATCTGCGTTCCAAAAGTGATTTTATTTTAACCCCTCTACGAGTATGATGTTAATTTTTTTGACTTCCGCATTTCCAACTTCACTAATACCTATAGTTTTACCTTTACTATTGTTGTTGAATGTCACTGTCCACCTCCCTTGTCACGACCCGTCTAGTAGCAAATATCAGAGGGCGCTTCGGGCGAGTCGTGATGCCACAAATATGGGGAAAGAAACACCATGTCTGTTAGGCGGGAGCTGAATTAGTCTTATTAGACTTAAAATAAATAATTTGGAGAAAAATACATTATCTTCATGCAGAAGTTTTAAAGTATAGCAGTGAAGAGTTAAATACACATGCATTTAAAAAAAACTCATGATACAAAGTTCTGATACAAATTTCATGCAATGAAAATCCCAAAGAAATAAACATGCAAAAATATCAAATTCCAATACATAACTTTTAACCTAGCAGTTGTCCATGATTCAAGAGAAAATGTCTGATCATAATTATTACATAATGAGCAATGTCCGACGGTAAAGGAAATTCAAACATAGAACATGCCACAGCAAGAAATAAGATAAACCTCCAGGAGCTGGAACTTGACGTGGATCGGGCTCAGGTAGCAGGCGGCGCAGTCATGAAAGCTAAGACAAATTCCAAAACAAACAAGGAAAGCCTTAGAACATTGATAAAAGTAAGTAAAATACATAACTAGTAAGATATCAAAAATGTACTTGTACTGACTTTCAGGAAGCGAAAATAACAAACATGCAAGTAAGTGAATCAAGCAGAAACAACAAGAATTATTAGCCTAATCTAGAGTGTAGCATACATTCATTCATGTAATGACATAAGCTGTAACAAATGAAATATGATTGTTTTTATTTGATGCAAAAAAATTATGATTCAGAAAGATTCAAGATCAGATTCAGGACTTATCAGAGATTCAGAATTTATGCCCATGATCTCTGAGGGACGGCTCTTGCGAATTGTTACCGACTTGCAGGAGGAAGAACCGCCATGGCGGGTGTACGCACGGCGACCGCGCGGATCGGGCAACAAGGAAGCAGCGGACACGACGGTATCGTCCGGCGTTAGGGATGGTGACACCGTAGGCGACAACGAGATTGGCGCGCGTGAAGGCTTGGGGCAATTTTAGTATTTATGGTGCAAGGCAGGGGGTATTTTGGGGACTTGGTTTGGGACCTCATAGTATAAGAGGTTATGTTGAAACTTGAAACCTAGCTTTGGATCTTTGGATCATTTATGAAAAGTGGGGCTGCTCCCCTTTCTCTCTCCTATCTCTCTATCTCTCCCTCTTCCGTCTAACCCCCCTCCCTCTATCTATCTCGCCTGGTATCCCCGTCCTCACCGCCCGACGACATCGCCAACGGCAAAGCTCCGCCGCTGTCGCCCCCCACTGCCGGCCGTCCGATACCCTTGCGGCATCATTGGTCCGACCTGCTGCTCCGCCCGCCCTCCAAGCCGTTGGAATCCCTCATGGCGGTGACCACCCGCCTGAATGCCGCCGACGCTTCCGCATCCGACGACGCCGTCACCACCGCAGATCGCCTCGCGCTCCACGACAGCCACCTCGCGGCCCTCCAGTCCTCGGTTGACTCGATCGCGGCGACCCAGCTTGCCATCCTCGCCCGGCTCGAGTCCATGCATCCAACGCCAAGCTCGCCCACCCTACCGCCCGCGGCGACAGCGCCGACCGATACCGCCTCGGTGCTCGACACGCCGCCCTCCCCGTTACCGCCCGTCTACCGCGCGCCGGCCCAGTTCCCACTGGGGCCGGCATTTCCGCCGCCCGCAACCTTCCGCCCCCAACTTGCGCTGGATGTGCCCCCCTTTTCCGGGACGGATCCCATGGGGTGGATCGCCCGGGCAGAACAATATTTCGATCTCAATGGCACGCCCCCGACGGACCGCGTTGGCACCGCCATGGTCGGTTTGGACGGGTCGGCCCTCCATTGGGCACGATGGCTCCGCCAGGTACAACCGCTCATCCCGTGGCACGAGTTCAAGCACGAAATGATTACTCGCTACGATTCCCGTTACACCGGCTCCGCGATCGAGCGGCTCTGCTCAGTCCGCCAATCGACGACAGTGGATGCATATATCGACGAGTTTGTGGCTCTCATCACGCAAGTCCCGGGACTCCCGCCCGACCATTACCTGGGTTTCTTCCTGCAAGGCCTCATGCCTAATATCCGCTCCCGCATTCGGACCCATCACCCTCGCACCGTCTCGGAAGCTCTCGGCCTCGCCCGTGCGGTGGAGGCGGATATCGGCCCCCGGCAAGCCAACCCCGCCCCTGTCCGTCACCATCCACCGCGGGACACTGTCCCCCGACCGACCACCTTGCCACAAGGCCGGCCGACACGCACGGACGGGCCGCACCGCGTCTCCAACGACGTCTACAACGACCTACGCCGCCGCGGTTTATGTTTCCGCTGCCGCCAACCTTACTCCCCGCAGCACGTGTGCCCGGTCAAGGAGTTCCATGCTCTTTTCATCGACGACGACGACGACCCCATGGCTGGGGATGGCCTTCAGTCCGCCGCTCTACCAGACCAATTGCCCCAGGACTCCGAGGGGGTGCCACTCAACGTGCTGGAGCTACCCTTTTATTCCGTGGGCGGCTTGATGGGCCCCCGCACGATGAAGCTGGCTGGATTGTTACATGACCGTCCCGTGCTCGTTATGATCGACAATGGTGCTAGCCACAATTTCTTGTCGGCTCAGCTCGCGCAGGATTTGGCGCTTCCCTACGACCCCTCACCCACTTTCTCCGTTTGCTTGGGAGATGGCCGCCGCCGCCCCACTTTAGGACACTGTGAGGGGGTCACTCTATCCTTGGGTCCATGCACAGTCACGGCTGATTTCTACATGTTTGAGCTTGGGGGCATCGACGCTATTCTGGGTGTGGCGTGGCTGCAGACATTGAGCGACGTGCGCGTCAATTGGGCCTCCATGAGCATGTCATTCCTCCACCAGGGCCAGCCTTGCCGCTTGGTCGGCGACTCCACTCTCCTCCGCTCGCCGGTCTCTTTCCGGGCGATGACACGCGTCACCGACATCGACTTCGCCGCCTGGCTATGGACGCTCCAGGCCACGGTCGCACCGCTTCCGGCCGATATGCACGCCGTGCTCGCCGATTTCCCAGAGATCTTTGCTACACCACCCGGCCTCCCTCCGCCACGGCCGACCGACCATGCCATTGTTCTACAGCCCGGTTCGGCGGCGGTGTCCGTCTGGCCCTACCGCTACGGACATACACAGAAGGATGAGATCGAAAAGCTTGTGCGGGAAATGCTGTTGGGTGGCCTGATCCGACCGAGTGCTAGCCCGTTTTCCAGCCCGGTCCTTTTGGTGCGCAAGAAGGACGGCAGTTGGAGGTTTTGTGCGGATTACCGGGAGCTGAACAAGGCAACGGTACCCGACAAATACCCCATCCCGGTCATTCAGGAGCTATTGGATGAGCTGCATGGTGCGGCCTTTTTCACGAAAATCGATCTTCGAGCCGGTTATCACCAAATTCGGGTTCGACCGGAGGACGTGCCGAAGACGGCGTTCCGGACTCATGACGGCCATTTTGAGTTCCTCGTGATGCCGTTTGGGCTCACCAACGCCCCGGCCACCTTTCAGGCGACAATGAACGATATCTTTCGTCCGGTCCTCCGTAAGCACGTGCTTGTTTTCTGTGATGATATACTTGTGTTTAGCACCTCTTGGCAGGAGCACCTCCTGCACATGCGGGATACGTGTACTACTCTCAGGCGACACCACCTCACAGCCAATCGGAAGAAGTGCACTTTCGGCGCGACGACGGTGAGCTATTTGGGGCACACCATCTCAGCCCAAGGCGTGGCTATGGAACAGGACAAGATTGAAGCGGTGACGCGATGGCCGACACCGTCTTCGATTCGAGACGTACGAGCCTTTCTCGGCCTGACCGGCTACTACCGACGCTTCATCCGGGACTACGGCGGGTTGGCCCGCCCCCTCACCCAGTTGCTGAAGACGTCCGAGGAGGGACCATTCTCGTGGCCACCGGCCGCCATGGCGGCGTTTGCCGCGCTTCAGTCCGCTCTAGTTCAGGGGCCGGTCTTGGCCATGCCCGACTTCCAGCAAACCTTTGTCGTGGAATGTGATGCTTCTGGCTCCGGTGTTGGCGCCGTCCTGATGCAGGCCGGGCGACCCATAGCCTATTTCAGCCGGGCGTTCTCTACGTCTGTGCGCAGCCGATCGGCCTATGAGAATGAGCTCATTGCCTTAGTATTAGTAGTTCAGCACTGGAGACCGTATTTACTCGGCCGACCATTCGTGATCCGCACCGACCACCACAGCTTACGCTACCTGCTTCAACAGAAGATCGCCACCCCGACTCAGCAGCTTTGGGTCGCCAAGCTCCTCGGATACGATTTCACCATCGAGTTTCGGTCGGGCGAGACCAACCGAGCGGCCGACGCACTCTCCCGCCACCCCCACGCTCCGGAGTTAGCCGCCATCTCGCGGCCCATTTGGGAGGATGCCTCCATCCTCCAACAGGAGGCAGATGCCGACCCCCACCTGATAGCCATCCGCACGGCCTTACTCGCCGAACCGGCGGCTCGCCCACCATACTCCCTCATTGGCGGTCGGCTCTTCCATCGTGGCCGCCTTGTTCTGTCGGCGTCCTCCTCCCGCATTCCACTGCTCCTAGCGGAGTTTCACGCCACACCTTCCGGGGGCCACGCCGGGGCTTTCCGAACTTACCGATGACTAGCCGCCTCTCTCTACTGGCCGCACATGCTTCGACAGGTGAAGGCCTACGTAGCGGCCTGCTTGCCTTGTCAGAAGGCCAAATACGAGACCATGTTTCCTAGCGGCCTGCTCCAGCCTCTGCCGATCCCCGAGCGTGTCTGGGAAGACATAGCCATGGATTTCATCACCCGCCTCCCGCGCTCCAACGGGTTTGGTTGTATTTTGGTGATCGTCGACCGTTTGACGAAGTACGCCCACTTCGTTCCTCTCTGACATCCTTATACGGCCGCGACCATAGCGGACAGCTTCATCTCGGAGATCGTGCGTCTCCATGGATTTCCCCGCTCGATTGTGAGTGACCGGGACCCGCTTTTCCTCAGCAGTTTTGGACCTCCTTGTTTCGTCTACAGGGCACGCGCCTACGGATGAGTACCGCGTACCACCCCCAGTCGGACGGGCACTCCGATGTGTTGAACCGTTGTCTTGAGACGTACTTGAGGTGTTTCATCGGCGAGAGGCCCGGCTCTTGGGCGAAATGGCTATGCTGGGCCGAGTACTCTTACAACACAACTTATCATCACGCCGTCGATACCTCCCCTTTTGAGACCGTGTATGGCCGGCCTCCCCCCTCCATCCTCTGGCACCTTCCGGGTGAATGCCCCGTGGCTAGTCTGGCTGACCACCTCTATGACAGGGACGTGATACTGGATAGCTTGAAACATCACCTTCGGCGAGCTCAAGCCAAGATGACTTCATTCGCAAATCGGAAGCGCCACGACCTCTCTTTTCAGGTGGGCGAGTGCGTGTTCATCAAGCTTCACCCTTACCGCTAGCTCACAGTCGCACGCCGCACCTGCCCCAAGCTGGCTCCCCGTTTTTACGGGCCCTTCGAGATTATCATCCGCATCGGCGCCGTCGCCTACCGCCTTCGCCTCCCGGATACTAGCCGCATACACCCAGTGTTCCATGTCTCTCAGCTCCGTCGGGTGATTGGCGACCACCCCGTCACCGACCACATACCGGCTGATGTTGCCCACTCCGACTCTACACCCTTGTACCCGGCCGAAATTGTGGATCGCCGCCACCATGCTTCCGGAGATCTCGCCCCAGAGGAGATTCGCGTCGTTTGGCGCGACCGGCCTATCACCGCCGCTACTTGGATGCTACGTGATGACTTCCGCCGGCAGTTTCCAGATTATTGCCTTGAGGACAAGACAAATTTTCCAGACGGAGGTATTGTTACCGACTTGCAGGAGGAAGAACCGCCATGGCGGGTGTACGCACGGCGACCGCGCGGATCGGGCAACAAGGAAGCAGCGGACACGACGGTATCGTCCGGCGTTAGGGATGGAAACACCGTGGGCGACAACGAGATTGGCGCGCGTGAAGGCTTGGGGCAATTTTAGTATTTATGGTGTAGGGCAGGGGGTATTTTGGGGACTTGGTTTGGGACCTCATAGTATAAGAGGTTATGTTGAAACCTAGTTTTGGATCTTTGGATCATTTATGAAAAGTGGGGCTGCTCCCCTTTCTCTCTCTTATCTCTCTCTATCTCTCCCTCTTCCGTCTAACCCCCCCTCCCTCTATCTCTCTCGCCTGGTATCCCCGTCCTCACCGCCCGACGACATCGCCAACGACAAAGCTCCGCCGCTGTCGTCCCCCACTGCCGGCCGTCCGATACCCTTGCGGTATCACGAATCCTCACCCTAGAGCCAGGAATTTCATGCTTGTTATGACCAGTCCTTTGTTCCCGTTAGAGATTCAAGAGGGAAACCAAGTCAAGGATTTGCATCAATTAAACACATTCTTTTAATGTTTGCTTATGATATCAAATGAATGAAGTGATTCATAATTTAGTGATTCAATTTGGAACGAATTTACTCTAAAGGGAGAAATTAATACACATCATCTTCGAGATAACAGGTACTCATCTAGAACAAGTCATTCTAAACATGTTAAGACATGTTATTAATTTAACGATTCAGGTATTCAGGAGTAAAATTCATAAACATAAGAAAAGGTGCATCAAGCTAAGCTCAATGTTTGCAAGCGAGAGATTTCTCTACTTGCCTTAAGTAAGACTGAATCTGACGGTGGCGGCTAAGCGGCGCAAGCAAAATTTAAAAACCTTATTTCAAACCTGTTCAAGAACAATCATGAATGATATTTGATTTAACGGAAAATCCCTACGCTAGCACATGCAATTAACATCACATAACCTAAACATGAGAGGGTTTAGCAATTTACCTTCCTCAAAAGTGAGGGGAGAGGAGACTACCACGAAGAACCCGAAAATTGCCGGCGCTTAGGTTAAGGAAACCCTAAATCAGAAGGGTTTTTGAACGATCCCGCTGATTCGTTTGATGAACGACGCTGGAAATCACAATTACATAGTGCTTAGATGATTATAAGTTGGGCATAAACATGGATCGCAATGTATACGCAATTTGGAGCACAAATATTCTTAAGAGATTCAAGAAAAAAATATGAATAAATGGGATTGGAGGGAGAACCTTACCAAAAGGAGACAAATCCGAGCCCAAGGAGGAGATGGAAGGAAACCCTAGTTGTCCCTCTCGCAATCACCGGCCAAGACGAAGAGGAAGAGGAGAGATTAGGGTTGCTGACCCTTGGAGGAGAGAGTGGCTGCTGACCTTGAGGAAGAGGAGGAAGAAAGTTTGTTGTTGCCGGCCCTTTGGAGGAGGTCGAACGACCTCCTGGAAATGGAGAGGGCGAATGTTGACCACGAGAAGGAGAAGGAAGGAGATGACTGTCGGCCCTTGAGGAGGAGTCGCCGCTAGAGAAGGAGGAGCGAGCGGGAGACAGAAGTCGGGAGCAGCAGAATCGGGAGGCATGAGATGCGGGAGTAGCGGGAGATGGGATGCGGGAACCCTAGACCGAAAATAAATAAGAGGAATCGGGGGGGGGGGGGGGATGCGGCTAGGTATAGAGGGAAACCCATTGGTTATTTACAGAAATGCCCCTAGCTTAAAATTAATTTAAAATTTTTTTTTTGGGTTGTTACATTCTCCCCCACTTTGTGCAATTATTGTCAAAGGTTAGGTCTTTCTCCTCTGAGAGAAGCCACTTTGTGCATAGTGCCAAAGGTTAGGTCTGTTTCCAATCTTCCCCCGCCCATACCCCCAATGATTGGGGACTATTTGGGTTCTGTTGTTGTTGTTGTTACATTCTCCCTCACTTAGGAAGTTTCGTCCCGAAACTTTTGAAGATTTCCTGAAAGGGGTCTCTTATGGCGAAGATTCAGATGTCATTCATTCCAACAAGGTTTGCAAATCAAGGTATGAAAAATTAACTATGAATATTGTTAGAAAAGAGGAGAAGAGAAATACTTGGTGTGATTTATTCTTCCACATAGGGGCTCTTATATAGCATTACAAAGAGACACACAACACTGCTAGCCGGTGTGGGACTAAACACATCGACTTAAATATAATGACTCTCAACACTCCCCCTCAAGCTGAGGGGAACCCTTCAGCTTGAACACAACATAAAAGAAAAGGTAAATGGTGGTTGGCAACGTGGGACAAAACACCAGCCACCGAGGCCCAACCGCGTGTCACCGGGGATACTTCAACCGGGCAAAGGCCACACTACGTTGGTCCACAAACCGACCATGAGCACACTGGATGCTCCCGGAGCTGAAACCAGGTCAGCCAACAAAGGCCAAACCACACCTACCTAACATAGAAGAAAAAGATGGGGAGACACACACAACATACGAAATATGCCTGGAGGCCATGTGTGACTAAGGCAGGAGTCGGGAAAGAGGCATCCGAGTCGCCGTTATCACAAACACTCCCCCTTACGTGGAACACGTGCAAGAAGGCATAGACTTGCATGGAGACACAGACGAAGACAATCAGAACAACACATAAAACGAAAGACAACTATGGATAACGGTTGCCGGCAAGACCACGATCCGAGATGCAGCGAGCAAAGCACAAGTCAGCTGCGAGCAGAAGGCTCAAGCGGCTGCGAGTAGAGTGCTCAAGCAGCGGCTAGCAAAAAAGGCTCAAGCAGCGGCGAGTGAGAAGGGAGGAAGAGAAGAGCTCGGCACCCAAAGAGCAGCAGCACGGAAACCATCGTCCATAGCACACGACTAGACGACACTACCAACACAATAACTAAACACAAAAAAACTACAGCGATACTTAAAAAAAAATGGAGACGGCACGGCATAGCAGCAGCGACACAGGGTGGCAAGATGTCCAGCAGGAGAGGGGCATCAGCGGCAGCGTTAAGAAGAGGGCTGGACGGCAGTGGCACAGAGCGGTAGTAGCCGGAGAAGAAGTGCAGCAGTGGAGCTTCGACGGGATCGTCGATCGGCAGAGGAGAAGCTACGGGAGGAAGCAGCGTCGTCGATGAAGATGGAAGCAACGTCGTCGATGAAGATGGAAGAAGCGCAGACCGGAGAAGACGGCTCGACGGGAGAAGCCAGCGACGGGAAACAGCCCCACTCCCGTCATTGGAATCAAGGAACGATCCCATCGATGGGAGCGAGGGGGTGGAGGAGCCGCAGGAGAGCTAGCAGCGGGAGCGGAAAGAAGGGTCGGGGGTAGGTCGCGGGATGAGCCCGAGCGGTAAAAAATTTTAGGTTTTCAGATCGCAAAGCTCTGATACCATGTTAGAAAAGAGGAGAAGGGAAATACTTTGTGTGATTTATTCTTCCACATAGGGGCTCTTATATAGCATTACAAAGAGACACACAACACCGCTAGCCGGTGTGGGACTAAACACATAGACTTAAATATAATAACTCTCAACAAATATAACAAAATGGAAAGGAGAAAAATTCGGAGGCTTACCAAGATCAAGAGAATAGTTGCGGATACTTGCTACGCATGTCAGATTCAAGTTTCCAGGTGTACTCCTCAGACTTCCCATGCATCCAAAACACTCTGGCCATAGGAACGGTTCTCCTTCGATGCTTGCGTACTTGATACTCCATGATCTTAGTGGCTTCGGCTGGATACGAAAGATTGGCTTCTGAAACCACAAGAATTTCTTCAATGATGTTGTTAGGATCACGGATGTACTTCCGAAGTTGACTAACATGGAAGACATTGTGAACACTAACCCAATCAGCAGGTAGCTCAAGTCGATATGCAGATCTTCCGACACGCTCTGAGATAGTATACGGTCCCACGAACCTCGGGCTAAGCTTATGATGGCGACCAAACCGTTTCACCCCGGGAGAAGGGGAAACCTTCAGGAACACTTGATCACCCACATCAAATTCTATCGGACGGTGGTGCTGGATTGCATACTTTCTCTTCCTCTCGACAACACGACTCAAGCAACTCATCTAATTGCGATATAAGTTCCTCTAGTTCGCACGGGGCCATACAGTACAGAGCTTTAAATATGTGGCGCGTCCCAAACTCTAAGTCAATGGAGAACTCCACATCTCGATCAGGAGACATTCCATGCAACTCGGCAGGAAAAATATCAGAAAATTCAGAAACAATTGGAATGGATTTGAGTTTAGGAGAGGCAGAATTCGAAAGCGAAGCTTATATATAATAAGCAGAATATCCTTGTCCAAGAAGGCGAGTGGCGCGCACTGCAGAAATTACTTTCATGTGACTGCGGGTCTAAACATGAATGTTGTAGTCCTTGCCATCGATGCTGAGATTAACCCTCTTTGCCACACAGTCAAGGTTTGCTCTATACGCAACCAACCAATTCATGCCCAAGATCACCTCAAACTCTGTCATATCCAGAACCATTAGATCGACTTAGACTCGCAATTCACCAAGCATAATCGGACAGTTGAGAATACCCCTATTAGTAAGGTGCAAATGACCAAGCACAAAGATCTCATAAGGGACCTCAAGTGGCAAAGTAGACCAGCGATGAAGGTCCACAATATGACGAGCAATGAACGAATGAGATGCACCGGTCTCAAAAAGAATATGCATCCACTTATTCTTGCTCCTAAATCTCCCTAGAAATGGAAATCACAGATGCAAATCGTGACTGTTCGATACTAAGGCAGCTAAAATAAGGTACGGGAAACTAATAACAATGCATTCCATACCAAAAATGACGTTGGCAGATGCGAGAGCCTCGCCCTGGGAGATGACGTTCAACACAGCTTTACCCTTCTCCTGAGCTCCCGAAAGAAATTGCAGAGGCTGAGCGGGAATTGGACGTTCCTTCATAAGGCAGTCTTGGATATGATGCCCAACTTGCCCACATCTGTAGCAAACATTCTGCTTATGGCGGCAGTCTTTCAGCAGGTGACCTGACTTCTTGCAGTAAGCGTAGACAGTGGAGGTAGAGGCAAACGTCATATGAGGTTGCTTTGTAGGGACAGTCATCTTCTACTTCTTCAAGAGGGTGCGACATACTTGCGCGACATTGCCCACCTTATGACAAAAGACACACACCTCTTTAGACTTGAGGCCTTACTCCTGGGATGGAGCACCCTTACGCTTGAGATCAAATGTGGTGGCATTGCTAGAACCATGTTGAACCTTCTTAGCAACACGCTTAAGCTCAATATCCTCCACTTGTAAGGCAGCTCCCACAGTCTCTGCGTAGGGAGTTGCGCCATGAGCGGTAATATGCTGGCGGAAATCATGACAGTGTTCCTTCACAGAACAACTGATCTTCTTGGCCTCATCTGACACCAACTCCACAACAAGTAGGGATAGGCGAGAGAACTCCTTTTCATTCTCGATCACTGTCCTGCCGGGATGCTGGAGGGATAAGAACTTCTCAGCTAGCCTGTCACGCTCTACAGAAGAAAGAAACTTCTCCATAACAGCTTCCTTGAATTGATCCCAGGTCAAGGTGGCAGAATTGGGGAGGTTGCGACGCTGAAGCCACCAGGTAGGTGTAAGCATCCTCGGTCAGTTGGTAGGCCGCAAGAAGAACCTTCTGGACCTCCGGAACTCCAGCATACTCAAAGTGTTTCTCCATCTGGGAGAGCCACTCAGATATGCCAAAGTAGGCACGATTGCCATTGTAAGATGAAGGCTTTAGCCTTTTAAATGCCAGAGTATCTGCCAGTGCTACAGGGGGAGCAATCAGATATGACGCAAGCGGGGTCACCAGGTTGGCGGCAGGTGAGTTGGTTCCGGGATCAGATGCAGGAGGAATGACTTCAAAAGTGGTAGTAGTGGTATATACTCCAGTTGTGCCCGTGGTGCCGGAACCATAGGCGGGATCAGAAGTTCGGCGATGCTCTTCCAGGCGAGTGATACGATCCAGAATTTGTCTCAGAAGCCAGGCAGTGGTATCTCCAGAAGCTTCCCCTGCAGAAGGAGTAGCTTGCTTGCGTTGCGGTCGCTTTGGAGCCATCTCGAAAGAGATACAAGAGAATCATGTAAGATTGATAGTCAAGCAGAATAGAAAAGACTGAATACGGATATCAACGACTTGAAACTATTGGTTCTAAGACTTTTATACTGTCGGATATGTCAATCATGTAATAATTACAGCATTTTCATTGGACAGCTCTAGGTAATGACCATGCAAATGCAACAATGGAATCACGTGCAATAGTAAATAATTAGTAAATTCATGTGCGTACAATCATTATATGTTGTTTTTAGCTTAACACTTGTGCAATGATTTATGCTATGAATGCAATGCAATTGTGCCTAAAATGCTTTCCTAAGGATGTTCATGAATGGATACACATACCATGTTAAGTGCCCATATCGCTTAACATGTCATGCATATTATGTTACTAATGTCATCACACTTAAAAATATTAAATTTGTCCATAACCATTTAATATTCGCAAGCGGTGTATATCCTAGTGGAAATTCATATGCACAAAAATGTTAAGTTTGCCCACAACCCCTTAACATTCGTGTATATACTAATGATTATGAGTGTAGTGTAAGTGTTTCGGCCGAAAACAACAGACAATGACAAGGTGAGTGAAGAAATGATGTATGCATATGTATATATATAATGCAATTCAAAATACATGAAAACTATAATATTTTTTTAATCTTTAGAAGCCAACCTAGCTCTGATACCAACTGTCACGACCCGTCTAGTAACAAATATCTGAGTGCGCTTCGGGCGGGTCGTGATGCGAAAAAAACACCATGTCTGTTAGGCCGGAACTGAATTAGTATTATTAGACTTAAAATAAATAATTTGGAGAAAAATACATTTATCTTTATGCGGAAGTTTTAAAGTATAGCAGTGAAGAGTTAAATACACATGCATTTTAACAAAACTCATGATACCAAGTTCTGATACAAATTTTATGCAATGAAAATCCCAAAGAAATGAACATGCAAAAATATCAAATTCGAATACATAACCTGGGGCGAGTACAGAGGACCTCGCCCACCTGGGGCGAGTACAGAGGACCTCGCCCGTCTGGGGCGAGTACAGAAGACTTGGCTATCTGTAATCCATTTTATAAGGCGGGAGCAGCTATTCGCAGTCCATTGTGGATTTGCCTATAAATAGGACCCCAAGGCACAAGTAGAAGACACCTCCCCCCTATGGTGGGCGAGTACATTGCCTGCCTCTCTTGTGCCGAGCTCAGCATTGGCTTTAGGAGGGGAAGTTTCTATAAACTTCCGGGTATATGGTGAGACCTTCTCGCTGCAGCACACGAGTCTTGTTTATAGGCAGTTCGGAGTTGTTCTTCATGCTCTCTAGCTTCTTATCACTTTGTCTCACGTGGGTCGACCACTAAACAAGTAGTCTTTGGTCACTTCCCAAGTCTCGAACATAGTTGAACCGGTATCCGAGTTCCATCATTTTTGGTGCGGTGAGCGTGGACCGTTACCAGAGAAAGAAACTTTAGTGCGAGACCTCACGGTGGGCCATGATGAGAAGTGTGCGAGGCGAGTACCAGCTCAGGCGAGATCTAGCTAGGCGAGTTCAAACTGAGACGAGTTCCAGCTCAGGCGAGCTCAATCAACTCGTAGGTATTCTACTCGCAGATACTCTGCTCGCAGGTATTCTACTCGCAGATATTCTGCTCGCAGTTGTTCTACTCGCAGGTATTCTGCTCGCAGGTATTCTGCTCGCAGGTATTCTGCTCGCAGGTATTCTGCTCGCAGGTATTCTGCTCGCAGGTTTTCTACTCGCAGATATTCTGCTCGCAGTTGTTCTACTCGCAGGTATTCTGCTCGCAGGTGTTCTGCTCGCAGGTGTTCTACTCGCAGATATTCTACTCACAGTTGTTCTATTTGCAGATATTCTGCTCGCACGTATTCTGCTTGCAGATACTCTACTCGCATGTGTTATACTCGTAAGGTGCGAGGCGACCCCGTGTATGTGACCTCCTCTAGGGAAGCTTAAGGTCAGGCGAGAAGAAATCAAGCTCGGTGAGGAGTGATTTCAAGGTTAGGAGAGCTCGAATCCGGGCGTAGGGGGTCATAAGGTCAAAGGTGACACTTGTTTTGCCCTCGTTTTCACCTCTTTTTAGTGCTAACACATTTTCATACATAATGCACATTAATGCTCATGAGTGCTTTGGTAAAACCCATGAGTGCTTTCATATGATTTGCAAACGATGTTGGCTTTGACGTTTTGACCACAATGGCAACCGTCACATAGAGATCCATATGATAGGGTCATGGTAGAGTGTATATTCCACGAGGCCATACTCGCGGAGGATTCTCCTTAATTTCGCGAGTCCAACTTGCGAGGTCTTCACTTCAGCAATTATGGTGTTCTTCTCTATATTCCGCAAGTTCAACTTGCGAGGTCTTCACTTCAGCAACTATGGTGTTCTACTTAATTCCGCGAGGTCATTGCTTCAACATATAGTCGGTGTTCTCTTTAGTTCCAACTCGAGAGCTGATACTCGGCGAGTTCATATTTTCATGATGTTCTCTTTAGTTCTGCGGGTTCCAACTCGCGAAGACGTATCCAACTACTCATCTCTACGAAATCCAGAAGAAATCTATATTCGGCGAGTGCTTACTTACGCTGGGTGTTCTTACTTGGGACGATCTTTTTCAGCAGCTCATACTTCACGATGAAAACTCAAAGGACAATCATTCATAACTCACTTCGGCGAGAAAGTGTCATCAAGAATCAGGTCACGTAAAACATACTAGTTCTTTTTATTATTATTCACTGTATATATTAATATTGATCTTCCTGTTGCAAAATTATTAAGAGCTGGATCGAACATCCACTCAAATGAGTATGATGTCCTCAAGGGCGTTTTAGGATGTGTGATCTCACTTCTCCCCTTAGAACTTCTGGTTGAGCAACGAGATGACGTCTCGGGTTCAGTGCGCCATCCTAAGTCCAAGCCTCTGCATTGCCGGCCGAGACCAGCTCTCCCTTGCATGTTGGCCGATCTGCCCCTCGAGTGCTGACTCTCTTTGCTCGTGCACTAGTTACCAGGGGAGAGAATGAAACTACATTCTGAAGTACTCCACGTGTGTTCTATATCTTCAAGCAGAGTGTTGTCGTAGACCAGGCTACTACACGAGCTCCTCTCCTGCATACCGACTACTTGCCCCCTCGAGTGAGTTGAAGTCCTCGAGATGTGTTGTTGCCGTAGTCCAGGTCACTGCACGAGCTCCTCTCCTGTATACCGGCTATTTGCCCCCTCGAGTGAGCCGAATATCCTCGAGCAGAGTGTTGTCGTAGACCAGGTCACTGTACGAGCTCCTCTCCTACATACCGGTTACTTGCCCCCTCGAGTGAGTTGAAGTCCTCGAGATGTGTTGTTGTCGTAGTCCAGGTCACTCCACGAGCTCCTCTCCTGCATACCGGCTACTTGCCCCCTCGAGTGAGTTGAAATCCTCGAGATGTGTTGTTGTCGTAGTCCAGGTCACTGCACGAGCTCCTCTCCTGCATACCGGCCACTTGCCCCCTCGAGTGAGCCGAATATTCTCGAGCAGAGTGTTGCCGTAGACCAGGTCACTACACAAGCTCCTCTCCTGACTCCTGCATATCGGCTACTTGCCCCCTCGAGTGAGTTGAAGTCTTCGAGATGTGTTGTTGCCGTAGTCCAGGTCACTGCACGATCTCCTCTCTTGCATACCGACTACTTGCCCCCTCGGGTGAGCTGAATATCCTCGAGCAGAGTGTTGTCGTAGACCGAGGTCACTGCACGAGCTCCTCTCCTGCATACTCGGCTGCTTGCCCCCTTGAGTGAGTTGAAGTCCTCGAGATGTGTTGTTGTCGTAGTCCAGGTCACTTCACGAGCTCCTCTCTCGCATATCGGCTACTTACCTCCTCGAGTGAGCTGAATGTCCTCGAGCAGCAGGTTGATGTAGAGTACACTTTAGAAAAGAAGGGTTTTAGGTTGAGCAGGACAAAGACGGAGTATATAAAGCTTAAATTTAGTAGTGCAAGAAGGTCTGATGACTTCGTCATTAAATTGAGTGACCAAGATATTTCCCGCAGTGAGTGCTTTAAATATCTGTGATCGATAATTCAAAAAGATGGAGATTCAGATAAAGATGTGATACATAGAATCCAAGCAGGTTGGTTGAAGTGGAGAGGCGCGTCTGGGATCTTATGTGATCGTAAAGTACAATTAAAACTTAAAGGCAAGTTTTACCGTACTGCAATTAGGCCAACAATGCTCTACGGTTCTGAGTGTTGGGCAGGGAATGGTGTACATGAGCAAAACATGGGAGTTGTGGAGATGAGAATGCTTAGGTGGATGTGTGGTCACTCGAGACTGGATAAAATTAGGAATGAATGTATCAGGGATAAGACCGGAGTGACGCCAATTGTAGAGAAGATGCGAGAAGCTCGTTTAAGATGATTCGAACATGTGACCATTAGAGGCACCTGTTTAGGCGTTGTGAGAATTTAGTCACTAGACATGTTAAACAGGAGAGGGGTAGACCAAAAAAGATTTGGAATGAAACTATAAGGAAAGATATGATGTACTTAGGTATTAATGAGGCTATGATTAAAGATAGGGCGCAATTGCGACAAAGGATCCATATAGCCGACCCCACTATGGGTGGATAAAGGCTTGAGTGTTGTTGTTGTTGTTGTTTTATTTACCCATTTACCTGCATACCATCCCATTCAACGTTAACGGACCGATTTATCCAAAATCTTTTTGGGTGGTTGGGTCAATAAGACGATATAAAATCTAACATACATCTTTTAAATGACGTGCGATAATGACGAACATGCAAAAATGCGACGAACATGTGATAATGCGACATACGAACATTCAAACAAACAATCAGAACACGCAAATGAACAAAACAACAACAACAACAACACTCAAGCCCTTATCCCACTATAGGGGGGTCGACTATTGATCCTTTGTCGCCATTGTGCCCTATCTTTAGTCATAATCTCACTAATGCCTAAGTACATCATGTCTTTCCTTATACTCCATTCCAAGTCTTTATTGGTCTACCCCTCCCCCGTTTAACATGCCGAGTGACTAAACTCTCACAACGCCTAACAAGTGCCTCTAATGGTCTCCTTTGTACGTGTCCAAACCATCTTAGTCGAGCTTCTCGCATGTTCTCTGCAATTGGGGCCACTCCTGTCTTATTAATTTTACGCTGACTGTCTACCTAACACAACCCTTACCATTTTTCATCCGGGCTTGGGACCGGCATATGAACAAAAAAGCCAAAAAAATTAAATGGATGCACTCTTGGATGCATCAATTTTATTGATGGGTATCCGTTTGCCATAGAATATTTATAGCTGCATTTGAGTTCATTTGATCATTTCATGCATTAAGCTAAGAAAATTTTCATGGGCTAGTTTTACCCCCTTTTGATATGTTTTGAAGTCCCTTTATTTGAGTTGATGAGATTTTGGTGTCACCCATTAGATATTTGTAAAGGAAGCCCTATGGTTTTTATATCCGTCAGGTTTTGATATCAGATCTAATCCTGATTTTTGTCTACCGTATTGTTTTCATCTACTCCTAGGAATGGGGATATATGATGCTATGAAGTTGTGTAAAGCTGATGTTTCTACTGTTTGCTTGGGTCTTGCGGCATCAATGGGTGCCTTTTTGCTGGCTTCTGGGACTAAAGGAAAGAGATTTTGTATGCCAAATGCTAGAGTTATGATCCATCAACCACTTGGAACAGCTGGAGGCAATGTAAGAAAACTGTGTTTTCCTTGTCTTTACTGATAATATGAGATGCAGGACAAAATAACTACCCTATATAAGCATACATTTGCATGTATTACAAATTCTATATCTATCTATTTTTTCTTTTGATTAAGTAGCCATTTTATTTAGGTGACTCCTTGGTAGACGTAGACATAGAGCTCAGGGCTTTGAAACCATAATACATTACCCACAAATGAAGTTCAATGAAACATGACTGGTACCTCTTACGTACTATTTCAACGGAGAAACAATGATCATCTTCCTAACAACTAATTCTCATTTCTTAAGCTGCAGAAAAACTGAAAAGTAACTAGGCTTCCCTTACTATATATCACTTGAAAAGAGAAATATGGGTACTCACCTTACAACTGATTCTCAATTATGAAGCACGGATACTTAAAATGGGCCAACGTATCGACTTAAACTTATATCGGGGACGGGAAATGGCCGGAAATGCACGGAAACACGTTTCCGAAACGTACCCTATTAAAATTTAATTTAAAAAAAAACCGAAACGCATTTCACGTCATTTAACTGCGCAAAATTGACGGACTCTTCATAAGCTAATCCCGTGCGACACGCCTCATAACCTAATCCTGTGCGACACGCCTCATAACCTAATCTCGTGCTAGAAGCTCCTCACGCCTCCTGTGCCTTGTAGCCTAATCCTAATCCCGCGCGACAATGAATCTCGCGCAAGAAGTTCCGCATGCCTCCTGCTCCTCTTCGACGCCGACGAGTCCTCACGGGTGCTGCTCCTCTTCGACACCGACGGGTGCTGCTCCACTTCGACACCGACAGGTGCTACTCCTCTTCGTCGCCGACGGTTCCTCACGTGTTGGTATGTTTCTTTTGAATCTTTCGCATTCTTTCTCTTTTTAGTTCTTCTTAAGCCACTTCCATGCAACACAATACTATCTGAGAGATATAATCATCAAAACCGCGGTGGTTTTTATCGTTCAGCGGCTCTGCGAAGACTCTCAGGCCTGAAACAACATTACCAAATCTACTGTATTCTGTTGTCACCCTTTCGTTCATTTTCTCTAGCAATAATAACTGGTTATTTGTTCCCCGAGATAGAATTAGAAAGCGCTTTTTATTAGAAGGTAACCGAAACACTACAGATGTGCATATGGTTCAAACGAAAATGAAAGCATGGATTTTTTTCCTTAGTTATGTTAGACATGAAGAATATGGACTAAATTTTGAATAGGATAAAAACATACATGAAAAAAATAAGTTTATTGAATTTTTAAATCCACGTTATGCTTGGCAGATGCTTAAATTCTTTACGGTTTGTTTATAGTATTGTTTAAATTCATGTATTTATAACATTCTATGTTTTTTTATATTAGGTCTTATATTGCATTAGATGGATTTAAAATATGTTGTTTCAAAAAATGATAAAAAACCACTGGAAATATGTGACAAGAGAGAACAAAATAGCTGAAGGATGCTATGGAAGAAGTCGGGATGGTACATGTGTCGGAGAATGTGGTACTGTTGTGGAAGAAGCCGGTTGATCAATCAGTGCTGAAGACTAGAGCTATAGTGTAGTTGGCGAAGCTTGGGGTTGTACTGAGGTAGCGGGTGAAAGATAGGGCTGTAGTGGGGTGGTAAACAACAACTAGGGCTGTAATGAAGTAGTAGGAGAAAGCTGGGGCTTAGCAGCTGAAGTGGCTGGAGGCGAAGGGGACATGTAGTCATGTAGCTCGAAGAATGGAGTCAAATCTTCTACGTTTAATACATGTGAAATTCTCATACTCTACGGAATATGTAGTCCATAAGCATTTGTTTCAATTCTTTTGATAACCGTGTAAGGTCCCATTTGCTCGACGACACTCTCGTCGCTCGCATCCCCCCGAGCATTAGTCGCTCGATTTCCTAATACGCTCGGGGGGATGCGAGCGACAAGAGTATCATTAGGCCGGGACATTGTCGCGGTCGGGGTACTGTTGCGGCCGCACGGGGGCCCCGTGCGTTACACCCCTAATCTTTCAGGGATCAAAATAGGGATCTTGGGAGCTACTGCGCCTGCCGCGATAGCGTTATCGGGCTCCCAGGGTATTTTTAAATAAACTAGTTCAAATTTACCTAGTTCTCTCCTTGCTACCGCGAGCCGTGGTAGTGCTAATGCTGGCGGTAGCAGTCGTTTTGAGAGGTCTAGGTGGCCTGGGAGATACCGCCGCGCCATAGTGTTGCCATGGTTCGATAACTTTGGGACGAACCGATCACGTTTTAATCCGCAATCTCGCTTGTTCAAATTGTCTTAAAGGCTGATCCGACGTCCATAATTAGTTCTCCCAAGAGTTCTAAAGGGGACCAAAAGCCTTAAACTAAAGAGCACTAGTTCTTTCTCTCTCGGCTAGGTTGCGATCGTGAAGAGGGCGCAAGGAGGGGGCTGATGACCGTGAAAGGATGGAAAGAGGATTGTCGGAGCTCCGCTGCTCGAATCGATGAGCCATCGCTGAGGAAGGATTGCTAGTGACGCTGGGATCGTCTTCTATCCAATTTTCTTAGTGATCCATGGCTCTGAAGCATGCCTTAAAGGTAACAACCCTCTCCTTCCGACCATTATGATGCATGTTTATGTTCCTTGATTCTTCCTAGACGTTTTCCCTTTATTTTGATTTTGGGTGCGAAGCCAAAACCATGGTGTGTGACTCATTTTGGTGATGTTTTTATGACATCGTTTGTGAGGAAGTTCGCTAGGGAGATACGAGATAACCTAGTGCCATTGCCTTGAGATGACTGGAAACAGATGTTCCACGGTTTCTGGGAGATACCGACGCACGATATTGTTACCGCCGGCGATAGCACCCAGCTAACCTGTCTGAGTGCTTCCAGGTAGTGGGTTTCACTATGGGAGTCTTGAGATGCATGTATGACTTTGAGGAATATATGTAAAGATGCCGAACTCAAGAGTTTAAGTTTCCTGGGAGGTATCGCCGGCGGTAGATTCCAGAAAACCCTTGAGAGGTGCTTCCAGACACTATAAATGAATCATGAGAACCTTGTAATGTATGATTGATACACGGAGGAATATATGTTGTGCTAAATGGGTGTTTCCATGTTTCCTAGGAGATACCGCCAGATGATAGTGCTACTGCGAGGCAATAACAGGGAGACTTTCGTTGAGAACTTTGTGTGGTTAAGTAATCGAATGAGACTCAAGAGAGTTTCGATCATCTCTTGTTGCTAGGACTCAAGGAGTTGGGAAGAATCCCATTACTTGTAGCTGTGGGCTCAACGAGTTAGGACAAACTCATTCCATGTAGCAGATTGACATGGGGTTGGAGACTAGTTATCAGGATCGCGATCCGGATCACAGGATCTTACGATCCATATTTTGTAAATCGATACGGATCTTACCCAGGATCTAAATCGACACCTCTACGGCTGGGATGACTATCCGGATCTTAGGATCGCGATCCCGACCCGATTTTACCGATCCAGCCAAAGAGAAATAGAAACATGTTCAACCCTATCCTGACCCCATTCAATCGGTCCAACGCCCATACCCCATTGCTTAACCCTATCCCAATCCCGACCCTTATACCCCATCGTGAAATCATATCTTGCCGTTTTACCCTATCTCAAGTGTCAATTGCAAACGGAAGCCAAGGGCGACGTCTTCGATCGCTTCCAATCTAGACAACATCTTCCTTTTCCTTCCTTACCTAGTTCCATTTCAAGCAGTGTCAGTGTCTTCTCTTCCATTCCAGCGTATGGCAATCCAGTGGTCAACAATCCAGTGGTTAGCAATCCAGTGGCTTCCTGCTTCCAAACCGATGTTTTCTCTTCCTTTCTAACGTACGAGCAAGCCAACGGCTAGAATCCAACATACGAGCAATCCAGGCTTCTTGCTTCCAGCGTATGAGCAATCCAGCAATCCAGGTCAATCCAGTGGTCCTCGATCCGAAGTATGTTGAGCATGTAATTGGATGATACAAAGTTCAATTTTATATTTTTAGTCTTAATTTATAAATGTTGTAGGATCTTGCGATCCTCGATCCGATCCTTCGATCTGATGGTCAACAATCCAGTGGTCGACAATCCAGTAATTAGCAATCCAGTGGCTTCCTGCTTCCAAACCGATGTTTTCTCTTCCATTCTAACGTACGAGCAATCCAACGGCTAGAATCCAACATACGAGCAATCCAGGCTTCTTGCTTCCAGCGTACGAGCAATTCAGGTCAGTCTTCTTGCTTCCAGGCTTCCAACAATTCATCGGTCCAGATATGTTTTTACTGTTAGTAGCCATTGGGAGTCCTACCTGAAACTGAAAGTGAAGTTAGAACGATATACTATTTTGATTTACTTATTCAATTATTTTTTGATATAATTATTCATATACTGCTCAATTTAATGAAATTTTTCTTAATTGAGCATGTAATTGGATGATACAAAGTTCAATTCTATATTTTTAGTCTTAATTTATAAATGTTGTATGATCTTGCGATCCTCGATCCGATCCTTCGATCTAATTCGATCCAACCTTGAAACGATCTCACCTAGGATCTCGATCCCGACTACCTTACTTGGAGTTTCTCACCTTTATGGCTTAGGCGGTACTTGCAAAAGATTGCTTGGATGTCTTAGTTTATACCATGTTCTTAATAGTCCGCTTGCGGTCATTCTATGCAGTGAAGATCGGATGGGCCCATATCATGGGGTAATTATAGGTGAGATGTTATAATTTGGTATCAGAGATAGGTTTTGGGGTTCTAGATCGAAAAGGGAGCGGTTTAGAGAAATCTAGACCGCTAGGAAGAGATGTCCACATAGGAATGCCTGTTGGAACCGTGAGTGTTCCTTCGGTTGTTGCAGATTATGATTAATGGTCTGACTTGTGTTGTTTCCATGCGCTAGGGTGTTGGAGGGGATGCAGGGATTTCAAGAGTTCAGGAAGACCCCTCTGATAACAACCACACTGCTCAGGGTTTCCTGAACGTCAGTGTGTCACCCGCTGATTTCTGCAAGATGTTGGCAGATGCCGTAGTGGTTGCTCAAGCCACAAGAGTTGTAGGTGCACCCGCCACACCAGATGGTGTAGTGGAAGGGTTCAGTCGTTAGTGGAGCAGGCTACTGGTCAGGGGACCATCAACTAAAGTATTTCCTGATTTTCCACCCTCCCTCGTTCAAGGGAGCTGGCACCCCAACAGATGCTGAGGATTGGCAAGCATAATTCAAGGAGCTGTTGGAGGCAGTTGAGACACCTTAGGACATGAAGGTACCCTTTGACACTTTCATGTTGGAAAGTGATGCCAAATTTTGGTGGGTGGAGGAGCTTGGTAAGCGCTTTACTGGGCATCCTGCTAATCAGATTTCGATGGGAGAATTTGCGGCGACATTTTTGAAATGCTACCACTACAACAGTTTTGGTCTTTAGCAACATTTGAAAAATGTTGCCTAAAACTGTAAACTGTTGTCAAAACATTGAAAACTGTTGCCATATGATGTTGCCAAAACCTGTGTTACCAAAGGTCAAAGGCAACAGTTTTCATACTTTTAGGCAACACTACACAAAAACTGTTGCCTAAAACCTTAGTATAGGCAACAGTTCTTCGATAAACCTATTGTAACATTTTGGAAATGTTGACCTGTGTGTTACAGTTGCAAACTGTTGTCAAAAGATACAAATGCAACACTTCAAAAATGTTGCCAAAAAGCTGCCACTTTTTTTTTAAAAAAAAATGGCTAATGCAAAAGCATATCAAAAATGTAAATCGAAGTTCCTAGCAAAATGAAAAACATGAAATAAAAGTCGCACATTCAAAAAGTACATGAAATACTAAATTAATCAACATATATAATTTTTTATTTCGATTGTATTAATATAGTAATAAGAGGGTGGGGGATAGCCCAATCCCCTCAATACAGACCAACAGAGATATCATCTCTAATTAAACTTAATACTGAAAAAAAATTCTATAATGACCAAAAAAGACAAATATTCGCAATTGAAGAGTCACATGAAGCCATAGTCATCCGCTGCGTTATCATATATGCCGAAAATAATGTTGTCATCCGGCTATCCACCATCAGCTGCTTCTTCTTTGCTCCTGGAAGATCAACATTGAAAATAACTACTTTTTTATAAGTCATAGTCATCTGCTTCTTCTTTGCTCCTGCCAATGTTGTGATTAGAAGGAGAAGCCATGATCCGGATTATTGAAGTGGCCTAATACTGATGAACATGGTTTTCCCAACTGCAGGAATAGAAAATTTGAGCTGATGAACATGGTTTTCTTGCCGCAGAACTATGGAAATTTGATTGCAATTACTAAAAAAAATGCTTACTAAATTTCTCTCTTTTGAGCCCTGTTAATTGCTGAACCTGCAGCTCAACCTGCAGCTCTTCCCATCCACATCTTTGGAGCGCTGTTAATTGATGAACATCAACAAAAGATGCAAACTTTGAAAAACTGAACAAGAGAATGTATGTGCTATGTGTGGTGTTGTTGGTGGGAAGAACTTTCCGTCATCTTCTGGTGTATTGAATATTTAAAATGTGAACCCCAAAATTTCTCATACTTTAAACATTAAAACATTGCAGCACAGCTCAGATGAGAAACAATTGAAGATTACCAGGCTTTTCAAGTGGCTGAGCTCGAAGATGGACGGGCTGAATGCGGCATTTTCAGTGCATTCGAGGGAGTTGTCTACCACCGGGCCGATGCTCACGTCCGTTATGTACCACATGCCATTGTCAAATAGATCACAGGATACTCCCTGCATTCAAATTTTGAATCTTCAATCTCATCCCTTCTATCAAGAACTTTAATTCAAGAAGAAAATGTTCAAACCTGAATTGATGTCCAGCCACAAGGGTCTGGATAGAGTTCAGAGTCATTCCACCCGTCTCCAACAAAGCTATGAATCATGGAATAGAGAGCTTTCTTCTCCTTCTCCTCCATTGGGGCGGTGGAGCACTCGAACTGCAACATCACCCCTCATTTTAAATTCAAAATCTGTTTATCTTCTTAAGAAAAATAACAAAAATGGGTTTGTAAAAATTGACCTGGGTTACAAACAAAAAATGTGTAGATTACTACAGTAGTACTGTGAGCATTATGTAATTGGGTTCAATGACCAGCCAAAGATTTAGATACAGAATTATCAACTGAATCCATAAAAATTTAAAAAATCATAAAAGGGCTCAAATTTATATGGATCGTCACAAACCCTGGCATACATATTAAAAATATCATAACACAATGCCAGCTTTATACAGACATTAGCCCTATTTAGGTTTTTAGTGTCACTGACTTCAGAGGGCAAAAAATATCTCCACCTTCAAACTTCTAAAACATGGACGCATAACTACAAAAAAAAACTTCATTACTGACACATTTGTTGGCTCAAAACCCCCCAAACTACTATATGAGTATAAATTGATCTCAATTTCCGGTGATATAAAAAAACAAATTAAATTGCATGAGCTCCTGAAAATTCAAGTTCCATGCCTCCTTTATTACCCAGGAGTTCAAGACATCAAAAATATCATGAGAACATCATTTGAACTGACATGTAGTAATATTTGTTAATATTCTAATCCATCATTTCATCAATTTAACATTTTTGTTATTAAAATATTTAAGTTGCAAGAACAAAGCATTCAATCTAAAACCAATTGGTTTGTGAAAGTGATTTGTTGGACCTAATCAGCCTGGTATTCGAGCATGCATCCTGCATAAAAATCAATTTGCGAGATCCTAAAAAAGTACAGAATTATGCGAGATCCTAAAAAAAGTAAAGAATTATGCCAAGTTGTCCATTATTCAGAGCAGTGCGGAATAAGAGTTAAGGAGATCTGAGAAATGATACCAAGAAAAGATCTGCAAATCTGCAATCTGCTCCTCTGGACCTCTGCTCTGCTCGGGAAACACAACCAGCGTTGGTCGTTGACTCGTTGGAGACGGGAAAAACAAGATCAAAGACTCAAAGTACTGCGGTGGAGACGTGGAGTCGTGGACGATGGTTCAGAGCTTCAAATCGCCTTCAACGACGCTTAGCCGGAGGCCCGGAGTAGGAGACGCGTAGCCGGAGGCCCGAAGTAAAGAGATGCCGAGTCGCCGAGAGTAGACACCGAGAGGCGAGAGGTCTTCTTCGCGGGGAGTCGAGGAAGGGAAGAAACTGGGACGGGACCGGGAGGACGGCGGAAGCAACGTGATTTTTATTTTTAGGTCTAGGTCGGGCGCGCTGTTAACAAATGAAAAATGAATTCGGGACTTTTGGCGGCGAAATGATGCGGCCAGGCGGGACTCCTTAATTCTAGTGTGATTTTTATTTTTTAGTTCCATGCCTCCTTAATTTTTTGCAATTTCACTCCCGGGCACGTATCCGTGCGTCTCTTATTGGGTCCGCCCGTGGAGACAGCGGCAGCGCAAGTGCCGCTCGGGGAAATGATGAGCGCTCGCCGGTTTGCGAACTGATGAGCGCTTGCCAGTTGCCGCCTCGCCGCTTGCCGTTCGCCGCTCGGGGACGAAGGCCGAAGGGGGTAGTCGCGAAACTGAGATCGTAAAAAGCTAGGTCACGATAGACGCCTTGGTTTGAGCCGAATAGTTATAAAAGTTGGGAGTGTAAGCGCCAAAATGAATTCGCTTGGAGGGGAAAAATATTAACTCCCTCCGCTTTAGTAAAAATGCCGTAAAAATATAATATATTTCGTTGCGAGAAAAAAAATATTAACTCGCTCCTCGTTAGTAAAACGTAAACACATATATTTTTCATTGCGATTTAATACAAATATCGTAAAACATATTATCTTTCGTTGTGTTTTACAGAAAATATTGGAAAATTAATATTCAACTGCAGCGCTTTCTAAAACAACGCAAACAAATAGATGATTCTTCTTGTAGTGCAATAAGAATTCATGAAAACTTGCCGATTTGGCTATTTAGAGACACGAGATTAACTATAAGTTTAATTATAACTTTATGGTTTGTGAATAGCTATTTTGGGTGTGCGAATAGTCATAGAAAGCTATAAGAACATTTTTAATGTGTTGCAAAATATTATTTTAAAAGGTAACACCGCACAATTGTTGCTTAAAGTGCGACGACAAAAACAACATTTCGAAACTGTTCCCAATAATTGATAAGAGAACATTTATTGCATGTTGCGTCACAAATGTTGCCTAAAACTACTACTTAATGGCAACATTTATAAACTGTTCTCTATTCAATGTTTAGACAACATTTTTTGAATGTTGCCGAATGAAGTGTTGCTAAAGGCCAAAAATGTTGTAGTGTACCTCCCTTCAGCGGCGAGGGTCTCCCTTCAGGGGCAATTCATGAGGTTTCTCCAGCGAGACATGACAGTAGATGCGTACCTCCAGGAGTTCACCTGTTTGAGCAGGTATGCGGGGAACATCATCGCCGATATGGAGAAGACGCACATGTTCTCCGAGGGGTTGCGAGACAACCTAAGATAGACACTGATTTCCTCAAGTACTGCATGGTCCAATGCTTTGGTGAAGGCCGCTCAACCTTTAGATCTGGACATAGAGATGACATAGCGCCGCTGAGGATTCACGACAAAGTAATATGAGGGAAAGACATCCCAGTCTCATAAGAGGATTGATAGAGGAAAAAGAAATAAGAGATTCCATCCCCAGCAGTCAAGAGACGAGTTATGGAGTGACGAGTGGTTATCATGGACCTACCTGTTATCTTGTGGCAAGAAGGGTTACATAGCTCGTAAGTGTCAGGAGCGTGCACCCACGGAGGAGAGGAAGCCAGAGCCCACGACGCAGGAAGGACCGAGTTATGTTGAGAAGGCAAGGAGGTGAAGTCCAGTGCTTCCCGCTTCGCACCAGTGCAGCCTAGGGCGTACAACCTAGGGCTACAAGAGACATCGTCAGCCTGATATGATGCCATGTATGAAAATTTAAAAGTTTTTCTTTGCAATTGAAACCACCTATCCTTTATGTAACATTCCGTATGTGCTATGTTGTTAGGCATCGTGTTAGTTTTCAACACACCCACGAAAGTCTTGTTTGATACAGGGGCGTCACACTTATTCCTGACGGATACCTTTATCCGGGATATTGGAGTGGAGCCATTTTACGTAGGAGTTGAGTTGAATGTGAGGATGCCGAATGGATCCTACACGAGCACAAGCAAGAGGGGCCGCATTATTCTAAGGATAGAGCAACAGGACTTCGACTTGGAGGCAGTGATACTGCCATTGGCGTAGTTTGACGTGATTTTGGGCATGAATTGGCTTGTATAGCAGCGAGCTAATATTGATTTTAACCTAAAGGCAGTAACCCTAAGGAGTGGAGGACCATATGAGGTCCTGTTTAGAGGTCTGACGGGAGTTGCAGTGGAAACCGGTGATTCAATTCGATTAGATGCCCTAAATCGGGCAAACACATACATATATATATGAGGCATACACTTACATATCACGTGCATAACATAAATGCGAAAAAGATAAAAGCGAATATTCAACTCTCCCCCTCAAGTTGGGAATATATATTGATCATTCCCAACTTGTCAGTGTTGTCCTTGAAGTTGTCGCTGCATAGACCCTTGGTGAAGAAATCAGCAAGCTGATCAAATGAATTCACAAACGGAGTGCAAATATTCCCCTTGTCAAGGTGATCCTTGAAGAAATGCCTGTCGACTTCCACATGTTTGGTTCTGTCATGCTGTACAGGATTGTGTGCAATACTGATAGCAACCTTGTTGTCACAATAGATCATAATAGGATTGTTCCCTTGAAGACCTATATCTCGGAGAATAGTCTTCAACCACAGTCCCTCACAAACGCCTTGGGCCATAGCCCTATACTCTGCTTCCGCACTTGAGCGAGCTACCACATTCTGCTTTTTGCTCTTCCATGAAACGAGGTTGCCTCCAACAAATGTGCAATACCCAGTGATAGACTTTCTGTTGTCTTGGCTACCAACCCAATCAGCATCTGTAAACACTTCAACTTCCAATGACTGACTGTTTTTGAACAGAATCCCATGCCCTGGTGCCTTCTTGAGATATCACAACACCCTGTAGGCGGCCTGCTGATGACGTATGGAGGGGGAGTGCATATACCTGCTCAGGACTCCCACAACATATGTGATGTCAGGGCGAGTATGGGACAAGTATATAAGCCGCCCAACCAGACGTTGGTATTTTGAGGCATCCACTTTCTCCCCACTAATATCTGCATCAATTTTGTGATTAGCCTCAATAGGGGTGTCCACGGGGGCACACCCAAGCATCCCAGTCTCTTCAAGAAGATCAAGAGTATACTTCCTTTGGGAGATGAAGATCCCGCGTTGAGACCTCGCAACTTCAATTCCCAAGAAGTATTTCAGTTTTTCCAGGTCCTTGACTTCAAATTCTTTGCCTTGTTGTTTTTGTAAGTGATTGATCTCTTCCAAGTAGTCTCCGGTGATGATGATGTCATCCACATACACAATAAGAATAGAAACCTGAGCACCCTTCCTCTTGATAAAGAGAGTGTGATCAGCTTGACTTTGAGTGTATCCAAGTTGAAGCATGGTCTTGTAAAAACGTCCGAACCATGCTCTCGGAGACTGCTTCAGTCCGTACAAGGATTTTAGAAGGCGGCAGACCTTCCCCTTGGACCCTTTGATCACAGAGCCCGGGGGGATATCCATGTAGACTTCCTCTTCCAGATCACCATTCAAGAACGCATTCTTGATATCAAGCTGCAGTAGCTCTCATTTACGGCTCGCAGCACAGGAGAGAAGAACACGAATTGAGTTCATCTTTGCAGCAGGAGCAAATGTCTCCTGATAGTCAATGCCCTGAGCTTGGGTATATCCCTGAGCCACCAAACGAGCCTTGTACCGCTCCACCACTCCATCTTGATTTTGTTTAACTGTGAAGACCCAACGGGATCCAACTGTTCGCTTCCCAGGAGGAACTAGCAAGCCGCCATGTCTTATTTTTATCCAAGGCACACAGTTCCTCCTCCATTGCCTTTTTCCACTCAGGTATTTGAACAGCCTCTGCCAAGTCTTAGGGATCACAATAGATAAGAGAGAAGAGATAAAGACTTTATGGGCCTGAGAGAGGTGATTATAAATTTATAACAAATGTAGTTGGCAATTGGGTGTTTGGTGCCACCCCTTTTACCTATAAGACGGGCAAGAGGAACATGGAGGTCGTCATCAGAATCTGGTGCGGAGACAGTCACCGGCACTGGCGGAACATCCTCAGTCTGCACTTGCTCAACAGTTGTAAGACGACAGGAGTATGTGTATAGTATATGTGGAGCGGAGGTGGAAGGAACAAGAGCAGTGGGAGGAACGAAAGGAATAGGAGAAGTGGCAACGACAGGAAGAGGAACAGGAAGAGGAGGATTGACAATAGGAAGAGGATAATCGATGGTCTCATCACCATTACGGTTCGTCTCCCCCTGACGAGGACCAAAGTACGACCCTCCCTCACGAAATGTAACATCCACAGTGCAATAGTAGCGACGAGTCGGAGGGTGATAACATCGATACCCTTTGGTGGTAGGAGAGTAACCAACAAAAACACACCGCAGGGAACGCACATCGAGTTTATCACGATGCGGGGTATGGATGTGGACAAAACACACGGAGCCGAAGATACGAGGGGCAAGATGAGAAGTGTGGACAACATGGTTTTTGCAAGACACGTGAAGGGCGTATCAAAAGAGAGGGCACGGGACGGAAGACGGTTGATGAGATTAGCAGCAGTGAGAACTGCATCACCCCAATAGGATTTAGGGAGATGCATAGCAAGGAGTAAACACCGAGCCACCTCCAGCAAGTGCCTATTCTTCCGTTCAGCCACCCCATTTTGAGTGGACGCACGTGGTTTGATGTATGATGCCATAGTCGGCAAGATAAGCCCCAAAAACACCCCGGTCGTCATATTCCCCACCATTATCACTACGAAACACGTATTTTACCGCCAAATTGTTGGGTCACCATCTTATGAAAAGTTTGAAAACAAGAAAGCACATCACTTTTTCTTTTAAGCAAATAAAGTCATGTAGTGCGGGAGTGACAATCAATAGACGTAACAAACCATTTATAGCCAGATAAAGATAACATCGGGGACGGACCCCAAACATCAGAGTGAATAACATCAAATGGACATAAACTAGGAACAAATAAATGACTAGTACTCCGACGAACATGTTTATATTGTTCACACACATAACAAGAGAAGGACTGGATTAACTTATGAAAAACAGGAAACAGTTTAGTAAGATATAAAGGAGAAGGGTGGCCAAGGCGCTGATGCCAGCGTCAGATGTCATAAAGAGTCGGAGATCTGGTGGAAGAGAGAGCACTAAGAGAAGACTGGTTCAGCAAGTACAGTCCGCCAACATTCCTACTACTGCCAAGTGTCCGCCTCGTACCCAGATCCTGAAACACACAAACATCAGGAAAAAAGGTCACGGAACAGTTTAAAGAGTTAGTCAAGTGACTAATAGAAAGCAAATTGCGGGAAAAGAGGGAACATGCAAAACAGAGGACAGTGATAGGTCGGGAGAACAAGGGACAGTCTCTTTACCAGCGATGGCTGAGAGAGAGCCATTAGCAACAATAACCTTATCACGACCAGAAAGAGGGGTATAGGAGGTAAAACCTGAGGCAGAGCCAGTCATGTGGTCGATCGCACCCGAGTCGATAATCCACTTGGAAGGAGTGGAAGACACAGCATTAGCACTGGACAGACCTGAAGTGGCAACATCAGCATGAGAGGCAGCAGGAGTAGAGTTTGTGTGGGAGCGCAACAGGCGTCGGAAGGCCTCTAATTCAACAACAGACAGGCCTCCAGAGGTGTCCGCCAGAACCTCAGTAGAGTGCGCAGAAGACTGAGGGCGATCCCCTGAGTGACGGCCACCACCACCACGGTACCCACCTCTACCACGGGTACTAGAGCCCCGACCACCAGGAGCAAGGTGCGGGTGCAGGAGAAAACAAGAGTTTTTGGTATTGCCTGTCTTCCCACAATGACTACAAATCGAAGGTGGTCCCTGAGACATCCCAGCCAGCGCAGAGTGATCAGTAGTGGGGCCTAGAGTGCGGCGACGATTCTCATCACTGAGGAGCATGCTGAAGGCCTCCCGAAGAGAGGGAAGTGGCTCACGATGGAGGACATGTAAGAGAACATCGTCAAACTCCATGTTGAGCCCCATAAGAAATACGTGAACCCGGAATCGATCTTTATCTTTCTGAAGGGCCACCGCATCAGTCGTACAAACAGCAGTGAAATTATTGAAGAAATCCAGCTCCTGATAAAGGCGCTCAAACTCAGAATAGTAGGCGGCAATGGTCATAGTTCCCTGCTTCAGTTCCAGAACATGGCGAGTGAGCTCATACACTTGCATCGAACTGCCTGCCTGAGAGTAAGTATCACGGGCCCGTGTCCAAATATCGTAAGCGGAATCCAACATCATATAACTGCGATACACCTGAGGGGACATCGAGTGAAGTAACCACGAGACAACCAACGAATTGTCCGCATCCCATTTGCGCCACGAGGGATCGGTGCATGGTGGCTCAACAGTGGTACCATCAATAAGACCATATAACTGGTGGCTGCGAATAGCATGTTGGGCCGCCCTGGACCATTCCAGATAATTTGTGCCATCCAAGGCAACAGTAGTAATCTTCAACGAGCCAGACTGGCCATGACTCCTAGGAGGATCACCCGAGGAACCGGGCAAAGCACCGGATTGGGGAGCCGAGGAACCGGGAAGAGCACCGGATTGAGAAGAAGGGGAGATAACGGATGGATCATCCATCGTAGAGAACGAAGATATCAAATGAAGTGAAAGTACATCCTACAGGTGCCCCTTAGATCTAGAAGCCGACGAGAACACCAGAGGATGTAAGGGCGGTGTCTCCGGCAGCCCCCGTGGAGGACAAAACCGCAGGCCGGAAGATGAGGATCTAGCGCCGGCGACGAGCTAGGCCAAGGGAGGCTGGCGACGAGAAGAAGATAAAAGCGACTATTCAACTGTTGCATCATCGTTGATTTTCGCGATGCAAGCAATGCGTGTGGTGAATCAAGGTGGTGATGCATTTATAGCATTATTGGAGATTCTTTCTCCAAAGATTGCACTTTACGATGTTCTGGTGGTGGAGGACTTGGAGGACTTGTTTCCTGATGAGCTTCAGCTGCACGAGCTGTTCGAGCAGGGGTATTTTCGCCCGAGTTCTTTGTCGTGGAGCGCTCCAGTGTTCTTTGTGAAGAAAAAAGACAGTAATATGCGGCTTTGCATTGACTACCGTGAGTCGAACAAGTTGACCGTGAAGAACTAGTATCCGGTCCCGCGGATTGATGATCTTTTTGATCAGTTAGTGGGATCATCCGTGTATTCCAAGTTGGATTTGAAGTTGGGGTACTACCAATTGAAGATTCGGGAAGAAGATATCCTGAAGACTGCGTTTGGGATATGTTATGGTCACTTTGAGTTCTCAGTTATGTCGTTCGGACTGACAAATGCTCCATAAGTATTTATGGATCTGATGAACCGGGTCTTTCGATAGTACTTGGACATGTTCGTTGTAGTCTTTATTGAAGATATCTTAGTCTACTCCAAGACTGAGAGCGAGCATGGAGAGCAGCACCTGAGGCTAGTGTTGCAGACGTTAAGAGAGAACCGACTATATGCCAAGTTCTCCGAGTGCGAGTTATTGTTAGAAGAGGTGGCCTTTTTATGACATATGATCAGTGGCAAGGGGGTGGCGGTGGATCCGACTAAGATCGAGGCCATTATAGTTTGGCTAGTGTTGAAAAATGTTGCGGAGGTTTGGAGTTTTCTTGTCTTGTCCGGATATCATCGGAGGTTTGTGGAGAACTTCTCTCGAATTTCTTTTCCCCTTCTTTGACTCGTAAGGAGCACAAGTTCGTTTGAATGCCGGAGTGCGATCGAGCTTTCCAGTGTTTGAAAGAGAGGCTGATGTCCCACCTATCCTTAGTCTTCCCAATGGGATGAAAGGATTTCAGATTTTCATTGATGCATCAGGCAGTGGCCTTGGATGTGTGTTGGTTCAGTATGGCATGGCGATTGTCTATGGATCGAGACAGCTGAAGCCTCATGAGAGGAATTACCCTGTTCATGACCTGGAGCTAGCAACTATGATCTTTGCCTTAAAGCTATGGAGGTATTATGTTTGGTGGAGATCTTCAGAGATGACAAGAGCCTAGAGTATCTCCTTGATCAGAAGGAGTTGAACATGAGATATCGTAGGTGGATCAAGTTCTTAGGGGACTACGATGTGGAGATCCAGTATACACCTGGTAAGGCGAATGTTGTTGCCGACGCTTTGAGTAGGAAGTACTCAGGTCAAGGAAACTGGATCGAGGCCTATGATTATCAGTTAGTGCGGGACTTTGAATCTCTGGATACTTCTTGTGTTGCACGTGGATGCACTGCATAGGCATTTTTGGGCTGGATCGAACTGCATTATGATATTGCAGATAGAGTGTGGGAGGCGACCGCACTTGATGAGGAGCTCAGACCCTTCGTATTAGAACCTCAAACCCTTCGTATTAGAAGCTCAGACCCTTCGTATTAGAAGCTCAGGAAGGCAAGAGTGATGACCTAGCAATGGTCGACGAGCTGCTAAGGAGAAATGGATGGGTTTGCATTCCACATTTTGGCAAGCTTCGTGAGGAGCTTATGTTTGAGGCATACTTCACGCGATACTCGATTCATCAACATGTTCATTGTGGTCTTTATTGATGATATTTTAGTCTGCTTCAAGATTGAGAGTGAGCATAGAGAGCACCTGAGGCTAGTGCTATAGACGTTGAGAGAGAACCGACTATATGCCAAGTTCTCCAAATGCGAGTTCTAGTTAGAGGAGGTGGCCTTTTTAGGCCATGTGATCAGTGGCAAGGGGGTGGCAGTGGATCCGATGAAGATCGACGCCATTAGAGTTTGCCTAGTGTTGAAAAGTGTTGCGGAGGTTAGGAGTTTTCTTGTCTTGGCAGGATACTATCGGAGGTTCGTGGAGAACTTCTCGTGGATTGTTTTTCCCCTTCTTTAACTCGCAAGGAGCACAAGTTCGTTTGAAAGATAGGCTGGAGTGCGACCGAGCTTTCCAGTGTTTGAAAAATAGGCTGATGTCCGCACCGATCCTTAGTCTTTCCAATTGGATGGAAGGATTTCAGATTTTCAGTAATGCATTGGGTAGTGACCTTGGATGTGTGTTGGTTCAGCATGACAAGGTGATTGCCTATGGATCGTGGTAACTAAAGCTTCAACCTTTTGGCGTAAAGCTTTTGTTTCCGCCATCAGTCTTCTTCCCATGACTAGTAGGAATTTGATCTCCTCCAGTGGGTCTCCGCGCCCCTTGCCTTTCTCCCCCGCCTTTGGTGTGGTCATTCTTGTAGCCCTTTGTTGCAAAATCCAATGGTCTTTGAAATTCCATCATGGCTTCGACAACAATAATTGCTTCATCTAGTGTCTTTGCATCCCGCCGATGCTCTTCTTGCTTCACCCAATTCTGAAGACCATCCTTGAAATTGAAAAGTTGGTCTTCTTCGGACATACCTGACACCATCAACATCAAGGTCTGAAACTCCTTCACGTACTCCATGATTGACCATTTTTCTTGAGTTCCTTCAACTTCTTCCTTGCCTCATTAGCAACATTCTCCGGGTAGAAATGTCGCTTGAGTTCATTCTTGAACTCCTCCCAAGTGTCCAGGTTGCATGCTCCTTTTTTGATATCTGCAAGCTTCCATTGTCACCAAAGAGATGCAATATCCGAGAGATAGTAACTAGCAGTTTTTACCTTGAGCGTCTCATCCGTGAGATTGCATCCTTCAAAGTAAACCTCCATTTGATAAAGGAAGTGTTCAACTTCCTTAGCATCCCTCTTTCCAGTGAAGGGTTTTAGCCTAGGAACATCAATCCTTGGATTCGACATTCCTCCACCATTTCCACTAGCGAAGGCCTTCTTGCACAAGGCCAATTCCTCCTCCAAGTTTGCGATCCGCTCCTCATAATCATTCTCAAGCTGATCGCACCTTTGTTTCAGCTCCGCATTTGCACCAAGGCAAGCTTGGACTTGGGCCCTCAATAGTTCCAGCTCACCGCAAGCCGGTAACACTTGTTTGACGGTCTCTAGTTCTCCGTGATCATGTAGGTGGTCTTGCTCCACCGTCGTCATGCGCTTGTCCCAATCCATCAATGCAAGATCCAAGTGTCCTTCCTCACGAGATTTTCTTTGACTTGCTTCTTCCTTTCAGCTTGTCGCCTCCCAGCCACGCTCATCCATGCTTGAGTTGCTCATTTCACTAGTCATCTAGTCTTTTTGCGCACCAACCACGAACTTGATTAAATCTGCCTCTGATACCAACTGTCACTGACTTATCTATTTACAAGCTCCGTACAGCCTTAGCTCCTATTTGCCACTCCGCGTAGCCTAGCTAAGTCAGTCTTCTCCTGCAAGATCTTAGTGGTGATGAAGAAAGAGTGGAGAAACAACTCAAGAGAAAGCTCACAAGCGAAATAAATCCAAGTACTCTATTGCTTGTCTAAAACTTGGATGCTTACAAATGAGGGAGCATTCTCCTTTTATAGGCCCCAAAGAATCTTCCGTCCAAAGTATGGAAGGATCTAGAATACCCACGTTCTAGATTATTCTATACATCTCTAGTATTTACAAGATACATGAATCTTCCAGCTTATTCTAGAGTATTCCCATGAGACTATAGAATTATCTATGCCACTTCTTATGTACAAGATTCCAGATTTCTCCAGAATCCTCCTGGGACCAACCCTGGAGATGGTGAGCCATGACATCTTGCTCATGTTATACAAAACAAGAAAAAATGCAATAATGAATAATGACAAGGACACCCCAAACACTACTCCCGATAAGTCTTAATAAGCATTGTGAGGTTTAGTACTTTGGTTTGAATTTAATCGATCTTGTGCAAACATTATTTTAATTACCATATTTTACTTCTCTTTGGTACCCGAATCACTTTCTTTATGATGAAATATATTTCTTATATACTGTGATCCACCAAACACTACTTCGTATCCCTGATAAGTCTTAATGAGCATTATGTGTGTGAAGCACCTTTGTATTAGTGTTTTAAAACTGTATTGAAGTTGTGAAAACAATTTTACCTTGCTTGATTACTATGTTAGTACACAAATCAATGCATAATGGTATCTTATTACTTATTACATGACATATTAATCTTGATGTTTTTCACTTATGTACACTTCATTGTTTCTTGTAACACGTCCACACATAAGAATTGGGCCATAATCATGGTTGAACATTTCTTACATTATTTGTTAATATTCTAGATTACTTATCATGAACACTACAATGTCCCTTAATTTAGCTTTCACATCATATCATACTGTAGTTATTATCTCATGCGTTTATATACATTGTGGGTATCCTTTCTTATTTATGAAACCTAAATCGTCAAATCATATATTAACTTATTTCATTTTTTTGTTTTCCTTATGATTCTCCATTCACTTTTTACGATATTCTACTTTTCTCTACGGTTATGCTCTCGCTCTTTTTTATTTTGCTAATAAGAAAGGGTGAGATAATTATATTGAGATTGAAACAAATATGAAAATATTTATTTTGAAATTAAGGCAAGTACTTATATCACCTTTAGGGAAAGATCAAATTTAGGGGGAGTTAACATTAGGAAAAGTTTATCACCTATTCTAAAACAATTATCACATTTTTTGAACAACTTTAAATGATTATTATTTGCACTCCACTATGAATACAAGCTTTATGTGTTCTTTATTTCTCAATCCCGGGATTTGTTATTATTAAAATGGGGAGTTTATTGGAATATGATTTGTACACCATGATCGTCACGCCCTTGGTTTGCGAATAACAAATCTTAACGTGTATTTAATCTACCTTGCATTTATTTTGTAGTGTGCAAGTTCAGGAAACACCCGTGGTACAAAACATACATGCTACATCAAAACCCGAGCTAAAATGATAAAGCCAAAGCCTAAATTCAAGGCTACCATCGGCGATACCCTATATCGCCCGATGATAACATTCGACACATGACGACTGACTGTCAAAGCTTGCTTTGGGCTTTGGACAGAAAGGGAGTGACAAAATTCAAGTTTTACTACCGCCCGACAATAACACCTACCGCCTGGCGTTAGCTCCAATCTCCAGATAGAAGGCTCCGTTGTTCTACCTACCGCCCGCGATATCTACCTACCGCCCGCGATATCTCCAACCTTCATATGGAAGGCTCTGCCATTTGTCTATTGCGCTGCGGTAGCTCAAGGCAAAGATGAAATCCTCCGTCGTTCGACTAATGCCAACTGTACCGAGCTACCGCGCCGCGATAGCTTCCCAGAGAGCTATAAATGCATCGTATTCTCTTTGGATCTTCACCACTTCTGATTCAAGCACCAATATACTCCGAGGAGAGGACATCCCAAATACCTCCAAAGCCTGCTACGAGTCCCAAGCCTCCACATTCATCGATACGAAGTAAGATTGATAGTTATTATCGATATTCAAGAGAAGAGCTCGCGTTCTACAATGACGATCTTGAGCGATTATTCCACGTTTTCGTTCGACATCATTTATACAGGGAGTTAATCACCCATGTTTTTTTGTATCTTTTTCTTTGTATTTTGACTTTTTAATCTCTTATTTTTGTAGAGTGACAATTTACCTCGCATGTGGTAACTAGATCGAGATGCAAGGCTAGGGCAGAAAATTCGCCTCTAGTATGGAGACTAGATCTAGGATAGTAAGTCTAAGGGGGAGTGAGGCCGATTTAGGGTGGATCAGCTTGGGCCAACCGGTTCTTAGGGAGAAATGTCGGTATAGAAAATATCAAAATTTATTTTTCTGTCACCTTGATCCTAGCGTCACGCCATTATCAAGAATGACCTTTTTGTATTATGAAAATTATTTATGAAGAATTTTCTGATTTTCTTCTATGGTTACGAAAGTTTAATATTGTTATTTCTGCTACACTTTAATCTTATTTTATAGATGAAATTATTTTGATGAAAAAAAGTTCTAAGTTTTAATCAATCCTTATCCCCCTCTCTAAGGAAGCTTAGCGATCCAACACATTATGCGCACAGTTCCCAAGTTTTTGCCTTGCGGACAAGGCGGACTTCCAGAGGGCATCATTGTTACGGACGTGGGCGAGGGGCGTCCTCTTGTGTGGTGCATATATCGACGTCGGGACCGAAGGGACGAGGATACATATCCCAACAGGATGATGAACGTTGGCTAGTAGTGCGCACGGGCATCACATACTCCGTCATCTCTATTTTTATTATCGCATCTGTATTTCGGGCCCGTGCGGTTATTTACCGCCCATTTGTGCTTATGAGTAAGACACTATATAAGCCTATGTATGATGTCGTTGTTATTGGCAGACCAACTTCAGCTATGGGCATCGTTGTTAATGACAGACCAAAATATAAAATCAAAGAGTCCTGTCATTTTTTCAATAACGCGGGATGCCAATAGCCACATGTGGTATGCCATTAAATTTTTCCTTGTTTATCTTGGAGATACGATCATTTTAATGTGAGCCTTAGGGGCTAAAATTTCCTATACAATCCCCTTCTTCTCCCCCTACCCTCCTCTAAACCTTAGTGTCTAAAAGTGTATTTATATCTATAACTAAATGTATATATTGATGATAAGGGACCATGTACAACCATAGACAATATTATATGCACAATATATAAAACACATCTTTGAACACTCCCCTTCAAGTTGGATCATGTATGGTGATCATGCCCAAGTAGTTACAATGATATTTCACTCTTGGTCCTGGGAATCCTTTTGTAAGAATATCAACTAATTGTTCCACAGTTTTAATATATCCTAGAGAAATAATCTCTTCTTCATACTTCTCTAACAAAGGGACGGTCTACCTCAATGTACTTGATACGCTCGTGGAAGGCTGGATTAGAAGTGATTTGCAGTGGATCCTGATTGCCATACCATAATTGTGTGGGTTCCTGAACAAGGTAGTGTTTCTTTGAAGGATCTATCGGGCTAGCATAACTTCCGCAGCCGTGTGACATATATCACGATACTCAACTTCAACATTAGATCTAGCAACTATGGTTTGCTTCTTACTCCGCCATGAGATTAGGTTATCACCCATAAAAACAGTGAATCCAGTGGCCTGTTCTTTTTCAGAAAAGGAGCCGTTACTTCATTCTATTCAGTTTTGAAGATCTCTTGAAAACTATGAATTCCATTATTTTTTATGCAAAAGTTGTTTCAGTTTCATTCTTATTTACTTTAATGGGCAAATTTTGATGTGACCCCTATAACTCTTGAATAGAGAATGTATTCGAATTTGTTTCAGTAACTTCATGGTGCTCCATAGCAGAGATGTCGAGGAGTCCGTTGACCGCACTGTTGATGCAGTTGTATTGTGCTGATATACTGGACCCTTATTGATTGGACCTATATGATTCTTTATGAACTTGAAGCAAATTTATAGCATCTATGATCTCAATCTATACTAACGTTAGTTATCAACGAGTGGTCAGCAGAAAAACATGGAATGGAGATTCCGCCTCAGTTATGTAGTTAATATAAGTGTCTGCAAATTGTCATCCTCTTCCATGTGCATCCTCTTTAGGGTGGACTCTCCTCGTTGGTGTCCATATTGTGGAACACACCCAGAGAATGCCGCTCGGCCAACTTGGTGGCACTGAAATGGGCGCGAAATATCTCTCTTCTGTTCTGATGGAGTGGTGCCTGTGGCATATTTGGGGGTTTAAGTAAAAGAATAACACTAGGCTGCTTGCAGATAGATTTTTTTATGTCTATTATTATTCTCTCCTTTTGTTTTGATACAGAGATTAGCTGCTCAGCTTTCATTAGGATGGTTTTGTGAGTATATATATAAATACAAAATTTTCATTTGCTTATTGTTCTTCCAGACAACAGATATGGGCTTAAGGATAAGGGAGATGATGTACCACAAAGTTAAGATGAACAAAATATTCTCAAGAATTACTGGGAAACCCGAGCACCAGGTGATGCTCTATATATGTCGGTTCTCTATACTTACTCATTAAACGTTACCTTTCTTTCAACAGTATAAGTGATTTTTCTTTCATTTTTCTAGATTGAGATAGACACGGACCGAGACAATTTCATGAATCCCTGGGAGGCGAAGGAATATGGATTAGTTGATGCTGTCATTGATGACGGAAAGCCAGGCTTGATCGCACCAATTGCAGACGCGTCGCCGCCTCCGAAAACCCGCGTGTGGGACTTGTGGAAGATTGAAGGTAGTAAAAAGGCCAAGAAGATTCTGCCATCAGAACTCAACCTTTCTCAAAATGGCAATCAAGCTGGCGGAGGAAATGAGGAGAAGGGCAAAGAAAAGGAAAAGGAGACCCATGCACCAGTATGAGCTCTTTAGTGACCTGAAAAAAGAGTCTTCAATACCCTAGAGGAAGAGAGGTTTTGGTCTCAACCAGTAGGATTCTTACTGGAGAAAGCTACAGAATTTAGGGGAGAGGAAGGCTGTTTGAGTGCACAATGTAAAGCTTCTTAGGATTTCCTTTACAGAATGAGGAGGATGAAATTTGAATGGTAGAAGATTTGCTCTTGTTGTATGTATTGAAGTATCATATTTTCTTTTTTGTTCTTGAGCAAATTGCTGCAATCAATTGTATGTGCCGTTGTCAAACCGAATGTAGTGCTGGTTTAGGAATGAGTTGTATGATTTCATCCATTCTGTTGTGTCGGCCGACTATGTCCGCTCTGAGTATTCGTTGAGCAGTGTTTGGAGAACCGCCGACCTACTTATGCGTCCATGAAGTCTGATGAATATAATTTGGAGTAAGCTGCCACTGAAGATAATATAAAGCATCAAAATATATGTACAATTCAACAAATATTTTCTCTTTAAGAAGGAAATATATATACTCTAGTAAAAGTAAGAAAAGAATTAATCAATGAATTAGTACATGTATTGTTGATTTTCTGCTGAAAACTTAGGGCTCTATCTTACTTTGGTGAATATATCTTTGGGTAATGTGACAGCACCTCCTCTATGTTGAATGAATCATGAGTTATTTTAAGAGCAATGTTAATAGAACACCTGGTTTCACTATTAGCAGCCGTGCGATACTAGCGCCTCATAAAATTCAAAATTAAAAAAATTTCATTCATTTCAAGATTTATGAAAAAATACGAGATTGACGAAAGGCTAAAATTAACATCCTTAATCCCTTCAAAAATTTCTAACATTTTTCATCAACTTGATCTTAGCGTCGTCAAGATCAATCTTTTTGTATTCTGAAATTATTTATTATTTTGAAATCAAGCTTCAGTATTTGTTATAAATTTAGAAAGAAGTTCTTCTAAGCTCAACTTCTTCTTTTGTGGCGGTCCTTGTTGTTGAGGTTCTTTTTACAGAGGTAATTAGAGCCGTGACACATTTTGTTGTGGTTGAGCATTTTCTTGTGAGCAAGAGAAGTTCAGATGATTACACCATCTCAGATTGTATGTATTTGCATATGGATATCTATGATTTCATATTTGGTTAACTACTCATCTCACATACTCAGGATTAGATGGATTAAACATTAGATTCCAAACTCGACAATCTATGGATGCATGTTTAGTTCCTCTGCAAATATCATATGATATGGATTTAACTTGTGTGGTGTCGTACCCGCCGTTTTTTGTTCTTCTTTCAATTTAATGCCCCTCTTAACTTATTATTTAATACCTCTAACTTATTATTTAATATTCCCATTGGATTGCTATTGACAACCATTCATGGCAATCTCCTCTAAAAGATCATAGCTTTCTTCTTTGGATTTTTTCCCTTAAAGACTCACTTGTAGCTGAATCTACTAACACTTGATTATTCCCAAAGAGTTTGTTATAAATCATTTGAACTATATATAAGACAAAAATGGAGGTGGTGATGAGGACATTTATGTAGTGAGTCTTTGAATTCTCCCAAACTTCATATAAATAGTTCCAATCTAATTGGGAGAAATTCTTAATATGCATTCTCATATTAGCAGTTTTAGATGGCGGAAAATATTTAGATAAAAATTTATGGGCAAGGGGTCATCCCATATTGCAATTAATCCCACCGGTAGTGAATTTAGCTAACTCTTGGCTCTATCTATTAACAAAAATGGAAATATTCTCAACCTAATGACATCACTTGTGACATCTTGATGTTCAAATGCATTACAAATTTCTATGATATTTATTATATGAAGATTAGGGTCATTTGTGATCCACTAAACTGAATATTATTTTGAATCATTTGAATTATATCAAGTTTGATTTCAAAGTTATTTGCAGTGATTGTTGGTCTTGTAATTCTAGAACTAGCACCATCAATTAGATTTTATGTGGTTGATTCATATTGGGTTGTACATTAATATTTGCCATTATGTTTCTATTAATCTCGACCCCACTATAGTGGGATAAAGGCTTGAATGTTGTTGTTTATGTTTCTATTAACTCTTCTCAATTGAGTGAGAGTGCATTTGATTTCATTATTAAGAGGTAAAAATTACTTTCCCTCTTGATTTTGGTATAAAACAAACAAAACTAAATAAGATAACAATGAATAATAATTTAAAACAATCTAGAATAAAATATATAAAAATAACTACAAAGCTATTGCACAAAATAATCTCCAGCAATAGTGCCAAAAACTTGATGTGCATGCTAGTATATACATGCTATATATTCGTAAATGCACCGCTCTCTCAAGTTGTAAAGATACTGAGAATGTATCGTCTCTATAGTGATTAATTGTGAATTACAAAATAGCTATTTAAAATATAGTGTATCTAGAGAATCGATTTAGGGCCTGTTTGAGAGGATTTTTTTAGCTTCTTTTCATTTTCTGAAAAACGTCATCGCACCTAACAAATCGTTTGGATTGCCTACCGGTGGGAAAAGCTACCGCGGAAAACTCATTTTTCTTCTCCTTTTGAAAAGTCATTTGTCCCCCAACTTTTCAACATTTTCGAAAAACACTTCTTCATCACTATACAAGGTTAGCGCATTTTTCGCCCGAGCGTAAATTTTTCCCCCGTGCGTAAATTTTACCGTCGGACGAGACTTTCTTCGCCCATGGGCGCATTTTAGGCCTGGACTCGAACTTTTCGCTTGGTCGCGATTTTTTTGCACGGTCGCGCATTTTTCGCCCGTGCGCGCTTTTTTTTGCCCGAGCGCGCATTTTCCGCGCGGGCACGCATTTTTCGCCCAGGCACTCATTTTCGCGCGGGCGCGCATTTTTTCTCGCGGGCGCGCATTTTTTCGCGCGGGCACGCATTTTTTCGAGCGGGCGCGTATTTTTTCACGCGGGCCCCGCATTTTTCACGCGGGCGCGCATTTTTCACTCGGGCGCGCATTTTTTCGCCCGGGCGTGCATATTTCGTGCGTGCGCATTTTTTCACACGGGCGCGCATTTTTCGCTCGGGCAAAAAAATGCGTGTCCGGGAGAAAAGTTCTTGCCCGGAAAAAATATGCGCTCGGACGAAAAATGCGCTCCTGGGAAGAAAATGCAAGTCCGAGTGAAAAATGCGCGCCCGGGCGAAAAATGCGAGTTCGGGCAAAAAATGCACGCACTGGCGAAAAAAATGTGCGCCCGGGCGAAAAATACGCGTCTGCGCGAAAAAATGTGTATTAGGGCGACAAATGCGTGCCCGGGCGAAAAATGTACGTCCGGACAAAAAATTCGCGCTCGGGTGCTCATTACCCACACAGTCGGGCATTTTTCTGTCCGGGCTTGCATTTTTAATAAAAAAAGTTTCCGCAACAGAGATTTGCCAAACAGTTTTTAAAGTTGTTCTCATTTTTGAAAATCTCTGCAAAAGAAGTTTACCCAAACAGATCTTCTTTTGCAATAGATATTTTTCAAAAACACATTTTCCTAATATCCTTTTGCCACCACTTCTCCTTTCAAAAAAGCCCTCCCAAATAGACCCTAAATTGGAATTAATTACAACTAATGAATAAAAATAATTAACTACAGATTTAAAAGATAGAGTTAAAATATCAATTAAAATTTAGCTTTGATAAACTATGAGGATTTAAAGGTAGGGTGATTGTTTCATAAAAAAGCTTTAATGCCTCATGAGTGTTAGTAAAAGCTTTAATGCCTCATGAAAAATACAAACTACATTTATTATTTAGAAATGAAGTTACCACATACATCACACCCATAATAAATTAATTGATTCATGGTCTAAAATCAATTATTACACAAGAAACTAGAGTAGTGGTCATTAACAGTAGAGTACACATTAGGCACTTGAATAGAACTTTAGTTATGCAAATTATAATTGAAATAAACATAATCACTTAGGGTCCGTTCGTTTGCACGGAATTGAAAACTTAGAATTGGAATTCGACGATGAATTCCAATTACGTCGTTCGGTTTTTAGGTAGTTTTAATAATTGGAATTTGAGTTGAATATCATGGGATTGATTTTAGCTTAAGCACAAAATCTTGTTGGACATATCGGAATTGGGCGAGCAATGACTCCTTAACTGCGCTTCCCGTTCCTCCTCGACATTCTGACTCGCTAGGGCTCCTCCACTTTCCAGCAACTCGTGATCTTCCGATGATCCAGCAGGGCGCGCATATTTTTGCCCTAACGCGCATTTTTTCGCCCGACATGCGTTTTTCGCCCGGGCGCGCGTTTTTTGCACGGGAACGCATTTTTTCGCCCGGGCTCGTTTTTCTCCCGGGCGCGCGTTATTCACCCGGGCGCGCGTTTTGTAGCCCGGGCGCTCGTTTTGTCGCCCGGGCGCGCGTATTTCGCACGGGCACCCATTTTTCGCCCGGGCTCGCATTTTTCGCCAGGGCGCGCATTTTTGTCCTTGCGCGCGTTTTTCCCACTGGCGCTCGTTTTTCACCCGGGCGCGCATTTTTTGCCCGGGCGCGTGTATTTCTATCGGGTGCGCGTATTTCGCCCTGACGTGCATTTTTTGCCCAAACACACATTTTTCGCCCTGACGCGCATTTTTCGATTGTACGCATGCATTTTTGTCGGGGTGTGCGTTTTGCGCTCGGGTGTGCGTTTTGCGCCCGGGCGCGCGTTTTTCGCCCGGGTGCGCGTTTTTTTTTTCTTCCGGGCGCCTGTTTTGTCTCCCGGGCGGGCGTTTTTTCGCCATGACGCGCGTTTTTCGCCCGGGGCGCACGTTTTTTCGCCCGGGCGCGCATTTTTCGCCCGGCCGCGCGTTTTTCGCCCGGGCGCGCGTTTTTCGCCCGGGCGCCCATTTTTTGCCAGGGCGGGCGTTTTTTGCCGGGGCGCGCGTTTTGTCGTCGGGGCGCGCATTTTTTGCCCGAGCGCGCGTTTTTCGCCCGGGCGCGCATATTGTCGCATGGGCGCGCGTTTTTCGCCCTGGCGTGTATTTTTCACCCCGGACGCGCGTATTGTCGTCGGGGTGTGCGTTTTGCGCCCGGGCGCGAGTTTTTTGCCCTGGCGCGCTTTTTGCGCCAGAGTGCGTGTTTTTTGTCTAAGCATGCGTTGTGTCGAGGCGTGCATTTTTTTAGCAGGCCCATTTTTTATTATATATGTAAAAAAATATTAATTTTTTCATAATATTTTATAATTCTTTGATTGAATTTTATTTAACAAACGAACAAAAAAATTGATTAATTTTACAATATTCACCAATAATGTTTATTAGGCGAACGTTGGAATTGGAATTAAACCAATTCTAATTCTGAATATCGAATCTCAATATCAAATTCTAATATCAAATTCTAATATCAAATTCCAATTCCATCCAAACGAACGGGCCCTTATTGAAATCCTAATATTATTTCACAATACTACCCAATAACCCAACAAGAGAGATAATCTCTCATTGTTTGAAAAACCATAGAAAGATTGATGATAACAAATAATGAATTGCTTGATATTAGTTAAGCAGTTCAGAGAATAGAGCATATAAATGTAAACGCTACAAGGGGGGCATCATTCTTCTAAGAGATCTACAAGCCAAACTCCAAATCGACATCCAATTATTGTTCCTTTGATCTTGTATGGTTACCCTCTCTAAAATATTTGAAATATTAAGAGATGGATTCCTCTAACTTGGGCTCTTCTTTTCAATTGAAATGAAGAGTATTTATATAAATAGACAAAATACTAGGGTGTGCGTGAAAATGTACATGTGTGTGTTTCTCATAACTACAACAAACCACTCACAAAATGGAGGGAACCACCTAAAACAATCGGGAATTTGGAGATAACTGTCGAAGATGCATGACTGTGGTATAAACTCACGAGCGTATGTTTGTGTTGTAATTGTCAATGAACTGGGATCAGAAAAAACATACAGGCGTGCTAGCTTGCGCATGGGTGCTTGTCTGGAAGAACACATGAGCGTGCATTTGGAATTGTATTAAAAATGCACGAGCATGTGTTTGGCGTATAGTTTTTGTGTTTGATTTGCATGTCATACTTGGGGCATGTGTAAGGTTGCACAATGATGCTCCAGGGCATTCAATTTCTTATGTTACTTCTATGCCATTGTCCATGTATCGTTCTCATCCAAATTGTCTTCAATAGTTCCATTAAGTCCAATAAGCTCCAAATTGCGCCTTCCTTAGTTCTCTAATAAGAAAATATAAATAATGTGTAAATCCATCTCTAAATAACTAAAACCCATAGAAATTCAATGTTATGTATGGTGAAATGAGGAAAATAATTGTCACATATTTGTTGTTATTAGGTATTAGAAAAGAAAATATTTATCTCGTTGAATTTATTTTTACCATATCCGAGGTTTGCTTATTCATCTCCCCTATATCCAGTTCTATTATATGGCATAGAAGGTTGGCACATATCAACCTTAAGACACTTTAAAAACTATCTAAGAAGAACTTGGTAAGAGGACTACCATATTCCAAACATGTAAATGTGAAACCTTATAGGACTTGCCAATTGGGAAAGCAAAAGGAGGTTTCATTTTAGAACAAAATTCACAATAACTCGATAAGAATTTTGAATTTGATCCATATGGATATAATTAGATCAAATTCTATCAGTAGTCTAGGAGGGAAGTCATATTCTGTAGTTATTATGGATGACTACTTAAAATTCACTTGTGTGTTCTTTCTAAAAACTAAGTCTGATAGATTCCAAGTCCTCGCAAACTTCATTAATCAAATCCAAAATTAGCTGAATACTATAGTTGTACTTATCAGAAGTGATCATGACACTGATTTTGAGTCTCATATGATCATGACACTGAATACTATAGTTGTTCTATGAAGGTAAATGGATCAGGCATAGTTTTTCTGCTCTAAGAACTCCATAACAAAATAAAGTTATTGAGAGAAAGGACTTTTGGCACTTTGCACCCTCCAAATATGGGGGTTTGGCACTTTGTACCCTAAAGATTTAGTTTTGGCACATTGCACCCCTCAAACCTATTAATATGGCACTTTGCACCCTCACATTTTAATTTATATTTTCTATTCTCTTTAAATCAATATATGTAGGGTATTTTGGTCAGTGAAAATATGAATTAGGTTTTACCGAGAGCACTCCCTCCTTTTACCGTCTCCTCTATTTACTGTGTCCTCATTTTACCGCAACTTGTCGCTCCGTGGGAAAATAGGCGATCTCCTCCCTGCTCGATGATGGTGGCCTTTGCTGGTATCGTACATGCTCGCCTCCAAGCTCGCCAGTTTTCTCCAAGCTCACCGTTTTTCTCCAAGCTCGTCGGTTTCCTCCTAGATAGCTATTTGTAAGCTCCTTTTCCTTCCCTTTTGTATTTTTTTATTCCAAGTTTTTAGGGTTTTAGCTTGGTTCCAGTACAGCCCAACAATTTCATTAAATCAATATAGTGATAAAATGTCTTGTGCAAAATCTCTAACATAACTTGGACATTCAAGACCATCACAAACAAATTCTTCTCAGCTGTGTAATGTCTTGTGCCAAGTATGGATTTCACTAAAACGTATGCGATATCATTCAAGGAATAACCTATCATGAGAATGGCCTATCACGATTTCATTCAAGGAACAACCCTAAAGGAATAACCTGTCCATAAGTATTACATGCTTTGGTTAGAGATTTTTCCTATCATGAGAATGATAAAGACATTATAAACACTACAAAAGTGAGAAATTGAGACCACCATGAGTTGAACATAATGAGAATACTACACTATGATTTCTATAATACCGATACAATTGTGTTTTTTTCTATGCATGTGAAATTTTGATATACAACACTATGATTTGTAGTAGTTGAATGATTGTTTCCATTTTGTATGACGAAGATGAAAACTTGTATTAATAGGTTTAGGATCCTCTACAATGTTGGGGGTCAAAGAGCAATTGATGTTTTGGAATTTACATATCAAGCTCCGATTTATGGTAATACATTTGCAATCTCTTTATCATATTTATAGCGTACAATAAACCGTTAATTTATATAGTGATTTGTTTATGTAGATGTTGCAAATGAAATATGTTCTTCACTATCATGATGCATCATTCATTACATCTAGTAGAACTATTTAAATACCTGATAAAATTACCTACTTTGATTTCTGTAATGCTAATCAGTTTATGTTGAAGGATTTGCATGAAATGACTATGCAATTTGGTGAAGATGGGTGGGTGAGATTTTATTGCAGTTTAACCAGTCCCAATGATTGAAACCATTTGATTCTCATTGTTTCTAACGAAGAAGAAAGAAATTTGTCAAATTATTGTAGCTTCGAGCACGTAGTTGATATCTATGTTGACACAATTTGTTGGAAAAAACCCTTGATTTAACTTAACAAATTGATTAAAAGTGCTTTTATCTATTAGGAATAAATTGCCCATTGTATAGTGAGGGTAATATGGTCATTAGATGTCTTAGGATGTCACACCCAACATAGGGTGTCAGGACCAGATCAAGGGAAGCAAAATTGGGCTAAGTTAACATTTGCGTCGAATAGAATTCGACTCAACATCGAGTCCATATCGGCGCTGCTATGACTAGATGTCCAAGTCGTTCAAACCCTCTGTCGAAGTAACTCAAGTCGACGTAACGTCGAATAGATGTCGACGTAGAGGTCAGGGACTTGTCGGAGTAACTGGAGAAATCGACGCAGCTTCTACTTCAACTCGACGCAGAAGATGTCATCTGTCGAAGCCATCTAAAGTCGACGTAACGTCGACTTCATCTCAACGCAGAAGATGAAGCTCAGAGCCAGGCAGATCAACACGACGTACACATTGATAAGATTTCGACGCAACGTCGACTAGCAGAGTTCTGTCGGAGCACAGATGAAATCGAAGCAGCTCCTAGAAGAACTCGAAGCTACGTCGATAAGAGAAGAAATGAATTCGACGATACGTCGAATACAGTCTGTAAAAGGTAATCTTTTCCGCTGTCTCTCTAATCCTTCTTTCATGGCCCACATCCTTCAATATCGTTCCCCAATGGCTCAATAATTGCCTGAAATAGAAAGGAGCATTAAAGAAGGACACAAAAGGTTTCTCGGAACCATATTCCTTGTAGGTGGTCGGGACTAGAATTAAAGAGGAAAGAAAGAGAAAGTGATAAGCAGATTACCTTATCAAGGCATATCAGAAAGGGAAAACATATTCGAATTTGAAAAAGAGAGAATAAAAAGACAAGAGAAGAGAGAGGCAGCCAAGGGCATTTATCACAATCAGTCGTCTCCTTCATCTTGCTAGGGCTTCCTCTTCTTATCCATCTCTCTCAGGAAGCCTAATCAAGAATAGAAAAGAAAAGAGAAATACAACTGTTCTTCATCTAAGAGAACAGTAGATCTGATAACTGCTTCTCATCACCATCATATAGCAGCAGGATCTGAATCAGCAGAAGTGAAGAAGAAACTGACAATCAAAGTCTCTGCAGTTCATCTTCATCAAAAGCAGAGACTAATCAAGAGAAGATTATGTGGGACTTCACATTGGTTGTTCTTCAATCAGCCATCACAAGAATTCTGAGAACAGAATTCATACAACATTCTTTCTTCTCCTTCTCTTTCTATTTCCTGTAAAAGAGTTTTATTAATCCCTCTTCAAAGGATTCAGTGGTTCAAGATCTCCTTACCAAACGATTTGGTGGTTCATGATCTCCTTATCAAAAGATCAGTGGTTCTAAGAGTCTCCTGATAAAAAGACTCAGGCACAGGTGGTGCATTCCTACCAGGTGGTAGAAGAGGGGAGTACCCAAGATTTGGGGAACCTCTATAAAATTCATTGTGTCTGTGCTGTGATTTTCTGTGTTGTCCCAGTCTTTTATTCTGCACTTTATTTCCTGCATTCTTTATTCTACCTGGATTGTTAAGCATAACTCTTTAGAGTAATTTATTGTTAAACACAGTTAAGACAGAAATATTTTAAATCTCTATTCACCCCCCTCTAAGGGAATCTCAGAGGCACACTGTGTAATTTCAATTGGTATCAGAGGGAGGTTGATCAATAAAAGGCTAACACCTTGATCAGAAAGATCTCCTACTCTTATTTCTTGTATACAAAAACTACATAAAGAAAAATGAGTACAAAGGATTATGCTTCAACAAGACCTCCAGTGTGTAACTTAAATAAGTTCACACTCTGGAAGGCTAGAATAAGACTTTATATGAATTCAATTGATGAAGACATATATAATGTTCTTCTCACAGGACCTCCTGCTCCAGTCAGACAGAAGGAAGGAGAAACCTCAACAACTGAGGTTGTCCCAAGAAATGAATGGACAGAGGCTGAGAAGAAGGTCAAGGCATGTGATGTCAATGCCATTAATATTCTGGTATCAACAATGTCTGATGACATTTTACAGAAAGTTACTGAATGCCAATCAGCAAAAGAGATCTGGGATTCCCTCACCATAATGGTTGAGGGAAGTGCTGATGAGAGAAAGGACAAAAAGTCCCTTCTCATATCCCAGTATGAGAACTTCCAAAAGAAGGCTGAAGAATATGTTGACAATATGTATGACAGATTCAGTCTTATCATTAATGAGCTCAGAGGCTTAGACAAGGAAATTTCCTTGACTGAAATTAATGATAAGATTCTCATGTGCTTCCCTAGCTCATGGGATTCAAGGATCTGGGCAATCAGAGAATCTAGATGCCACAGAGAGATCTCAACTGAAGCTTTGCTAGGAAAGCTTAAGTCTTATGAGATGCTTCTGAAAAATAGGGCTGAGGTTGAAGAAAGGGAGACCTCTCCAGTTCCTGTTCAAAGGTCCCTTGCTTTAAAAGCTGCTGAAGGAGAGTCCTCCACTCCTGAGGATGAAATTTTCAGTCTGCTGGCAAAGAGATTCAAGAAGTGGGCGAAGACTGAGGACTCAAGAAGAAGAGAAAGGGACTCAAGGCCCAGGTATGATAAGACTCCAAAGAAGGAGGTTATTTGTTATACCTGCAACAAACCAGGGCACATTGCTCCTGATTGCCCATAAGAGCAAAGGGAGAAAAGCAACAGCAAGGATGAGAAGAAGAAGAAGAAGTCATTCAGAGGAAAGGACAAGAAGAAAGCCAAAGGATTTATTGCTGAGACATGGAGTGATTCTGAAGCAGAGCTAGACTCATCATCATCTGAGAGTGATGATGAAGCGGAAGCTGGAGCAGCCTGCATGATTGCACTGGGAATGGCATCAGATGATGAAGATGATCAGGTATCATCTGTCTTTGATGATTTTGACTTTACTTCAGATGATTTTAAATCATGTTTTAAAGATTTCTGCATAGATCATCTTAGAGTAGAAAAAGAATTGAACATTGCTAGGTTTGAATTAGAGAATCTTAAGAAAGTTGAAATATTCTTAATAAATCAGAATCTAACTAATGAACTTAATGATAAAGAGTTAGAATTGATTAAGCTTAGAGAGAAAAACACAAAACTAAAAGAAGAGCTAGCAAAGGCAAAGGACTTTGAGGACTCACTCAATGGGAGGAGTCAGAAGCTCAAGGATATCACAGAAAATCTCTCTATGAGATTTAATCATCTAGGTTTAGGAGCAGAGCCCTCCACTAGCACAGAGTCATCTAGGAAACCTGCCTGGAAAAATTCAATTTCCTTTGTAAGACCTACTGATCATCAATCAAGTGAGAAGGGTGAACCATCCAACGGTAAAGATAGCAGTGATATAGATAGGTTAGTTAAACCAAAAAAGGTAAATCTAAATAAGAAAGGAAAATCCCTAAGCATGAATCATAAGGTCAGAGCAAAACCTAGGGAAATAAAGCATTCTGCTGATCTTCTTTACTTAGATGAATTTTACTCTCATTTCAAGTATCAAGATAATAGGTCTGGGAAATCCATTCCTTATCATCCCAAGGGGTATCATAAAAGACCCTTCTATTCTTGCATTGAACCATATAATGTTAAAAGCAAAGGGCCCAAGGTAACCTGGGTCCCTTCTAATGCTTGAATTACTTGTGCAGGATGAGGTAAGGTCCCACTCAGGAGAAAAATTGAGTGGGAAGAATGATGTAGGTCATGGATAAGGAACAAAAATCATTCAAGGGAGTAATTTCTATCTTGAATCATCCTTAACATTCATTACATCATATTATTATCTACTTTCAATAAGTAAAATTGCTGGGAAAACAGCAAGGATTTTCTAAAGAAATAAGTATGTTGAGTAAGAGGTGTATCGAATAGGAGTCGACGTACCATTGACTTCTACTCGGCACTAGTGTCGAGAAGCAAGTAGAGCAGATAATTCAAATAGAACTCGACGCAACGTCAAGATCTTATCGACGCATACGTCGACTTAATAATTGCTGACTAAAATTCGAAGTCACGTCGATTGGAAATCGACGTAACGTCGACAGGACTACGTCGGCTTAGGATCCCTAAATAATCTCGAATCTACGTCGAGTACTAGTCGACGCAACGTCAATATATCAACACGCACAGAGTTGCTTCTAGAAGGAAATCTTGACACAGCTTTGCGTGCCAAATAATGAGTATTATAGACGGAGCGTCGACCTAGACCCTAAGTAGCGATGATTTATATTCATCTGCTTTTAAACAATTACTGCGTCGAAACATTTACGCTTTCGAACTCTCTGTCTCTTGCTCTCTTGCTCTCCTTCTCTCCCGTGCCTCTTTCTCTCTCGTTTTCTCTCTGTCTTTGCAGGTACATCCATTCTCAATCAATGGCACCCCCTAAGGTCAATTATGGATTCGATGTAGATATTGACTCGTTCATCGCAGCTGCCGATAGCTTCAAAACTATACTTGGCCTATTTCAGGAGGCGGGCCTGACTAATTTGATCTCAACAAGGTGTAAGATCCTAGAAGTCAAAATTACAGAGTTCAAAGACTGTGTACATGTTGCAGATGATGGCCCCCTTCAAAGGACAGTTTATGGCCAAGATATTAGTATAACTGAAGAGCTTCTCTCCCAAACATTTGATCTTCCCACTGGGAATGATCCAGATGAACTGTCAGGAGAAGAAATAAGGAATGTCCTAGAAATAATGCAGTTCAAGAAGGAGAAGCCAATCAACCTTAGAAAGATTGATGTGGCAGAAGAGTACATGTTTTTGGCAGACATAGTGGGGAAGGTTATACTGTGTAAGATATCAGATCATGATGTTATTCACAGGCAGCAATTGCAAATAATGGGAGCTCTTATTTTGAAAAAGAAGATCAATTGAGGAAGATGTTTATTAAAGTTGATAGCTCACAAGTACTCTCACAAGGAGAATGCATACATGAGGATAATGAGCCAGGTGCTCTTCCAGCACTTCCCAAATGTCTGCAAGTCAAAAGGAGTGCCCATTCCTCCTGGAAAGAGGATCAATATTGGGATCTTCTCAAAATGGACAAGACAAATCTTGAATCCTGGTCAGGCCCCATCTTCACCTCCTCCTTCTCCTCCTCCTCAAGGTTCAGAAAGACAGATACCAGATCCACCAAGGGATCTCCCTCAGGATACCACTTCATCACTACCACCTTCTCAGCAACAACAGTATCAACAAGAAGATCTTCCAGATCACCCTTTTTCGTCCACTTTATCTCCTGAGTCATCTTTCCATCCACTTTCATCCACATATCATGAGCATGCTCCACCTCCACCACCATCAACTCATTTCTCACCTGATGTCTACCATCCTCTCTCTCCCATTCAAGAAGACTTCCCTTCATCACCTCCACCTCCAGCTCATCCTCCCATTGACATTGAGCAAATCATCTTCAAAGCTGTGGCCCTTGCCTCCTCCACCTTTGCTGACCTGGTGGACACCTAGGCAAGAAAATTTGACAGGAAGCATTCTCAGATAGAAGCTGAGTTGCTTGACTCCAGGAAATTCCTCCAGGGTCTCCAGGAGTTTGTCTCTTCCTCTATGGTTACAAGAGAATTCTTAACCTCACTGGCCAGCAAGGTCAAGAAGGGGGAGAATATCTTAAAGGAAGAGGACTCTATCTTAAGGGGAAAAGTTCAGGAAGAAGCTGATAATGAGCATGCCCCTGACAAGGAGACTACCTTTCAGGGAGCACAAATCCAGGGGGAGCCAGCTCCAGATATTCAGAGGAGTCTGAATATGGAATTTGAAGCATTCAGGGGGAGCCAGCTCCAGATATTCAGAGGAGTCTGAATAGGGAATTTGAAGCTGTAAGCACAGCAAGAGTCCGGAATGAGCCTCAAGCTAAAGATCTGTTAGATCAAGTTGCTCAGATAGCTCCGGAAGCTGCCCAGGAAGCTGAGCGGAATGCACTACCAAATGTATTCTCAAGGAAGAGAAGAACTCCTGAGAAGGACTCATGAACTTCAGGTATCAGATAAATTATTTGGATTCTGTGAAATTACATTTGGTGGGTAAAACACTGGCACACAATTTCTTGATATGGAAATCTGCTGTCTGTAATTTCAGTTGTTTCCTCTTTGTGTTTATATTACCTTGCATGTATGTTTGATTCTGCAAAGAAGTGTATAAAATCACTCAGAACAAAATGTAAAATTTGTTAAGATAAATAGGGGGAGATTGTTGAAAAAAACCCTTAATTTAACTTAACAAATTGATTAAAAGTGATTTTATCTACTATGATTAAATTACTCATTGTATAGTGAGGGTAATATGGTCATTAGAAGTCTTAGGATGTCACAACATAGGGTGTCAGGACCAGATCAAGGGAAGCAAAATTGGGCTAAGTTAACATTTGCGTCGAATAGAATTCGACGCAACATCGAGTCCATATCGACGCTGCTCTGACTAGAAGTCCAAGTGTTTCAAACCCTTTATCGAAGTAACTCAAGTCGTCGTAACGTCGAATAGATGTCGACGTATAGGTAAGGGACTTGTCAGAGTAACTGGAGAAGTCGACGCAGCTTCTACTTCAACTCGACGCAGAAGATGTCATCTGTCGAAGCCATCTAAAGTCGATGTGACGTCGACTTCATCTCGACGCAGAAGATGAAGCTCAGAGCTAGGCAGATCAACACAATGTACACGTCGATAAGATTTTGACGCAATGTCGACTAGCAGAGTTCTGTCAAAGCACAGATGAAATCAAAGCAGCTCCTAGAAGAACTCGAAGCTACGTCGATAAGAGAAGAAACGAATTCGACGCTACGTCGAATATAGTCTGTAAAAGGTAATCTTTTCAGTTGTCTCTCTGATCCTTCTTTTATGGCCCACATCCTTCAAGACCGTTCCCCAACGGCTCAATAATTTCCTGAAATAGAAAGGAGCATTAAAGAAGGACACAAAAGGTTTCTCGGAACCATATTCCTTGTAGGTGGTCGGGATGAGAATTAAAGGGGAAAGAAAGAGAAAGTGATAAGCAGATTACCTTATCAAGGCATATCAGAAAGGGAAAACGTATTCGAATTAGAAAAAGAGAGAATAAAAAGACAAGAGAAGAGAGAGGCAGCCAAGGGCATTTATCACAATCAACCGTCTCCTTCATCTTGCTAGGGCTTCCTCTTCTTCTCCATCTCTCTCAGGAACCCTAATCAAGAACATAAAAGAAAAGAGAAATACAACTGTTCTTCATCTAAGTGAACAGTAGATCTGATAGCTTCTTCTCATCACCATCATATAGCAGCAGGATCTGAATCAGCAGAAGTGAAGAAGAATCTGACAATCAAAGTCTCTGTCGTTCATCTTCATCAAAAGCAGAGACTAATCAATAACAGATTCTGTGGGACTTCACATTGGTTGTTCTTCAATCAGCCATCACAAGAATTCTGAGAACAGAATTCATACAACATTCTTTCTTCTCCTTCTCTTTCTATTTCCTGTAAAAGAGTTTTATTAATCCCTCTTCAAAGGATTCAGTGGTTCAAGATCTCCTTACCAAAAGATCTGGTGGTTCATGATCTCCTTATCAAAAGATCAGTGGTTCTAAGAGTCTCCTGATTGAAAGACTCAGGCACAGGTGGTGCATTCCTACCAGGTGGTAGAATAGGGGAGTACCCAGGGTTTGGGGAACCTCAATAAAATTCATTGTGTCTGTGCTGTGATTTTCTGTGATGTCCCAGTCTTTTATTCTGCACTTTATTTCCTGCATTCTTTATTCTGCCTAGATTGTTAAGCATTACTCCTTAGAGTAATTTATTGTTAAACACAGTTAGGATAGAAATATTTTAAATCTCTATTCACCCCCCCCCCCCCCTAGAGGAATCTCAGAGGCACACTGTGCACTTTCACAATTGAAAGTGACGACCATGATATTATTGATAATGATGCTTGGATGGATAAAGAAAAGCTAGAAGAAAACTACGATGCTCATGATATAGATATAATGGATCTTGATAATGATAGTGATAGCATTAACGAGGAGGATAGTGATGAAGATGATTCTAATTTCAGTGATGATTTTGAAGACAATGAGTTTGAGTATGATGGCATACAATTTGATGACAACATTGACGAAGACATTGAGTGGGTTGGATTTCGTGAGTCCAATGAAGGTAAAAAGATCAACAAAATCAGTTGATTGAACATCATAGACTTGTAAAGAGAACTAAAAATAAGTCTCCACTTTATCAAATTTATTAGAGCAATGCAAACGACTCGAATTTTGAATTTGAATTTGGATTGTGCTTCAATACTGCGGGAGACTTTAGAGATGATGTGCCTGCATACTCAAACATTCAAGGAAGACCTTTGAAATTTACCAAAAATTGGAGCGATAAAATTCAAGTGACTTGTGAATGTGATTTGGTAATGTATGCTTCTTTCATTTCAAAGGAGGAAAAAACTTTTCAAGTCAAGTCATTCAAAGAAGATCACACTTGTTATAGATCCACAAGCTCTAGTCATTGCACTTCCAACTTTCTTGCAAAAATATCAACGTCATCTTAGGAGTAATCCAGAATGGCCTATAAATTTAATGCAAGAATTGATGCAAATGGAGAACAAAACTTCTTTATCCATTTGGAAGATGTGTAGAGCAAAGAAACATGCAACCAAAATGAATCATGGGACTGAGTTGGAACAATATTCAAGGCTGTGGGATTATTGTGAGGAAATTCATCGAATGAAACCTGACACAATGGTAATAGTCAAATGTAAGCAAGCATTAAATTATCCAACATGCACATTCAAGAGCTTATACATTTGTTGGGGTGCATTGAAAAACGGTTCATTGCCGGCTGCAGGCCATTTATAGGTTTGGATGGTACTCACCTGAAGACTTTAAAGGGTGGAGTTCAATTGTGTGCAGTTGGCATATATGTCAATAATGGTATATTTCCAATTGCATACGCTATTGTTTTGAAAGAAAACAATAGTTTTGTTGTGTACTCATGCAGGTGCTGAAGGATGATTGCATAATTTAGAAGACTCTTTTGAATTTTTGTTCTTTGCTAGTGGTTAAGTGCAACGCGTGGAATCCCGACTCCAAATTGGGATGCACTTGGTGATACTGATGTTGTAGGATGTGTCAACACAGAAGTTATTTGTAGTCAAGAATTGTAATTTTTATGTTTCTAGAACAAAAACTATGAACTACTGCAGGAGCCTGCATGCTCTGCATGCTATTTTGTTTCAAATCAAGTGGCCTGATAATTTTTTGTACCAGATTAAATATGAATTGTGTACCTTTCTCTTTTTTCATCCACGATTTGTCCATGTTTTCTATTAAAAGTTTTTGGATTATAGACAGTAATTGTTCGTTATCATTTCCTGTATCGAGTAATTCCACTTGTGCATATTATTGAAGCTTGACATTACTTTATTACAAGTTGTATGTTTCTGTGAGAATGATCGTAATACCCACATTGGTCAGGGCACGAGGAATCTGCAGGCCCGCGAGGGGGCATCAACCTTGTTAATTCTGCGAAGGGGCTGGTCCGAAGATTTTTATGGTCATCTAGTAAATATTGCTCTTTGAAAGTGCACAGTGACTCCTCTGAGTATTCTCTAGAGGGGGAGGTGGTGAATAGAGGTTTAGAACTTTTCTATTAAATGTGCACAAAACAATAATAGTTCTAACTATTATGCATTCAGAATTCCAACCAGAATAAATTAAACACGGAGTAATAAAATAAATATGGGACAATAAATAAAATTCACAGTACAGAAGAGACAAGATCTATAGTGGTTCCCCAAAATATAGGAACTCCGCTCTTCTACCACCTTGGTAGGAATACATTATCCAGTGCCCGAGTCTTTTGATAAGGAGACTCTTAGAATCAAGATTTGAGTCTTTTGTTGAGGAGACTCTTAGAACCAAGACTAGATCATTTGATAAGGAGATCTTGAACCAAAACTAAATCTTTTGATAAAGAGATCTTGAACCACTGAATCCTTTGAAGATGGATTCTTATGACTCTTTACTCAGTTTTACAGAAAGTAGAAGATAAAGTAATGAAAGAAGAAGAAGATGAGGATTGTTCTTCTGTGGATGAATCCTATTGCAGCAGTCAATGAGGATTAAGACACTAAGTGTTTTTTTGGATCTTTTCTTCATAGAATGAATCCTTGCTTGAGAAAGGTGCAAGGATTATGAGAGCCCTGATCTAGTTGATGATCTCTGTATAATCTGTATGCTTCTTGCAGAGAGAGGAAGAAGAAGTCTTCTGTATATTATCCAGAACAGAGATCTGTTGAGTCTTTTATGTAGGAGATAGCTTGAGAAGAAGAGCCAGAATAATTGTTATGCTCTTTCTTTTGAATTATGTACACTTATTCTTCTGTCAAATGAAGATGAATGACTTTCCTCTTCTGTTCTTTCTCAAGTTGGAATGTCCAAGAGGTAGTATTGTTTTCTTTCTATTTGTGTTGATAGCTCGTCAAACTCCTTTTGAATAACTTCCAAATATATCATTATTGAATCTCTGAAATTCTCTTTTCTCTTCTTGTTCATGTACGACCCGTTAGAATTCAAATAACTTCCATTTCTAACTTTGAATAAACATTAGAATCGATTCCAGGAAGTTTTCCAAATCTGTGTTTATATTCGACGTTGCGTCGAATAACTTTGTCTTCTTATCGACGCACCTCTGAGTTCTATTAGAAGTAGCTTCGAATTATTCCTCAACTTTGAGCTGAACTCTGTAGTCGATGTTGCGTTGATTCTTTATCGACGTATCCGTCGAGAACCAATATTCTCATTATCTGTTGTTGTTGTTGTTGTTGTTTAGAAATTGCATCATGAGCAGAAATTTTACATAGTAAGACTTTGTCTACTATGTCTATCAAGAACCTGTATTCTTCTGAAAAAATCATTCTCGTTTAGGTTGATTGCTTTGTCTTTGTTGAAATTCATGATTTGCAGTGTTTGTTGGGTTTCTGCCGCGGTTAGTTCAGATGATTCATCACCTACTGGTAGATCGAAGGTGAGACTCAACGTCTCCTCGGTGATGTGGCTATTATGGTCAGAAATTCTTTCTTGGAGAGACCCATCCTCTCCAATATGAATGTTGTCTTTCAATTCCACGAATTCAACATCATATATCTTCCCTCTTGTCTAAATCAATTTCGTGAGTCCTATAGTTTGAAATAAATAAAAGATTCCAACGATGTTTTCCGCCACTGTTGTGAACGGCTCAATAATCCTGAGTTCACCTTTGGAGGAGTCATTGATTCTTATAACAGTACCTGCAAAAATAAGACTAGAAAGAGAGAAAGAAATGGGAGCAAAAATGCAAGAAAGCAAGAGAGCGAGAGAGAGAAAATTCGAAAGCGTAAGATGGTCTAACGTCTGAGTTGCTTAAAAGAAGGTGATTCATCATAGCTTAGGTTTTTAATCGAAGCAACGTCAAATGGAAATAGATTCAGCGTGCCAAAATAAGTCGAGTGTTAATCCACGTGCCTTCGAATTTATGTAGTAACTATTAAGCCGACGCATGAGTCTATATGAATTTGACGCTACGACAAGTGTTATTCAAATTAACTATCCACGGGAGCTCTCAAAGCTGGTGTTGAGTAGAAATCAACGGTGTGTCGAATTCTATTCGACGCAACTCTGAATTTACATTTGCATTTCTTCAAGAAATTTTTGTTGCTTTCCCAGCAATAGTTTTTATTATAAATAATATTTATAAGATAATATGTGTGAATTAGGAAGCATCATCAAGGGGTTTAGAGAAGAGACTCCCCTTTGATTATTTGTAGTTCCACATTGAAGAATTAGTTTTCTCTTTCTCTACATTATCTCTTAAGAAGGGACCCTGAGTTTTCCTGCACATGAAACTCAAATATTAGAGGGTACCCAGGTTACCTTGGGCTCTTTGCTTTTACCATTATAAGGTGATATGAAAGAATAGAGTGGTCTTTCATTATACCCTTTTGGATGGTAGAAAATAGGTCTATCAAACCAATATTTATTATCTTGGTACTGTAAATCAGTATAATGTCTAATTATTTTTCCTTTGATTTTAGTCTTCTGAGTGTTGTTTATTGGTTTCTCTAAATGATTCTTGTCTAGAGTACTCTTCTCATTATTAAGATTCACCCTATTAAGTATAGTAATTTTATTAGGATGGTTGTTTTGTTATTTACACACTTGACTGTTGTCATTTATTTGATATTCACTAGGTCTAACAAATATTACTGGATTTTTCCAAGCTTGTTTGTTAGAGGTTGTTGTGCTAGTTAATGAATCTGCTCCTAGACAAAGATATCTAGATCTCATAGATAGATTATGTGTGATATCCTTTAGCTTTTGACTCCTCCCATTGAGTGGGTCCTCAAAGGTTTTTGCCTTTGTAAGCTCTTCTTTTAGAGTTGAATTCTCATTAGTTAATTTATTTATCTCTGTTTCTTTTTTATAAATCTGATTTCTTAATTCATAGTTAACATAATACATATTGTCTTTCTTAAGATCTTCCAATTCTTCTCTAACTATTTTAAGTTCTTTTGAGTTTTAAGATGATCCTGAAAAAATTCTTTAATGCAGATTTTAAAATTTTCAGAAGTAAAATCAAATTCTTCAAAAAGAGATACCAGATCTTCTTTAGTAGAATCTTCTAAAGCCATCAGACAGGCTTCTTCAACAGCAGTTTCTTCATCATTGTCAAATGAAGAGCTTGACTCAGATTCCGAGTTACATCAGGTTTCAGCTATAAAACATCTTCATTTCTTTTTGTTCTTCTTCCTGAAGGACTTCTTCTTGTGCTCTTTCTTGCTTCTTTTGTCCTTTTGATCTTCAGGACATTCAGGGGCAATGTGCCCTGGTTTTCTGCATGCAAAGAAGATTACTTCCTGCTTTGGAGTCTTATCAAACCTGGGTTTATTTAAGCTATGTTCCTTCCTTCTCGAGTCTTCAGTCTTGACCCATCTTCTAAATCTTCTATCCAAGAGATTGAACATCTCTTTTTCAGAAGTGGAAGGCTCTCCTTCAGCTGCCTTCAGTGTTATAGTCCTTTCTTTTGGAGTTGAGACTTTCTCCTTTGCTTTAGTCTCAGCTTTACTTTTCAGTAGCAGCTCATAGGACTTGAGCTTGTCATGTAAGACGTAAGTGGAGATTTCTCTGTGACATCTAGACTCTCTAATGGCTCAGATCCCTGAGTCTCAAGTGCTTGGGAACCACATGAAAAGTTTGTCATTTATCTCAGTTAGTGAGATCTCCTTATCCAGTCCCTTAAGCTCATTAATAATGATGTTGAATCTTTCATACATTTCAGCAACATTCTCTTCAGTTTTCTTTTGAAAGTTCTCATATTGGGATATGAGAAGGGACTTCCTGTTTTTTCTTTCATCTGAGTTGCCTTCAACCAATCTAGACAATGACTCCAAAATTTCCTTTGTTGATTGGCAGTCAGTCATCTTCTGGAATATGTCATCTGACATAGTTGACATTAGGATGTTCATAGCCTTTGCATCATAGGCTTTCACCTTCTTCTCAGCATAAGTTTATTCAGCTCTGGGGACAAGTTCTTGTGTCATAGTGTACCATCCCCCAAACGACTAGACCCTTAGGATGGTTTTATCATGACTAGGTCATGACAAAACCCTAGGATGCGCGAAGAGAACATAAGAGTTTAGGCTTGAGGTGAAAATCACCATGGTCTGCGGATAGTCATTTCCGGTTACCAAGCCTAGGGTTGGCTTTAGGGCATCATCGTGACCCATGAGCCCACCATGACATGACTAACCCAATAAGAGGGTCCCCTCGTAATACCCCAATTATCCAACCGTAGAAAGAAGGGGGTGTATTGAATATGGCGCTAGCGCTAGCACAGGCGCTAACGCTAGCGCTAGCACAGGCGCTAACACTAGCGCTAGCGCAGGCGCTAACACTAGCGCTAGCGCAGGCGCTAGTGGTAGCGCATGCGGTTGCCGAACTGACGAGCGTTATGTCATCGAGACGTTAGCGTTGGTGCTAGTACTAGTGTCGGCGGTAGCTCCACCGACGGGAGTCGGTCGGGACTCATTTTGGTGGCCAAATTCATGGCCAAGGGAGTCCAAAAGTCCTCCCAATTGATGGGGATTCATTCCCCCATCAACTAGCTAGGAGAATATTAAAGGGTTTTCCAACTCTTTTGGATGATGAATTGGGTGACCTTTGGGGATGGCCAAAATTTTCACCATGAATGGTGTTAGTGGAGGAATCCCAAGCTTCATCTCCTCCCCCACCAGGATTTGGTTCTATAAAAGGGCTCAAGGGGTGAAGGGAATGAGTTTCCCCCACTTTCCTAGAAGAACTTTCCTACCTAAGCACCTACCGGCATGGCACCCAAGAGCTCTCGGCCAACCATGGCGGGCCGGCGATCGGCACGACTACAAGCCACAATTCAGGTCCTTTTCTCTCATCTATTTCTTAGTGGATAGATCTCTTCATTTTGGCCGCTAGATTTGGGGCCAATTGGTCTTGGATCAGCATGGTCGGAAGCTTGTGCTCAAGCTTTTCTTCCCTTGTTTAAATTCCTGATTCCGGCCGCCTCCAGATGGCCAACCACCGTACATCGCCGGCCGCCACCTCAACGGAGGTGGTGGAGGCATTGGCTGACCGAGAGAGCATCTAGGTGGCCGGGAAATCACCTCCCAAGTTGCTACAGGACAGGCCAACTGTGGTCGTTGGCTGATTGGAGAAGATGAAGGGATGCCCTTCGATTGTGTTTTAAGATCTGTGCAAGTTTATGTAACAATATATTTGATACTCCTATTTCTGTTCCTTTACTGGCAGTATTTAGAAATAATTATAAAAAATACTTATATCCCTCTACTGGAAAAGTGATCTATACCAAACTTGTAGCCATGATGTCTACTTTAATTTAAAATTGATTCGAGTCGATTTGGCCCATTGGTTTGACTGCACCACTCAAAATTGTGCAACATGTACATAAGGTTGACCAAAGCTTGATTTGTGTGCCCCCATTAATCCAGACGTTCAAATGCTTTGAAATTTTGAGCATTGGTTATATTTACCCTTACCCTCAACATATCCAAAAATGGGAATTTTTGGAGAAACTTTTTCTATAGTTTTTGTAAAAATTTAACAATTCATGTAATAATTAATTATAGGGTCTAATGACATCAAAACCCTTCTAAATTTTGGTGGGTGGTCCTTAAGGTCATTTCATGTCTCTGGTAAAAATTTCATTCCATTTGGAATTGATTTGGTTGAGTAATTGAGTAACCCAAGACAGGTCAAACTAGGGGTATTTTAGATCAAAAGTGCACTTGATGGATTTGGGAGATCAACCCTCATCCCGCTGTTGTGAAACTTTGACCACTGACTTGATGTCATATAAAATACCCCCATAAGTTTTTTGGGTGGTTTAGGGTGGATGTGCCCTAGAACCCTAGTTCAAACCTTAGGGTTGTATGTTGAACCTATTGAAGGTCGTCATAGGGTCATATCTCATTGGATTGACTTGAAATTTGGTAGAGAGGTTAATAGGGTGGTGTAGAGCCCTAGGTAATTTATTTGGAATTTTTGGAGACTTTTATTCTCTCTGATTTAATGAAGAATCATTTAGAGCTCTTTCTTACTAGAAGGAATTACATATTCATATAGCTAGGATGTTTATGAAACTTTGGCAGTGAGTTTTTATTGATGATATTATTCTCTGATAATTTTGTCATGAATTTTGAAGTGTTATTTATGGTACTTCATTCATAACCCTAAATATGTGCCCTTGTTGTATAAAAATTAATTACGTGTTTAATACTCACTGAAAAATAATGAAAATTGGTCAGAGGACTTGTTAAAGCAAACAAATGATCTAGTAATTTTAGAATAATTTTTGGAGTTATTTATATGTGGTTCCCTTCACAAGGTGACCTTGGACATGTTTATTTAATTAATGGAATTATATGGTCAAATGGATTTAGAAAATTATGGAACTTCAACAGTGAACTTTTCTGACCATTTTGAATACCAGATAATTTTCTTGTAATTTTTGAATGTGGATTTTTGGTAATTCCTCTGTAAATTCTTGAATTTGATAAATTAGTTTATATTTTAATTAGAGGTCAAAATCTTTCTGGAAAATTGTGAAATTCGGGTTTGGCGGTTATTTTGTTGTTATCTAGTTGTACAAATTTTAGTGAAGTCATACCATGTTGGAAAACCATACTTGATGTACAAATCATAGGTTCCCTGATTTTGGAAAAATTATAATAATTACCATTATGTGAGAATTGAAGGTAGATGGTGTACTTAGTCTGGTTGAGAAGATTTGAGGTCATCAATGGGAGCATGTACGTTGAGTGTTCCTGATGAGCTAAGGGGCAAGATGGTGTTCGAGATTGACAAAAGATCGCATTTCCCTTGGAGCGGAATATAAAACACTTAGGGTTAACTCAAGTGAAATGGTAAAAGGGTATGTTCAAGGGTAGACATCAATATAAATAAGTTTCTTGGAAAGGGCGGTTTGGGCTATCATCCCATCGTACCTCCTAGTACCGTTGCGAGCCCCTCATAGGGTAGACCTCAGGAAGTCCAAGATTAACCCTAAATTATAGGAGAAAAACTGTTATGCAAGATTAACTCAATAATACACTCACACACACCCCGCTGTTGCGGGTGTTACCTTATTTGGCCGGATGAGCAGTAGGCTCAATGGACGTGGTTGCAGATGGGTTTGTTCGGCGAGCGGGTGGCTCAGAAGGTTGTTGCGACGGGCGGGTTAGCTGGGGAGCCTATGGCTCGGAGGTACACAGTAATCATATTGCTTGTGCATAAAGGTGGTGGGTTTTCGGTATAGACGGTCGTTCACACCGACGTCGATACGCTGACTCGACAAGTGTGGATTTGCACTTAGCCAAGAAAGTCTGGTGGTCCAGCCAGTAAGAGTACGCAGGCGCTTCGCGCTTTTGCGTTGAGGCGTACGATAGGTCTAGGTTAGGTAGTGTGAATACCAATTTAGAGGTGGGCGAGGCCCAACCCACCACTTCTGTTTGCCACTACGGAGGTATCCTGGGAGTCTTGCTAGCTCCAAAAAGGGGGAACTAATGGTCTGTGCGCATAGAGTCAAAGTGTGTGAGTTGCACTTGTGTGATCATAACATTACCTAGCATAACACTGCATGGCATAACATAAACACTGCATTTCAACCCCTACCCCTATCGTATAAATTAGTTATGGGACTTTTTATACGATAGACCTTGCTAAACGACCCCTTGGTCTATAGGTTTGTCTGGGCATTCCTATAAATTAATGGTTACTTTTCTATTATATGCCTGTTTTTACCTGCTTACTTTATTGTTCTTTACTTATTCTTTATCATGCTTACTTATTATTTACTACTTCAATTTTATATAAACACATGCGTAGTGATAGACACTCATGTAGCTACGACATGTCGCCTGCTTTGTTTTATACCTCTTGTTGTCCTCCGCTTCATCCTCCCGCTCGGTGCCTAGGGCCACTGGGGGATGGATGGGGGGAACGAGGCTTAGTCTTTTGACTAACGGTCAGTGGACCATATCATTTTAGGGGATTGAGGAGATGCAACACCACCAGAGGCCGGTGCAGATGGAGGCGAGCCAGTCTAGCACGGGAGCGCCAGTCACAGGATCCGTGAGTGTCTTCAATAGTTTTTTTGCTTCCACAAGTGATTCTGTAGCGAGGAAATGATGTACCGAGCATGAGCCCTTTCTATAACTACCTTTTATTTCAGTTATTATTTGTGTACATCTCCTTTTCATTATTATCTATATTTCATGTGATGTGGGTTTGAGCTTACTGATAGTGCATTATTTATAGTTATTTTTATATAGTATTTTAGTAGTAATTAATTAGTTTTTATATAATTTTAGTTTAATATATATCTAATTCGCTTTATTTTGTATTTTCAGGTAATCTGGGGCTGCTAATAGCAAATTCAAGCTCGCAGCCGTGTTTAGGAGAAATAAATGAACAAATCTGCAAAAAATCTCAAGTACACGCCCCAGGTCACGGGTGTGACCTGGGGGCGTGACTCCATGCCGAGTTGTCTTCCAGCTTCCAGAACACGCCGCCACATCAGATTAAAGTTGCATGCCCCCTGTCACGGGCGTGACAGCGGGGCGTGACCTTCAGGTCACGGGCGTGACCTTCAGGTCACGGCCGTGACTCGCCCAACAAGCATTCAATACAAGCAGTTTTCGCCGCCGAGCCATTCCAGCTTACACACCCTTAGTCACGGGCGTGACCAAGGGGCGTGACCTCTCCCGCAACTGCCAGATTAACTCCAGATCGCGTCGTTTCCTGCCGTTTCCTGACTCGGTCGAGACACGCCCTAGGTCACGGGCGTGACCTAGGCCGTGACCCGTCGAGATGATCAATTTTGGCGGTTTCTCTTCCCCAACGTTCCCGGGCTTTCAATACACAGTTACACAGCTTACACGCCCTTGGTCACGGGCATGACCAAGGGCGTGACTCGCCAATTTTCTGCCTATAAAAGCCAGCTCCTGCCAAAGTGATAGGAATCCAGTCCATGCTTCGATTGGATCATTCTTAGCTTAGTTTTCCTGCATTTTATTAGTCTAATTTTATTTATGCAGTTTACTTTTTGTCTTGCACTTTTTAATTCCTAGATTAGAATTTTATTTCTTGTAAGTGCTATTTCTTTTCTTAGAAATAAAATTGTTCTTCTTTTTAAATCATGTTTAACTAATTTTATAGCATTTGATCGGATGATTTCCTAAGCTTTTATATTTCGTAATCTTTTATTCATAGTTTGGATTTGGAAACTAAGATTTACCGTTGATTTGCAATTATTGGTTTCATATTTCTAGGGTATGATAATCAAGTTTGATCCGTATTTTAGTGTATCGAGAGATCCGTAAATACGGGTAGATCGCTCATCGGTAGAAAGAATTGTTTGCACTCCTCGAGAGAGGGTGATACATATCTTCCGGATTGGAGTCAAATCCAATAGTGGGGCTCACCGCATAAAGCAAGCTAAGGGGTTTCGACTGGCCGAGGGGTCTTAATCGATCAACCTAAGGTTAGGTGGTAGTTCTCTCGAGAGAGACTCTACCATATTTTGGGAACCTCCACGGTCAAGTTTTGTCTAAATTAATTTCTTATGAATTCTGTATTTACAAAATATTTTACTTAAGAAGGATTCTCGATCAAATGTTTTCGTTCTTTAATTATTTTCAAAGCCCTATTTTATTTCTGATAAAATAATAATAATTTGCGTGAGTAGAAGTACTCGACAGACCCGAGTTTTAATACGATCTTGATATTCTTTATATCTTATGCTATATTTCGATAGGTACACTTGCCTTAATCGAGTATAGATTGGAGAACACAAAATTTCTCTATCAAGTTTTTGGCGCCGTTGCCGGGGAATTATTTTTGTTGATATTTTGGAAGCGTGAATTTTATTAATTTTATCATTCTTTTTCTCTGCTCCCATTTTTTTTTTGCTTTTTCTTTTAAAAATTCCTTTCTATTAAGTGACGGTTGTGTAATTTTCTTTTTCAAAAAAAATTGATGTTATCGCAGTTGGCCGCAAAAGTTGCCGAGCTTCAACATAAGGTAGACCTTTTGGAAGCCGAACAAAGGCGCCAACTTATTTGTAATTTTTGTGATGCAAATCATTCTAGTGAGAAGTGTTATTCTTATTTTTATTCTCAAAATATTTTTGATCAAACTAATTTTTATCAAGATTATAATTCTTATGAAATTCCTTCTTGCTCCGATAATAATTATTCATGATGGCAAGATCACCCGGATAATTTACGGTGCATTGAAGAAATTTATTTTGATCAAAAATTTTCTTCCTCCACATTTTACCCACAAAATTCTTTTTCTTCTCTTAGTGATTCTCCGGATATTCCTATTCAAATTTGAATAGTTTTTCCCAAGAAGAAATAATATTTTATACCAAGAATTTATTAACATAATGGGTGAGCCGAGCGAAATAGAAGAAGAACATGATTCATCTTCTACTCCGCCCGACTCTATTCCACTTTTTCATGAATTTTTAAACCCACCACATAAATATTTTGGAATCAAAATTCATGAAAATTTTGTCGCCCATAAATTTACTTCCCTTGGTATTGATTTTTCAGATAAAAAAATTATTTTAGAAAATGAACAACCGATCCTTAATCATGAATTTTCACAAGAAACTCCTCCTTGTGAAAAAATTTCTGACTCGCTCAATCTTGATTCTTTTTATTCTAACGATTTTCATATAGAGGATGAGCCGTTGCAACCAAACGTCTTTACCGATCCATTTGCCGCTCATCTCCATGAATCCAAATTACCTAAGGTATGTATGGTAATTTGGATTCACAATTTCAAGCTAACGGACAACGAATGAATCAAGGCTATAGCGGAGGAGTCGTCGGGCATATTCACCTCAGCGTGAATTAAGGGAGTTGCATGTGCATTTTCAATTTAAATTTCCTTTTAGCTAACCCTTAATGTCTAGCTAAAAAATGGTAAACAAAGCGCTCTTGGGAGGCACCCCTTGCTTATCTTTATTTTTCTTGCACTTTACTTTTTCAGCATTTTATTTTTCCCTCCTACTTGGCTTATAAACATTGGGGACAATGTTTATTTTTAAGTATGAGGGAGTATTCTCCTATATTCAGTTTTTATTAAAAATAAAAAAAATAGAAAATCTTTTTCGAAAAATCGTAAAAAAATTGTTTTTCTTTATTTATTTTCAATTTTGTTATAACAAATTTACGAAATTCAAAAAAATGTTTTCATTTAAAATTTTAGGTCTTTGTGTGTTATTTTCTTTGTATGCAAATTAAAAATACCAAAAAATTATAAAATTAAAAATTTAATTTCTGCGAAAGGGTCGTGTTGGGCTTTCATCCCACAAAACCGCCTAGTACCTTGCGAGCCCGTCATTGGGTAGCCCTTGGGAAGTCCAAGAATATTAAAAAAAATTAATATAAAAAAATCAAAAAAATCTAATAAAATAAATTTTGTAATATTAAATTTCTCCAAACTTCATTTATGCAAAATTAATTTTAATTATGAGTTATCTTTATAGGCTTTTTAAGGAGTTTTCTTTTTATGAATTTTTAATCTTATATTTCTCTTCAAAATATGTTAGATTTAATTTTGAGATGAATTTGATTTAATGAGTTTTTCATTATCTTGATTTATTTAGAATATTTCTTAGTTTTATTTTCTCTTCTTAAAATATCATAATTCAATTTTGTAGAAATTGTGTTAAATATCTTTAGATTTTACTTATATTAACTTTAACTCATAGTTTCTTGAAGATTACTCAAATTGTTTTCTATGCTCTTAAAATATATCTTTGGAATTTTTGTAGCCTTTAAACCCTAGCCCTTCCCCTACCTTATTATTTAACCCTTTATTTGGCATAATTTTTTTTTGAAAAGATCATATGTTATGGAATGAGAAGATAAAATTCATCATTCCTAAACATATGCACCCAAATTAGTAAAATATTATATGGCATGGAGTTGATAGGATAAAATTCATCACCCCTAAACATATACATTTGGGATATAAAAAGAAGAAGAAATTTAAAAAAAGATGGAAATGAGAGGATAAAATTCATCATTTCCATATGCAAAGTAACTTCTTCAATGCCAACTTTACCCCAATTAGCCAAGTTTATTTGTTTATCCTAAGATATTTTTGAGAGAGCATAGTTAATATTTTATAGTTTTCTAAAAGTTTCTAATGATGTTTAAAGTTTCTATAATTTTAATCTTGGTTATTTTACTTAATTCAATGCAATTTTATTTATGAAGATTTAGTTAGAGAATTTTGAAACTAATATTTATTCTACTCATCTCAATTTATGAATTATAAATTATTTCTTATAAATCTGAATTTTAATTTCTTAACTTATTTTGACATGAGTTTTATAAGATTTGGAGTACATAATTAGAAGTAAATCTTTTTGGAAATGTCATATAATTTCTTCTCATACTTATAAATTAGTTTTTGCTCTAGAATAGCAAAAGATTAAGTATGAGGGTATTTGATAATGCATTATTTATAGTTATTTTTATATAGTATTTTAGTAGTAATTAATTAGTTTTTACATAATTTTAGTTTAATATATATCTAATTCGCTTTATTCTGTGTTTTCAAGTAATCTGGGGCTGCTAATAGCAAATTCAAGCTCACAGCCGTGTTTAGGAGAAATAATGGAACAAATCTGCAAAAAATCTCAAGTACATGCCCCAGGTCACGGGCGTGACCTGGGGGAGTGACTCCATGTCACGACCGTGACCCAGCCGAGTCGTCTTCCAGCTTCCAGAACACGCCGCCACATCAGATTAAAGTTGCACGCCCCATGTCACGGGCGTGACAGCGGGGCGTGACCTTCAGGTCACGGGCGTGACTCGCCCAACAAGCATTCAATACAAGCAGTTTTCGTCGCCGAGCCGTTCCAGCTTACACGCCCTTGGTCACGGGCATGACCAAGGGGCGTGACCTCTCCTACAACTGCCAGATTAACTCCAGATCGTGCCGTTTCTTGCCATTTCCTAACTCGGTCGAGACACGCCCTAGGTCATGGGCGTGACCTAGGCCGTGACCCGTCGAGATGATCAATTTTGGCGGTTTCTCTACCCCAACGTTCCCGGGCTTTTAATACGCAATTACGCTGCTTACACGCACTTGGTCACGGGCGTGACTCGCCAATTTTTTGCCTATAAAAGCCAGCTCCTGCCAAAGTGATAGGAATCCAGTCCATGCTTCGATTGGATCATTCTTAGCTTAGTTTTCCTGCATTTAATTAGTCTAATTTTATTTATGCAGTTTACTTTTTGTCTTGCACTTTTTAATTCCTATATTAGAATTTTATTTCTTGTAAGTGTTATTTCTTTTCTTAGAAATAAAATTGTTCTTCTTTTTAAATCATGTTTAACTAATTTTATAGCATTTGATCGGATGATTTCCTAAGCTTTTGTATTTCGTAATCTTTTATTCATAGTTTGGATTTGGAAACTAAGATTTACCGTTGATTTGCAATTATTGGTTTCATATTTCTAGGGTATGATAATCAAGTTTGATCCGTATTTTAGTGTATCGAGAGATCCGTAAATACGGGTAGATCGCTCATCGGTAGAAAGAATTGTTTGCACTCCTAGAGAGAGGGTGACACAAATTTTCCTGATTGGAGTCAAATCCAATAGTGGGGCTCACCGCATAAAACAAGCTTAGGGGTTTCGACTGGCCGAGGGGCTTAATCGATCAACCTAAGGTTAGGTGGTAGTTCTCTCGAGAGAGGCTCTACCATATTTTGGGAACCTCCACGGTCAAGTTTTGTCTAAACCAATTTCTTATGAATTCTAGATTTACGAAATATTTTACTTAAGAAGGATTCCCGATCAAATGTTTTCGTTCTTTAATTATTTTCAAAGCCCTATTTTATTTCCGATAAAATAATAATAATTTGCGTGAGTAGAAGTACTCGACAGACCCGTGTTTTAATACGACCTTGATATTCTTTATATCCTATGCTATATTTCGATAGGTACACTTGCCTTAATCTAGTATAGATTGGAGAACACAAAATTTCTCTATCACTTACTTTTGTTTTATTTGTACTTTTCTTCTTCTGTGATCGATATGGCCGGCAGGATCAGCGTTTTGCAGTGGCGTTATTCCCGAGTGTTGGTGTCACCGCAAAGCGGCGGTTCTGGGCATAAGACCCAGTTTTGTAGAGAAAAAAATGGGGTCTTACACACAGTCCCAGTTGCATCTTTTCTGTATAGGATTGGAGGACCTGACAAAATAACATCAAAAATTTTCTCATCAATGGAATTCATATACAACTTTATTTTGGCCTTCCAGAGTGTAAACATATTCAGATTACACACTGGTGGTCTAGTGGATGCATAGTCTTTAGAACTCATTCTTCTAAAAATATTTTAGAATATAAAGATTTGAGTAAAAGGATCTTTTGATCAAAGGTTTTAAACTTTTTATGATCAACCTCGCTCTGATATCAATTGAAAGTGCACAATGACTCCTCTAGTATTCTCTAGAGGGGGCATGTGTGAATAGAGTTTTAGAACTTTTCTATTAAATGTGCACAAAATAATAATAGTTCTAACTATTATACATTCAGAATTACAACCAGAATAAATTAAACAGAGAATAATAAAATAAATATCCGACAACACAGAAAATTCACAGCATAGATGAGATAAGATCTATAGTGGTTCCCCAAAATAAGGGTACTCCACTCTCATACCACTTTGGTAGGAATACACTATCTAGTGCCTGAGTCTTTTGATAAGGAGACTCTTAGAACTAGGATCTGAATCTTTTGTTAAGGAGACTCTTAGAACCAAGACTAGATATTTTGATAAGGAAATCTTGAACCAAAACTAGATCTTTTGATAAGGAGATCTTGAACCACTAAATCCTTTGAAGAGGAATTCTTAGGACTCTTTACTCAGTTTTACAAAAAGTAGAAGATAGAGTAAAGAAATGTCACGACCCATCTCGACAAAAGTCAAAGTGCGCTTCGGGGCAGGCCGTGATGCCACAGGCATGGACGAAAAGAAATCCATGCCTGCTAGGGCGGAAGCAGAAGTACTACAAATAGTTTTAAAATAATTACATTTAAGTAAAACAGATTGATTTATTGCGCAAGCATTAAAATGTGAGTTTGAAATAGGTGCACATGCATTTTGCAGAAGAACTTAAGATATAAGTTTTGGAACAGAAATTTTTGCAGTGATCATTGCAGATGAATGAACATGCAAAACATGTCAAATTCTAGTACATATAATATTTAGTCTAGCATTTGTCCATGAAACAGGAGAAAATGGTTGATCGTAATTATTACATAACAGAACTATCCGACAGTAAAAGAAATAAAACACAAACACAAAACCTGAAGCTTGGCGCAGATCGGGTCAGGAAGCAGGCGGCGCAGGCACGAACGCTAAGACAAATCCAAATAGAAGGAAAATGCCTCAGAACATGAAATACACAAGAGCAAAGCAAAATAAAATACGAGCAGGAAAACAGAATATTTGTGTACCGCTTTTCATGAAGCAGAACTAACAAGACAGACAAGCAAGTGAGGCAAGCAGAAATATCTAGAATTTATTAAACTAGTCCGAAGTAAAACATGAAAAGATGATTCATGTAATAACATAAGTTGTACAAGTGAAAGTGTAGGTGCTTTTGTTTGACGCGCGGGATTCATGATTCAGACAGATTCAAGTACGGATTCAAGAGATTTAGAAATTTATGCTCGCTATGACCGGTCCTTTGTTCCTATTAGGGATTCAAGAGGGAACCCAAGTCAAGGAGTTGTGTCAATTAAACCCTACCTGTCAATGTTAACTTACGTTATTAATGACTTGGTGCAGGATTTCGTGGATTATATCATATCAAGACATGTAACCAAATACTGATTCAGATATACAAGAACAGATTTTAGAAACGTGAAACGGAAGGAATCAAGTTATAAAACGTTATTTAACCAAGTCTTGCAAGCAAACCTAAGGAGCAAGAGGAGTTGATGACACCCAAAGTAGAGAGTTTTGAATCTTGCGAGTCCGAGAGGTTAAGGATTTTATTAACAAGAAGATTATTCAAGCAAAATGCGCAGGAGCAAGTTTGACATGCATCGATTCCGGGATAACTAGTACTCATTTACATTAAGTCATTTTATGGCGCGATTAACTCCCAAATAAGATGTGTACGATACGAGCATGATAGAAAAATATAGATCATATATTTGCTAACCAGAATCATTACTATTATTATCATAATGTTTGCTACTCATGCTCAACAACCTATCATTCCTCGAATTATTCAACAATTAAGAAAGTCATTCATCTAGGTGACTATCCAATAAAAATCATCCATGTTCACAACTCGTGTCATTCCAAACGTGTGGAACCTCAAATACTAACAAGTCAAATAAGGCATTCAAGATCTAGGCTTATATGATGAAACATGCATTCAAAACTGAAACATAAAATAATAAGAACGGGTTGGGCTAAATAAAATTCAATGTTTGCAAGAGAGAGGGATCTCTACTTGCCTTAAATGAGGCTAAAACTGATGGCGGCGGCGAAGCGGCGCAAGCGAAAACAGAAATCATAATCCGAACCTGATCAAGCACAATGAAAGCAATGCAGCATAAATTATTATGCTAACACATGCATTCTACGACGCGAAAATTAAACAAAGAGGGTTTAGGAAATTACCTCCCTCAATAGCGAGGAGAGATGAGATTACCACGCGGAAAAATCAGAATTTGGCGGCGCTTAAGCTTGGAGAAAGCCTAAATCGGAGAGGGCTCGAGCAATCCTGATGATAGCTTCGAGGAGCGGTGCCAGAAATCAAGACCAAATCAGGATTAGATGATCATAAGGGGGCAAAGATCTGGAATCACAACAAATTTGCAAATTAGGGCAAATCGAAATAGAGGCGAAGGAGGAGGAATCTTACCCAAAGGAAGACAAGATCTTGCTCAAGGAGTCGAATCCGATTCCAAAATCTGAGAGTAGGAGGGTTCGAGCAAAACCCTAAGCGGAAACGGAGAAGAAGAGGGTTGTCGGCCTTTAGAGGAGGGATGTTGTTGGCGGCTAGAGAGTTGCTCCCCACGAGAAGGAGGAGAGGCCATGATGCTGGTGGGGAGACGCTGCCCTAGCTGAGGTGGCTACTGGCCCCTTGGAGGAGAGGGAGTGTTGGAGGGGAGGGGGAGAACTGTCGTCCTTGAGACAGGAGAAGGAGCCGACTATGGCAGGAGGAGGAGCTGTCGGGCTTACAGGAGGGAGCATCGACGGCCACTGCAGGAGGAGGCGCAGGAGCAAGGCTGCTAACAGGAAGGAGGCGGAAGGGGTGGCATCCACGGCTGGAGGAGACGTCGGCGAGCAGGGAGGCAGAAGGCGCACGCGGGAGCACCGAATGGGAGACGAGGGGCGCGCGAGACAGGGCTGCGGGAGCCCTAGCCGAATGGATACGGGATTAAATCGGGGGGGGCTGCTCGGGATTTAACAGAGGAGCGCTTGGGCTGCTGCTAGACAAATCAATTATAACCTTTCCTTATAATTAAAATAACTAGGGTTTGTTACATTCTCCCCCACTTAGGAAGTTTCGTCCCAAAACTTCCTGAGGATTTCCTGAATGGGGCCTCTCATGGCGAAGATTCAGATGCCATTTATTCCAAACAAGGTATGCAAATCAAGGCATGAAAGCCAATTATGAACATAGCAAAATGAGAAGAGAACAAGTTCAGAGACTTACCCAAATCAAGAGAAAATTTGTGGATACTTGCTTCGCATATCAAATTCAAGTTCTCGAGAGAATTATTCAAACTTTTCATGCATTCAAAACACATTTATCATAAGGATGATTTTTTTTTTCTTTCGAAGCTTGCGTACTTGATACTCTACGATCTTAGCGGGTATGGCAAGGTACGAAGGATTGGATCCAGGGAACACACGAATTGCTTCACTTGGCTCAAAATTGAGAGGTAAGACTCAATAATTCGGGAGCAAAGAATCTTTGCATGAAGGGGTAACTTACTTGCGATGTTGACGCTTAAGAGCTAACCAAAAGAGGATATTGGAGAATCAGATGAGATCGTTAGACAAGCAAAACAGGAAGCACTGATTACGTATACCGGAGATTTGAACTAGAGATTCTAACAAATTTCCTACTGTCAGGTACATAAATTATGTAATAATTACAGCATTTTCATTGGACAACTCTAGGTAATGATCATGAAAGTGCAACCATAATATCGTGTGCGATGTCAAGCAAATAGTAAATCCACGCGTGTGCAATCATTATTGTTGTTCTTGGCTTCACACTGGTGCAATGATTTATGATATGAATGCAATGAATGGATACACATGCCACGTTAAGCGCCCATATCACTTAACATGTCATGCATATTATGATTCTAATGCCAACGCACTTGAAAATATTAAACCGCCCATACAATTTAATATTCGCAAGCGGTGAATATCCTTAGTGGAAATTCATATGCACAAAAATATTAAGTTTGCCCATAACCCCTTAACATTCGTGTGCATACTACTCATGCTTATGAGTGTAGTGTGTGTGTGTTTCGGCCACGAACAACAGATAATGATAAGATGTGTGAAGTAATGATGCATGTATATATATTTATATAATAAGATTCAAAATATGAAATAGTTATAAAATATTTTATCTTTAGAGCCTAACCTAGCTCTGATACCAACTGTCACGACCCGTCTCGACAAAAGTCAAAGTGCGCTTCGGGGCGGGCTGTGATGCCACGGGCATGGGCAAAAAGAAATGCATGCCTGCTAATGTGGAAGCAGAAGTACTGCAAATAGTTTTAAAATAGTTACTTTTAAGTAAAACAGATTGATTTATTGTGGAAGCTTTAATTGTGAGTTTGAAACAGGTGCACATGCATTTTGCAGAAGAACTTAAGATACAAGTTTTGGAACAGAAATTTATGCAGTGATCATCGTAGATGAATGAACATGCAAAACATGTCAAATGCTAGTACATATAATGTTTAGCCTAGCATTTGTCCATGAAACATGAGAAAATGGATGATCGTAATTATTACATAACAGAACTATCCGTCAGTAAAAGAAATGAAACACAAACACAAAACCTGAAGCTTGATGCAGATCGGCTCAGGAAGTAGGTGGCGCAGGCACGAACGCTAAGGCAAATCCAAACAGAAGGAAAATGCCTCAGAACATGAAATACACAAGAGCAAAGCAAAATAAAATACGAGCAGGAGAAACAGAATATTTGTGTACCGCTTTTCATTAAGCAGAGCTAACAAGACATGCAAGCAAGTGAGGCAAGCAGAAATATCTAGAATTTATTAAACTAGTCCGAAGTAAAACATGAAAGGATGATTCATGTAATAACATAAGTTGTACAAGTGAAAGTGTAGGTGTTTTTGTTTGACGCGCATGATTCATGATTCAGACAGATTCCAGTACTGATTTAAGAGATTCAGAAATTTATGCTCGTTATGACCGGTCCTTTGTTCTCATTAGGGATTCAAGAGGGAACACAAGTTAAGGAGTTGTGTCAATTAAACCCTACCTTTCAATGTTAACTTACATTATTAATGACTTAGTGCAGGATTTCATGGATTCTATCATATCAAGACATGTAACCAAATACTGATTCAGATATACAAGAGCAGATTTTATAAATGTGAAATGGGAGGAATCAAGTTATAGAACGTTATTTAACCAAGTCTTGCGTTTAAGCATACCTAAGGAGCAAGAGGAGCTGATGACACCCAAAGTAGAGAGTTTTGAATCTTGCGAGTCCGAGAGGCTAAGGATTTTATTAACAAGAAGATTATTCAAGCAAAATACGCAGGAGCAAGTTTGACATGCATGCTTCGATTCCGGGATAACCAGTACTCATTTACATTAAGTCATTTTATGGCGCGATTAACTCCCAAATAAGATGTGTACGATACGAGCATGATAGAAAAATACAGATCTTATATTTGCTAACCAGAAATCATTACAATTATTATCATGACGTTTGCTACTCATGCTCAATAACCTATCATTCCTCAAATTATTCAACATTTAAGAAAGTCATTCATCTAGGTGACTATCCAATAAAAATCATCCATGTTCACAACTCGTGTTATTCCAAACGTGTGGAACCGCAAATACTAACAAGTCAAATCAGGCATTCAAGATCTAGGCTTATATGACGAAACATGCATTCAAAAGTGAAACCTAAAATAATAAGAACAGGTCAGGCTAAATAAAATTCAATGTTTGCGAGAGAGGGATCTTTACTTGCCTTAAATGAGGCTAAAACTGATGGCGGCGGCGAAGCGGCCCAAGCAAAAATAGAAATCATAATCCGAACCTGATCAAGCACAACGAAAGCGATGCAGCATAAATTATTACGCTAACACATGCATTCTACTTCACGGAAATTAAATAAAGAGGGTTTAGGAAATTACCTCCCTCAAATGCAAGGGGAGATGAGATTACCACGCGGAAAAATTAGAATTTGGCGGCGCTTAAGCTTGGAGAAAGCCTAAATCGGAGAGGGCTCGAGCAATCCTTTTAATAGCTTCGAGGAGCGGTGCCGGAAATCAATACCCAATCGGGATTAGATGATCACAAGGGGGCAAAGATCTGGAATCACAACAAATACGCAAATTAAGGCAAATCGAAATAGAGGCGAAGGAGGAGGAATCTTACGCAAAGGAAGACAAGATCTTGCTCAGGGAGTTGAGTCCGAGTCCAAAATCCGAGAGGAGGAGGGTTCGGGCAAAACCCTAAGCGGAAACAGAGAAGAAGAGGGTTGTCGGCCTTTAGAGGAGGGATGTTGCTGGCGGCTAGAGAGTTGCTGCCCACGATAAGGAGGAGAGGCCATGCTGCTATGGGGGGAGATGCTGCCCTAGCTGAGGTGGTTGTCGGCCCCTTGGAGGAGAGGGAGTGTTGGAGGGGAGGGGGAGAACTGTCGGCCTTGAGACAGGAGGAGAAGGAGTCGGACATGGCAGGAGCAGGAGCTGTCAGGCTTGTAGGAGGGAGCATCGACGACCACTGCAGGAGGAGGCGCAGGAGGAAGGCTGCTAACAGGAAGGAGGCGCAAGAGGCGGCGGCCACGGCTGGAGGAGACGCCGACGAGAAGGGAGGAAGAAGGCGCACGCAGGAGCACCGAATGGGAGACAGGGGGCGCGCGCGAGACAGGGCTGTGGGAGCCCTAGCCGAACGGATACGGGATTAAATGGGGGGCTGCTCAGGATTTAACAGGGGAGGGCTTGGGCTGTGGCTAGACAAATCAATTATAACCTTTCCTTATAATTAAAATAAATAGGGGTTGTTACAAGAAAAAAGAAGATGATGAAGATTGTTCTTCTGTGGATGAATCCTCTTGCTGCAATCAATGAGGATTAATGCATTAAGTGTTTTTTTGGATCTTTACTTCAAAGAATGAATCCTTGCTTGAGAAATATGATATTATGAGAGCTCTCCAGTTTATGATCTCTGTATAATTTGTATGTTTTTTGCAAAGATAGAAAGAAGAAGAAGAAGCCTTTTGTATATTATCCAGTACAGAGATCTGTTGACTCTTTTCTGTAGGAGAGAGTTTGAGAAGAAGAGACAGAATAATTGTTATGCTCTTTCTTTTGAATTATGTATACTTATTCTTCAGTCGAATGGAGATGAATAACTTCCCTCTTCTATTCTTTCTCTAGTTGGAATGTCCAAGAGGTAGTATTGTTTTCTTTCTATTTGTGTCGACAGACCGTCAAACTCCTTTTGAATAATTTCCAAATATATCATTATTGAATCTCTGGAATTCTCCTTTCTCTTCTTGTTCATGTATGACTCGTTAGAATTCAAATAACTTCCATTTATAACTTCTGAATAAATGTCAGAATCGATTCTAAGAAGTTTTCCGAATCTGTGATTGTATTCGACGTTGCGTTGAATAACTTTTCCTTCTTATCGATGCACCTCTGAGTTCAATTAGAAGCAACTTCGAATTCTTCCTCAGCTTTGAACTGAACTCTATAGTCGACATTGCATCAATTCCTTATCGACGTATCCATCGAGATGAAGACATAGACATTGAACTCTGACTTCTGCGTTGAATACATTTCGAATTTTTGTCGACATCAAATGTTGCTTTGACTGACTTGGGCTTCTGCGTCGAATACAATTCGACGTGACATCGATTACCAGTCTGAGTTATCTTTACTTATATTCGAAGTTACTTCGACTTGCAGCCGAAGCTGCGTCGACTTCTTTTCGACGAAGAATTAACTAAACTGAATTTTGCACTCTTTTTGACTGGATTTTGACACTCTAATGTGAGTGTGACATCCTATGATATCTAATTACCATATTACCCTCACTATACAATATGAGTAATGAATCCTAGATGATGAAATCACTTTTATATAATTTGTAAGATAAATCAAAAAGATGTTTTTCCCAACAATCTACTCTTATTTATCTTAACAAATTTTAAATTTTTTAAGTGATTTAAATCATATTGAACAATAAAGCAGAGTACATAAAAACATATTATAACAAAATGATAGCATAAACTAAAATGGTATGAAAATTTCTGATTAACAGATATGATTGACATCAGAATTGTATCTCAGATAATGATACCATAATTGTTCATTTTCTTCTCACCTAGATGTTACTGGTTTTTGAGAGAAGCTTTTCTTTTCCTTGAGAAGACCTGTGTTGGCACATTTCTTGGTGGAAATATGAGAGGCTCCTCCTCCTCCTCAGCAGCTTTATCATCATTTTTGTGAAGCTCCTCCTGAAGTGATGCAACATCTTCAGCAATATGGACAACTTCTTGAGCAATTGTAGTGACATCCTTGATGATCTGCTCATCAGCTATGAGGAGATCCCCCTGGGTTGATGTAGGCACCTCCCACTGGATTTATACAGGCCTTTCCTGATCTGCAATAATCTCAATCTCCTCCTCTTGAACAGTCATTTCTTTCTCAGCAACAGTCTCCCCTTCTTGAGCAGACACTTCCTTCTTTTGTGTAGTTTCCCCTTCTTGGGCAGGCTCTTCCTCCTCTAGAATAGTATCCCCCTTCTAGATCTTGCTGACAAGTAAGGTTAAGAAAGATCTTGTGATCTTTGAGGATGACATCAATGTACGGATTGCCTGGATTAATTCCTTTGATTCATTTAGTTCAGTTTCCATCTGGGAATATTTCCTTTGAAGCTTTCTTGACTGAGTATGTAGTAGGTCAGAAAAAGTCCCTGTGGCCAGTCCCACTACTTTAGAGATTGCTTGATCAATATCAAAATGAGGAATATTATGAGAAGTAGAAGGTGTATCAATAGGAGGTGTTGATTGAGGATGATCTTGTGCCTTTGGAGCATACAAGATGACTGTGAGATTATCTTCTGAGGTTGTGGTAGATTGTGGTTGTTGTAGAGAGGAGATCTATGCTGGATGTTCAGCTGTTGTATCTGGTATGACTGTCTCCTGTTCTTGTGCTGGATGTTCAGCTATGGTATCTGGTATGATTATTTCCTGATCTTGAGTAGCTGGAGATGAATGAGGAGAGGGTGGAACTTGACCAGATTTCAGAATTTGGCTGGTCCATTTGGAGAAGATCCCTATGTTTATCATTTTTCCAGGAGGAATGAACACTCCTTTGGATCTGCACACCATTGGATAATGGTGATATTGGACTTGACTCATAATCCTCATGTATGCATTTTCCTTGTGGGCATACTTGTGACCAATCAGTTTGAGAAGGCACCTCCCCCAGTGGATTCTCTTGTTGAGAACCAATGGTCTCATTATCTACAGTTGTTGTTTGGGAATTACATCATGAGGAGAAATTTTACATAGTAGGACTTTGCCTACTATGCCTGCCAAGAACTTATATTCTTCTAAAAAATCATTCTTCTTTAGGTTAATTGTTTTGCCTTTGTTGAAATTCATGATTTGCAGTGCTTGCTGGGTTTTTGCCGCCGTTAGTTCAGATGAGTCATCACCTACTGGTAGATCGAAGGTGAGACTTAATATCTCCTCAGTGATGTGGATATTATGGTCAGAAATTCTTCCTTGGAGAGACCCATCCTCTCCAATATGAATGTTGACTTTCAATTCGACCAATTCAACATCATATATCTTCCCTCTTGTCGAAATCAATTTCCTGAGTCCTGCAGTTTGAAATAAATGCAAGATTCCCTTGAAGTTTTTTGTCGCTGCATTGAACAAGTCGATGTCAACATCGAATCTTGAGATCACATTTAGAGGGGCCATTGATTATTATTGCAGTACCTGCAAAAATAAGACTAGAAAGAGAGAAAGAAATGGGAGCAAGAACACATGAAAGCAAGAGAGCAAGAGAGAGAAAATTTGAAAGCGTAAGATAATCTAACGTCTGAGTTGCTTAAAAGAAGGTGGTTCATCATAGCTTAGTGTTTTAATCGAAGCAACGTCGAATATAAATAAATTCGATGTGCCAAAATAAGTCGAGTGGTAATAGACGTGCCTTCAAATTTATGTAGCAACTATTAAGTCAACGCATGCGTTGATATGAATTCGACGTTACGTCGAGTACTATTCAAATTAACTATCCATAGCAGCTCTCGAAGCTGGAGTCGAGTAGAAATCAATGGTGCGTCGAATTTTATTTGACGCAGCTCTGAATTTACATTTGCATTTCTTCAAGAAATTTTTGATGATTTTCCCAGCAATAGTTTTTGGATGATTTTCCCAGCAATAGTTTTTATTAAAAATAGCATTTATAAGATAATATGTGTAAATTAGAAAGCATCATCAAGGGGTTTAGAGAAGAGATCACCCCTTTGATAATTTGTAGTTCCACATTGAAAATTTAGTTTTCCCTTTCTTTACATTATCTCTGAGGAAGGGACCCTGAGTTTTCCTGCACATGAAACTCAAACATTAGAGGGTACCCAGGTTACCATGAGCCCTTTGCTTTTACCATTATACGGTGATATGAAAGAATAGAGTGGTCTTTCATTATACCCTTTGGGATGGTAGAAAATAGGTCTATCAAACCAATATTTATTATCTTGGTACTGTAAATCAGTAGAATTTCTAATGATTTCTCTTTTGATTTTATCCCTTTGAGTGTTGTTTATTGGTTTCTCTGAATGATTCTTGTCTAAAGTTCTTTTCTCATTATTAAGATTCACCATATTAAGTATTGTAATTTTATCATGATGGTTATTTTGTTCTTTATACGCTTGACTGTTGTCATTTATTTGATATTCACTAGGTCTAACAAATATTACTGGATTTTTCTAGGCTATTTTGCTAGAGGTTACTGTGCTAGTTAATGAATCTGCTCCTAGACCAAGATATCTAGATCTCATAGAGAGATATGTGTGATATCCTTTATCTTTTGACTCCTCCTATTGAGTGAGTCCTCAAAGGCTTTTGCCTTTGTAAGCTCTTCTTTTAGAGTTGAATTCTCATTAGTTAATTTATCTATCCCTGTTTCTTTTTTTATAAATCTAATTTCTTAATTCATAGTTAACAAAATACATATTGTCTTTCTTAAGATCTTCTAATTCTTCTCTAACTATTTTAAGTTCTTTTTGAGTTTTAAGATGATCCTGACAAAATTCTTTAAAGCAGATTTTAAAATCTTCTGAAGTAAAATCAAATCATCAAAAAGAGATATTTGATCTTCTTCAGTGGAATCTTCTAAAGCCATCAAATAAGCTTTTTTAGCAGCAGTTTCTTCATCACTGTCAGAGTAAGAGCTTGACTCAAATTCTGAGTCAATTCAAGTTTTAGCTATGAAACCTCTTCCTTTCTTTTTGTCCTTCTTCCCGAAGGACTTCTTCTTGTGCTCTTTCTTGCTGCTTTGTCCTTTTGATCTTCAGGACATTCATGGGCAATGCAATATGGTTTTCTGCATGCAAAGCAGATTACTTCCTGCTTTGGAGCCTTATCAAACCTGGGTTTATGTAAGCTCCTTTCCTTCTTTCTTGAGTCTTCAGTCTTGACCTATCTTTTAAATCTTCTGGCCAAGAGGTTGAACTTCTCTTCTTCAGAAGTGGAAGGCTCTCCTTCAGCTGCCTTCAATGTTATAGTCCTTTCTTTTGGAGTTGAGACTTTCTCCTTTCCTTCAATCTCAGCTATGCTTTTCAGTAGCAGCTCATAGGACTTGAGCTTGTTAAGTAAGGCATCAGTGGAGACTACTATGTGGCATCTGGACTCTCTAATGGCCCAGATACTTGAGTCTCAAGTGCTTAGGAAGCACATGAGAAGCTTGACATTGATCTCAGTTAATGAGATCTTCTTATCCAGTCCCATAAGCTCATTAATAATGATGTTGAATCTTTCATACATTTAAGCAAAATTCCTTTCAGCTTTCTTTTGAAAGTTCTCATATTGGGATATGATAAGAGACGTACTATCCTTTCTTTCGTCTGAGCTGCCTTCAACCAATCTGGACAATGACTCCCAAATTTCCTTTGATGATTGGCAGTCAGCCACCTTTTGGAATATGTCATCTGTCATAGTTGACACCAGGATGTTCATAACATTTGCATCATAGACTTTCACCTTCTTCTCAGCATTTGTCCATTCAGCTATGTGGACAAGTTCTTGTATCATAGTACCAATTGCATCTTTTCTATGTGGGATTGGAGGACCTGACAAAATAACATCAAAGATATCCTCATCAATGGTGTTGAAGCCAGGAAAATCCCGACCTCAAGATTCGGACCGATGCAGCCGGAGGCTACTCGCCCAACAGTCCAACGAGACGACTAAGCTGGCGACTACTGAAGAGATAGAAGAGCAACACACAAGACCCCAGGTGCTGCGGCAGGGAGGTCCCACCACGTACCCAGAAGCTCCGAAGAGACTTCCCCTCCAAGACCAAAGAATGGCCGAGCAAGGTACGAGGAAGGCACCGACTTGGCTAGTACCGGGAGTAGCGACCAAGTGCGACAGATGCTAGAATGCAAGAGCAGGGTTTCGAAAGCTCAAGTCCAGGTGCCAATCCAAGTACCCCTGGGGTCCTATTTATAGGAAAACCAAGGGGTAGGGGGGTTTTTATAGCCCAGCCCCTGCCCGATGACTAGCGATATTGAGGCGATCTCCCCGGGCAAATGGGCGAGTATAACCTATGGTCGCCCACCTTTTGGCGAGTATCCGGGCTACTCGCACGAGTGCACCCCTACTCGCCTAGGTTGTCTTCTGCTCTTACGCTTGTCTGCCGTGTTGACCTCTTTGACTTTGACTTCTGCCTACGTGGCCTTGGGGGGTCCACCCTCGGAGAATGAGGGTTGTACACAATCCCCGCTCTTTGCGAGTAACGTAGTTGCTCGGAAAGAATCATCCAACCCTTATTCGACGAGCTGTCGTCTGGGCGAGTATCAGTGTGTAGTCGGCATCCCGCTGTTTTGACTCCCCAGCCCTATATATAGAGGGGGAGGGGTCTCTGACGCCAAGGTTTCTTTGGTTCTCGCTTCAAGATGTCGATGAGTATTGCCGAGGAAGCTGCTGCGGATTTGGCCGAGCTTGCCAGTTTGCTGCCGCCGTTGCGGAAGCCTGCTCGCGATGTTGAGCTCGAAGACTTCCTCGCTTCCCGGAAGAGGAAGCGCCTGGAGAAGAAGAAGGAAAAGAAGAGCAAGAAGAAGCAGAAGAATGTCGTCGCCCCTGAGAATGTCGCTGATTCTCAGGTCGGCACTACCCAGCAGGTACTCGCCGACTTGGGTCTCGGCCAGTCAGGTGGCTCGCCTGCTCCTGATCCTCCTTCGCCGAATACTGCTCCAGAGGCGAGCACTGCGAGGATCTCGGCTCAAGATCCGGTTGAAGTTACTCCTGCGCAAAGTGAGAGTTACCTACTCGCCACTTTTATTAGTCGCCCAAATGTCGGCTGGTCTCTGACGTTTTCTGTATTATTTCGCAGATATGCTTCTCGCCGATGCTCGGCAGGAGCCTCTGAACGTCGTTCCCCTACGATCCTCGCCTATGGTCCTGAACACGGCCGGGGGAGGAACTCGCCAGGGCGGATCGGTGCGAATCCTTCATAGCTCTGCGGTAGACAAGAGGCCGATGAGCGAGCAGAGGACTCCTTCAGCGAGCAATCCTCTTCAGCCGCCACCGCCTTTGCAGCGACCTGAGGTGGCGAGTAGCTCGCAACTACCTGCGGACCAACTTCCTCCACCTCCTCCGTTTCCTCCTCCGGCCGACATGCAAGATGATCGCCGCCTCCTGTCTTCTTTGGCTCCTACCGCTCATCCGGCTGGATCCTCGCGTCGAGGTGGGATGGCGGGATCTTCTGGTTTCTTCGCTCCAGAGGGGGAGGGCGACCAGTGGATGGTCGCGGTCGGGGTGATGCGCCCTCCAGCAGGGAGCACATCGGCGGTTCACATTCGAACCGGCGAGATGGCATTCGTCGCAGTTCGTCCCCGCATCGGGGAAGGAGCTCTCCTCGTCGACCATCTCGGAGTCCTCGCCGCGATTCGCGGAGTGAGGCCTATCGGCCTGGTAAGTGGAGTCGCTGCTTTTTCGAGTATCTTCTAGGAAGAGTCTTCTCGCTACTCGTCACTAAGATTTTGCTTCCATGTCTTTTCCTGCAGCTCGCGCCCCTACCCCTATCGGGGATCTGGTCGACGCCGTCGGGCTTCCTTCTCGCGAGTATCAGGAGAGGGCTACTCGCGCCATCCTGGATTTGGAGGCGAAGTTGGAGCGGCTGGCGATCAGCGAGTCTCATCGGCGTCTAACCGCGGTTGAAGCGCGAATAGAGCTCTTGGCGGCTGCTGACTCCCAGCGTCGTCTGACCGAGCTGGAGGTCCGAGCATTACGGCTGGAAGAGTTAGAAACTCGCCTGGCTAGTGTAGAATCTCGCCTTCAGCCTGTCGGCGAGCTGGAGCGCCGGGTGGGCAGGATGGATCATCGCCAGCAGCTGCATCATGACGAGCTGGTGGGGATGCGCGCGAGCATGGGCTCCGTAGGTCGCCTGGCGAGGATGGAGGAACAGCTGCGACAAGGCGAGGATGCGATGTCCGTGGCCTTCGAGCATTTCAAGAGAGCTCGTGGTTTGGGCTGGGTTGGGCGACAACCACAACTTCCCGATGCTCAGCCGAACCCCTAGGATCCTGCCCCCTTTTTTCTTTATAGTCGCTTGTAGCCTTTTGGCGAATGTTTGTAATTCTGAACTATTTGACTTCTTCTAAGTAAATTGATATTTGGCGAGTATGATTATCGCCTTTGTTGTCTTTCCTGTTTGCTGTGATGTCTTGATTTTCTCTTTTGTCTTTTGTTTTCGCGAGTATTTGTTAAATGTCGCGTTGATGTTGCGAGTAGCCTAAACATTCGATGCAGGTGCTCGCTCGTTCGACATCAGCGATTTGACGTGCACCCTAGGTTTTGGCGACTTTTCCTCGATACGCGCCACCTCCTATTCGCGCTCGCGGTGGCGTACGCGGGAAGCCAAGCTTTGTCGAGTACTATAAATAGGGGGGGTGGATACGTATTTATTACTCTCTTGACGAGCTTCCCTTTCTTCTAGCGATTATCTCTCGATTGCTTCTCTCCTCGCCACTTCGCTACTCGCTTCTTCAATCTTTCCACTCTTGGATGGCTGACGAGGCAGCGATTCGCCGTGCAAGTCACGCGAAGAACTTTGAGGCAAATTCCTTCAAGAAGCCGATTACTCGGCTGAGCGACTTGAAGGAGTTCTCCGCCAAGTACTTGTCGCCGGGATATGTCGCCAGGCTTCCTCGTGAGGATGAACGCCTGAATTCCTTCTCGGCGACCGAGCTGGTCTTCCCCATCCGCCACTTTGAAGTCGGCCTGCGACTACCCTTGTGGCCGGAGGTTTGCCAGATCCTCCGTTACCACGGGATAGTCCCGGCACAGATCAATCCAAACGGAGTGGCGATGATCGTGGGGTTCCTCTGCTACCTGCGCGATCAGGGGATCGCCTTTGATCTCTCCGCCTTCCGGCGAGTATTCCACTTTGGCGCTACCGGCGAAGGCGTCGTCTTTTTGTGCAGCCATGTATGCACCCTAGTCGGCACGGCGAACAAGAACCATCGCTGGACGGAGCGAATAGTCGTCATTAAGGGCGACTTTGGCGTCGTGCCGACTTCCTCTTTCCAGCCGGCCGAGAGTGCGTTCTTCCCTCCTTACCTGGAGGAAAGCCGGGAGAAGCTACTCGACAGCTTCCGAGGTCGCCGGCTGGATGTCGTCTTCTGGAGGACGCGAGTAGATGAGCTCGCGGAGGTGTTCCCTGGTGAAGGTAGTCGCCTAAACGAGCCTTAGGTCATACTCGCCAATTCGTCTTCACCCGGTGTCTAACGTTTTTATCTTTATATTTTGTTGTAGCTACTCGCTCTTTGCCGAGCGAGCTTCTTCCCTTGGCGCCGAAGGCGGGGACTCCTGCCTTGGTTGATTTGTCGCCCGGCGGCGATGATCAGGAGGTCGCCGGCGATGATCTGGGCCTTCGAAGAAGAGGAAAGCCAAGGTGAAATCCGTCGAGCCTGGGAGAAAGAAGGAGGTCGCCAGGAGGGATCTGAAAGCGAGGGCCGATCCATCGGAGGCGGGCGAGCCTAGCGGCCATCCTCTCTTCGGCGAAGGTGGGGGCAGCGAGGATGCTTATGGTCGCCCTTTGGTGTCCTGGGCTGAGCGAGCCCATGAAGTGACCTTGAGCACCAACCCCCCCCCCCCCGCCTGGTCGGAGGATTGGGAGGATGCGGGCGAGGCGTTCGACGTTTCGTTCGCCCTCTATGGTCGTGCGGACGCCGAATCCTTGCAAGAGGTCTCGGCCGAATATCTCGCCCATCAGAGCTCGCGAGCCAACCTGCGGGCTGTCGAGCTTGGGCATGCGACGGCGAGGAAACTGCTCGAATATGAGCAGATGATCAAGGTGCAGGGCCCGAAGATGATCTCCATGGCGAACAGAATTAAGGAGTTCGAGGTACTCACCGATGCGACTTTACTCGCGTTTTGGGATACTCGCTACCTTGCAAACTTGTTAAAACTAACCTTCTTCTTCTCGCTCGCTGCAGGCCGCCGAGCTGGAGTCGGCAAAGAGGCTGTCCCAGGCCGAGAAGGAGCTGGAGGATACTCGGCAAACCTTGGAGGCCGCCCAAGTGCGAATCGCTGAGTTGGAAACTCGGCCTGCCGAGCAACAGCCTTCGTCGGCGGGCCCCTCCAGGGTGGGCAAGCAGATCCGGATAGTCGGCGACGATATGGCGCATATCCGCCGGGAGATCGCTCGAGCAACCGGGAAGGTGGTCCTGAGCAGCTTGAAGGCCGATGGCTTCTTGAAGCCGGAGGCCATGCATCTGACGGTCATGGACATCATCCCGGCATTACTCGCCGAAGAGTCCACTTCCCCCATGCGAGATCTCCCATCCTCATCCACCGATTCTGACGATGACGATTCTGAGGACGAGGTTGATGATGTGGAAGATCTCGATCCCGACGCCGATGATGGTGGCGAGGATGCATAGTCGCCTGTCTTCTTTTTGCAAATCTGTACAATCATTTTTGTGTATGTATTTACGTCAGTAAATGAATATAATCATTTTGCTCGCCTTTTTCTTTGATGCTCGCATCCCTTTCTTTTTTGAATGTCGCTTAGGCTCCTAGGCTCGGGGCGAGGTTGAGTGCTTGCTCGGCTCTTAGGGTCACGGCGAGATTGAGTGCTCCTTCATGCCAGCACCTGTATACTCGCCGAGATACTCGCGTACGCATACTCGCCGAGATACTCGCGCATGCATACTCGCCTTCTTCAATACTTCCCTTGGTGGAGTCGAGTTGTGGAGGGTACTTGGAGGGTTCCGAAGGACACATGCTCTCAAGGCCTCACTCTGTACCTGGTGAAGAGTTCATCAGACTCGTTCAATAAATTTTGAAGGGGAAAGAGATAGGGAACGGCAGTCGGGGAGGCCTGGAGGGACACATCTTCCTGAGGCCTCCATCCTACTTGGATGTCGGAACGTCGACGAAGAGTGACGTTAAGTAGGGAATGACGGTCGGGGAGATCCAAGGGGATACACCCTCCCGAGGTCTCCATCCTTTGGCCGGTCGAATCGATCGCTCCCCTTCTCAAGTTGGAGTATCGGCTTCCAGACTTTACCCTAGTAATCTCTACAGCCGGACGAGAAATGCAGTCGGTGGGAACCGCGGCCAACATGCAAGGGGGGAGCTGATCTCGACCGTCATTGCAGAGGCTTGGTCTTAAGGGAACGCACATCCGAGGCACTGTCCCATCATCCGTTCTGAGTTTTTACAAGGGTCAAGTCGGAGGCTCGTCTTCCAACCCGCGGCGGCGAATGTTGATGTAGGACGACGTCAAGCAGGGAGTGGCAGTCGGGGAGATCCAAGGGGACACACCATCCCGAGGCCTCCATCCTACTTGGATGCTGGATGTGGATCGGACCTGCTTCCTGTTGCTTAATGAGTTTAGCAGGGAGTTAAGCACACTTTAGGCACAATAACTCATATGATCTAACACAATAATTTCGAAAATGAAATGCTTTGCTGCGAGCTTTTTAGCTCTCGAGGGTACACGACGCCTTTTTTCAAGGGTTCCCTGAGCTAGTGAAATTGATCATCCCTTCGCCGAATCGGAAGGTCGGCGTCCAGACTTCTTCCTGGTAATCTCTACAGTCGGACGAGAAATGCAGTCGGTGGGAACCGTGGCCAACATGCAAGGGGGGAGCTGATCTCGGCCGTCATTGTAGAGGCTTGGTCTTAAGGGAACGCACACCCGAGGCACTGTCCCATCATCCGTTCTGAGTTTTTACGAGGGTTAAGTCGGAGGCTCATTTTCCAACCTAGCGTGGAGATTGACTTCACCTGACTTCTTTATTATGAAAACTTTGTTGATGCGAAAGAGGCTGCCTCGTCCCATGTTTCAGGGAGATGCAGATTTTATTCAAAGAAATGAATTTACAAGGATGGGGTATACACATTCCCCCTCAGGGATAAAACCTTTTCAGGTCATCGCCGCTCCAGGTGCTCCCTAGCAGCTCGCCTTCCTGGTTCTGCAAGCGGTATCCTCCTGTTAGGAGTGCTTCCTGGATGATGAAAGGTCCTTCCCAGTTCGGGTTGAGCTTCCCAACGGCCGCAGACCTTCCTGCTGCGTCCACCTTTTTCAGGACCAGATCGCCCGCTTGGAATTGTTTGAGGCGAACATTTTTGTCGAAATGTTTTGCCATCCGGCGCTTGATCTCTTCTTGCCTGGCTGAAGCTAAATCTCGGAGTTCCTCGATGTAGTCGAGAGACAGTTTTTGAACCTCTTCATTCTCTAGTCGCCACTCTTCGCTTCCGTCCTCCGCAGCTATCACCCTTGGGCTTCTGACTTCGAACTCTACTGGAATGAGAGCTTCTGACCCGTGAGAGAGTTTGAACGGCGTTTCCCCTGTGGCTGAGCTAGGAGTGGTCCTCAGAGCCCACAGGACCGAGGGGAGCTGGTCCGCCCAGTTACCTCTTAGGTTCTCCACCTTCTTCTTCAGTAGGTTGATGATCAGTTTGTTGGCGGCCTCCACCTGGCCATTGCTCCTTGGGTGATGTACGGAGGCGAACCGAAGGTCGGTTCCTAGCTGCCTGCAAAAGTCCTCCAGTTCTAAGCTGGCGAACTGGGGACCATTGTCGGTGATGATGGCAAGAGGGATCCCGAATCTGCAGACGATCTCTCCCCAGATGAAGTTCTTCACGACTTGAGAGGTGGTCTTGGCCAGGGCTTTGGCCTCGATCCATTTGGAGAAGTAGTCGATCATGACGAGAACGAACTTTCGTTGTCCACTGGCTTGGGGGAAAGGGCCGATCAAGTCCATCCCCCAGATGGCGAACGGCCATGGGGAGATGATCGATCGGAGCTGCTGGGCCGGCTGCAACTGAAGGGGGGCGAAGAGCTGGCACTTCTGGCACTTCTTTGAGAAGATCTCCGCATCCTTCCGGATAGTAGGCCAGAAGTAACCATGCCTCAATACCCTTTGCTCCAAAGTGCGAGTCCCAGAATGACTTCCACACTCTCCCGAGTGGATCTCCTCCAACACTCGGGGTACTTTGTCTTCGGAAACACATCTGGCCAGGGGGCCCGAGATGGTCTTGCGGTACAGCTCCCCATCTTGCAGGAGGTAGTATGCCGCTTTGTACCGAAATCCTCGCTGATCCCCTCCGTTCGCCGGAAGCTGGCCGCTGGTCAGGAAGGTTACAAAGGGATCCATCCACGAGGGGCGTTGCTCGATCTCCATTATCTCTCCCTCTTCAATGGATGGGTGGAATAGCTCGGTGATAGTTCCTCCAGCCCTCGGCCCGTACTTGGCGAGGCGATCTGCTGCCGAGTTCTCCTCTCTTGGCACATGTTCGACGAAGAAAGACTGGAAGCCTCCAATCAGTCCTTTTACTTTTACCAGGTACTTCTGCAGGATGGTGTCGCGCACCTCGAACTCGCCTCGAATCTGCGACGCGACCACCATTGAGTCCGTGAAAGCCCGGACATCACGGATCCCCAGCTCCTTGGCAAGGCGCAAGCCTGCCACTATGGCCTCATATTCTGCCTGGTTGTTTGTGACGGGGAAGAGGATCTCGACGGCTTGCTCGATTCTTGTTCCCTGCGGGCTGACGAGCACGATGCCCACCCCTACAGAGCTTTTGCCCGAAGCTCCATCAACAAACAACTTCCAAGGAATGGGATTGAGCACCTCTTCTCCTGGCTCTGCTTCCACCGAGAAGTCAGCCAAGAAGTCTGCTACTGCCTGAGCCTTGATCGCTACTCGGGGAGAGAAGGAAATGTCGAACTCGCTGAGTTCTACCGACCATTTCGCCAACCTCCCTGAATGCTCCACTCCCTCTAGGACATTGCGGAGAGGATGATCAGTCACCACTCTGATGGAGTGAGCCTGAAAATAAGGTCGGAGCTTTCGTGCCGACACCACCAAGGCGAAGGCAAGCTTCTCCAGGATTGGATACTTCAGCTCCGCCTTCTTCAGTACCCGGCTGACATAGTAGACGGGTAACTGCTTCCTTCCTTCCTCCCGGACCAAAACGGAGCTCACCGCCTCTGCTCTTACTCCCAGGTAGACGAGCAGGTCTTCGCCTTCTTTCGGGCTCTGGAGGAGAGGTGTCTGAGTCAACTGCTCCTTCAGCTTCCCGAACGCCATCTCACATCCTTCGGACCACTCGAAGCTTTCCGCTTTGCGGAGTGTCTTGAAGAATGGAGAGCATTTCTCTCCGGCCTTAGAGAGGAAGCGGCTAAGACCCGCCAGCCTTCCTGTCAACCTTTGGACTTCCTTCATCGTCTTCGGGGATGGCATCTCCAGGATCGCCTTAACCTTGTCGGGGTTAGGCTCTACTCCCTCCGAGGTAAGGAGATGTCCCAGGAACTTTCCCCTGCCTGCTCCGAAGACGCACTTCGTCGGATTGAGTCTCATCTTGAATCTTCTTAGCATCGCGAAGGTCTCTACCAGATCGGCTATGTGTTCCTGGACACTCTTGCTTTTGATCAAGAGATCGTCCACATACACTTCCAGGTTCCTCCCCTTTTGCTCTTTGAAAACATGGTCCATCATCCGCTGATAGGTGGCTCCGGCATTCTTTAGTCCGAAGGGCATCATCTTGTAGCTGTAGCAGCCATTATCAGTGATGAAAGAAACGTCACGGCAGTCGGGGGGATGCATCCGGATCTGGTGGTATCCTGAAAACGCATCAAGAAAGCTCATCACAGAAAAACCGACGGCTGAATCAACCAGCGCGTCGATTCGAGGCAAGGGATAACAATCCTTCGGGCAGCTTTTATTCATCAAAGAAAAGTCTACACACATTCTCCAGCTTCCCCCTGCCTTTGTCACCATTACAACATTGGAGACCCAGCCTGGATACTGGATCTCTGTCACAAAACCTGCATCGAGCAGTTTTTTAACCTCCTCCCTAATTGGCTTGGCGAGGATGGTGGCGGTTCTCCTTTTCTTCTGGCGGACGGGCTGGACAGTGGGATCCAGGTTGAGGCGATGACACGCAACCTCAGGGTCGACTCCTGGCATCTCGGCTGCGCTCCAAGCAAAGATGTCGACGTTCTTTTGCAGACACGCCGCCATCTCGATCTTCTCTTCGGTCTTCAGTGACCCGCCAATCTTCAGCAGCCCCAGCACTCCCGCTGCAGAGAGTACCTCGATCTCCTCAACCTCTTCAGCCACTTCCAGCCTGGCCGGGCTCTCCAGCACTCTTCCGAACTCTTCCGCGTCAGCCATCCAGCTGATGGTACTGACGGCGCTAAGATAGCACTCCCTAGCGGCTCTTGGATCGCTCCTGATCCTCACCTGGACGTCTCCCTTACAGTACTTCAAGCACTGATGGTAGGAGGATGGGACAGCTTTGAAGGCGTTGAGAAGCGGCCTCCCAAAGATAGCCCTGTAGCAGCTCGGGGCGTCGACGATAACAAATCGACAGCTGATGGAGGTGCCACCGAGTGTTACCAGGAGATCTGCTCCTCCTTCCACCTCCTTCTTCTCTCCGGAGAAGCCGAAGAGGGGACCATCTGATGCTCGAACTCTGGCAGCTTCGACTCCCAGTCCGTCAAACGTCCCCTTGAAGATGACGTTTACAGAGCTACCGTTGTCGATCAGAATTCGATCAACGGTGAAGTCCTCTACCGCGGCTTGAATCACGAGGGCATCATGGAAGGGATTCGCGTTCCCTAGCATGTCCTCCTCGGAAAAGGTAATCTCCTCCATCGGGGGCGGTGCTTGTGAGGTCGAGGCGACACTCCTGCGGTAGATCTGATGGAGGCTTCCCTTGCGGGAAGCTTCCAGCCCTGCTCCCCCATGGATTACTCCAACTCGACCTCCCTGGCCCAGGTCTCCCCGACCTCCCTGGTCGACCCGATCCTCATTCCTCCGACGAACGACTGCAGCCTGCCCTGCCTGCGGCTCGGCAGGGGCCTCCATCCTCCTCTGCTCTCCTCCAGCTTCTCCTGCTGCCAACCTCCTCCGGGCTTCCCAAAAGTCTGGGCAGGCAGCCATGGCATGTCCCCCCACCTGGTGGAAGTCGCAGTAGAGAGGAACCTCTTCTGCTTGACGCCTCCTAGGCTTCGGCTTCTTTCTTCCTTGACGGCGGCCTCGCCCGGCTACCGCCATTGCTTCATCTCTCCTCCTCTCCTGACGCCTCTCTGGTTGGCGAAAGGGCCTTCTTTCAGGGGATCTCCCCCTTTGGTCCTGACGCTGGTGTCGTCCAACCGGCCTCCATGGTGGCCGGTTGATGGGGACCTGGTAGCGTCTTCCCTCCTCATGACGCTCAGGGGACTCGACGGGCCTTCTCTCCACGATCCTCCCGGTTTCCTTCCTCCTGAGCTCCTCCTTCTTCTTCTCCTCTTGCCGCTCCGGCCACTTCCTTGCCTCCCTTCGGGGCTCCTCCCTCTTCCTTTTTCCAGGGATCTCATCCCTCTCTCCACGGTCGCCTCTGGTCACCCGTGCCAACCTTGCCAAGAAGTCGGGGTTGGAGGCTTCTCCCCGGACAAATTTATTGGCCCTCTGAATGAGGTTGTCGTAGGAGTAGGGTGGGTTCTCACTGAGCTCCAACTTGAAGAGGCCTTGACTGATGCCGAATGTCAGGGCCAGCAACAGGATGTTGCTATCCACCTCCTGGATTTGCAGAACCTCCTCCTGGAAGCGCTCGATGTAAGGTCCCAATGCCTCATCTGGCCCTTGCACGAGGTAGAACAGGGCCGTGGCCTCCTTCTTTAGCTTCCGTGCCGTGTCGAACCGGGTCGTCAGCCCACGACACAGGTCTTCGAAGCAATAGATTGAGCCTGCGGGCAACTGGTGGAACCAGTCCCAGGCCTTTGCGCGGAAGGTAATGGCAAACAACCTGCACTTGAAGGCGTCCGACATGGTTCGGATAGAGACAATATCCTCGAACCATTGGATGTGCCTGACGGGGTCCTCCTTCCCCAAATAGTAGTTCAAGGCGGGGTCCCTGAACCCCTCTGGCACTGGCACGGCGAGGATCTCCTCGCAGAAGGGGCTCCTCCCTCCTGCCCGGCGACGATCCTCAACCTGGCGAGTATCACCTCCATACTCGCCAGATGGGCGAGTATCCTGGTACCTCGCCTGCTCGCCCGGCTCGCGGAAGCGAATACCTTGCGAGGTTGGCTGGTAGAATTGCGACCTCCTTGGTCGCTCGGTTTCATCCTCCATGTGCTCCTTTCCTGCTCGCCGAGGGGGACTCCCTCCCTCGGACGGAGTTGGGCGATGCGGCGAGGTCGCCGTGACCTCGGCGCGCGGCTGAAGCACTGTTTGCAAGATCCCCTCCATGCGCTGCGCGAAGGCTCCCTCCATACGCTGCGCGAAGGCTTCGAGAACCGCTAGTGTCACGAACTCGCCACTCGCGGCCGAGTTGCCGACTACCCCTTCATGGTCGCCACCTACGACCATCTCGACTTCCTGCTGAACTTTCCTTTTCCGACTACGATCCACGCTCACCGCACCAAAGTGTTGAAGCCAGGAAAATCCCGACCTCAAGATTCGGACCGATGCAGCCGGAGGCTACTCGCCCAACAGTCCAACGAGACGACTAAGCTGGCGACTACTGAAGAGATAGAAGAGCAACACACAAGACCCCAGGTGCTGCGGCAGGGAGGTCCCACCACGTACCCAGAAGCTCCGAAGAGACTTCCCCTCCAAGACCAAAGAATGGCCGAGCAAGGTACGAGGAAGGCACCGACTTGGCTAGTACCGGGAGTAGCGACCAAGTGCGACAGATGCTAGAATGCAAGAGCAGGGTTTCGAAAGCTCAAGTCCAGGTGCCAATCCAAGTACCCCTGGGGTCCTATTTATAGGAAAACCAAGGGGTAGGGGGGGTTTTTATAGCCCAGCCCCTGCCCGACGACTAGCGATATTGAGGCGATCTCCCCGGGCAAATGGGCGAGTATAACCTATGGTCGCCCACCTTTTGGCGAGTATCCGGGCTACTCGCACGAGTGCACCCCTACTCGCCTAGGCTGTCTTCTGCTCTTACGCTTGTCTGCCGTGTTGACCTCTTTGACTTTGACTTCTGCCTACGTGGCCTTGGGGGGGTCCACCCTCGGAGAATGAGGGTTGTACAAATGGAATTCATATACAACTTTATTCTGGCCTTCCAGAGAGTAAACTTATTCAGATTACACACTGGTGGTCTAGTGGTTGCATAGTCTTTAAAACTCATTCTTCTGAAAATATTTTAGAATATAAAGATTTGAGTGAGAGGGTCTTTTGATCAAGTTGTTAAACTTTTTCTAATCAACCTCGCTCTGATACCAATTGAAAGTGCACAATGACTCCTCCGAGTATTCTCTAGAGGGGGTGAATAGAATTTTAGAACTTTTCTATTAAATATACACAAAACAATAATAGTTCTAACTATTATGCATTCAAAATTCTAACCAGAATAAATTAAACACAGAATAATAAAATAAATATAGGACAGCACAGAAAATTCACAGCACGGATGAGACAAGATCTATAGTGGCTCCCTAAAATATGGGTAGTCCACTCTTCTACCACCTTGGTAGAAGAGTGTCTGAGTCTTTTGATAAGGAGACTCTTAGAACTGGGATCTAATTCTTTTGTTAAGTCGACTCTTAGAACCAAAACTAGATCTTTTGATAAGGAGATCTTGAACCAAAACTAGATCTTTTGATAAGGAGATTTTAAACCGCTTAAGCTTAATCCTTAAAAGAGGATTCTTAGGACTCTTTACCCAGTTTTATAGAAAGTAGAAGATAGAGTAAAGAAAGAAGAAGAAGATGAAGATTGTTCTTCTATGGATAAATCCTCTTGCATCAGGCAATGATGATTAATGCACTAAGTGTTGTACTTCATCTTTTCTTCAGAGAATGAATCATTGCTTGAGAAAGGTGCAAGGATTCCGAGAGCCCTGATCCAGTTGATGATCTCTGTATATTCTATATGCTTCTTGTAGATAAAGGAAGAAGAAGAATAAGCCTTCTGTATATTATCCAGTACAGAGATTTGTTGAGTCTTTTATGTAGGAGAGAACTTGAGAAGAAGAGCCAAAATAATTATTATGCTCTTTCTTTTGAATTATGTATACTTATTCTTCTATTAAATGGTGATGAATGGCTTTCCTATTATGTTCTTTCTCTAGTTTGAGTGTCCAAGAGGTAGTATTGCTTTTTTTTCCTATTTGTGTTGACAACCCGTCAAACTCCATTTGAATAACTTCCAAATATATCATTATTGAATATCTAAAATTCTCTTTTCTCTTCTTGTTCATGTACAACCCGTTAGAATTCAAATACCTTCTATTTATAACTTCTGAATAAACATCAGAATTGATTCCAGGAAGTTTTCTAAATCTGTGTATGTATTCGACATTGCATCGAATAACTTTGTCTTCTTATCGATGCACCTTTGAGTTCTATTAGAAGCGGCTTCAAATTCTTCCTCAGCTTTGAACTGAATTTTGTAGTCAACGTGGCATCGATTTCTTATCAACGTATCCAGGAGCTGAAGGATCGCCTCACATCAACCCCAATCCTTGTCCTTCCATCTGGGAAGGAAGGATTCTAGATTTACATGGATGCCTCGTATCAGGGTATGGGCGTTGTACTAATGCAGCACGACCATGTGATCGCTTACGCTTCAAGGCAGCTGAAGAAGCATGAGTAGAACTACCTGATACATGATTTGGAGCTTGGAGCAGTGGTCTTCGCCTTGAAGATTTGGAGGCACTATTTATACGGCGTACACTGCAAGATATTTTCAGATCACAAGAACCTAAAGTATGTCCATACTCAGAAGGATCTGAACATGAGGCAGCAGTGGTGGTTGGAATTCCTGTGCGACTATGACTTTAAATTGGACTACCACCCCAGGAAGGCAAACTCCGTGGTTGACGTGTTGAGTAGATGAACATCCATATCTAACCGAGAGTCCTGACTGATGTCCATGGAGCTGACCAAGATGCTCAAGGAGATGCAGACTATGCTTGTGTCTAGGGTCGATCTAGAGGTTTATGTTGAGTACCTCGCCGTTATGAGCATAGTTTGTGATATACGTAATCGCATCTGAGCTGAGCAAAGGAAGGATGCTGCCCTGAACCCTATATTTTGAGTAGTGAAGACTGGTTCTACGGATGAGTATGCACTGTAGGAGGACCTCATTCATTTCCATGGCCAGATGTATATACTCGTATAAGGAGGGATCCGGGAGGATATTTTGAGAGAGGCAAATTGCACCAAGTATTCGGTGCATCCCGGGATCACTAAGATGCCCGGACCTGCGAAAGATGATGTTTTGGCCTGGAATGAAGAGGGATATTATACATTTTGTCATCCATTGTGAGAGCTGCCAGCAGGTGAAGGCAAAGTGCAAGAGCCTCGAGGGATTGCTACAGCCATTTCAAGTGCCAGAGTGGAAGTTTGAGGACATTTCCATGAATTTTGTGCATGGTCTACCACGCTCCTGCTCCGGGAGTGATTCTGTATGGGTGATTGTAGATCGGTTGACGAAGGTCGCCAGGTTCATTCTAATCAGGAAAGATACACATGTCGATGTCTTGGTGTGCCTCTTCGTGGAGCAGGTTGTCTGATATTTACGGGGTGCCCAATACTATCATTTTAGACCGAGATGGCCATTTCACCTCCAGGGAATGGAGGGCAGTGCCACAATTTTTGTCGTTCATTGAGCGGAGATGTATGACACTATAAATGGCATAGGAGATCGAGCAGCTGGAGCAGCAGTACCCCGCATAGGAGGACCACTTATTGTGCGGGGTACTGCAGCTCCAGCTGCTCGATCTCCTCAAGTGCATTTTCTAGGGTTATTATTAGCGCCTCCTCCATTGAGCTGGTATTTCTTCTTGGAGGCGCTTCTTCTTTTCCGTGGATCCTCCTTCAAGGGCCTATTTCTCCAAGATAAGAACTTGTGGTGTGTTTATCCAAGCCATAACCCAACCCTTTATATAGTCATTTCATTTGCATTGACCACTTTCCTAGAAGTTTCCTTGCATGTGAAACACATGTGCGGCTTGGAGAGTCAAAATCGGCGGCGGGTAGGTGGAAGCATGATACACATGGGTTTGAAAGATCAAACCAACTCAACAATCACCACCTTGGTTTGAATTTCAAAAATACCATATTTTGCATCAAACACCAAACTGCACTGAGCATCTGCATGAAGCACCATCTACACGAAACACCAAACTGTACTGAGCATTTGCACGAAGCACCATCTGCACGAAGCACCAAAGTTTACTTAGCATGTGCATGAATCACCAAACTGCATTGAGCATTTGTACAAAGCACCACATCACTGTGGAGGTGTCAGTCGACATGCTCTAGTCGACTCCATCCTGCACTGGCTTAACACGAGAAAGTCGACGCTATCGGATCATGAAAACTGACTCGTCGAACCCAAGTCTAGGGAAGGTGATCTGATGCACCACCACGACTATCAATCATATTGCCAGCAGAAATCATGGGCTCACCACCTCGCATTGCGGTCCCATCATCCGGTATAGTCTACCACATTGTACAACTAGCATCAGTACGGTGCGCCATCGCATCACCATTAGAACTCTACGTCTGGCCGCCCAGCTGCAGCCTTTCGAGTCCAATCTACCCAATGACACCATATTTTCTTATGCAGCTTGGGCACCAGATGCACCCTCTCAAGCCTATGCATAGCTCCATCCTGCATTCGCAAGTCCACCGTCCCTATCCCCGTGACCTCACATCTCGAGTCTTCGCCCAGTATGATCGACCTAGTCGCCACCTCTAAGGAACTGAACATTGAGGCATCTGAGCAAGCGGGTTGCGATGCACCAGAATCAAGCATTCAGCTGTCAGAGTCACTCTGACACTCAGTGACGCAATAAAATTCATCATATCCTGCCAAGTCCAATGTCACCATGCCCTCATCCTGGACGTCACCTGAAGTATCAGAACTCCCAGCACGCTACAGACAATGTCTCCTAATGTGACCAACTTGTCTTCAGTGGAAACATGCCACTGCCTTCTTCGACGCTGACCGAGCCCGTGCACCGCTCGATCCTTGTTTGAAACTTCTCCCCCGTCCATGCGCTACCAAGATCTGTTCACCCCTAGGAGTGGGGTCGTTCAACATCTGACTAGATAAAAGCATTGACGTGACTTCTTCCAGTCCCACTGTATCCTTCCCATAAAGGAGCATAGTCACCATATGTTTGTATGACGCTGGGAACGAGGTAAGAAGCAAGAGGGCTTTGTCTTCTTCCTCTACCTTCAAGCAAACCACATGCAACTCACACAGAAGACCGTTGAACACATTGAAGTGTTCCTGTAGGTTGCCACCTTCCTGCATCTTTAGCGCATAGAAGCGTTGCTTCAGCAACAATCTTGTCGTCACAGATTTCTCCAGGTACAGTCGCTCCAACTTCTCCCAAAGCCCGACAGCCGTCTCTTCAGTCCCAATGTTGAAGAGCACCTGGTCAACAACGCACATCCTGATTGTGCTCATGGCTCTTTCATTAAGATCTTTCTAGTCCTCATCTTTTATTATCACAGGCAATTTGTCGCACCCTCACAAGACTCAAATCAAACCCTGCTGAACCAGCATATCTTTTACTCGAATCTGTCATTGGCTAAAATTCCCGCCACCATCGAATTTCTCCATTGAAAATCTCTCCAGAACTACGTTCTTTCCTGCCATGACTTTCCTCGGCAAACTAAAAGACCTGATTTATTTAAAGGTCGGATCTGAAAGAGTGCGAAGAGGACCTAGTCGTTCACCACTGCAGTCAAACCCTTCCTAGAACTTCCAATCACGGTCATCAACCAAACTTCCCTCTGATACCACTTGTTTAGATTTCTCACAATCCCCAAGATAGTCACAATAATTGTATGGGTACAAAGAACACATAATAATCCGGAGAAAAATTCAACGCACGATAATTAATCAAAAACTACAAATAGAGGAGATGAAAGTACTGATTCGTTATAAGTACACCACAGATGAGACGAATTAGCTTAATCCGCGGGTGGACAATGATCTTGGATTGCAATCCTTAGAAGGACGCACAAAGTTCGCTCCGGCAAATCTTCGTTGTCGTCATACAACCAATCACCACAGCAGCCACCAGAGAAGTCAACACAGAATAATGTCCAGCTCGTGTGTAAGCCCGCTGCTCACTGCGATGCTTTCCCCAATACAACCTTGCCGCACTCACTGCAGCCCACCGCAACCTCGCCTTCTTCTTCTCCGTGGATCCTCCTTCAAGGGCCTCTTTCCCCAAGATGAGAACTGGTGGTGTGTTTATCCAAGCCATAACACAACCCTTTATATAGTCATTTCATTTGCCTTGATCACTTTCCTAGAAGTTTTCTTGCATGTGAAACACATAGGCGGCTTAGAGAGTCAACATCGGCGGCCGGTAGGTGGAAGCATGATACACATTAGTTTGAAAGATCAAACCAACTCAACAATCTCCATATTGGTTTGAATTTCAAAAATACCATATTTTGCATCAAACACCAAACTGCACTGAGCATCTACACGAAGCAACATCTGCACGAAGCACCAAACTATATTGAGCATCTTCACAAAGCACCAAACTGTACTGAGCATCTACACGAAGCACCATCTACACTAAGCACCAAACTGCACTGAGCATCTGCCCAAAGCACCACCTCACTGCGGAGGTGTCAGTTGACCTACTCCAGTCGACTCCATCCTGCACTGGCTTAACCTGGGAAAGTCGACGCTACCAGATCGTGAAAACTGACTCGTTGAACCCAAGTCTAGGGAAGGCGATTTGATGCACCACCACGACTATCAATCATACTGCCAGCAGAAATCATGGGCTCACCACCTCGCATTGCGGTCCCCATCAGCCGGTATAGTCTACCGCATTATACAACTCGCATGAGTACGATGCGCCCTCGCATCACCGTTAGATCTTCATGCCTGGCCACCCAGCTGCAGCCTTCCGAGTCCAATCTACCCAACTACACCAGATTCTTACGCAGCTTGGGCACTAGATGCACCCTTTAAAGCCTATGTATAGCTCCATCCTGCATCTGTAAGTCCACCGTCCCTATCCCCATGACCTCGCATCTCGAGTCTTCACCCAGTATGACCGACCCGACCGCTACCTCTAAGGAACTGAACATCGAGGCATCTGAGCAAGCGTGTTGCGATCATTCTTATCATGGTGTCGCCTAGGCGTCCAGTCGCACGATTGAAAACAAGGCGACGGTCGCCTTATTTTTAAAAAAAATAAGGGAATAGACAACGGTTTATATATCATCCGCTGTCTATTCTCGAATAGACAGCGGTTTCTATATAAACTGATGTCTATTGTATACAATAGACAGCGCTGTCTATTGTATGATTCTGGGCACAATAGACATTGGTTTATATACAAACCGCTGTCTATTGTATCAATCCGTGGACAATAGACAATGATTTATATATAAACTATTGTCTATTGTACCCGGAACCATACAATAGACAGTGGTTTATATATAAACTGATGTTAATATGGATATAAAAAGTTGATTTTACCTCGACATTTTACTTTTTACCGTCGCTGGATCGTTGTTGCTCTGTGCGAAAACCCTAAAGGCGATTTTACCTCGACAAGTCGACAATTTCCTATATGGTTTCGTTTTTTTTCTTGCTCATATAATTTCATATTTTCCTACTTCTTAGTTCCTACTTCTTCTATAGTTCTTTATTTATATTTGTGAATGTGTGATTGACTGATTGTGTGGTAGTACCTCAAGATCATTGCGGTTTCTTATGAATTTTGTTTAGGTTTTTTGGATGGTTTATGGTTTTTTTAGGGTTTTCTTATTACAGGAAAATGATTGATAAAGGATCCTCATCAAAGTCAATAAGAGGCTTCACTAAAATGATGTGATTGAATAAGCTTAGATCAGAGGGGAAGAAGCTTTTTATTTCTGTTAGTGATGATGACCACATTATTCCCGGGCCTGAGTCTAATAAATTGATGAGTTTAATTGGTTCTCTTGTGATGATTTATGTTCCAATTACATGTGCTAGATGGAAGGGGGTTGATAAAGAAATTAATGATCGAATATGGGAGGAAGTAAATGTATGTAATGTTGTTATTACTTATTAATGATTAGATAACTGTATTTTTTTAGTTAATTATTAATTAATATGTCTACTATTTTCAGAATTATTTTGATAATGTTGATGGTGTTCACCATGAATTAATGAAAAGCATGGGTGAAAGTTGGAGTTCATGGAAATCCAAACTTTATGTCACTTACGTAAAGGATGTAGATTTGGAGCATCGTTACAATGTTCATATCGAGTATAATTTTATACATCCTGACGATTGGAAAGTTTTTGTCGACACTTGCATCACTCCGAAATCTATGGTTATGTGTTCTTTATAAACTCAATTTTTTATAGCATCTACTAACTTTGTAAGCATTCTACTCTAAGTATTAACAAATATTTATTTGTGTAGGAAAAAAGTAAAGTTAATACAGAGAGAGCAAAAACACAGAAGTCATTTCATATTACTTCCAGAATGGGTTATTCTAGATTAGAAAAAAGGATGGTATTAATATTTAGTTATCTACTTCTCTCTCATATATTTTGTTTTAAAAATTGGTTTTCTCAATAATTTAAATGATAATTTATTTACATTTTATTGTCAAAATTGAACAAGATTCAAATGCACAAATTTCACGTGCTGAGTTATGGAAAGCCGATCACAAAAGAAAGACTGGTGAATACATTAGTCTAGATGCAGCTGATTTGGCAGCTAAAATTGTATGTTTAAATTATCATTTCATCATTTGTAAATTTTCATTTCATCATTTACATTAATATTTCTTGATTTTACTTAGGATGAGGTCTCGAGCCAAGAGTCCCAGACTGCTGCAACAGTGTCACGGGGAAGAGATGACATCCTTGCATCTGTTTTAGGCAAGGAATATCCGGGCAGAGTTAGAGCTGGTGGCAAGTTTTCCACCATTACAAGTTTTTTCAAGAATTATAAGCGGAAGGAGAGAACAATAGCTCGTATTGAAGATGTGGAATCTATTGTTCAAGAAAGATTGAGTCAGCAACAAGAGTTATGGAGGCATGAACAATAACAATAATATCAAGCCTATGCGAGCCAACTCTACTAACAACAACAACAACATGAGCAGGCCTTTCAGAGCCAACTCAATCAACAACAACAAATGCATCAAGCAGAGATGGCTAGTATGAAAAATCAAATTGATGAACTTATGCGCATGTTTGGTGCTAGAACTGAAACTTCTCAAAATATGTCTCAGGTATTATTATGTATTTATGTTTAATTATTTATACTTTTATGAAATGTCATGCTACCTTTTTGTCGAGCAGGTACATAATAATTATGTTATTAATTTATTATTTTTGGTTTATCAGCAGACACTCGTATTAGCCTCACATGGGCCTGAAATATCACATCAACCAGAAATATCACATGGGTGTTTACCGTCTTCGGTATTATAAATGTATAATTTTTATTTTTGATTTTTATGTAATTAATATTTGTGCCCGAAATACTAATTATTTTTAATTCCACAGAATACAAATGATGTCATTGTCATATTACCTGATTTTATTACTACGATGGAGAGACAGGGAAAAATAATAACTTTGGTATTACATCCAAATGTATTTAGGACTGAAGACTCAACATGTACATACTTTGAAGTTTCAAAGTTGTTTGGTTTTCTTAATATGAAAAAATTTGGAGTTAACATCATATTATCATGTATTTGGTGAGTAATGATTATCAAATATTACAAACCTAAGATTTTTAATTAATATATATATTGATTATGAATTTACATATTTTTTTATAGGTATATTGATTCACAACTAAAGAAGTTTAGATACAAAAGAAATGTATTTTTTTCATAATCCGACATCTATTTTTGTTTTTAATGATAAGTTTGTCAGGGAGCATGTTAAATCACGAGTACAAGATCTAAAAAATAGGCTTACTCAACTCCAACCGGATTCTTTATTATTTTTGCCATATCATAGAGAGTAAGTATCAATAATTATTGCTATTTTTTATTCTAATTAAGTTATTACTTATTAATAATTTTATTTGTTACACAGAGAACATTAGATATTGGCAATTATTGAATACAGTAAAAATACAATTTATTAGCTTGATCCAATAAATAATGACATTCGTGTTGATCTTAAAAATATCATTACATTGTAAGTTTATTAATTAGTTTTTTCCCTATTTGAAATTTAGATTCGGCTGTAAACTAATTTTTTTTTATATTTTATGAAGTGCATTGAAGGATTTGGCAAAGGATCGGAAATCCAGTTTTCAAAAACCAAAGGTTTTACGATGGAAGCCGGTAAGCTATAGCCTATATGATATATGTTATAATATTTTTTTTTTATTTAAAATTCTAAATTTTAATATTTACTATTTGTTTATTTATTTAGTGCCCTAAACAACCAGATAGTATTCATTGTGGGTATTATATCATGTGCTACATGATTGACATAGTTGATGCTCTTAGGAGTACGATAATGTCATTAAGGGTAGGTTAACTGCATATAGTTTGATACATCATACATCAACATGATAATAATTATGTAGAATTTATTTTAACAAATATTTTTTGTTTTTATTGCAGATCTATGATGAAGTGACTGAATTTTTGCATGAGAAAATTGATAATATGCGAAATAAGATTTGTGATTATATAATCAATTATTGTGTGACATGAAACATGATTGAAAGTTTGAAACATATTTTGTTTTATTGCTATTTGCTAATCAAATGTACTTGTGTAATTGTGTATGTGTTAGTGTGTTACTTCATACTTTTGTAGAAAACTAGAAATAGAACTGTATAAAGATTGAAGTATGATTGTATGAACTACTTGTGTAATTGTAATTATTTATGGACATTGACCCGACCTAACTCTGAATTATATAGGTCATGTTTGTGAAAGATGGAAGACCAAAACAACAATAGTCCTGCTCCATCCGTTGATAGCAATGAGCTTGATCCAAAAACTAATCCTAAAAGAAAAGTAAATTCAAAGGATCCTAGATGAAAGTATGGACATTGGCCTGACATAAATGATAAAAATACAATTAAATGTAATTTGTGTGATAAAGCATATAAAGGGGGAATCAAAAGATTGAAACAACACTTATGTGGCGGCTATGGAGATGTGGCAAAGTGTTTTAAGACTACTTCAGAAATAGCAACTGAGATGTATGCAGCTTTAAATAGCAACTGACAAGGTGGATTTGATAGTTGATGATGATAATGCGAGTGAACAAGAAATAGAGCGAACAGGTTCACAGAATGTATCTCCGGCATTATCTACAGCTAAAAGTTCATTTGTCCCAAGTTCTGGGACAAGTGCCAAAAAGAGAAAAGTACTCCACCTTCCACAAAAACGGGGCCCTATGAATGCTCATGTAAGATGTGCTCCCGAAGATGTAGTTGATGAAAAACGTGCTAAAGGTCCTGCACAAACTACTATTGAGAGATATTTTAGATCTCCTGAAGAAAAAAAGAGAGTTGATGGCTATGTTGTTGATTGGTTCTATGAATGTGGAATTCCTTTCAATGATGCAAAGGCACGAAGTTTTGAAGTAATGCTTGAAGCAGTTGGACAGTATGTGACTGGTTATAAAGGCCCTAGTTATCATGATTTACGAGCCCCTTTGTTAATAAATACAAAAGAGAAAGTTAAGGAGATGAAAACAAAGTATCAAGCGTATTGGAGGAGATATGGTTGCACTCTTATGTCAGATGGTTAGACAGACAGGAGAGGGAGACATTTGATTAATTTCCTAGTAAACTGTCCAGAAGGAACTTATTTTATGGGTTCCGTAGATGCATCCGATCATATTCAAGATGCTACAATGCTATCAGAGTTGCTTGATAGTAAAATAACAGAGATAGGATCAGATTGCGTTGTTCAGGTAACTTTTATGGTTATTTTAATTTTCATATTTCATGTTTAATAGTCTACAACTATAGAGCTATAGATATATACAAAGTTATATTGTATGCAGGTAGTGACTGACAATGCCTCCAATTATAAGGCAGCTGGTAAAATTTTAATGGAGAGAAGGCCCACATTATTCTAGACTCCTTGTGCAGCTCATTGCATTGATCTCATGCTAGAAGATATAGACAAGCTACAATAAAACAAAGTGGTGATAAAAAAGGCAAGGATGATTACAAATTTTATCTACAGGCACACTCATTTACTTGATGCAGTAAGAACTACTATAGATGGTGATCTAATGCGGCATTCAGTGACTATATTTGCAACATCATTCCTTACTCTACAAAGTGTGCTTAAGCATGAGGAGAAGTTGAAATTATTCTTTGTGTCGCCTTCATGGAATAATGTTAATCTGGCAAAAACCAAAGCCGGAAAACAAGTTGTTGATGCAATACTTTCAACTACTTTTTGGAATGGAGTAAGAGATTGTCTAAAAGAAGGAAAGCCACTAATAGCCGTTTTGTGATTAGTATATGTAGATGAAAGGCCAGCTATGCCTAAAGTATATGTGGCAATGGAAGAAGCCAAACAAAAGATCAAAGGTCATTTTGATAATAAAGAAAAATTATATAAAAAAATTATTATCATTGTTCAAAATAGGTGGACAAATCAAATGGAGCAACAGTTGTATAGAGCGGCTTTATTTCTAAATCCAAACAAATATTTTGAATATGAGGAAAAACATCCTGATGATACTTGAAAATTTCAAGATGCTTTCAATGATGTTAATGCAAGACTAGTGCCCGATCAACAATTGCAAGACAAGATTGCAGAGCAAGGCACTAACTATAAAGTATCTCGAAATAGTTTTGGAAAGCATATGGCTATTGGGCAATGAACCACCTTAAATCTAAGTATTAATTACGTTTTTATTTTTTCTTAAACTACTTATATGTTATACTAATTTATTTTTGTCTTACATAAATAGTGGATTGATGGGGTGTTCTCCTTCTAGTTGTGAGCGCAATTGGAGTACTTTTGAGCTTGTAAGTATACAAATATTTAATTTAAAATTGAACTTGTTTTATCTACTAACAAATAACAAGTTTGCAACTATCTTGATTCATATTCACACAAAGAAAAGAAATAGATTGGAGCATCAAAGGCTTAATGATCTTGTATACATCCAATACAATCGTCGTCTACAAGCACAATTCCAAGAAAGACGTGAAAAAGGAAGAAATTACAACCCTTTAGTGCTTGATGAGCTAGATTAGAGTAGTGAGTGGATGATGAACCAACCGGAGGAAGTTTTAGTTTATGACGATGATGATCTCACATGGGAAGCTGTAAAGAGAGCTATTGGGACTGGGGCTCGAAATTTATGAAGTGGAGCTCCAACTAATCTTGAATAATAGTTGAAGGGGACGAAGATCTAGATCATATTAGCGCTGCAAATGATGAAGATATTGTTGATAATTATGGGCAAATGACGACCTCAAACCAACTAAGCACATGCAATGTCAATGATGATTTACTAGATGATGATTCTATTTGATCTAAAAAATTATTAATGTTAGTGTGCATCAGCGTATGATGATAACATTTTGGTATTAAGTGAAATTGTTGTGATTGTTATTATATATATTGATTTTGAAATCTGAAATTGATTCTGAATTTACATATTTTACTAATTGATATTCCTCAATGTGTAGCATGATACTTATAAAAAACTAAAAAGTGATTTATATTAATAATGACTAATGTTGGTTGCCTGGTTCATTTTGGATGTATTAATGAAAAAAAACTGTGTATCTGAATGCTGAATGACTTCTGACAGTGTTGGTAAATTCTCTTGCAGACTTGTAAAAAAAACTATGACTATAGACAGCGATTATTATAATAACCGTTGTCTATAGTGACTGTCAGGAGACTATAGACAACGGTTATTATAAAAACAGCTGTCTATAGTGACTGTCAGGGGACTATAGACAACAGTTATTATAATAACCGATGTCTATCCTTACTGTCAGGGGACTATAGACATCGGTTATTATAATGACTATAATAATCGCTGCCTATAGTCCTCTGACAGTAAGGATAGACAACGGTTATTATAATAACCGCTGTCTATAGTATTCATTTGTTTTTAAAAAATAATAATTGTCGCCTTGCATTTGCTCGTCTTATTGTCGCTTAGGCGTCTGTCGCCTAAGCGTCAATGCGTCTGTGGCTCGCCTTGGTACGCCTTGACGCCATGAAAAAAATGGTTGTGATGCACCAGAATCAAACATCCAACTATCAGAGTCACCCTGACTCTCAGTGACGCAATAAAAGTCGTCATCTCCTGCCAAGTCCAATGCCACCATGCCCGCATTCTGAACGTCACATGAAGTACCAGAACTCCAGACACGCTGCAGACAATATCTCCTAATGTGACCAACTTATCTGTAGTGGAAACACGCCACTACTTTCTTCGATGCCAACCGAGCCCGTACACCGCTCGATCCTTTATCGAAACTCCTCCCCCGTCCATGCGCGCGCTACCAAGATCTGGTCACCCGTAGGAGTGGGGTCCTTCAGCATCTGACTAGATAAAAGCGCCGACATGACTTCTTCCAGCCCATTGTATCCTTCCCATACAGAAGCGTAATCACCATGTGCTTGTATGACGGTGTGAGTGAGGTAAGAAGCAAGAAGGCTTTGTCTTCTTCCTTTACCTTCGAGCCAACCACATGCAGCTGACTCAGAAGACCGTTAAACACATTGAAGTGTTCCTGTAGGTTGCCACCTTCCTACATCTTTAGCGCATAGAGGCGCTACTTCAGCAACAATCTTGCGGTCACAGATTTTGCCAGGTACAGTCGCTCCACCTTCTCCTAAAGCCCGACCAGCGTCTCTCCAGTCCCAATGTTGAAGAACACCTGGTCTGCAACGCACATCCTGATTGTGCTCGACTGCTCATGGGTCTTTTATCAAGATCTTTCCAGTCCTCATTTTTTATTGTCACAGGCAATTAGTCTCGCCCCTACAAGACTCGAATCAAACCCTACTGAACCAGTATATCTTTTACTTGAATCTGTCATAGGCTACAATTCCCACCACCATTGAATTTCTCCACTGAAAATCTCTCCAGAACTACGTTCTTTCCTGCCATGACTTTCTTCGGTAAACTAGAAGACTTGATTTATTTACAGGTCGGATCTGAAAGAGTGGGAAGAGGACCTAGTCGTTCACCACTGCAGTCAAATCATTCCTAGAACGTTCAATCACGGTCGTCTACCGAACCTCCCTCTAATACCACTTGTTGGGATTTCTCACAATCCTCAGGACAGTCACAATAACCGTATGGGTACAAAGAACGCACAATAATCCAGAGAAAAATTCAACGCACGATAATTAATAAAAAACTACAAATAGAGGAGATGAAAGTACCGATCTGTTACAAGTACACCACAGATGAGACGAATGTTGGTGCCAAAAATGGTACCAACTCCACGATCGCTCAAACTGAAGGATGGGGGGTAAGACTGTTGAATGGCTGGTTACTTTGAGCTGAAGGAAAGGCTATTTTATTGATATAAAGCTTGAGTTACAGCTGAGGTTACAATAGAAAAGTATGAAAGAAACAGCATAAGACTTGAAGAAAAAAGGGCCTGGAGGGAGACGAAGAGGTCTCCGGAAAGAGTGATCGGTGGTCACGGCGGTCACTCAAAACTGAGACCGCTCAACCCACTAGCAGGAACTGGAAGCTCTCCAAAAGTCCAGAAACTGGTACCCCTACCCCTCTATTTATAGACGCAGGGGCCTGCCCGAACGGGCAGATCTGGAAAGTAGCGGGCTGCCCGGAACTGCTGAGATCGCCTGAGACCGCTACTGAGACCGCTGAGGTCGTCAGGATGTGCTGAGATCGTCTACTGAGACCGCTGAGATCGTCTGAACCTGCATACCTGAACAGACCACATAAAACAGAGTCAGCACAGGACTAAGACCCTCCGGAGCGAGATCGCCCGGGAGGGGCGATCTCTCTCTGCGAGGTCGCCCGGAAGGGGCGACCTTCCCTGCTGTGAGATCGCCCGGGAGGGGCGATCTCTCCTCTGCGAGAACGCCCGGGAGGGGCGATCTCCCTCTGCGAGGTCGCCCAGAAGGGGCGACATTCCTTGCTGCGAGATCGCCCGGGAGGGGTGATCTCCCTGCGAGATCGCCCAGGAGGGGCGATCTCTCCTCTGCGAGATCGCCCGGGAGGGGCGATCTCCCTCTGCGAGGTCGCCCGGAAGGGGCGACCTTCCCTGCTGCGAGATCGCCCGGGAGGGGCGATCTCCCTGCGAGATCGCCCGGGAGGGGCGATCTCTCCTCTGCGAGATCGCCCGGGAGGGGCGATCTCCCTCTACGAGGTCGCCCGGAAGGAGCGGCATTCCTTGCTGCGAGATCGCCCGGGAGGGGTGATCTCCCTGCGAGATCGCCCGGGAGGGGCGATCTCTCCTCTGCGAGATCGCCCGGGAGGGACGATCTCCCTCTGCGAGGTCGCCCGGAAGGGGCGACCTTCCCTGCTGCGAGATCGCCTGGGAGGGGCGATCTCCCTGCGAGATCGCCCAGGAGGGCGATCTCTCCTCTGCGAGATCGCCCGGGAGGGGCGATCTCTCCTCTGCGAGGTCGCCCGGAAGGGGCGACCTCCCCTTTGCGAGACCGCCTGGGTTCGACGAGGTCGCCCCCCGGAGGAGCGAGATCGGCCCGGATCTCCGAAAATACCGCAATACCTGAAAAAGTTAGCTCGAAGGGGATCGCCGATTTCTGGGTAAAACAACGAATTAACTTAATCCGCGGGTGGACAATGATCTTTGACTGCAATTCTTAGAAGGACACACAAGGTTCTCTCCGACAAACCTTCGTCGTCGTCAGACGACCAACCACCACCGCCGCCACCGGAGAAGTCAACGTGGAATAATGCCCAGCTCGTGTATAATCCCGCTGCTCACTACGCTGCTTGCCCAACTACAACCTTGCCGCACTCACCACAGCCCGCCACAACCTCGCCTTCTTCATCTCCGTGGATCCTCCTTCAAGGGTCGCTTTCCCTAAGATGAGAACTGGTGGTGTGTCTATCGAAGTCATAACCCAACCATTTATATAGCCATTTCATTTGTCTTGGCCACTTTCCTAGAAGTTTCCTTGCATGTGAAACACATGTGCGGCTTGGAGAGTCAACATCGGCGGCCGGTAGGTGGAAGCATGATACACATGAGTTTGAAAGATCAAACCAACTCAACAATACACGCACATGTAAACACATATATGTTGATTTGAAATTTTGAGTGACATTCAGAAGAAGCCCTATTACAAAAATTCAGGAAAATTGGAAAGAGACAAAGATAGTAAATCCAAGAAAATATGTAGGGGTGACGAACAAGTTTTTATAATTATGATTAACACACACAAATTACTCACAGCCAGAGAATCATCCATGGGTGCACATAAATTACTCACCCTCACCGATATCTGCACCTGCTCCATATCCATGGCCATTCAGGGTTGCCAACGGGGTTGCGGGCGTTGTCCATGCCGCTCTGCAGGCTGGTGAGGCCGACGACAACCAAGCCGTCGATGATGGACGGGACGTCCGGGAGCTGAACGTCACGGAAGCCAAGCAGCTTCGAGAGAGAAGGAGAAGAAGGTGGAACGAGAAGAGTGTCGGGATGAGAAGTACAAAACCCGTGGAACAGAGGTCCAAGCTGCGGATCTAAATTGACCTAGGCCCTGCTTTTTTTTAAACGAGTTTCTCAAAATAAGCGCTTCCAAACAGCACGCTTAGGCTATGTTTAGCGGGGTGTTTTGAGAGCTGCACGCCGCAGCTTCTTAAACCGCCCCGCCAAACAAAAAAGTTACGCCCTGCAGTGGAAACAGCCACCGCCGAAATAGATCTAAAAACCGCGATTCGGGAGTCGTGATTATTTTTCACGACTCCTGGATCGCGGAATCGGCCGCGATTCCCTGCCCTAGCGCGACGATCTCCCAGTTCCTCTCCGAGCGGTCCTTCCTCCTCCTCTCACCTTCCCGTTCCTCTCAGCGGCCCGTCCTCGTCGACGACAACATCTCCCCTTCTTCTCAGCGGCCTCGCCTCATCTTCCCCCCTCCCAGTTCTTCCCGCTAGCGGCCCTTCCTCGTCCTCATCAGTTCTCGACGACAACATCTCAGCGGCCCCTCCTCCTCTTCCTCCTCCCAGTTCTTCTCTGCGACCGAAGAAGCTCCAAGGTTTGTCTTCCCCTTCTCAGTTCTTCTCAGCGGCCATTTGCGGTCTTTCAAATTTCTTCAGGCATTATAATTTCTTCAAATTTCTTCAAATTTCTTTAAAGGGTACACAAAGAACTCAAGCTAGTGATATATTGGCAATCACAGTATATATTTTGGGTCACAATGAAACATTCAGGAAAGCAAGTGAACGATTTCAACATTCTACGGAGACTATGAGTCGGTTATTCATGATCGGACTTCGTGCTCTGACTAATCTGTCCATGGACATCATAGCTCCTACTGATCCTCAGTTTCATGCTATTCCTTTACACATAAAAAATGATGAAAGATATATGTCATTTTTTAAAGATTGTGTCGGAGCTATTGATGGCACACATGTTGATGCACGCATACCTGTTGAAAACCAAGTGTCGTACATTGGTCGTCATGGAAGTCCAACTCAAAATGTGATGGCTGTATGCGACTTTAATATGTGTTTTACTTACGTTGTTCCTGGCTGGGAAGGTTCTGCACATGACACCCGTATATACCATCGTGCAGTAAGGGATCCGATGAGTAAATTTCCATTTGCACCTGAAGGTACAAAATCTCTGTTTCACATATATTATTTTATTTGTTCTATGTGATTACTGTCTAATCTTTTCTATTATTGAAGGTAAATATTATCTTGTGGATGCTGGTTATCCACTAGAAAAATGGCTTCTGAAACCTTTCCCGGAAACTAGATATCACTTGCCGGACTTCGCTCGGGGTAATCGGCAAATAGAAGGACGTAAAGAGATATTTAATAAAGCACACTCCTCGCTTCGTAGTGTGATCGAAAGGAGCTTTGGTGTATGGAAGAAGAAATGGGGCATACTAAGAAAAATGTCTCCGTTTGATTTTTCAAAGCAGTGTGTCGTTGTGGTCGCTACGATGGCCCTACATAACTTTATTAGACGACATCCATCACGTTCTGACCCAGAGTTCGATGTATGTGATGAGAACGAAAGCTTTGTTCATGCAGAGGCGTACGAACTACGACCAAATAATCGTCCAAGAACAATTGATCCAAACCCGAATATTGCACCTAGTACATTTGAAGGAACGGGAGCTACTGAAATGTCGAACATCAGAGACTTCATAGCGGATCAACTGACGGAATATCACAGGTATGAAATATTAAGGGTTTTAATTTTGTAAACTATATTACCGATAAAATTATATAATTGATTAATTACATTACTATTTTACTATACAGTTGAGGTTCGATGATCGAAAGCGTTGATGCATGTTCGAGGTGGATCACATTTACGAGTTTTGTCTTGGAAAAACCTATTAATTAGTGTGTTTTATTTTATGGTAGAATATCAAAGTGCTTACTATTTATGTACACTAAGTTAATTTATTATAATTAATTGTTGTTTATCTCTAATTTAAATTTTTTTTTTAAAACGCACAGTTGTTTTGCCAAACAGCTTAACAGCTTCTCCGTTTGAAACAGCACTGTAACAGCTGTTCTTCCAAACAGATTCACAGATTTAGCCACCACTCTGCAGAACAGCTGATTATTCCACCACTGCTTCCCCCCACTTGTACAACCCCCATATCCATCGAGTGAGGCCCAGCGTGGAGGGCCGCCGAGACACGTCGACTAGACCCAAGGGGTCTTAAGACCTTTGGGTATCGTCCGGCGAACCCCCGTAGCTCTCACCACAAGAAGAGTAAGAGGCGAGAGGGGGAGGGGCGGGTGCCCCCCCTTCTCGCCCGCGCCCAAGTAGGGGCGAGAGGGGAGGGGCGGGTGCCCCCCCTCTCGCCCGCGCCCACGTAGGGGCGAGAGGGGAGGGGCGGGTGCCCCCCCTCTCGCCCGCGCCCAGGTAGGGGCGAGAGGGGAGGGGCGGGTGCCCCCCCTCTCGCCCGCGCCCAGGTAGGGGCGAGAGGGGAGGGGCGGGTGCCCCCCCTCTCGCCCGCGCCCAGCTAGGGGCGAGAGGGGAGGGGCGGGTGCCCCCCCTCTCGCCCTCGCCCAGCTAGGGGCGAGAGGGGAGGGGCGGGTGCCCCCCCTCTCGCCTTCGCCCAGCTAGGGGCGAGTGGAGGAGGGGCGGCGACCCCCTCTCTCGCCCTCTACCCTGGTAAGGGGGAAGATCCTTGGTCTCGCCCCACCCCAGCAAGGAGGCTCGCCGAGCTCCGCGAGGTAACCCCTCTCGCCCAGTTCTAGAGGGGGGGGGGGGGGGTTGGTCTACGTTTAGTATCCCAGAACAGCGGGATTTGGCTATTTGCAGTCCAGTTTTGGCTATTCGCAGTCCAGATCCGAGGGTATTTTGGTAATCTGGCAGATCGGTTTTTGGCTATTTGCAGCCCAACTTGGAAAACCTATAAATAGACACTAAGGGGCACCAAAGGAGGAGAGCTCTGGATTTCCAAATTTCGGACCTTCTCCTTCCCTTAAAGCTCTCCTTTGGTGCTTCTGGTTCAACATTGGCTAGGGAGGGGAAGATCTCTCAGGTCTTCCGGGTGTGAGGTGGGACCTCCTCGATGTAGCCTAGGGTCCGTTTCCAAGTCCAAGTGCTCTTGCCTAGAGAGTTGGCTCGAGAGAAGTAGGTGTGAGACCACCCCTTTTTTGGGACCCCGAACTCCACGGAGACCGAGTAGTCGGTTTCAACATTTTTGGTGCGGTGAGCGTGGAGAGTGGTCAGCACAGAAGTTCTTGAACCAAATCTCATGGCAGGAGACCTCGGAGGAGGAGACGATGAGGGGTCTCACATCCCAAGTGAGGTGGTAGGAAGGGGAGAGTTCATGGCGGCCATCAAGGGAATCATGGAGCTGCTCCAAGGCATCACCAGGGGAGGTGACTGCTCGGCTCCCTCCCCCGAGACACCGCCTTCTGGGTCGCAAGGAGTGCTCGCCCAGGGGGGGTCAGGAGTGCTCGCCCAGGGGGGGTCAGGAGAGGTTGCCCCAGGGGGTCGGCCAGGCAAGGAACCAGTGACTGAGAGTGGCGAGCGGGACCTCGCCGGGCGAGTGCTTTTTCCTAGCCCGGTGAGTGGGGTCTCGCTCGGAGCAGGAGTCACGCGACTGGAGCTCGCGAAGCCGGTGAGTGGGGGGTCACCCTTTAGCGAGCTGATCATCTCGGCTCCCATCCCGGAAGGCTTCAAGGAGCCCAACATGACTTTTTATACCGGGAAGGATGATCCCGTCCAGCACCTGCAGTGGTTCGAGGACACCGTCTCCATCAGGCCCATGACGGACGCGTTCAAGTGTCGTCTCTTCGCCACCACCCTGAGGGACAAAGCTAGGGACTGGTTCCACCAGCTCCCGGTTGGCTCCATTTACAGCTTCGAGGACTTGGGCCGAAGTTTCCAGCTACGCTTATCCACATCCAAGAAGAGGAAGAAGAATGCTGAGTCCATTTTCCTGATCAAGCAGAGGCACGAGGAGATGTTGGCCCAGTATATGGACAGATTCCAGGAGGAGATCCAGAACATTCAGGAGGTGCCAGGGTATGCCCTCCAGATGGCTTTCACCGTAGGGCTACGAGAGAGCCTTTTCAAAATGCGCCTAACTAGGAAGCCTCCCTTGTCCTTTGAGGACCTGATGGAAAAAGCTGCAAAGGAGGTAGCCACCGAGGCGGCAAACCCGGGGCTGGCAAAGAAATTGGCAAAGTTGGTAGAGGACGAGCCAAGAGAGCAAGGTGGCCCCAGGAAGCAGGAAGGAAGGAGGAGGGAAGAGCAGAGAGGTCAAGGGTACCAGGGACCCCAGGGGGGTCCGGAGCAAGGGAGGGGTCTCGCCCAAGGAGGGGGAAACTTCTACGGAGGCCAAGGGAGGCCCAACCCTCCTCCTTGGAGGCAGGCCCCTAGGCAGCTCCTACCCCCACCAGCCCAAGCTATGGCGATTCGAAGAGGAGGAGGAGTCGAAGCAAGAGACATCCCAGCCCGTAGGAGAAGGGGGGAAGGGCGGTGTCGTACTGCGACTACCACCAAGCAGAGGGGCATGCAACAACTACCTGCCCGGAATTCTTGGAGGTGAGAGAGACGAGAGGTCAGACACAACAGCAGCCGCCGGTGTGGATTGAAGAAGTTCCACCTGGAGCAGTAGTGGACGACGACGTCTGCGAGGACCGAACTGACATAGGAGCCAAAGGACGGGTCGCGGTGATCCACAGGGGGGGGGGGGGGTAGGGATCGAGGCCACTCGTAAGGCAAGCCTCCACGTCATATTTCGACGCAGCGTCGCTTCAACGTCACAGGACCCACCTCCCGAGGAGAAAATCACTTTCTCAAGCAGGGACATGCCAGATCACGAGGATCCATTCTGTGATGCGTTAGTCATTCAGACAGCCATCGAAGGTTACACTGTCTCTCGGATCCTCGTTGACAACGGGAGCTCTGTCAACGTCATTTTCAAGAAGGCATTTGATGAGTTGAAGGTGGAGTCAAGGAGGGTGCTGGCCTCAGATGGGCCCTTGTTCGGATTCTCCGGAGAAAGGAAAGAGGTGGAGGGTGGAGTTGGACTCCAAGTGACGATGGGGGGAGGCTCAAGGAACTGTCAGTTCGTCATAGTTGACGCTCCTAGCAGTTATAATGCCATCTTCGGAAGACCCCTCATCAGCGCCTTCCGATGCGTACCATCATCCTTCCACCAGTGCCTCAAGTTCAACACTGGCGGAATCCAAGTCAGGATCCGCGGAGACCCCAGGATGGCGAGGCACTGCTACGTCACAGCCGTCAACAGCATCTCTTGGCAAGCAGGGGCGGAGGAGATGGAGAAGATCATGGAGAGCATGAGCCAGATGGGAGTGGCAGGAGAAGCAGAGGAATGATCATCTCGCGCGAGCAGCCTGAGAGGCGAGTGCCATGGGGGGTATGTTGTGTTTATTTTTTGTTTTTTGTTGTTTTCCTTTGTAGCAAGTTCTACCCCTCGCTGGTTGGGCCAGGAGGTTTTGACAAGGGAAATCCCCCCATTAGATGGATGAAGTTATTTTGCTTATATGATTAGAAAGTTGCCACCGAGATGTCCTCCTCACTTCAGGCTCTCACTAGCTGGGTGGGTCGAATGATCCTCGGATGAGTAAATTCAACGCCGAGATGTCCTCCTCACTTCAGGCTCTCACTAGCTGGGTGGGTCAAATAATCCTCGGAAGGAAGAGCTTGCCATCGAGATGTCCTCCTCAATCCAGGCTCATACTAGCTGGGTGGGTCGAATGATCCTCGGATGGGTAAGTTCAACGCCGAGATGTCCTCCTCACTCTAAGCTCTCACTAGCTGGGTGGGTCGAATGATCCTCGGAAGGAAGAGCTTGCCATCGAGATGTCCTCCTCACTCCAGGCTCTCACTAGCTGGGTGGGTCGAATGATCCTCTGATGAGTAAGTTCAACGTCGAGATGTCCTCCTCACTCCAGGCTCACACTAGCTGGGTGGGTCGAATGATCCTCGGATGGGTAAGTTCAACGCCGAGATGTCCTCCTCACTCCAGGCTTTCACTAGCTGGGTGGATCGAATGATCCTCGGAAGGAAGAGCTTGTCATCGAGATGTCCTCCTCACTCCAGGCTCTCACTAGCTGGGTGGGTCGAATGATCCTCGGATGAGTAAGTTCAACGCCGAGATGTCCTCCTCACTCCAGGCTCTCACTAGCTGGGTGAGTCGAATGATCCTCAGATGGGTAAGTTCAACGCCGAGATGTCCTCCTCACTCCAGGCTCTCACTAGCTGGGTGGGTCGAATGATCCTCGGAAGGAAGAGCTTGCCATCGAGATGTCCTCCTCACTCCAGGCTCTCACTAGCTGGGTGGGTCGAATGATCCTCGGATGAGTAAGTTCAACGCCGAGATGTCCTCCTCACTCCAGGCTCTCACTAGCTGGGTGGGTCGAATGATCCTTGGATGAGTAAGTTCAACGCCGAGATGTCCTCCTCACTCCAGGCTCTCACTAGCTGGGTGGGTCGAATGATCCTCGGAAGGAAGAGCTTGCCATCGAGATGTCCTCCTCACTCCAGGCTCTCACTAGCTGGGTGGGTCGAATGATCCTCGGATGGGTAAGTTCAACGCCGAGATGTCCTCCTCACTCCAGGCTCTCACTAGCTGGGTGGGTCGAATGATCCTCGGAAGGAAGAGCTTGCCATCGAGATGTCCTCCTCACTCCAGGCTCTCACTAGCTAGGTGGGTCGAATGATCCTCGGATGGTTAAGTTCAACGCCGAGATGTCCTCCTCACTCCAGGCTCTCACTAGCTGGGTGAGTCGAACGATCCTCGGGAGCGAGGTTCTGCCCCCCCTCGATGGATATTTGGGCTTGGACTTTTCTTTCCGAGGTTGTGCCAACCTCGCAAAGAGCGGGGATTGTGTACAACCCCCATATCCATCGAGTGAGGCCCAGCGTGGAGGGCCGCCGAGACACGTCGACTAGACCCAAGGGGTCTTAAGACCTTTGGGTATCGTCCGGCGAACCCCCGTAGCTCTCACCACAAGAAGAGTAAGAGGCGAGAGGGGGAGGGGCGGGTGCCCCCCCCTTCTCGCCCGCGCCCAAGTAGGGGCGAGATGGGAGGGGCGGGTGCCCCCCCTCTCGCCCGCGCCCACGTAGGGGCGAGAGGGGAGGGGCGGGTGCCCCCCCTCTCGCCCGCGCCCACGTAGGGGCGAGAGGGGAGGGGCGGGTGCCCCCCCTCTCGCCCGCGCCCACGTAGGGGCGAGAGGGGAGGGGCGGGTGCCCCCCCTCTCGCCCGCGCCCACGTAGGGGCGAGAGGGGAGGGGCGGGTGCCCCCCCTCTCGCCCTCGCCCAGCTAGGGGCGAGAGGGGAGGGGCGGGTGCCCCCCCTCTCGCCTTCGCCCAGCTAGGGGCGAGTGGAGGAGGGGCGGCGACCCCCTCTCTCGCCCTCTACCCTGGTAAGGGGGAAGATCCTTGGTCTCGCCCCACCCCAGCAAGGAGGCTCGCCGAGCTCCGCGAGGTAACCCCTCTCGCCCAGTTCTTGAGGGGGGAGGGGGGGGGGGGGGTTGGTCTGCGTTTAGTATCCCAGAACAGCGGGATTTGGCTATTTGCAGTCCAGTTTTGGCTATTCGCAGTCCAGATCCGAGGGTATTTTGGTAATCTGGCAGATCGGTTTTTGGCTATTTGCAGCCCAACTTGGAAAACCTATAAATAGACCCTAAGGGGCACCAAAGGACGAGAGCTCTGGATTTCCAAATTTCGGACCTTCTCCTTCCCTTAAAGCTCTCCTTTGGTGCTTCTGGTTCAGCATTGGCTAGGGAGGGGAAGATCTCTCAGGTCTTCCGGGTGTGAGGTGGGACCTCCTCGCTGTAGCCTAGGGTCCGTTTCCAAGTCCAAGTGCTCTTGCCTAGAGAGTTGGCTCGAGAGAAGTAGGTGTGAGACCACCCCTTTTTTGGGACCCCGAACTCCACGGAGACCGAGTAGTCGGTTTCAACACCACTGTTTTTCCAGTCGCTGCAGCCGCGCCAAACAGGGCCTTACAAATTCCGGGGTTTTGGCCGACATTTTGGAAAATTTCCGCCACAATGCCGGCAGCTCCTCGCTTTAATTTTTTTGATAAATCTCGAAATAATTTTGCTCTTATATTTATTCAATTTGGTCCGCGAAAAAAGGGAAAAAAAAATCCTGAAAGCCAAACTATCTCCGGCCGGACGTTCAAAAAGGTGCGAGTCGAACCGGACAAAGCCGGTCGGCGCTCACCAACGAAACCGCGTCAGCTGCCACGTGGCCTCAAAATCGGTATGGCCTGCGTCCATCAGCATAAAATAAAATAGTAGCGCTCTCAGTTTTCTCCATGAAACAAAAAAAAAATCCCCTTCGTAACGCCTGCCGCGCCGACTGCCTCCGAATCCGCCCTCTCTCATTTCTCGCTCCTTCATACGATCGGATACCGGGAAACCTTTCATAGCACAGGTCTAGGGTTTCTCCGGCGCCGATCGTACTCCGCTCTCTTACTGTTTTCCGTTTTGATTTGCTTTTTTTTTTCGCGATTCTAGGGTTTGAGAATCGCGGAATCTGGCGGTTGTTTGGGTTGGGGGCGGCGAGAGTATCATTTGATATGTGGGTCATGTTTGTTTGTGTTGGCAAGCGCGGGTAATGGTATCCACAAACAGGAAAAGAGATCTTTTCCTTCGTATCTTCTTCGGGTGATATCTAGGGTTAGGTTTTGCTCTATTTCAGAAAATCTTTAGATTTTAGACGCTCTCGTTCCCCGTTCTTTAAGAAACGAAGTGTCTTTATGCCTTTGGTTAATTGGTCATTGATCGTGCTGTTCAATTTCGCATAGATCCGTATATTATACGACAACTGATCGACAGAACCTGAGCGTCATCTCTTGTATTTCGTATTATTTAATTAGGTCTTAAGATATCTCTATCTGGAGTTGTTAGAACGTTTATTTGGGGAGATTTGCCGCTGGAAATCCTAACCTAATCCTGTAGGCATCCTCATCTATTTGTATTTCCGAATGGGGAGTCCGGATGTTGGCAGTGCTGCGGCACACGCCCTTAAGCAGCAGTATGGCGTGACGAAGCCGATATCAACTGCTGGGCCGACGGAGGCAGATCTTCTGAGAACGGCCGAATTAGAGAAAGTATTCTTCTTTCGCACATTTTCTGGTTTCTTTCTTTGGTGTATGCGTTTCCCTGTTCTTTCTTTAACATGGACTTCATTGAAGTTCTTGGCCGAGGCTGGGCTCTATGAGAGCAATGATGAAGCTGCAAGGAGAGAGGAGGTTCTAGGGCAGTTGGATCTGGTAACTTATATTCTATCCATGATCTTTCTTAGTATTATGGCATTTCTAATATTAAATTAACGAATATAAGCTGTTACGGTTTTGTATGGTTAGGGGTTTGCATCTATGTATCATATCTTAGGGCCAGCATAATGAAAGAAGTTTCGTCAAATCTGTTTCTTCAATGATTTCTTGAACTTTTGGGGTTAGGGTAGTGATATCTGGCTTACGATCTACTGATGAATTAAACATTATATCATAAATGATTTTTTTTCTTTGCTTTGTTTATTGATAATGTCTCCTATATATGCCATGATTTTATTCTCTTCCGTGATTAAAACTCTGAATTAATTCTTTGTTCTGAGTTGGTTATAATGGTATACTTTTTGATACTTCATGCAGATTGTAAAGAGTTGGGTGAAGCAATTAACTAGTCAACGTGGATATACTGATCAAATGGTCGAGGAAGCAAATGCTGTCATATTTACATTTGGTTCTTACCGGTTAGGGGTAAGGAAATATTATAATATGATTTTGCTGGGCCTGTACTGCTTCAATTCCTAAAGATATAATGCTGAGATTTCTTTTATTTTTATGAATATAATGCTGAGACTCAGCTTTGATCCCAAAAATACCACATGTTCCTTGAAGTTCAAAAAAACTTGTTCTCTCTGCTTACACCAATGTTATGTTTTTACTGCATTTTTGTGGTTGGTAAAGGAATGGCACGTATATCCTTTTATAAATAAATATCTATATCTATTATATATATATATTTATCAGTCCATTTAGTTTGGTTTCTTTGGCGAAAAAGCAATAGTTTCAAACAAGGGCTATAATTTTTATAAAAGAATAACTAACAATAGAAAATTTTACTTGAAACCCGACATTAGTAGGTATGTTTGCCAGGGTTTCATAAAAACCTTAGTAGTACTATTATATTTTCAAAAAAAAAATCTTTGCATAAGGTTAGTGTTTTGTCTTCTTGTTTCCAAAAACAGGTCATAGTATCCTACTTCATTAAACTAAATATAAGGACTTTAGCAAGATAACTTCTATTGTAAACAATTTTTTTACAATGATAGGTTTGTTATGGATTGGGGACTATATGGGTTCTGTTGTTGTTGTTGTTGTTGTTGTATAGGTTTGTTATGATATTTTAGATTAGTACTGTAGTATTTATTTCTTATGTATTAGTTTTTGTAACAGGTTAACGGACCAGGAGCTGATGTTGATACACTATGCATTGGCCCTTCATATGTTAATCGGGAGGTTAAATCCTCTGATTGAAATATTTGTGCTTCATCTTTTGTATTGAGCTGCAGTTAACTGGTTGCATAACATCTACAGGAGGACTTTTTCATGATTTTGCATGATATTTTGTCTGAAAGGGGCGAGGTTACTGAACTCCAGCCTGTTCCAGATGCTCATGTTCCTGTAATGAAGTTCAAGTTCAATGGGATATCTATTGATCTTCTGTATGCCAGTATATCCCTTCTTGTAGTTCCAGAAGTAAGTATTTGGGGATCTGTTTATGGCTTTTGACATTATTCCGCCCATGCTCCTTTTGGCTTAATGGATGGTAGTAGCTTTCTGCAACCTTTAGCTCACTGCATTGTGACCACGTTTATTATTGATTTTTGCATGCACCTTGATATCTTGATCATTTTACATTCTTCTTCCTACTATTCTTGTTTTTAAGGAACTATGGCTACTTGATTCTTTTTTATTCTTAGCCTTTTTTTGAAAGGTCATTATTTATGATGCTTTGAGCCTATTTTGAAATTATAGTTGTTAGAGAAGAGATATAAAAAGCCCATGTAAAGAGCCCATTTAGGGGCCCATTGTGTAGCCTTTTTATTCATTTTCTTGTTTAGTCCCACATCTTGAGATTGGAGTGTTTGTCTCCTTCTCTTCCTATATATTTGTACTCATACATGTAATTAGTGTGTTGAAGAATATATACAAGGTTTATACCATTTCTCTACATGGTATCAGAGCTATCGGTCCAAATTTTGCGATCTCCCATTTTTGTGACCGCACCACCCTCGTTTCGAGCTCTCGCGGTCTCATTTTTTTGAGATCGCTTCCCCCCCTGCTGCCAGCTCTGCTTCTCCCAGCTCTCTCCTCTTTGGCTCTCTTATAGCCCTCTCCTCTCTGACACGTGGGACCCGCCTCTCTCAACCTCTATTTCTTCCAAGTGGTCTCGCTGCGAATGCTCGCTGCGATCCCTTCTTGCGGTCTCGCTGCGACTGATCGCCGCGAGCTCTCCAGCGGCCTCTCCCGCGATCTCCTGCCGCACCTTCTCTGTGCCTGCCTCCTCTAGACCGTGCGGTCTCTCCTTATCGCAACGATCTCTTCTTATCGCAGCAGTCTCTTCATCGCCGACCTAGCAGTGTTCTGCTCGCCTCTAGTCGCCGCACCTTTTCCGTGTGCCTGCAGCCTTCTCAAGCTCCTCCTACAGTTTCCAACCGCCGCACTCTCGAACTCCAGCTGCGGTCTCATCGGCCAATCCCTCTTTGATCACGCGATCTCCCAATCGATCTCCTGCAGCGATCTCCCACATCAGCGATCTCTCTCTGACCGCTGCGGCCTCTCCTCTTGCAGATCCTTGCCGCTGCTCTTCTCACTCATCGAGTGATCCCCTCTTCTCGCGTGACCGCCGTGTCTCACTGCTACTCTTCCTGCGCTCTGCTCCCTGCCCGCATCTATCCCAGCGATCGCCGCCCCGGACCGCAGCGGTCTCTCCTCCGGAGCAAGCTCTCCCGCGGCCTCCTCTGCTTCCAGCGAGGTTTCCAGTCCAGCGGGCTCTCGCCAGCGGTCTCCCAGCTCGCCAGTGGTCCCTGTTTTTTTTTCCCATGGCTTTGTCTCCTTCCCGGCCCCCGGCTTGGGTGTGTCGATTTCTGGTGGTGGCATCTCCTGCCTCCTTCATAGCTCTTCCTGGATTCTGGATTCCGGGGCCAGCCACCACATTACTCCGCACGCACCTTCACAATACTTGGCCTCCGAACACCCTCCGTTCATTACTGTGGCAAATGGCGCTTCTACTCCTGTTGCTGGCTCTGCCGATCTCACTCTGTCACCCTCACTTACCCTTCGTTCGGTTCTTCATGTTCCGGGCTCCTCCTTCAATCTCTTATCCATTAGCCGTCTCACCCAAGATTTGGATTGTTGTGTCTCATTCACCTCTACTTCATGTATTGTGCAGGATCGACAGACGCGGCGCATCATCTGCAAAGGGCATCTCTCGAACGGACTCTATCTCCTCGATACCTCTCCCACCGTTCTTCTCTCCTCTATCAGCACTGTTGAGTGGCACCGCCGTCTTGGTCACGCTCCTCTACACATCCTCCGCAAAGCCCTTCCCGACGTCTCTCTCCATGAGTTTACCTGTGAGTCGTGTATCTATGCCAAACATCATCGTTCTACCTTCACCCCCCATCCCACTCGAAGTGCTGCTCCCCTTGATTTGGTTCACTCTGATATTTGGGGTCCCTACAAAATCGCCAGTGTTTTTGGCTATCGTTACTTTGTGACCTTCGTTGATGACTATTCACAGGTGACATGGTTGTACCTCCTTCGTGACCGCTCTGAGTTGCCTGATGTTCTCCGATATCTAAAGACCGCTCCGGGACAAGGTCTTGTCTACAAACCTTCCAACTCACCATCTCTTCTTGCCTACTCAGATGCTGACTATGTCGGGTCTCCTGATGATAGGCGTTCCACGACCGGTTTTTGCACTTACTTTGGTGGACACCTCATAACTTGGCGGAGCAAGAAACAGTCTGTGGTTGCTCGCTCCTCGGCTGAGTCAGAATACAGGGCTATGGCTGCTGTTGTGTCAGAATTAACCTGGCTTGAGAGTCTTCTAGGTGACTTGGGTGTTAGACTTTCTTCTCCGGCAACTCTTCGGTGTGACAGTCAGGCTGCAATCCATATCGCCAATAATCCTGTTTTTCATGAACGAACAAAGCATATTGAGGTTGACTGTCATTTCATCAGGGAAAAGGTGCAATCAAAGAAGATAGAGTTGGAGCATGTTCCTGCTACTAGACAGACTGCTGACATCCTGACAAAAGCACTTCCTCGGCCACTATATCTCCAGTTCTTATCCAAGCTGGGTGCCTACGATTTGTATGCTCCAGCTTGCGGGGGAGTGTTAGAGAAGAGATATAAAAAGCCCATGTAAAGAGCCCATTTAGGGGCCCATTGTGTAGCCTTTTTATTTATTTTCTTGTTTAGTCCCACATCTTGAGATTGGAGTGTTTGTCTCCTTCTCTTCCTATATATTTGTACTCATACATGTAATTAGTGTGTTGAAGAATATATACAAGGTTTATACCATTTCTCTACAATAGTCTTACATTTATGTGATTACGCTATTGTGAAATTCTGTTATCCCTTTTCCGTCTATTAAATTTGATATTAATTTTAATTTTTTCTTGTGATATTCAATTTAGGGTTATTAAAGATGACTCCAAGCCTATTCCAATGGAAGAGCTCTTAAACATACTTTACCAATTGGATCCATGATGAGATCCCGATACAAATCTTCTTTTAACTGGTGACTTCTAAAGTCGGATAAAATGTGTGTGTGTGTAATATAATATATATAATATAGGTATATACATGAAATTTAACATTATAGAGAAATTTAATATTATTATTTCCTCTGAATTTACATTCCCCAGTAATGTTCAATCTAAGTTATCAAGGCGCGCCTGAGGCGCTGGGCGCACCTGCCCGTGCCTCTGCAAGGCAGAGGCGGGCGATGTGCCCCAGGCGCGCCTCAGGAGTGCCTATGCCCGCCTTACTAGCTCCTAGGTGCACCAAAGGTGCGCCTGGGCCTTTCAAGGTGTTTTCTTCAACCTGTTTTTTTTGGAGGTGGGAAAAACCTGATCTCAGACGCACCCAAGGCACATCTAGGCGCACTTGGGCATCCTCCAATTCACCAATTTTCAATGAATTGGGTGCCTAATTCACTGAAAATGAGCGAATTGGATGCCCAATTCACTGAAAATGAGCGAATTTGATGCCTAATTCATTGATTTTCAGTGAATTTGGGCACTCGATTCACTGATTGGCACTCAATTCATTTTTGCGCCTCACATGCCTCAGGCGCACGCCTGAGCCTTCCGCCTAGGCTCGAGGATCTCTTTGCGCCTTAGTGTGCCTTGCGCTTTTGATAACTTAGTGTTCAATAATATGTCATTATGAGGTTCATTTAGAGTTATCCACTAAATATTGTGAATTTTAGTAAGCTATTACTTTTTCATGGTTTAAAAACAACAGATAATTTGAAGGCATTGAATGGAACATATTTTGGATGGGTAACTCGACATATGTACTTTATAGTTTTAACATATTTTAGGATAAAAAAGAATAAGCATGAGAGAAAAAATCTAATTTATTATTATAATTATTTTATTTCAATTTTTATTTTTTATTTTTATGTCATGCGGAAATTTGAGATTCAGCTCAAAGATTGAATTAATTATTTTCCTGCTTTCAAGTTCTCTATTAAACAAAGCCTTTGGATTGATCCAATCTTTCATCCTAGCTTGCATTGAATTTGATCAACTTGTACTCAGATTAAAATGTGAATATATTTATATCTATTTAGTTCATAAATAAATATATTTATATCTATTTAGTTCATATGCCCATACTATATTAAAAAGAAAAACTTGGGATGGACCGGATTGTCATTGTTCTGAAATGGGACTGTCAAATGAATTTGAGTTATTTGTTTTTTATTCTGCTTCCAGGATCTGAACCTGTCACCTCAAGTATAGTGGTCGTGCACATGGCCCCGAAGTGTGTCGTGTGGAAGCAATAACACTTGTGTAGCTAAAGTGACGGCCGGGTACAATCGATGTCGCACACTACACAAAATAGGAGCTCGTGCATGGCTGCTAGTACACAATCTTTTTAAACAAATGTGTAATACATGATTAACTAGTTTCACAAATTTGCATGAGCAATACATTGCAGACTTTAAACCAAATTCTCAACCCCAAGAGTAAGGAATTAGAAAATTTTAGTTTAAATATATAAAGATGAAATTTCTCGTTTAAGGATGACTTAGACCCTAAGACCTAATCTTAGAAAAGTGATGGATATAATATTTGATAGTTTTTAATCATCATCACTATCAATAGTCTTATGCCAACTACTTGGTCTGTCTATATGATTCTCATTTTCCATTAATTCTAATCAATTGTTGCTTGATATGTTGAAGCTAAACTACTCAAATAATTTGAACAACTTCCACCCATACTAATTTCACTCTACTCCTATCTAATTATTAGGCACTAAATCTATTTACTTATCTGAATTGTGCTTTTCTTAAACTTTGTTGTTCATAGTCAAACTCCATGAGTATACTTTATGTTATCTTATTTTTAATAGATGTCACTCCCGCATCTTTTTTAATATAATATTTTCTTAAATTTTGTTGCTTTCAATTTAGCATTCTCATTTTTCCACACTCAATTTGATATCAAAGACATTTTACCATTTGGCATTCAATATAAAACATTGTTGTCCTATTAGAGATTCTATATCAAGTGTCAATGGTACCCTATCATCTATGTTGTTAAAGGCGTGCCTCAGCCTCAAGGCTCATCAGACTCAGAGGTTTGCGTCTTTTTGCGCTTTTGGAGCATAAAAGGCGCGCCTGAGTGAGATTTCTGTTGTGAACTTTTTTTTTCAAAATAAAGAAATAAATAACGCACGAACTCAATAATTTTTATATTGTTTAGTGTTTGTGAAACATAATTGAGCAAAGAGACTTAGATATAATGCAATTGACCATATTGATTCTATTTTTTATGAGATATAAATAATAGTAATGAATGATTAATGAGTAGAATAGACGAAAAATCTAATTAAGAAGATGAACTGATGTTTGATGCTGATTATTTAAAATGGATGTGGTTGCGCCTTGCACTTGTCAGGCGCACGCCTGCGCTTTGAGCCTTGCGTGCGCCTTGGTGCACCTTGAGCCTTTAATAACTAAGCCTATCATATAGTATTCTTGAAGCACTTCTCCATTTTAAACACATCTAAAAGTCTAAAGCATGCCATATCCTCGGCTTCATCTCATTCTTTTAAATAATTGTTCCAAACTTGAAGACATCACATTTGAGTATCACTAACTATTATAATAAATTGATAAATAACAACCAGTCCAACTCAAATTACATAATATATCCAATCTTTGTGCACTTGTTTGAAGCCTTATGTTCTATATTTTCACTTAACTGAGTAAATGTCTTGTCGAGTAAAACTATGTCATCTATGAACCTACTTTGATTGTATGTTATTTGGTCACTCCACAATCCTATTGTTCCATTTTACATATCTTTACCTGCATTTACATACCTTTGTCACATCTTCCATAGTGCTTTGTCATATTTTATAATGATGTAAATTTAAAATGGCGTGCTGTGGAAAGTACATTAGGAGTTTGATAAGCAAAGATGCTCGTTTGGATTTTACTTCACTTAAAATTTAGGTGCTAGATGCTCGAGTTCTCTAACATTACTAATCTTTAAGACAGATGATAGATTCTTTGGATAAATGTGAACTGGATGGATGCAAATCCGGTGATTATAGACAACATAAATGCTTCAACATTTATGATTTTTAAGCATTTCCTATGGATCCACTTTTCTTAAAATAGCTTGTTTATCAACACATCTGAACTTGTAATGCAATGATATTTTCTAATATTACTTGATGTGTTAATAACCATTTTATACTTTTAAAATACAAATTTTCATGTTATTGAAATAGGTTTAGTTCCTTGGCAATTTTTGTGCAACCATTTGACTTTGGGATGCTTAAGCATTTATGTTATTCTCTTAAGTATTTTTGACCATGGATTGCAGTAGAAAATGCTTATGTTGTTTTTTGTTATTAACCAAAGCACTAATGAATTATGAATGAAACCCATCTTTTGATATTATTCTCTTTCTGTATTATTAAGTGAAATGGCTAATATTTTCGATGCTTTTATCACAACATCGCTGCTGTTAAATATTTCTTTATGTCCTTTGATGGTGATTATAAATATATACTAAAATATATTGTTCGTTGCTAAAACTGCCTTCTCTAACTTCTGCAAGCTCATTAGATTATGATGAATGCTAAAAACTAATGTTTTCTTTTTGAACTTTCACTCCTGTATATTTCGAACCCCATTCTCCAAAAAATGATGATGCTCTTTTAGGTATGGTCAGTATAATGTTATAACTGCTTGTTTCCTTTTACCAGTTGTTGACTTATTTTGTATGATGATGTCTGTATGATGCCACTCATCGAATTTTTAATTATCAATTTTGTTTTGTTGAAGGTGTTTGGTTGTGCTATCAAAGTTGGGACTTAAATACGTGTTTTGAGGCCAGTGCTATGTCATCTCACAGCATGCAATTAATTGTATTAGAACTTTTCATCCAATCAAAAAACAAATGATTTTTGGTGCAAGAACCTTGCATCTATAAGTGCACACGCCACACGAATTCCCCAATGTTAGACTAAATGATCAACACACACTATCACGTGTAGAGTTTTTGGCCTCTAACCCGTGGACTTCTTTTAAATTTGTGATGTGAGAGTTGGTCCGTGGGCCTAGCATACTTAATATCGTATTAGAATTTATTTATCAATCCATAATTAAATGGTTGTAGCTTGAGGGGCTCTAGATCTAATATTACATGTACAGGGTGATGAGTTTCACAGCAAAAGACTAGTTTCAGTAGTTTTCACATCTTATTTTTATGGTTTACACAATACTTTTTCAATATAAGGAACAATATATTTCCATTGCTGCCTGGATTGATATGAACATCTTGGATTATTCTACTTCACCAATCAGAATTGACCTTTCTCCCAATTTCACGCTTTTTTTTACATCTATATCCTGGAAACTGTCCGGACTATGATCTCCCGGTGACCTCCCATCTTCATTTACCACTCTTTCTGGCACCATGCACAAATTATATCACACGTTGCTGAAACTAATTGGGTAGGACGAAAATTTTGAAATGGAGATTGGACTGAAAATTCTCCCCAATATCTCCCATTACTTAAAGCTTGAAGCTGATTACTGCTGAGAATTAATGTTTGATAAATCAATATGTCATGTTTATTTTATCCGCATCAATATGTCATGTGATGATTAAAGCTTTTGAGCTATTTGTCAAACACTCTAAATTAGAATCTAATATTGTATTGATTATGTTGTGCTCCATACTCTTCTGATGACTCCATGTAGGATTTGGATATCTCTCATGGTTCTGTTCTGTATAATGTTGATGAACCGACAGTTCGGAGTCTTAATGGCTGCAGGGTAGCTGACCAGATTCTTAGGCTTGTTCCTAATGTGGAGGTTAATTATTTCTTTCCATCATTATATTACTAGATTTTCATAATATTTAGAATTTACTAATCTTGTACTTTTTTTTAGAATTTTCGAACAACTCTCAGGTGTTTAAAGCTTTGGGCTAAGAGACGCGGTGTCTATTCAAATGTAAGATCCTTTTGGTAGCTTTATTTCGTGTAGATGAATCTAAACTTGCTACCATATTTTACCATTGTCTCGCTAGGTTACTGGATTTCTTGGGGGTGTTAATTGGGCTTTGTTGGTTGCTCGTGTCTGCCAACTATACCCAAATGCTGTATCCAGTATGTTAGTTTCTCGTTTCTTTAGAGTATATACACAGTGGCGCTGGCCAAATCCCGTGATGCTGTGTTCTATTGAAGAGGATGATCTTGGGTTTCCTGTTTGGGATCCACGTAAAAATCCAAGGGATAGAACTCATCAAATGCCTATCATCACACCTGCATATCCATGCATGAACTCTAGTTACAATGTATCAACTAGTACTTTGCGGGTTATGAATGAACAGTTCCAGTTTGGTAACGTAGTATGTGAGGTAAGAAGTATTTATACAAGTTTAGGTAATTTTTTCCTTCACTACTCTATTTCTAACCTTTGGTCACCATCACAGGATATTGAGCTGAATAAAGCCAGTTGGGACGCCTTATTTGAATCCTACCATTTTTTTGAGGCGTATAAAAATTACCTTGAGGTTGACATTGTTGCCACAGATGCGGATGATCTTCGCATATGGAAGGGTTGGGTGGAATCTCGATTGAGGCAACTAACTCTCAAGGTAAATTCTATCCTTTTGAGCCTCTGATCAATAGGAGATGGTGTCCATGGTTTTGATATCTTCAGGGATATTTTAGCAGTATTTTTGTGCTTTTTAATATTTGTATGCTTGTGAAATGTTTATGCTTCCTATATTTAGTTTGACCTTCCAATTCTTGATTATCATTTAACCTATATATATTTGTTATTTTTCAGATTGAACGGGACACTTTCGGGATGCTGCAATGTCACCCTTATCCCACGGAGTATATTGACAATTCCAGGCGCTGTGCTCACTCTGCATTTTTCTTGGGATTGCAGCGGAAACAGGGGGTTAAAATTCAGGAAGGCCAGCAGTTTGATATACGTGGAACGGTAGATGAATTTAAGCATTCGGTGAACATGTATATGTTCTGGAAACCTGGTATGGAAATTAGTGTTTCCCATGTTCGAAGAAAGCAGATCCCTCCATTTGTTTTTCCAGCAGGCTATAGACGGCCTCGGGCTACAAAACCAAACACCACCCTTCAGAATTCTGAAAAAACTAATAGTGGGGAGGAAGAGCGTGACCGGGGATCTCTAGAGAGAAAACCTAAGAGAAAAGCGAGTATTGAAGACGATGACATGAGATCAAGTTCTGCGAAACGTGCATCTGTTAGCCCTAATCAGCTAAAGACGCCATCACCCGATCATTCTAATGGCAGTCCATGCTTAAAAGCTGACATGTCGTGTGGAGTTGCAGGTGGTATGCCACCTGCTGCTACTAGCCAAGGATGGCAGACACCAGTGGTTCTCTCCGACTTGGATAGTTCTGGTGGCAGGCCATCTTGCATAGACGTAACACCGATTGAATCATCATCAGATCCTCAAATGGGATTATTGAACCAACGGATAAAACCTAAGAGGAAAGTGAGTGTTGAAGATGATGATGATGTGAGATCAAGTCCTGCAAAACGGATATCTATTAGCCCTAATCAGCCAAAGTCGCCTCCACCGGATCATTCTAGTAGCAGTCCATGCTCTAAACCTGACATTTCATGTGGACTTACAGGTGATACACCACTGACTGCTTCTCCAAGCCAAGAATGGAGGACGCCAATTGTTCTCTCCGACCTCGACAGTTCTGGCTGTAGGCTATCTTCCACAGATGTAAAACTGAATGAATCGTCATCAGATTCGCGAACTGGATTGTTGAACCATCGAATAAGAAGCATAGATGACTTTGGTGATCTTCATGAAAATGTATCCAGTTCTACTGACGTGGCAGGTGTTAATCCGCAGCCTGCGGAGTGTGGCTGCAGCAGTACTGCCACCGAGTCAATTCTAGATAAGGTGGAAGGTCTGGGCGCACATATCTCCCTCCAGGAAAGTGTGCCGGTGCTGCAAAATGGCTTGGTGGAAGAACTGGAGGTTCTATCTTTCCCACTTCACTTCTCATTTATATTATTCTTAATTTCTCATACTCATATTATTACTTACTGAAGTATGCAACACTTTACTACCTTTATGTTCCATTTGTGAAGAAAAATGCTGCGGTTGGGTCAGTCATTAAGGCTCATGGCGCGGTGAGCTCTGATCCTGCACAGAAACCGGTTATGAGGCATGCGTTTAAATTTTTAAAATTTCATGTTTCAAAGTTTGTAGTGTTATCTTTATGCTGTCCTTTTTTTCTTTTCTGGTTTTTCTTTTGATGCAGGTTGAGCTTGACATCCACAGCCTGAACACTTGTTTCTGAATTTTTATCCGGTGAAGAAATCTGTTGCACCGGCGAGGGATGAATTGGCTGGCCGCCTTACAGGGTAAGCGTTCTATACTGAATTTGATGTCTTATGGTGTATTGTACTTTTAAATTAGTTCTGCTGAGAGAGAGAGAGTTAAAGCAAAGATTGGAAGCTGCTGCTATCGGATACGGTATTCATCTGAGCTACTATTTGATGAACGGGAGTGGGAGGGTTGTTAAGTTCTCTACTGTCTTCTTTGGCAAGAAGGTTATTGTGCCTCTTCCGACCCTTGCAGTAATTTTCTTCTTCTTTTCTTGGTCCGTTGATGTTTGTGTTCTTAGGTGTTAGATTAGGTGTGTTTAGGGGGTTTTACTTTTTACCAAAACTTTGTTAAGTGTGTACTTTCAAAACATTTCAATACAGTGCTATGTTTAGGCTGAACATTTTTTTTATTTTCTTGTCTGGTGGTTTCTCTACAGTGACAACTCTAACAGTAGAGGTGAAGTTCGTTTATTATGGATTTTGATGATCAGGATCAAATTCGTTCAAAAAACCTAAAAGAAACTTTTTACTAATAAGTATTTACCGTTTGTTTGGGCCTTTTTAGTTTGTTGTAACTACTATATAGTGTCTATATTGAGTAAAATAGAGAAAGTAGAATGAGTGATCATTTAGGGTCCGATCGTTTCAACGGAAAATTAGAGACCTGGAATTAGAATTGGATGCCGGCATATCAGGGGTTGGTTCGAACACATGGGGTCCCCGGTCGAAGTGGACCATTTTGACCTGAGCTGCACCCATTTGTGGACTAACTCGTGCACGCGGTGCGCATAACCACTCCTTTATTTTTAGCAGTTCCGCTCCGCATTGCGTCCACTCCCGTGACTGTAGCATCCATTCAGTGGTAATCCCATCTTTTCTCGGTTGGGAAACCTCTTCTACTAAAACTCCATTGCAATAAGTATGCATAGGTTCCGGAGAAAGTGAGCCAATTTCTCTTTCTCTCTCTATGCTCAGTGCAAATCTTTTCGCTCATGTCTTCTCGCCTCTTTAGAGAAGCTCACCGCCATCGCCAGATGTTAGACTTCACTTCGCCATTCTACTCTTCGTCAGATGTTGACTTCGCCTATCGGCTCAGCACCTTTGGAGACTTCAGTCCCCAAGGGTTGTTCGCCTATCGGCTCACCGACTTCAGTCCCCAAGGGTTGTATTAGTTATTATGCGCCTTTTGAAAATACGTCTTGTACATGCATTTTTAGAAAAAGTGTTCAACACGGAAGCTGTAGATGTTGTCGAGATCTACAACTTTTGAGTTGACGAAGGAATGGGACAGTTAATTATTTATTATATTTTCAACGTGCCGGAACCAAAATTCACCTTAAAATTGACTGGAGACGAGAAAACAATGCAATCACGCCAAATTATTCTACCCCAAAAGGTGCGCTTGTTTCACGGTGACACCACTATTCTTTCACGGCGAAAGCAAATCGTCCTAATTCAGGAAAGAATTGAACTCTCAAGCGGTCAAATAAAATGACAGATTTTTTTTTATGTGGAAAATCCCAAGAGGGATGAAAAATTACGGGGCCGAGCTCAGTTCACTAGTAAAGTTTTTGATAAGACGACATACCCCCTCTTGTTTTACAAATATTTCTATGAACGTCGCGCAAAAGATGCGCTCAATTTTGCTCCGTTCACTGCATGAATTTTCAGCTTGAATGAAGTTTTTCTTGGGATCTCTTGAATCTTATGCCCCCACTGTGTGCAGCTCGGCGTTCACTGCATGAATTTTCAGCTTCATTGCGGTATGAATTGCTTGCGTAAGAAAATCAGAATTTCTAACGAATAAGATCGCCTGAAAAAATATGGGGCTGGCTGCTCAGGCTCACCGAAGAAGGGACGGCCGGTGGTGGTGATCACCCACCTGAAAAAAATAATCTTCTCGTAATGCGATGAAACTTCGTAGAATTGTTTTCCTTATCGTTACGAGTCTACCCCTCGAAACAATTCTGCGATCACATCTATAAAACTAATGTAATCTTCGTTTAAAGTTGTAGATCTCGAAATATTTTGTCCCCTATATCTCCACCAAACTTCCAGCAAATTTTTCGAGAAGTAATGATAACAGTTGGACAAACAAAATGTAATATAGCTTTGATTTACGCACTGTGACCTCCAATTGGAGTGTGGCGCTGCTGCGATCGCCTCGTGGCGAGAATTTTCTTTTTTTGCGGCGAGAGATTTTTTGTTTTCTCATTTCTTTTTCGCGCTCGTCCCGCGATTGTTGCTCAGGATGTTGTATTCGTGACTGTTTTTATTTACAGTGCTGCTTTGCGTTTTTTGACTTCCTGCTCTTTCTTTATGTTATTTGGATACCTGATAGTTGTTATAAATAGTCCTTGGTCGGACATGACATGGTTCCCCTGAGGGATTTTCCCACTATATGCCTCCCAATTTTTGGAGGCCACAGTGCGTGAGATGTGAAAATTAATTTGAATGTTGTTCTTGAGAACGCCCAACAGCTTGCGTGCGGCTCAAAGAGCTAGCCACCATCTTACCAGAGGCTTTTGCCTTTTCATTTAAAGATTCGTTGAAAGAACGTGGTTCCTTCCCAGTCGTGAGGGGGGAAGGACCTTAGCGACCGGATGACGTGAGCTCCCTCTCGATGTGGATGGCTGACCACCATCTTATCGGAGGTTGTCACCTTACCCTCCGAGATTTCCTCCTCCAACGTCTGTGTATGAAGTCCCAGACGGGAGCCCATAATAATTGCCCCATAGTCACGTGACTCTAATGCCGATCTCAGCCGCAACTCCACTACTTTCTCCTCGCAATATCTAGGATGCGCCTATTATTCTAAATATGAAGTGACTAGTATGCATATGATACTTTGTTAAAAAGATTTTTAAATTCTTGTTATGCTTAGACAGATAGTTTAATCTCATTTTATTCACCACATGCACGTCATGTAACACCCCGGTTTTGCGGAGTGGAGAGTTAACGTCGAGAAGGCGAATTTTTTTCTTGACGCACGATCGTGCGTTTTCTTAGCGCACGATCGATCCGACCGTGCGTGCTCTCTGACGGGCAAAAATGGTGTCTCTGTCATTAGTCGTGCGTTTTAACGCACGGTCGTGCGTTCGACCGTGCGTTCGGTAACAGATCCGTAAAATAGTGATTTTTGGGCGTCCGATTGGATTAGATCTTGATCGGACGACCCAAATGATTCGCTGGAGGGACTTAGGGCGTGGATGAGGGGTTATTCCCTCATTCTTTCAGGTCCTTTCTCTCTCTTAGGTTGGAGAAAGGAGAAAGGGACAAGGAGGAAGAAGAAGTAGAATCCGCCATTGTTGGAGCTTCGGAGCTCCGTTCGCCGATCCGAGACCGGCACCGCGTAGAGGACGTCGAGACGCTTCTTCTCCGTTTGTTTGCAAGCTTCTCATGGCTAGGAGGAGATCTCAAAAGGTAACGACATTTCTCCTCCCGGTCCTTAGGATGCGTGCATGGCATCCCTTACTTTTCTGCATTTTTGGCACCAGATCCGTCGAGTGGGAGAGATCTGGGTCGCCTTGGTTCAAAAGGAACCATCGGGTTGATTGAGTCCGTCCCCGACATGATTTGCACTAGAGATCCGCTCCGTTAGCGGATTAGGCATTGTGGGTGAAGCCGGATTTGCGACCGTTGGTCCGATTCGGTGATGTTGAATGACGCGCATATTAGGGGTTTTGTTAGAAATCCGATTACGACGAACTCGTCGTTGTGATGCCCTTGTAGCTTCGTGTGGTAACGAATGTTGAGTTTTGGGCGGGGGAAATAATGTGCGGATTATGGGGCTTGTGATGCCTAGTGTTGTGCGAAGGCGCGATTGGTCTTTGTGGCCGGCTGGCTATCCCGTGGAGACTGAGATTCACGTGTGGAGAGTGTCCCGACAAGATTAGTCCCTTCGGTGTTGACTGACGAGAATGTCTGTGCTACGGATGAGTCCGGTAACGGTCGCCAGGCGAGGCAATCGGTGGACGTTGTCCCGAGTGTAAGTCCAGGGCCTTGGGACGTTTTGTTTAAGCCAGAATTCTTAGCATCGGTTTGGTGTGCGGATGGCGGCCCGAGCATGTGAGCTGTTAGACAAGCCCGATGGCATGGTGAGCCAGGCGAGGTGGGTCTCAGCGAGAGCTCTTGGCCTTGGGCTACGATGCCCTTATGGGGAAATAATGAGTACCCTTGTGTGTGTGATGTGATGATGATGTATGATGACGTGCTAGATTCATACGTTTTAGGGTGCCTTGGGTGAAACCCAGGTTTGCATTCATTTTGCATTGGTAGGCCCCTTTTTATTATCTGCTCAACATTGAAACGTGGTTGATGTTTGTGACACTCATGACTGTATTTATGTTGCTTTTCTTTATGTACATTTGCATACGAAGTGCTTACTTGCAGGGTGAATTAGTTCCCCGGGGTCCGCTAGGACGGCCGGGAGGAGGGATGTTGTTACATCGTTTGTGGTCAGCCATAGCTGACCCTCGTTTACCGCTCTTTGTGATTTGGTTGCAGGGCAAGAATCGCAGGCTGGACCCAGCGCGCCGACCAAAAAGGCCTAAAGCCTCATGAAGTGCTTAGTTTGTTTTCCTGCATTACTTTCTTTATATTATGTTGTAACCGGCTTGCATGCCGAGGTAGTTTAGGGAAAACTATCTTTCCCCTTTTGTTGGGATGTCTTTTTAGTATTGAATGTTTGATGATTTGGACTTTGGTTTTGTAAGGCCTTAAGGCCAGTTGGACTCCTATGTATTGTGGACAGTCTCTGTGGTTTTAGTTTGTTTCCGCTGTGTTGTCTGAGTTTTGGGTTTGGGTAGTTAATATCATCTTTTAATACTAAAGCTGTGGCGGTTATATGCTGTGGGGTCCCGGCCGGACCCATATTATATGGTCATTACAGGGGAGGTGTTACAATTTGGTATCAGAGCTAGGTTTGAGTATTCTTGCGAGGTCTAGTGTTTTTGGATCGCGTAAGAGATTGTCTACATAGGAGTATTGTGCGGGATCATGAGTATCCCTGTGTTTGAGTCTTGTGAATGGAGCTTGATGAGTCTTTTTCCTTGCTTATGCTAGGATGTTGGCGACGATGCGGGGACGTCGAGGAGGCAAGAGGAGACTTCGGGAAGCAGTGCTACTGCTCCGGGCCTCATGAATGTGGGCATGTCCTCGGCTGATTTCTGTCGCATGCTAGCGGAAGCAATGGTAGCGGCTCAAGCTGGAGCGATGCCACGGGTTCCCACGCCGGTGGTGCAAGTTACGACCCCTGTCACTCCGGCGGCTACGCCGGATACACCGGATGTCGAAGTGAGGCAAGCAGAGCCGTTTGCGGAGAGAGCTATTCCGATGGGTGATCGATTAATGAAGTACTTCTTGAGTTTCCACCCTCCGACATTCAAGGGAGTGGGCACTCCAACGGATGCCGAAGATTGGCTTTCGAGGATCCAGGAACTCTTGAAGGCAGCTGAGACCCCAGAGGAGAGGCAGTCTCACTACGCGAGTTTCATGTTAGAGGGCGATGCGAAGTTGTGGTGGGTGAACCATAACGGTCGCCATTTTGTTGGGCGTGTTCCGTCCATGGAGGAGTTCGGGAACGTTTTCCTCAAGCGTTATATTCCGGCCTCGACCAGGTTAGCACTGCAGCGGCAATTTTTGCATTTGGTGCAGCATGAGAAGACAGTGGATGAATATCTGCAAGAGTTCACTCGGTTGGGTCGTTATGCGGGAACGACTATGGCAGATGATGAAGAGAGGGATAATCTCTTCTATCAAGGGTTGAGGGAAAATTTAAGGCAACCACTCATAGCCTTGAAGAATGCGGGATTTAATGAGTTGGTCGAAGCCGCTCGCACACTGGAGAGCGACTTGGAGCGAACCCAACGACGAAAGGGTTTTGCGGCAAAGCAGGGAGAAGGAAAACCTTCTCAGTCTCAATCTCAGTGGAAGTCTGAGGGCAACAGATAAACGCCACAGAAATGTGGAGTTTGCAGTGGGCGACATGGTCTACTTGAAGATCAAGCCGTTCAAGGGTGTTTCGCGGGTGCGGCGACTCAAGAAGTTGAGTCCGAGGTATTTGAGCCCGCTCGAGGTTACGGAACGTATAGGCAAAGCAGCCTATCGTTTGGCGTTGTCCGCAAAGCTGAGTGGGTTACATGATGTTTTCCATGTCTCTGTGCTGAGGAAAGCTTTGGTGGAGCCGAGCGTCGCGGTTGAAGCAGCGGCAGTGCCGGTGATGGAGGATTTGGGGGCAAGGGTTCGCCCGGTTTGCGTGGAGGATTCGGAAGTCCGGCAGTTGCGTAACAAGGAAGTCAAGCTTGTAAAGGTGCGGTGGGACAACTGCGGGCGAGACGAATTCTCTTGGGAGCGTGAGCAAGCGATGCGGGAGGATTTCCCGGAACTTTTTGCATCAGGTATGCATCGCAGTTTTCTGTTTCAGTTTTGAAATTTCGAGGACGAAATTCTTTTAAGGAGGGTGGAGTTGTAACACCCCGGTTTTGCGGAGCGGAGAGTTAAGTCGAGAAGGAGAAATTTTTTCTTGACACACGATCGTGCGTTTTCTTAGCGCACGATCGATCCGATCGTGCGTGCTCTCCGACGGGCAAAAATGGTGTCTCTGTCGTTAGTCGAGCGTTTTAACGCACGGTCGTGCGTTCGACCGTGCGTTCGGTAACAGATCCGTAAAACAGCGATTTTTGGGCGTCCGATTGGATTAGATCTTGATCGGACGACCCAAATGATTCGCTGGGGGGACTTAGGGCGTGGATGAGGGTTTATTCCCTCATTATTTCAAGTCCTTTCTCTCTCTTAGGTTGGAGAAAGGAGAAGGGGACAAGGAGGAAGAAGAAGTATAATCCGCCATTGTTGGAGCTTCGGAGCTCCGTTCGCCGATCCGAGACCGGCAGCGCGTAGAGGACGTCGAGACGCTTCTTCTTCTCCGTTTGTTTGCAAGCTTCTCATGGCTAGGAGGAGATCTCAAAAGGTAACGACATTTCTCCTCCCGGTCCTTTGGATGCGTGCATGGCATCCCTTACTTTTCTGCATTTTTGGCACCGGATCCGTCGAGTGAGAGGGATCCGGGGCGCCTTGGTTCAAAAGGAACCATCGGGTTGATTGAGTCCGTCCCCGACATGATTTGCACTAGGGATTCGCTCCGTTAGCGGATTAGGCATTGTGGGTGAAGCCGGATTTGCGACAGTTGGTCTGATTCAGTGATGTTGAATGACGCGCATATTAGGGGTTTTGTTAGAAATCCGATTACGGCGAACTCGTCGTTGTGATGCCCTTGTAGCTTCGTGTGGTAACGAATGTTGAGTTTTGGGCGGGGGAAATAATGTGCGGATTATGGGGCTTGTGATGCCTAGTGTTGTGCGAAGGCGTGATTGGTCTTTGTGGCCGGCTGGCTATCCCGTGGAGACTGAGATTCACGTGTGGAGAGTGTCCCGACAAGATTAGTCCCTTCGGTGTTGACTGACGAGAATGTCTGTGCTACGGATGAGTCCGGTAACGGTCGCCAGGCGAGGCAATCGGTGGACGTTGTCCCGAGTGTAAGTCCAGGGCCTTGGGACGTTTTGTTTAAGCCAGAATTCTTAGCATCGATTTGGTGTGCGGATGGCGGCCCGAGCATGTGAGCTATTAGACAAGCCCGATGACATGGTGAGCCAGGCGAGGTGGGTCTCAGCGAGAGCTCTTGGCCTTGGGCTACGATGCCCTTGTGGGGAAATAATGAGTACCCTTGTGTGTGTGATGTGATGATGATGTATGATGACGTGCTAGATTCATACGCTTTAGGGTGCCTTGGGTGAAACCCGGGTTTGCATTCATTTTGCATTGGTTGACCCCTTTTTATTATCTGCTCAACATAGAAACGTGGATGATGTTTGTGACACTCATGCCTGTATTTATGTTGCTTTTCTTTATGTACATTTGCATACGAAGTGCTGACTTGCAGGGTGAAGTAGTTCCCCGGGGTCCGCTAGGACGGCCGGGAGGAGGGATGTTGTTACACCGTTTGTGGTCAGCCATAGCTGACCCTCGTTTACCGCTCTTTGTGATTTGGTTGCAGGGCAAGAATCGCAGGCTGGACCCAGCGCGCCGGCCAAAAAGGCCTAAAGCCTCATGAAGTGCTTAGTTTGTTTTCCTGCATTACTTTTTTATATTATGTTGTAACCGGCTTGCATGCCGAGGTAGTTTAGGGAAAAACTATTTTTTCCTTTTTGTTGGGATGTCTTTTTAGTATTGAATGTTTGATGATTTGGACTTTGGTTTTGTAAGGCCTTAAGGCCAGTTGGACTCCTATGTATTGTGGACAGTCTCTGTGGTTTTAGTTTGTTTCCGCTGTGTTGTCTGAGTTTTGGGTTTGGGTAGTTAATATCATCTTTTAATACTAAAGCTGTGGCGGTTATATGCTGTGGGGTCCCGACCGGACCCATATTATATGGTCATTACAGGGGAGGTGTTACACATCACTTCTCTTTTTTACTTTCTATTTCAATATTGAATTTTCTTATTTACCTCCTTATTCTTCGATGACTACAGTGGTTTACTCGGGACGAGCAAACGTTTAAGTTTGAGGGTATTTGATGAGTGCATTTTGTATAGTGTTTTTGGCATCCATTAAGCTCGGTTTCGCATTGATTAGCTCCTCATTCTATATGATTTAGATTCATATTCTCTCATTTTGATCATAAAGCATATATGAGCATAGTTGAGCTATTTGGGTGCATATCATGTTCTTATTGCATGGGCGGGTTTATCATTTGGAATCATCATGCACGCACGACCTTGCGTGATCAATGTCGCGCGATCGTGCGACATTGCACGACCGTACGCCATTTCTTCACACAAGACCGTGTGTGTTCATTTTTCTCTCATCACGTGTTATCTCCTTTCTGTTGAATCTCGTGCGCCATCGATCACGCACGACCGTGCGTGAGTTACTGCGCACAACCAGTGTTTCGTATGCTCGCGCGAGTTACTTCACGCACGACCGTGCGCGTTCTAATGACCCATTTTACTTGTTTCTGTTTTTGCTCATGCAGAAATCTTCACGCACGACAGTGCGCGGTCATTCACACACGATCGAATCTGGGCTGCTCGAGCGCGTGTTTTCCCGCTCATATTTTCATCTCTTCGTGCACGACCATGCACATTCATTTTTCCTAAAAGGCTATATATTCTTGTTTTGACGGAAATTTTAGGTCATCTTCGTTTTTTGGTTTCGTTTTCATTCCTGAGCGACTGTAGGTCGTGGTTCTTCATCATGAAGCTTCCTCCCATCATTCCGAAGCTACAAGAGAGATCCTCCGTGCCAAAGTTTTGGAAATCACCCCTTAAGGAAGAGGAAGATCGTGACGTCGACTCTACAAACCCATCGAGAAGATGGGGCATGATTGGCTGAAGGTGACAGCTTCTCCAAGTTCCTGAAAGCAACCAAAGATCATGGCGAAAGAAAGCTCCGGCTCTGGTAGCTCTGTTGGGATCCGAGGAATAGTCTCGAGTAGCGTTTGTATCTTTCAAACCTCTAGATTTCTTGGTATGAAATCTCTACCCTATGAATGATGTGGTTGGTATTTTTATTGTATGAACTTACGTAAGCATGTCTCTCCTAGATGAATGTCATTGGTGATGTGTTATTCTCTTTGTTCTTCATGTGGTTGTGATTGAGATTGTTTGGCTTTGTGATTGCGAAGAGGTGTGCGCAACCTTCGAGCGTTGCTATCGTATTTGTGCGAAGAGGTGCTTGCGAACCTCAAGCCTTGCCACCGTTTATGAGCGAAGAGGTGTTGACGACCCTCACCTGTAATTTAGATTTTCTTTCATGCATGCTTAGTTTAGTAAACACCCCTCAAATCAACTTAACTCTGACACCGCCATCATTCCTAAATCCTCACAGTGATTAGATCCACCCAACTCCGTATTCCTTGAGATCGATACTCGGAGATCATACTCCGGTTTAATTATTACTTTGATCGGTACACTGTCGACAGCCTCTACACGTGAGAGTGGCGGTCGCGTGGCGGTCAACCTTCAAATCGTGCTTGTCCTCAAGCTCTAACGAGGCTTGCACAGCTGGATCGTATGGCTCTTTGATTTCCCGACAGAACAACTCGTGGAATCGCGTTGCAGCAGCGGAGGTTGCATCAAGCGGCAGGACATCAACGTGCTCCCCGAAGGCAGAAAAGAGGGCGTTGAACGGACGAAATGAGGGTGCCCGGCAATTGCGGACACTCGAAGGCGACAGTAGCTCGGGCAGACAAGGAGTTGCGGCGATCAGAAGCGGTGGCGCCGACGCGGGGGCGGTCGACGGAAGAAATGGATTTGGAGGAGCCGACAGAGCAGGTGGTCGTAGAGGATGCGGCGAGATGGTCGGAGGAGGGGCCGACAGAGCAAGTGGCCTAAGAGGAGGTGGCGATGCCGGTGGAGGAAACTGCGGAGAGAGGCAGAGCTTCTGCGGTTGACGGCGGGAGCGGCGATTGAGCTAGTGTAATCAGCGGCGGGGAAGGTGGAAGTTGTTGTTGGAGGTGGCCCTCCGGGTCTGGCAAAAGCAGGGGTTGCAATGGCGTGACCGACGACCATGGATTTGTCGAAATTGGCCCCTTAGCGGTGTCGTCGAAATTGGCCCCTTTGCGATGCCGTCGAGGCGTTGTAACATGTTGGTCATCATTTCCGGTAGTCGTGAATGGAGGGCGGCTTCTTCCACAACGCGAAGCTCAACGATTATCGTAATCAATTGATTACTTAATTAATTCAATTAAGAATTAATAAAAATAAACAAATAATTAGGAGTGCCCTAATCTCGCGGACCCTGTGGTTTCGGGCTCGAGGAGAGGCTGCACAAAGCTCGATGAAAAGCAGCGTGCGGGCAGGGGAGCGAGGGGCTCGAGACGTCAGACTGTGATAGGAGAAGAATAAAGCTGTGCAGTCTGGGGCTCGAGGGAAAGGGGATGCAGAGGAAATGTGTGATCAGGTCGTAAGGCAGTAGTTCCGAGGAGATGATGGGGCGGTGGTTGTCGAAGAGGTAGAGGAGGAAGCTTGGTGAGCAGCACAGATCAAGTGGGCTAGAATGGGATCGCACGGAGCCGTCGATAGCGTGATGGAAGGCGCCAATCGAAGAAAGTGAGCTCCCTGGCGGACTAGGAAGGATTAACAGAGGATCGAAGGTGCGGTCGGCTTGCGGGGAGGAATAGTTGTAGCCTGCGGGGGGGTTGCCAAGTAAGAACCATTTCATTGAACAAAAATTATCTCTCACAGTCAGGCCCATCACAAGAACAAAGAAGTTCTTTGCATGTATCATGTCAACAACCTCAAACCCATCTTCTTCACCAATAATCCATGCACGAACAAAATCCGTCCCTGAAACGATGGAACCGATTCACGTCTCTGACAAGAATCTCTCTATTCATGCACTTCGAAATGATCTTCGTCAAGTCATGGCAGTCCTCACACAACCTTAAGTTCTTAGTGATCCTGATAACATCAACCTTTTCTCTACTAATGAGCCCGAAAGCCAGCGCAAGCTTCTCACTATGACCCATCACAATCTTCTCCTTCTCCTCATGTTCAAGATCATAGAGAACAACTTTAGTATTAGGTACATAACCGATCTCCTTCGCCCGCTTCACCAACTCAGCCAACAACGCATGGACCTGCTCAATCTGCGGATTCAGCTCGTCAACAGATACAAAAGAATACAGCTTCTTCCTCACCTCAATCCAACTGCAACCTTGCAACTTCTGCAGCCCCCTTTCCTCGAGAAGCTTCTTCACTCTGCGCACTTCTTCGCACAACTTAGCCTCCGCATAAATATCAGCTAAAAGAATGTAGTTGCCAGCATTCCATGGCTCGAGTTCAAACAGATGGGAGCACGCTCGCTCTGCAAGCTCTATGTTGCCGTGAATTCTGCAGGCTCCAAGAAGGGAACCCCATACAGTTTGACCCGGCTCAATCTCCATCTCTTCTATGAACTTTGCAGCTTCGTCTAGTTCGCCAGCGCGCCCGAGAAGATCCACCATACATGCGTAGTGCTCTGATTGAGGTGTCAGATTATGTTCGTCGTGCATCGAATCAAACAATCTCCTGCCTTCGCCGATGAGCCCCGCGTGGCTGCAAGCACCCAGGAGACCCACAAACGTGATCGGGCTTGGAGAAACGCCGGCAGCGATCATTTTCTCAAATATCCTGATCGATTCCTTACCAAAACCATGAATCCCGTACCCTGAAATAATCGAATTCCACGAAACGACATTCCTAGGGACGATATGGATCATTGTGTCGAAGATTTGTTGCCCAAGATCCAACCTTCCGGACTTAGCGTACAGCGAAATCAGGGAATTCATCACAGATACAGTGGCGTCGAGCCCTCTCCTGAGAACATAGCCATGGAACACCTTCCCATGATTCAAAGCAGACAAACCAGCGCAAGCTTGGACGACGCTGATCATCGTTACCGAGTTAGGAATAATTTCAGGGTCCCTCATCATGTTCATCTCCCTGAAGAGTTCGAGCGCGGCAAAGTGTCTTCCGTTCTTCGCGTAGCAGGCAATCATGGCGCTCCAGGAAACCACATTCCTGTGGGGCATTTGATCGAACACCGTACGAGCAGAGACGACATTTCCAATCTTTGCGTAGCAGTCGACAAGGGTCGTCGCCACATGGACCCTGGAGTCAAAACCGACTCGAATGACATGGCCGTGGATTTGCCGGAGCAGCGCGGGCGCCGGAGGCGAGGAAGCCAAGCAGGTCTTGAGCGCGAAACAGTAGGAGAAGCTGTCAAAGGGGACTCCATTGTGAGCCATTTCGCTGAACAGGGAGAGAGCCTCGTCGCACTTTTCCGCCATGACTAGAGTCTTCAAGAGAGCGTTCCAGACGAAGATGGTCTTCTCCGGAGTTCTATCGAACACGTTGCGGGCGCTCTCAAGGGAGCCGAAATGTGAGTACATATTGATCAGCTTTGTGCAGAGGAATGGGTCGTGGTAGAATCCGTCGGCGGCAAGGCGGCGGTCGATGGCCGGAGCAAATGATTTGGCATTTTGACGGGAGCAGGCGAGGATGAGGAACTCGTAGGTGCGTTGAGTGGGGTTGAGCTCACAGGAGAAGAGCTTGAGTGCATGGCTGAGATTTCCCTGCTTACAGAGGGATTGGATCAGATGGTTGTAGTTATTGGCGGTGAGGGTGGGAGAAGGCTCGGCGGGTGATTGGAAGGACGAATGAAAGCAAAAGAGGGATCTGAGTGAGAGGTAACGGGGAGGGGAGGAAGAAGATGGGAGTTGCAGGCTAGGAGACTTGGGGAAGAAAACGGTAGCCGGGAGGAATGGATGGGCGTGAGAGGACCCCATCGGCAGAGACGGGGGAGCTGAAGACGATAATTCTACGGTCATTTATTTAGAGAGTTGATATTAGCAGTCCGGAACTGGCTATTCGCAGTCCATCGCTATTCGCAGTCCATCGCTATTCGCAGTTCATAAATTTTATTTGTAGTCCAAAATTATATTTGCAACCTACTCCCAACCCAAATAAGCGAAACACTTGGAAGCCTAGAAAAACATCTTAAAGACTAAAACAATTTAAAGACCTAGCAGAAAAACAAGTTAAATGACATGCATAGAGGAATTAACTCTAAACCAAGTTAAATGAGATGCAAACCTTCCTCTAACCAGAAAACTGACTACTTTTTTTTAGATTTTCGATGAATAATTTTCTTTTTTAAATTGATAATTTCCTTTTTTAGATTTTCAATTTAAAGACATTCATAATCATTCTCCTGTGTTGAACTTGTGATCACGAAAAAATTACCAATTTTTAAAAACTAAGATAAGGAATAATTGCTTTGTGAAATTAAAATAACACAAATGAATTTTTTCTTACCCTTATCAAAAATCCTCCAAGCCGATAAGGGAATTGAATTTTTGGTTTGTTGTTGTGATCCGTGACATATATATTGATGCTCATATTTGTGCGAATTCCTCGTGATACCTTCTCCATGGCGTGAACAATGGTGTCAATGAGCATGCGTCAGTCATATTTAGCAAAACAAAATGATTATCATTTACGAATCCAATGGTAATAAGCTTTGGATCTGTCAGTGGCATAGAATGGAGAGGAAGAGATTTCAAGCATTGCTCACTCGAAAGCTCAACTATTGCAACATTATAAAAAGATGCAATTATTAGCCCCGTATCGGGTAGTGTCATCCATTTTTCAACTGGCGCGGGAGTCATTGTGCAATTCAATGAATCTACCAACTCTTGTCGTCTGTTTGTGCTGAATACCGCATCATATAAGATTGTATGTTTTTCAAGTTCATTTTAAGATTCTTACTTGTACCCAATCTTCTCCTAAATTTAACCCTTGACTAATAACCCGAAATTCGCAATGACCATCGCCTGGCACATCAATCGCATTTATAATATGTTCGGAGAAAAATGAGGGCAATGGCTTTGTGAAGAAGTCCTTATATGTACCCAAATCCATGTTTCGTTTAGGAGTTCGTAGCTGATAATTCACTCGCTTTCTTGTTGTCAACTTTGCATTTTTTTTCACTTGTTTTTTTTTCTTTTGGTTGTTCTTCCATGGCTAGAACGTGTTCAAAAAGAGAAGGATCACGTTTTGTTGATTTTTGATCGACAACAATTTTTTGTACACTTCCTTTTGGTCTTCCTCTTAGCCGCAATGGCACCAATGGCTCCACTGTTTGGCTACATGCAGACTCAAGTAATTCTCAGAGTATTCTTTTCAATTCTTTTTTATGTTGATAGCTTGAATCCACAAATCTTTGAATAATGGTATTGATCTCAATACTAATATCAATGCCCTCTTTATCTTCAACCTTTATTTCCTACAATGTCAACTATTTCCAATGCTTATTTATCAATCGAAGAGGGATGTGTTTTGATTGACATATGTTGGGCAAAAGCTCATGTGAGCATGGTAGACCCATAGTGAACCTCTTCTTATGTGTGCATGATTCAACATGCATAGATTTGCGAATCAGTTCCTCCTCCTCTTTGATGCACTCCAAAGCTTTCACAAATACATGACCTAATAGTTCTGAGTATAAATATTCACCATAGTCTTTGTTGGCTTGAATACAACTATGCCCAAAACATCTCTTAATATCAGTATGTTGGAGGTTGATCATTTGATCAAATGTCTTCCATATGGTGGTCAAATTGCCAATACTTCAAGATATTTCTTTAACTGGTTGTGTCCACTTTCCACTTGGTTGGTAGTATAACTACCCAAATGCATGTAACAATCAATCCATGTCGAAACAAAAAACTCCTTGTATGGCTCAACCCAGAAAGTGGTCACATAAGACAAGACATCTGGATAATCAGTCGAAAAGTCAGCTAGTAAATTGTTGAATGTCAAAGTGAAATAATTCGTTACTGAATCAATCAACCGTTGTCAAACCTTCATAAATCGCTCGAATTCCTTTCCTTTGTCAATTTTTTTTGCAGTTTGCCAATACATTCCTATTTATGTGTACACGACATAATATATTCTTTGAACTGGGAAAAACATATTTGATAGCGTTTATCAAATCAAGTTCTCTATCTGTTACCAGTACAATAGGTTCTGTTGATGGATCAAGTGTTGATCGGACATTCAAGTTGTAACGTCTTAATTTTAATTAAAAGTCGGGTTGGGGTGCAAATAGAGAGCTTCGTGTGCGAATAGCTGAGAGTGGTGTGCAAATATCAATTTCAGGTTAGGGTTTTATTAAAAACCCCAAATCTCCCTTTCTCCTCTTACTATCTCTCTCCCATTTTCGCACAAGCCGCCACACAGGAACCCCCCTCTCTCGATCTCTCTCTCGCTCTCGTCGCACAGGAAGCCCCCTCTCCCTCGATCTCTCTCTCGCTCTCGTCGAACGGGAAGCCCCCTCTCCCGATCTCTCTCTCGCTCTCATTCGTGCAGGGAAGTCGCGAAATCCGCCCCTTTCGGGTTCTGCTTCCGGTGAGTCGTTGCCCTTGTTGTGCCGTCGTCGAGCAAGGCTGGGATCGGGCCTACTCCTCTCTTTGTCGAGCCCTAAGGCCTTCCCTTTTGCTGTCTTCAGTGGCCGACCAAGCGGGGAGGGCAGTGATCTCGTCGTCGTAAGGGAGAAACCCTTTGTGTAGAGTTGTGTTGACGGAAATCATTGCGGAAGGGAAAATCGAAGCTTAAAATACCGATAGGAGCCCAGATCTGTAGGAAGTGAGCCGCTATAGTCATTCTTTGTGCAAGTTCCAATGCCTCCACGATGCGCGTCAAGGGTAATGATTCCTTTCCTCGGTCTTAGGACCGTACTTTCCGTATTTTGTATACATACAATTATGTTCCGTACAATGAGAGTCCCCTCACGACGTTTCGGTTGAGGACGGAGACTCCGCCAGGGCGTGGGATTGCGACCCCATTGTATGTTTGTGTGAGTTGCACGTAGAGTCCCTCTCCCGCTACGCGGTGGAGAGCGGGGAATCTGCCAGGGCGTCGAATTGCGACCCCGGTGTAATTTTTTTGCTTTTGCTTTGCTTAGGAGGGTCACCCGCCTCCAATTGGACGCGATGCGTGTTTCCCTCGGTTCATTGCAAACCCCCATGTCGATTGTGTCCATCCGCGACATAAATGTGCATTAGTGATCTGATGTGCGAGTCCGGATTTAGGCATGTTATGTGAATCCTACCCGTGGCGGTAAGCCCAGATCGGTGATGTTTCGGTGATGCATTACGATTAGCCCCTAGATACGCGAACGGGAATGTCCCGTGCTATTTGTCGTAGTATTCTAGGAATTCGTGGGCTTGATTCGTGAATGCCTCATTCCTAGGCGGGCCTGTGTTGAGCCCAGTAGAACGACGTTTTGTGGGCTTTTGTCGGATGGGTGGATCCCCATCCCTGCGTAGATTGCGCTTTCCTAGATCAGTCCCCTGCCACTTTAAAATGACAGTTGTAGATCGTTTCCTTCCAAACCAGTCCTCTATCGCATTAAAAAAGGGCAGTTGTAGGTCATCTTCTGACCAGTCCTCGGTCGCGTCAAAAAGGTAGTTGCAGGTCGTGTATCTTATGACCAGTCCTCTGCCACCAGAAACAAATGAAGGCAAACAACTGATCTTTATTGATAGCAGCACTTCAAAATTACAAGGCGAGGCATGCTTGACGAGACATGATTTCGTCAGCACAAACACAAAGGAAAGATACAAGTTGAAGATAACTTGAGACCGCTCCAGACCGCGCGACCTCCCTGCGACTTCAACACACTGCCAGACCGCAGCGCCTTGCCGATCACAGCACACCACCAAACCCGCTGCACAGACCGCTCCCTTCTTCCGATTTCCTGATTCTCCCGAACTCCAGCACCACAACTCCAAGCCGCAGACCGCCCGAACACTTTCAGAGGAAGAGGTGATCGCTGCCGCCCACACTATCCGCAGAAGCTGCACAAGAGGAATTCAATCAGCAGACCGCACGGTCAGAATAAACCAGACCGCAGGAAACAAGCGAACTCAGCTTACACTTGGTGTGTTCTATTTGCTGCTACAGTGGCTTCCTATTTATAGGCACGGGACCTGATCCAGTCACCGCCCTATGAGATAGGATCACCACCCCCAGACCGCGCGACCTGATCGGTCACTCCGCGCGATCAGCAATATTACTTCTGCTTCATTTTGGTGAACCCGCCAGCTTCAATGTCGCTATGAGAGACCGCCACTCTCACAGCAGACCGCGACTCTCCAAAGAGATCGCCAGACCGCCCGAAGCCCTTCACCACCTGTGTTCGTTCGAGACCACGAACACAGCCAGTTCGCCATCAGACCGCGAACTCCTGTCCACATGCCGATCTCCTCCTGAGACCATGAACAGCAACCAGCTCGCATACCAGTCTCCTTCTGAGACCGCGAACTGTGACCGCGCGACTAAGTCCCTTAGTCCGCGAATACTCCCAGAAAGCCTGGTCAGCTACCAGACCGCATTCCGGAGAGAACCTGGAAGAGACCTGAAGATGATCAACCCACCCCGCGGTCATAGATAGACCGCGCGGCCTCACCTCCAGCCGACTTGGACCTATACCAGCGATCAAGCCAGGAGACTGCAGCTAGGCTACTACCAGCCAGACCGCAGAGGCAGACCGCCAAGTCGTGCGGTCACGCCAGACCGCCCGACCTCCGCCCAGACCGCCCAGGTCCAAAAGCCTCCAAACTTCCACTTCAACAATTTCAACACTCCCCCTTGAAGTGGGAAGTTGAAACCAGCCCCAATAGGCTCCTTAGCCGTGTGAACGGCCCCTTTGCCAGCGCCTTTGTGAAGATGTCTGCGACATTGTCCGCACTCCGCACATGCTCGACCGAAAGAGATCCCTCCAGCACCTTCTCCCGTATGAAGTGATGCTCGATCTCAATATGCTTCGTCCTCGCGTGACAAACTGGATTGGTCACCAGTTTGAGAGCACTCTCGTTGTCACCGCGTAGCAGAGTCGGCTCCCGAACCTCCTTGTGGACGTCTCCAACCAACCTCCTAAGCCAGATGGCTTCCTGAGCTGCCAAGGCCGAAGCCTTGTATTCCGCTTCCGTGGTAGAGACCGATACGGAATCCTGCTTCTTGCTGCACCATGATATAGCCGTGGGGCCCGCCATGAAGACGAATCCAGATGTCGACTTCCGATCATCCGAATCTCCCTCGTAATCAGCATCCATGTATCCATGCACCTCGAAGCCTGCATCCCTCCTGTATAGGAGACCCATGTCCGAGGTCGCCTTGACATACTTCAGAATGTTCTTGGCCGCTAGCAGATGAGGTACTCGTGGTTCCGCCATAAACCGACTCACCCTGCCTACTGCATATGCAATATCCGGCCTTGTGATCGTCAGATAAATCAAGCTCCCAACCAGAGCTCGGAACACCAACGGATCTTGCATGATCCTTCCCTCATCCTTCCGAAGCTTCATAGCCTTCTTCAGAGGTGTGGAAGTGCACTTCCCTTCCTTCATGCCGAATCGCTCCACGATCCGCTCCGCATATCCGGCTTGGGTCACCAGCACTCCACCTTCCTTCCTCTGCACCTCAAGTCCAAGAAAATGGTGAAGCTCACCAAGATCCTTCATCTCGAACCTGATAGATAGTTCAGCCCGAAGCTGTGCTACCTCCTCCTTCGAGTTCCCCGTCACGATCATATCGTCAACGTATAGCAGCACGATGACCTGAAGCTCCCCGCTCTTCTTGACGAACAAGCTCGAGTCTGAGTCTGAAGCAACAAATCCACAGAATAGGAGATATTCTGCGATCTTCCCGTACCACGCCCTCGGCGCTTGCTTCAACCCATACAGGGCCTTCTTCAGCTTGCAGACATGCTCCGGAAGATCTTCAGACACAAAACCTGGTGGCTGGACCATGAAGATGTCCTTGTCAATCTCGCCGTACAAGAAGGCGTTCTTGACGTCGAGCTGCCAAATCTCCCATCCACTGAACGCCGCCAAGGCAATGATGAACCGAACTGAAGTCATTTTTGCCACCGGACTGAATGTCTCATCATAGTCTTCACCGTATTGCTGCGAGAACCCCCGAGCTACAAGACGAGCTTTGTACCGCTCGATACTGCCGTCAGCTTTCTTCTTAAGCTTGTAGACCCACTTGCATGTCACAGGAGTGATGCCCTTGGGCTTGGGCACAAGAGACCAGGTCTCGTTCTTCTCAAGAGCTGCCATCTCTTCTTGCATCGCAACGTCCCACTCCTTCACGCCTTGGGCCTGCTCAAAGCTCGACGGCTCCCTCTCATCCAAGGGACCAGCGAAGAAACATGAGACGAAGCTCACTGCGTTTCCTCCTGTATAGCGATCAGGGGCGATGATCGCTCGCTTCGACCTCCTCAGCTCCTTCCCTTGAACTGCAATGTCATCCGCTGCTTCTTCCCTAGCTCCCCTTCCAGACGTGCTAGGAGCATCGCTCCCCCTGCTCCCTGAACCAGAAGCCCCCGTCTCGGAACTAGAAGGAGATGGACCACCTGATGACACAGGTAGCTCCACCTGAAGATTCTCCACAGCTTTCTCTGGCATCTCCACCCTGCTCTCTGGTAACTCCACATCAGAAGACCCCTTGTAAGATGTCACCTCATCGAACACGACGTCGCGAGATACAACAAATCTCCGCGTCTCCGGGTCCATGCACTTCCACCCTTTCTTCCGCTCATCGTATCCCACGAAGACTAGCTTCCTTGCTTTCGCATCTAGCTTCGTCCGAAGAGCATCTGGAACATGCACGTAGCAGGTGGAGCCAAACACCCTAAGGTGTGCCACGCTTGGCTTCTCCTTGAACATCAACTCATGCGGAGTTAACATGTTGATGGGGCTCAGAGGCATCCTGTTGATGACGTAGGCAGCACAAGACATTCCCTCCGCCCAGAAGGACTTTGGGATACTCTTGGCATGCAGCCAACACTTGCAGGTCTCCGTCAGATGACGGATCTTCCGTTCTGCAACTCCGTTCTGTTGTGGAGTATGAGCACAAGTGAGCTCTCTCCGGATGCCCGCCTTCCTGCAAAAAGTAGAGAACTCACTGGAGGTGAACTCCCCTCCGTTGTCAGTCCTCAGCTTCTTCACCCGCAGTCCCAGCCGACCTTCCACTAGCTCCTTGAACTCCACAAACTTGGCAAACGCCTCCGCCTTCTCCTTCAGGAAATATACCCAGACATATCTGGAGTAATCATCGATCAACACCAGCATATATCTGCTGCCTCCGAGGCTTGGGGTAGCAGTAGGTCCCATCAAGTCACCGTGGATGCACTCCAATGGCACACTACTCCTTGTCTGCGACTTGTCAAACGGTAGTCGATGAGACTTGCCGAACTGACATCCTGCGCAAACATGACCTTCTCCGTAGGAAGATAGACTTGGCAGGCCCTTGACCAGGCCTCTCACCGCCATAGCTTTCAGCTTGTCCATCCCCACGTGCCCCAACCTCTCATGCCATATAACGGCACCATCATTCGTCTTCATCTTGTCGACGTAGGAACTTGTTGATAAAACAAACAAGTCCTTTGCCCGTCTCCCGACATGGACGACCTCGGCCTTTACGGCCTCTACATTACGTAGAAATTTCACTTCTGTTGGGCCGAACAGAACGTGATACCCAGCGTCAACAGCGTTGGTCACGGAGAAGAGGTTTTTCTTCATTCCGGGCACATGATAGACACTCTTCAAAGTAAGTGGCCCTCTATCACTGCCCAAAGAAACAACCCCCACCTTCTCCACTGGATGTACAGTATTATCAGCAGTAATGATTGCATTGTTACCTGTATAGGGCTGTGCAGAAGAAAGCTTGGTCTCGTCTCCGGTGAGATGATGACCACACCCCGAGTCCACGATCCAATCCTCCAGATAGTTGATAGGAGCAGAAGCTCCAACAGAAGCCGAAAAGGCTCCTCCCCAACCTCCTTGAATGTGCCTGGCCTCAGCTTCCTCCTTCTCCGCAGCATGCCCAGCTTGGGTGACCACCTTGCAATCCTTCCTGATGTGGCCAAACTTGCCACACTTGTAGCACTTCGGACCTTCACCCTTCTTCTTCCCGTCAGCCTTGGGAGCATACCCCCTTTCCTGCTGCCCAGAAGTTGAAGGCCCATAGCCACTTCCAGCGGTCTTCTTCTTCTTGTCCCACTTCTTCTTCTTCCCTGAGAAGAGAACTTCGCCATCTCCCCCAGCCACCGACACCCCCGCCATCTGCCTTGCTAAACTTTCTTGCGATGCAAGCAAGTTCTCCAGCTCCAACAGAGACGGCTGATTTGCCCATCCCTGCACCGACGTCACAAAGGCAACATATTCCTTCCGCAGGCCGCGGATGATGTGCCTCTTCAGCTTCGCCTCAGAGATAGGCTCATCAGGATCCAATGCTGAGATTTCAGCACACAAGTTCTTCAACTTCAGAAAGAAGGTGGAGATAGAAAGATCACCCTGAGCCGACCTTGCCAGCTCATTCTCCAAGAATTGTAGCCTCGCCACATTCTTCTTGTTAAACAGCCCATCCAGGGCTCTCCAGATCTCCGCAGCTGAACCACACCCCAAGATGTGATCAAATAGGTCAGGTGAGATTGCCCTCTTCAAAGTGAACTCTGCCTTCGCATTCGTCCTCCTCCAAGTTCTCACCTCAGCCCCATTATCCCCTTCCGGGACAACTTCCTGCGTCTGATCTCCTCCAACAACTTCCCAGAGGTCCTCACCTACAAGATAGCTTTGCATACACGACTTCCACTTCTTGAAGTTGGTCGATGTAAGCACCTCAATCCCAAGACCCTTTGCAAATCCACCTTCCATTGTTCTTCCACTGGTTCCTTTCTTCACAAAGGCGATGGCTACTCTAAGTTACTCACTGCTCAACCACTCCAACCTCGCTTTGATACCATGTGAAAATTTTTCGAATCTTTATGGAGCAAGCAGGAGCTAGTCAACTTAGAGATCAAAGCCAAAACAACCAGAAACAAATGAAGGCAAACAACTGATCTTTATTGATAGCAGCACTTCAAAATTACAAGGCGAGGCATGCTTGACGAGACATGATTTCGTCAGCACAAACACAAAGGAAAGATACAAGTTGAAGATAACTTGAGACCGCTCCAGACCGCGCGACCTCCCTGCGACTTCAACACACTGCCAGACCGCAGCGCCTTGCCGATCACAGCACACCACCAAACCCGCTGCACAGACCGGTCCCTTCTTCCGATTTCCTGATTCTCCCGAACTCCAGCACCACAACTCCAAGCCGCAGACCGCCCGAACACTTTCAGAGGAAGAGGTGATCGCTGCCGCCCACACTATCCGCAGAAGCTGCACAAGAGGAATTCAATCAGCAGACCGCACGGTCAGAATAAACCAGACCGCAGGAAACAAGCGAACTCAGCTTACACTTGGTGTGTTCTATTTGCTGCTACAGTGGCTTCCTATTTATAGGCACGGGACCTGATCCAGTCACCGCCCTATGAGATAGGATCACCACCCCCAGACCGCGCGACCTGATCGGTCACTCCGCGCGATCAGCAATATTACTTCTGCTTCATTTTGGTGAACCCGCCAGCTTCAATGTCGCTATGAGAGACCGCCACTCTCACAGCAGACCGCGACTCTCCAAAGAGATCGCCAGACCGCCCGAAGCCCTTCACCACCTGTGTTCGTTCGAGACCACGAACACAGCCAGTTCGCCATCAGACCGCGAACTCCTGTCCACATGCCGATCTCTTCCTGAGACTATGAACAGCAACCAGCTCGCATACCAGTCTCCTTCTGAGACCGCGAACTGTGACCGCGCGACTAAGTCCCTTAGTCCGCGAATACTCCCAGAAAGCCTGGTCAGCTACCAGACCGCATTCCGGAGAGAACCTGGAAGAGACCTGAAGATGATCAACCCACCCCGCGGTCATAGATAGACCGTGCGGCCTCACCTCCAGCCGACTTGGACCTATACCAGCGATCAAGCCAGGAGACTGCAGCTAGGCTACTACCAGCCAGACCGCAGAGGCAGACCGCCAAGTCGTGCGGTCACGCCAGACCGCCCGACCTCCGCCCAGACCGCCCAGGTCCAAAAGCCTCCAAACTTCCACTTCAACAATTTCAACAGTTGCAGGTCGTGTATCTTATGACCAGTCCTCTGCCACCTCAAAAGGGGGGTAGTTGTAGGTCGTTTATCCCAAACTGGTCCTCTGTCCATTCAATAGGACAGTTGTAGGTTTTGGCCCCTTCTGTCGATACGATTGTCCGAGTCGCGGTCGTACTGTTACCGGGCGTTGATGCTTAGATCGTGCTTTTTCGGTGTGTTCATGACACATGCGTGGTAGTTTAAAAGATGACGATTGGCGTGTCCCCTACCTCTTTGTCCTTTGTTTCTTGGTTACATATTTTGGTTTGCGTGCGTACTTGCAGGGGAGCGATGTACTCGCCCCGGAGTTCGATAGGATGGCCGGGGGAGGAGTAGTTACGTTGTGTTGGTCAGCCCCATGCTGACCTTCATTTGTCGCCCGTTTGTTCTTGGTTTCAGGTGGCGTAGCTCGTAGAGGTGTGTAGTGGGCTGGGGCCCAAGAGCTGCTAAGGAGCTGGTGATTCGCTTCTTCCTTTTAGGTTGTCTGTATTTATTTTTGAAAGCCATGTAAGGCCTTAAGGCCGTGTCATTTTAGTACTGTATTCCTATTAGCTGTAGACTTTCGGGCCCTTTTGTTTTGGGTTTCTATTTAGCTTCTGTTTTTGTTTACTCTGAGTTGGTTTAGTAAGTTTTCTTGTATTAATTATTAACATTTTAGGCTTTGTGGATATTATATGTCACGGGATCCCGATCGGACCCATGTTATATTCTATTTGCAGACTAGAGATGTTACACAAGTGCCCTCCTGTAACTACCTTCAGTTTCTACTTTCAGTTTCGTCTGATATGAAACAAAAGCAAGAAAAAAAAGAATTGGTACGTTGATATTATGCCAACAATACACAACAACAACATGCGATACCTATTGGTTTTGTACACACAATCTAACTGAAAGACAGTGGAGAACTTGTTGCTTAATTTGATGGAGACCGGGTGCGCAAAAAACAAACTTTGCAACCGATTGCAACTCTAAAAGACCTATTAAAACAAACATACCCCTCCAGATACACTTGTATAATAATTGTATCGGAGTACCTCCATCTAACTCCTTTGTGTGTAACCGAACTCTCTCATTGTAGATAGTTCTTATGACTGTTGTATTCATAGAATTACCTTTTTTACCGCGGATAAAATTTTCTTTGGTTTAACACATGCAACATACATTGATGGCGCGGCCCCTCCACCGCTACTTGATGATGATCCGGTTGCCGAGGCACAACGACATAAAGATTTTAGGTGTCATGTTGACGCTAACGGAAGACAGTGTTACAACCTCCGCCCGCGGCGTGCTAAGCCCACTTGAAGACCACTTTTATTTCATTATTATGCACTTTTATTTTATATTGGTGAATATAAAATTATTCCATGTTTGGGTAATAATTTTATATTCATATAAGCATTTATCTTATTTATTTCCTGCACTTTAAACAGTTGATGTGTATTTAACCGCTCGGATGGTTGAGATTACATCTCCATCTTAGACGGTTATTTGTTGTTTGTAACTCCTATATAAGGAGGCTATTATGAGAGTTTATAAGATTGGAAAAGAATTAACCCTAAACTCTCCCTTGAGAATTTCGGTCATAGAGGAGTCTCTTCCTTGTCGCCGCCCCCTTGTTGGTGTGAAGCCAACGATTGCTCCCTCCTCCCCTCTTCGGTGTGACCCCGACGTGGATTCCTTCGGTGCGACTCCAAGGAAGAAGGTTGCAGCCTCATTCAGTGTGATGTCGGTGGATCCGTGGAGAGAGTGATTCTCCCACCTATCTTGTGTGTTTGTTGGAACCGGGTTGGGTAACTTCTTCCCCTCTATCTTGTGTTTTCTTTCTTTAGATTTGTGGAGGTTGAGCAACCGTTTTATCCGCGATTTTTAAATACTCCGCTTGCAATTTCTGAAATTGATTTCGTTGTTATCGAATCTCTTTTATTCCGGATCGGGTAGGTCCAATTTGCTTGAGCGGATCTTGGCCTATAGCCTTGATTTTGCTCTCCAAAAGGATTGGCAACCTTAATTTATGTTAATTTGGGGAATAATCTGAATCTCTTCCGATCGTTATTTTAGAGTCGATCATTCCTCCCTTTGTGGTGTATGTGTTGCGTTAGATGCGACACGTATTGCGACGATAGATGCTTGTGTTGGTGCGGTAGATCTAGGTGTGAAAGGCATTGTGAGACTCTTGTTCGTGTCAATCTCCAAATCACGGAAACCCCTACATCAATTTGGTATCAGAGATAGGTTGTGTCAATTTCTCAATTGATACAACCTTGTTATCCATTTCCGTGGCGCAAACTAATAAAAAAAAATCTGTGGTCTACGAATAGCGGGCTAAAATCTTTATTTTTCGTCAAAAAAAATCCAAAAAAATTCTGGAAGTTCTCACTGTTAGCCGCATCCCGAAAATATTTTTCTGCCAAAATTTTGATTTTTAATCTGCACTACAAAAATTCACTCCTTATTATTTTGTCCAAAACTACATGCGCACTAGACTAGGAACAGAGTATAACACACCTTCATCGTCTAGGATGGCTGCGAATGAGCACGAGGATCGTAACGCTAAGGCCATATAGGGGATACGTAACGAGATGACCAAGCATAGGACCATGTTATCACAAATCCTTCTTAATCAAGGAGGGCCACCACCATCACCCGTTAATGTTGGGCAGCCCAACCGGCACCAACAGGTCCATGATTCAGATTCTGATGGGAACTCTCCCTGAGTGCCCCCTCGAGAACACCGCCACGAGCATGGCTTTGATATTACTAGGGCCGTTAAGATTGACGCCCCCACTTACGATGGTTTGGGAGATCCCCAGGTCTTCCTTACTTGGGTGGTGGATATGGAATGCTACTTCGAATAGCACAACCTAACGGACCCTCAAAAGGTCCAAGTTGCCAGGATGAAATTAACGGGTCGTGCGAAAAAATTTTGGCTGAATGAGGAGCGGAGATTAGGAGCCGGGCAGGGAGTACCACCTATAGGTTGGCCGATGATGAAGAATTTGCTAACCGATCAGTACGTCCCTACGTACCACCGAACACAGATGTTCGATGAGCTTGCCACCCTGCGGCAGGGCTCCAATTCGGTAGCTGAGTATATGGGAGAACTAAAGGACCGTATGGTGCGGTGTGATCTTAGGGAGATTCCTGAGGTCACCTTATCTCGATTTCGTAAGGGGCTTCAACCCGATATTCAGAGGAAGCTCCTGCGCTATGGTCATACAGACTTGAACACGACTTTCAATGCCGCCCTCGACATTGAAAAGCACCTAGCCTCGAAGGCCCATTCCCGTTATTCCCACACGAAGAATAAGTCCACTATTGGAGCGTCTTCCTCCACATATCCGGATTAGGGAAAGTTTAGGACCACCGAGTCGAAGTCTGTCGTGATCACTGCTAGGAATGCTAAGAATCCCGCGAGTGAGCGTGTCCCCATAGGGAAGGTGAGTAAGGCCAACACTACATGTTACTCTTGCGGCATTCAAGGTCACTATGCCTTCGAATGCCCAATGAAGACTAAGGCCATAACCTTTTTAGATTCGACTACCGATCCCGCTGATTATGTATACGAGGTTGCTGAGGAGAGTGACCCAGAAGGGGTCCCAAGTGATTTAGAGGACGACCACCATCTTATGGTGATGCATTGTATCTTGACCACTCCTCGTCCGTTAGATGACTGGAAGAGGACGAGCATATTTTCACTGATTTTTAAGAGTGGTGAAAAACTCTGCAAGCTGATTATCGATAGTGGTAGTTGTGTGAATGTCATTTCTGAGAGCGTCGTCACACGTATGAACTTGACCACGGAACCACACCCGACCCTATATCAGGTAGCTTGGATCAGCAAGATCACCGTCCCGTCACCAAGCGGTGCCTGGTCCCCCTCTCATTCAAATCCTATACTGATGAGGTTTTGTGTGATGTCCTGCTGATGGACGCTTGTCACGTGTTATTAGGCCGCCCTTGGCTCTATGACCGTGATGCGACGCATTTTGGTAGAGCCAACACTTATGAATTTAAATTCAATGGCAAAACCATTACCTTGAGGCAGACCATCCCGAAGGAGCCAGTAGTTTTGGCTAAGGACACCACTATCCCAGTAGAGAGGAAGACGTTGAGTCTAGTTGGTAGGAAGGAGTTTGTCAAGGATCCGTTTCTTGATGGAGTGATGTATGCACTAGTACTTATGAGTGTGAAGCCTGATTCTAGTGTTTTGGATGATCTACCCAGAGAGTTACGAGTACTATTGGAAGAGTATAGGGACGTGTACCCGGAGGAGTTACCGCCGTCATTACCCCCGCTTAGGGATATTCAGCATGCGATTGATCTGATCCTGGGCTCCTCTTTGCCCAACCAGACCCATTATCGACTCCATCCTACTGCCCATAAGGAGTTACTGACCCAGATTGGGGACCTATTTGAGAAGGGGTTCATTCGGACTAGTATGAGTCCATGTGCTGTTCCAGCCCTGCTTGCCCCCAAGAAGGATGGAACATGACGGATGTGTGTTGATAGCCATGCTATCAACAAGATTACCATCAAGTATAGGTTCCTTATTCCACGATTAGATGACCTCTTAGATGTCTTATCTGGCGCCACCATCTTTTCGAAGTTAGACTTACGGAGTGGCTATCACCAGATTAGGATCCGTGAGGGAGACGAATAGAAGATTGCGTTTAAGTCTAAGGATGGATTGTACGAGTGGCTTGTGATGCCCTTTGGCTATCCAATGCCCCCAGTACCTTTTCTCGGATGATGACCCACGTCTTTCAGCCATTCATGGGAAAGTTTGTGGTAGTCTACTTTGACGACATATTGATTTATAGCACCACCACTGCCGAGCACATCTCCCACATGAGAGTGATTCTTTCCACCCTGCGGAAGGAAACATTATTTCTTAATCTTAAGAAATGCACTTTCTATGTCTCTGAAGTGGAGTTCTTAGGCTACATAGTCGGATCGGAGGGCATTAGAGTTGACCCTAGCAAGGTCCAAGTCATTAAGGACTGGCCCGAGCCGACCACTTTGCGAGAGGTGCGTAGTTTCCACGGGTTAGCTACATTTTACCGCCGTTTTATACGGGACTTCAGTAACATCAAGGCCCCCATTACTGATTGCATGAAGAAGGGCGAGTTCACCTGGACGAAGTCCTCCACCCATGCTTTTCAACGCATTAAAAAGCTTATGACTGAGGCACCTGTCTTACGTCTACCTGACTTCACTAAAGTCTTTGAGCTTACTTGTGACGCTTCTGGTGTGGGATTATGAGGTGTTTTGAGTCAGGAAGGGCACCCTGTGAGTTACTTTAGTGAGAAGTTATCTGGCGATAAGTTAAATTATTCAAACTACGACAGGGAGTTATATGCGGTTGTACGGTGTTTGCACCATTGGAGGTACTATCTCCTCTCCAAGGAGTTTGTGATCCTCTCCGGTCACGAAGCATTGCGGTTCATCAATGGCCAGCATAAAATCAGCCCGCGTCACGCTAAGTGGGTATCTTTCCTACAAGGATACACGTTTAATCTTAAGCACCTTAAGGGAGCTGACAACCGAGTCGCGGACGCTCTTAGTCGCCTTACCCTTTTGCTATCCACTATGGAGGTTAATGTTGTAGAATTCGAGCGCATTAAGGATGAGTACGCTACCTGTCCAGATTTTCAGGATTCATATTTATCTGCCCAGGATAGTTCCCCCGCGACTATATCTGCGTTTGTTATTAAGGACGGCTATCTATTTAGCATGGAAACTTATGTATCCCGCAGTCATCTTTACGTCTTCATATCATCTGGGAACTGCATAGCGGAGGAATGAGTGGCCATTTCGGTAGGGATAAGACCGTTACGCTAGTTGAGGAGAAATTTTATTGGCCTAAACTTAAGGCGATTGTGGGAAGGGTAGTGAGTAGTTGTCATACCTGTAAGGTATCCAAGGGCACCAAAACCAACGTAGGATTATATACACCCTTGCCTATCCCTTCCACACCATGGGAAGACGTGAGTATGGACTTTGTTTTAGGCGTACCCACCACTTTACGCCGTCACGATTCTATTTTTGTAGTTGTGGATAGGTTCTCAAAAATGACATATTTTATTCCATGCACTAGGACCAACGATGCATCTCACGTAGCAAAATTATATTTTAAAGAGGTCGTTAGCCATCGCGGAGTGCCGAAGACAATTGTCTCGGATAGGGATGTAAAATTCACTAGCTATTTTTGGAAGACTTTATGGATTTTAATGGGAACGAAGTTACTATTCTCCGCTGCTTATCACCCGCAAACCGATGGGCAAACGGAGGTGGTCAATCGGAGTTTGGGGAACCTTCTTCGGTGTCTTGTGAGTGATCACAAAGGCACATGGGATCTACTTCTTCCCCATGCCCAATTGGCGTACAATAACTCTAAGAATAGGTCCACGGGTTTGTCACCTAATGAGATTGTTCACGGGTATAAGGCTCCGGTGCCCCTTGACTTGGTCCCATTACCACCAACATATAAAACAAGTCAATTTGCACAATCCTTCGCCCAACACATTCATGATCTACATACACGTATACAGGCTACCTTGAATTCTCAATACGAGTCATATCAAGCGCACACTAATCTACATAGGAGAGTGTCACACTTTAAAGTCGGCGATCTGGTTTTAGTCCGGTTAGTTCCCGAACGACTGTCATATGGCACCGTTAAAAAGTTAGCACCAAAGCGCGCCGACCCTTTTCGGATTATAAAGAAGCTAGGTGAAAATGCTTTCGTTTTGGATTTGCCTGCGGATTGGGGTATCTCCCCCATTTTTAATGTCTCGGATTTAACGCCGTTTGTTTCGCCTCCACAAGAGTTGAATTCGTTGTCGTCTTCTCCCTCCACTAAAATTTCTAATGGGTTGGGGAGTGGTAGTTCACACGATCTCTCTCTTTCGGTCCCCACAGGTATATCATCGGATGGTGAGTTGCATTCTTTTATTCCTACTGCTGACATGTTTCCCAGGTTCCCCAAGACATTTCTCACTCCAGATACGATACTTGTTGCTGAACCACATGCTGTTGCTAATGGTGATACCTACCGCTTCCTCATCTGTTGGCGTGACCGCCCCCCTTCGGACGACTCATGGGTACTCGAGACGGAGCTTCGACGCTTGGATGCCGACCTTCTCCACCGCTATCTCTCGGACCACGCATCGGTGATACGTGATTTTGAGCGGGGGAGGATTGATGGCGCGGCCCCTCCACCACTACTTGATGATGATCCGGTTGCCGAAGCACAACGACATAAAGATTTTAGGTGCCATGTTGACGCTAACGGAAGACAGCGTTACAACCTCCGCCCGCGGCGTGCTAAGTCCAATTGAAGACCACTTTTATTTCATTATTATGCACTTTTATTTTATATTGGTGAATATAAAATTATTCCATATTTGGGTAATAATTTTATATTCATATAAGCATTTATCTTATTTATTTCCTGCACTTTAAACAGTTGGTGTGTATTTAACCGCTCGGATGGTTGAGATTACATCTCCATCTTAGACGGTTATTTGTTGTTTGTAACTCCTATATAAGGAGGCTATTATGAGAATTTATAAGATTGGACAAGAATTAACCCTAAACTCTCCCTTGAGAATTTCGGCCATAGAGGAGTCTCCTCCTTGCCGCCGCCCCCTTGTTAGTGTGAAGCCAATGATTGCTCCCTCCTCCCCTCTTCGGTGCGACTCCGGCGTGGATTCCTTCGGTGCGACTCCAAGGAAGAAGGTTGCAGCCACATTCGGTGTGACGCCGGTGGATCCGTGGAGAGAGTGATTCTCCCACCTATCTTGTGTGATTGTTGGAACCGGGTTGGGTATCTTCTTCCCCTCCATCTTGTGTTTTCTTTCTTTAGATTTGTGGAGGTTGAGCAACCGTTTTATCCGCGATTTTTAAATACTCCGCTTGCAATTTCTGAAATTGATTTCGTTGTTATCGAATCTCTTTTATTCCGGATCGGGTAGGTCCAATTTGCTTGAGCGGATCTTGGCCTATAGCCTTGATTTTGCTCTCCAAAAGGATTGGAAACCTTTATGTTAATTTGGGGAATAATCCGACTCTCTTCCGATCGTTATTTTAGAGTCGATCATTCCTCCCTTTGTGGTGTATGTGCTGCGTTAGATGCAAAACGTATTGCGACGATAGATGCTTGTGTAGGTGCGGTAGATCTAGGTGTGAAAGGCGTTGTGAGACGTCTTGTTCGTGTCAATATCCAAATCACAGAAACCCCTACATCATACATATCTTCGACCATCTTTGCTTCATCCTCACCCAACTAACCCACATATGCATGCCCTTCCAAGTGCACAACATCATGGTTATGCTTCCCGCAAATAATAATAACCTTTTACTCATCACTATTTGCTACTTTTTTCCCGAAAATAGAAAGCGGACAATCACATCGCTTGCTTGACGATTTTCGAATTCCCTTCTTCACAAATTTCTTGTTTTCATTGGCTCTAAGATGTCCTCATCTATCACACCTCAAAAGTGCACGTGGTGTTAGACGACCAACTTCCTAATCTGAATGTTTAATCGTAAAAACAAAACCTAAACTCCGCGCAACATTTTCAGCCCAATCAATTAAGGCTTCTTGTCACAACCCGCATTTTCTCCGAATTTAGGAATACCAGAGTAAGAGAAAATACGCGTCGTGATGCCACGTCATGCAGGAGACCACTGCAGGCGCTCAGGCGGGAACCTATTACTTAAATAATCAAAACATGTTTACATGATAGGTCATCATTTGAAATCATTTATTAGGGTTTGGGGTAAGAACTGTGTCTCTCAGTTTGTGGATCAACTAGTCCACCGAGAAAATATATATAATTGCAGCGGAAAATACTTGATTTAGTTCACTTAAGGTCCTAAATGCACGTGATGACATGACATAAAGTAAATGATATGCACATATCTAGGCGTAGTGTAAGTACAGAAAATATCTTTAGGAGACTTTAAAGATAAGGATTTCAGTTACAAAGAATGCAATGAAGATGAAAGAAAAGCCATTTTATAACTATAATGCGCCTAGACATAAATCATTCCCAGAGAGTAAGATACACAAGATCTAAAAAGTAGTAGCAATTAACTGGCAAGTAAACTATAAAGTGTCAACGAGAAGCACAACGGGCGTCAACAACCTGACACAAACACATTGGCTCCAAACTAGCATGTCTGAACATAAGAAGGAAACTAACAACAACTACCTCGCAACAGCGGGCTAACACAGCAACTAAAACTCCTGAAGACTCCGGGCTACACTGCTAGCCTCTACGGCTCAGAACCTGAGGCATTCAATAAAACAAAGAACCCCTCAGCAAGGGAATTACAAGTGGTAGAAAACAAGGAAAACAAAGTAAACAAGGCATAAGGGGTACCAACCCAAGCCAGATTTACCGAAAGAGAAGCTCCAAACAAAGAACTAAGCAAAGCACCGAGTGCGCCAATATCTTATAGAGGAACAAGCATGGTTCAATTATCTTGTAAATTTTATTCATGAGACTGATCAGCTCAAATTAAACGGGAGCGGTTACTTACCTCCACCACCCAAAGCCCAAAACCGGGTGGGGGTTTCTATCCCCAACCACCCAAACACGGCCCACGGGACTGTTGGATCTTACGGCGCCCTTAGAGGGGGGGGGGGGTGAATAAGGGAATAAAATTCTTTTTATAATTTTCAAGATAATTACTAAATTGTTTTATAATGAAGGAGATTGAAATAAACAATTTAGATTTAGAATTGAAAACTTAGAACACAATATAATAGAGATTACGCCAAATGATACAAATCAAGTAAACACAAAAGAGACATGATTATATATATGAAAACGTGTTTACATAAATTTGATTTCTATATCGCTAGAAATCGGAGGCGTACAAATGTAAATTTCTTTTTGTTTACCAATCCTTCTCCCAAGGATCGGAAGGCTATCACTTGTCTCTCCCTAGACCAAGCCCAAGCCTATCCTCTAGATCTTCCCAAGATCTAGACGTAGCACACAAGGCCACGATTTCCCACCAAGCCACGCAAGGACTTGGACGCTCCGCACAAGGAAGCGATTTTCCCCTAAGCCATGCAAGGACTTAGACGCTCCGCACAAGGAAGCGATTTTCCCTACCAATACAAAGTAAAATGTATATAAATGAAAATACAAGATAAAATAAGAACTCCCTAGAAATTCAGATCTCTGAAAGGAAGGTTGAAGCCTCGAGATGATCCTTGATGTAGAAGCGCGTCCGATCTCGTCTTCAATTTCAAACCTTCTCAGCATAAATGGGAGTTCATGAGGTTCTGGAGCTCTCTGGATGGAATGCACTCAGGAAGGGACTTAGAATCTTTAGTGGTTGAAATGCACGAACACAAGGTGTCAATTTATAGAAAATCGCTGTCGGAATTTCCGACAGTGACTGTCGGAATTTTCCGACAGCGCTAAACTGCCGCTGGAGTGCCGTCGTGGGTGGAGTCGTGGGCAGTTGGTGTAACCGTCGAGCTGTCGCCTGGGCGACATCGATGTCGGATTTCCGACATCTCAAAACTGCTTTTCGTCGTGCTGCCGTGGGGGAAAGTAGTTGTAACTTCTCTGCTGTCGCCTGGGCGACATTGACTGTCGCCTGGGCGACATTGACTGTCGCCTGGGCGACATTGACTGTCGCCTGGGCGATAGTGACTGTCGCCTGGGCGACATCTCCTCTTCATTTTTGCCATCCGAAACTTCTCCAGACTGTAGATTGAGTCGTTCTCATCTCCGAAATGGGGTGGCACATTACGTAACTCTTCCTGGATTGAAAGTTATGGCCATTTTAAGATCAGCACACAAAACTCATCCAACCTGAGACTTGTCGTTCTCGGATCATGCCCATGAACGAGGACTTGTCTCCTCATTGAACCTATACAACCTGGCCACTATAAACACACAAAAGACTAGATCAAATACAACACGGTATTTGTTATTCTCAAACCAAGAGATGCGGAAAGCAAGCTCCAACAGGGACCACATGCCAAGCCTGCGGTTCACCACTAAAATGGCCACCGTGCAAGGCTACAACAATTCCCCACTGCCCCCCCCCCCCAAAAAAAAACATGACCCACCGTGCAAGGACAAAGACAATGGTCTTATTAATTAATTTCTTTAATTATGGAACGGGACGAAGCACGAGAAAACAATCACCAGGATACCCTAAGGATAGGGTCACAAATGGAGTAAACACTGCATAAGACGATTCATAAGAGGGGGCATAGGTTATTTAACCGCAATGGGTACGAGATTTCAAAGAGGAGAAGTAATCGGATGCATAACTCAAGTACTAAGAAGCAAGGGGCCTTTCTCGAGGAATCAAAAGGACAATATATAAAGGTTTCTAGAGAGGTCAAGGACAGAGAACAAGAGGTTCTAGAGGAGTCCAATGGCAATAAACATTTCTCGAGAAATTGGATGCAGGGATCAATGATTTCTCGAGAGAGGAAAGGCAGGGCCAGGCTTCTCGAGAAATGAAAGGCAGGGGGGATCATCTGTTTCCCGAGAAATGGAAGGGCAGGGGTCAGCTTATCGAGAAAAGAATGGCCGGGTCAAGCTATTTTTCGAGAAATTAAAGGCAGGGTCATGCTTTCTCGAAAAATGAAAGGCAGAGGGATCCATAATTTCTCGAGAAATCCAAGGCAGGAAACCTTGATTTCTCGAGAAATCCAAGGCAGGAGGAACAAACAGGAATTCAAGGGGGTGTTCGAGATCAAAACGACACGACCATAAATCACAAGCCAGGACACACCAAGAACACATAACCACAGAAAACAGTGCTTTAAGAAAACAACTAGAAGGAGGGGATAGCCACTTGCCTTAAACCTTGCTAAACTTGAAGTCCTCCGCTCCAAAAGCTATGGATCGGTCAAGAACTCACCCAAGCATGAATCCTGAAACTGTTCGGATCGAAAAGAGGGGTTAGGTTACTACCTCGAACTCTAAAAATCCACGAAACGGGAAAAGCTTACCACTAGAGCTAAGATCTCGCCGATAGCATTCCAAATCTATTCTCCAAACGCGATTCCGACCACTACGGCCTTCGAATCGCCGACCGGAAGCTCCACGATACTCCGCTATCGCCTCTCTCGCTCGGCGGCTGGTTTGGTTCGACAAAGGAAGAAGATGAAAAGAAGATAAAACCTAAGCTTAATGTATATATATTAAGCCTCCAGGAGTACGTCGAACTCAGCTAGCCCGCCGTTCGTTGGTGATTAAAATTCCGCTTGCACGAAATAAAATCCGAACTAGCAATCCGAGAAGGCAAGTATACCTATCGAACTGTAGTATAGGAACACAAGTGTCGTATTAAAATCCGAGAACCGTTGATTACTTATACTCAAACGAATTACTATTATTTTATCTTAATAATTTTTTGGAAGGTTTTGTCTGCTAAGTTGAAATAAAAGCTGGATAAAAGTACGGCTAAACGATGATTAAGAAATAGCACTCGATCTTGACTTACTTCGGCCTAAGTTGATCAAAATTCAAAAGCAAACTTAAAACTTAATAAAGTAAGGGCAGCTTGACCGTGGGGGTTCCTATAGTTTGAACATGCTTCTCTCGAAGATATGCCCAACTGAGTTTAGGAAAATCCGACCGAACTCTCGTCCCGTATTCGAATACCTAAAACTCGCTTTAAGTGGTGAACCCCGCTATTGGGTTTGACTCCAATCCAGGAGATTTACGTCATTCTCTCTCGAGAAATGTGTGTAACTCTCTTTACTCTTAAGTGCTCACTTCAGACTATCGGCCTCTCGGCTAGCCAAGAATGAAAGCAAAGGTGGGGATTATATATCGATAATATAGCTCCACTAAATTTTAATTAAGAGTAAATCTAAGGCCCAACACTTTAGAAAGTGAAAGAAGACTAAAGGATCATAACTTGATCAACTCATCCTCAGATCATCAAGATCGAGTACTATGAGGATTTAGTTACTCATGGTGGAGGGGTAGGAGAGAGAAATGATGAAGATTTTAAGAGAACAAAAACATACAATTTTTATTAAACAAAAGTTCAACTGAGATTACATTTGCATGGAAAGCCTACTAAGCATTAGTAATACACTATAAAAGGAAATTACAAAGGCATTACAACATTCATATGAAAACTAGAAAAGGAAATGCATTGAAATAAGAGAGAGAAAGAGAATAAAATGACATGAAAATTACTGAAAATAGAGTAGTAGCACTAGTTCTCTCTCCAAAAACTGAATGGGGAAAGCTTGGAGGTCATTTCAATTTATAGAAATTTTTCTGCCTCGGTCACGCCCTAGGTCACGCCCGTGACTGAGGGCGTGACATTGTTTAATCAATTATGCGGCTTGGATCAGGTTCGGCGCACGATTCTGACGCGATTTGATGGGTCACGCCCTAGGTCACGCCCGTGACTGAGGGCGTGACCATTTCGGTGGTTAGTCGGGTCATGGGCGCTGGCGGCGATCATGGGCGCTGGCGGCTGGCTGACGTGGCAGTCACGGGCGTGACTGGAAGCACGCCCGTATAACAGTGGCGTGACCAATTCGGTGGTCAGCTGGTCGAATCTGAGCTGTTCACGGGCTGGTCACGGGCGTGGCTTGCGTGTCACGGGCGTGACTTGTGTGTCACAGCCGTGTACTTTGGGCGTGTCTGACCAGATCTTCTGAATTATGTTGGCAGCAGCTTAACTGGAAACATCAACTTACACGCCCTAGGTCACGGGCGTGACCTAGGGCGTGACTTAGGAAATTTTGCATTTTTGACCTGAAAATTCAGAAAACTTAAGTTAGCACTAAAAATAGGAAAATGAACCAAAATTGCATTTAGGTAAACAACAATAAGCAAAAAGTAAGAGTAAATAACCTAAAAAATAACCTAATTAAACTAACTAGATTTAGCATTATCAAATTCCCCCAAGCTTACACTTTGCTTGTCCCCAAGCAAAGAAATATGCTTTAGCTAATAAAACAAAATGACAAATCAAAAAGATGTAATTATGCTAAACACGAGTACCTTGCGAAATTCCAAGTAGGGAGAATAGTGAAAAGGAAACCTAAAATAAGTACTTTATTTAAGCTTAATTTTTATACCCTTTACTAACAAAAATTAATCATCCAAAATTTTAACTAAAAAGTTTTAAAATAAAATTGAGCAAAGTAACAAGTGAGATAGTGCATTGAATTGTTACTAAACCCTAAGAGACAAATTATAATTATATCATTCTAAGAACAAGGATCTAAATTCATACTCAAGACTTAACTATTCTACTTTTCTTCTTTACTTAGCTAAAGCAAATTTAGGAGCATGAATCAAGAGGACTTTATTAGGACCGAAATGTTTGGTTTAGGCATATGATTTGGAATGGAAATCGAAGATAAAAGTGATTGCTATAATCACACTAAACCATAAACATGAGTTTTATAAAATTTTCGATATGAATGATAAGAGGCGATCCTTCATTATAAGCATATAGCATATTTTCTTTCTTTCTCTTTCATAGCCATTTTTTTATTTTGAAATTTTGGCAAAGATAACTAATACAAATATGCTTAGAATATCTCCTTTTTGAGCAAATTCTTTTCTTTGAAGCTCTCCATGCAATAAACCAATCACACTCTTTTAGAAATTTAAATAAAACTCAAAGTGTTAGTGTGATTCAAATAGGTTTGGAAATTTTGGCTTTGGTGAAAAATTTGATAAGTGGAGGTGACAATAAAACATGGGAAAAGGCTCAAAAGAGGCTAACAAAGGGTTTCTTGTTAAGGGTTGGCATGAAGGCTCAAACTTAAAACAAAAATGGCCTAAATCATTTTCATTGCTCTCTAAATTTATTTAAAGCATGAGTTTTGAAGGATTTCAAAAAGTAAGCCCTAGATATTAAATAAAGACTAATGAACTTATCCTGAAAATAAGAATAATAAGCGTCTAGGATTATTCACATTTACTACACAAATCAAAAGTTAACCTTGCAAAATATATCTAAAAATGAAGAGAAAAATAGTGGATGAAGAATTTTTACGAAAGTAAAGAAGATAAAAGAGAAAACGATAAGGAAAGTACAAGATTTTAGAAAAAACTTTTTAGATTAACATGCTACCTAGAATTAGAACACTACATGAGTCAACAATTTACTTGTGAAACATAATTAAAAGTAGGATTAGAAATTTTGAAATTAACTAAGGCTCTATAAAATATTTTGGGAAAAACAAAACATAAAGCAAGGGGTACTATTGATTTTACCAAAATCTAATTTAGACTACTAAAACAAAAGAAAAGAAGACATTCTCCCCCAAGCTTACGATAGACATTGTCCTCAATGAAAAAGGAGAGTGAAGGAAGGGGTAACTAAGAAAAGAAATTAAAACTGAAAAACTGAAACAGGCACTTCCCTGGATTTATGGGCTTGAAAGGATGTGTGATGCCGCTCCCCCTTGTTGGCGCTTTGAATCTTCATGAAATATTATCTTGAATTTTTCTTGAAACCAGCAATGTTGAAGCAGGCGATCGCCGAAGTAGAGAGTATCGGAGCCGCCCAGGGCCAAAGAAAAATTAAAACAACAAATTTTAAAAACCTTGGGTTGCCTCCCAAGAGCGCCCTCTGTTTAATGTCATTTGAGCTCGACTAAAAGAATATAGTTCAAAAGTTAATCCAAATTATTACAGTCCAGACAAAAGAAGTTTTTCACTGTCCATGTCAACATTGTCACCAGAAAAATAAAGTTTTAGACGATGCCCATTAACCTTGAAATCACCCTTATCTGGGTGTGATATCAAAACAGTTCCATACGGATAAGCTTCCTTTACATTAAAAGGACCTGACCATCTAGATTTTAATTTTCCAGGAAATAAACGTAGACGAGAATTATAAAGTAATACTTGGTCGCCTGGTTTAAATGTTTTCGGGTGCCTTAAATTTTTATCGTGAAAGCATTTCGTTCGTTCCTTATATAATTTATTATTTTCATACGCATTGGAGCGCCACTCATCGAGTTCGTTGAGTTGGAATTTTCGAAGATCGGCGGTGGAGTGGGGATCAAAATTTAAAAATTTAAGGGCCCAGAAAGCACGATGTTTTAATTCGACCGGTAAATGGCACGATTTCCCATATACTAACCGATACGGTGTACAACCGATGGCGGTCTTGTACGCTGTTCGGTAAGCCCATAGAGCATCGTCTAATTTATGTGATCAGTCCTTACGTGAGGTGGAAACAGTTTTTTTCTAAAATACGTTTGATTTCTCTATTCACTACCTCGACCTGGCCGTTAGTTTGGGGGTGGTAAGCAGTTGAAATCCTATGTGTAACGCCATATTTTAAAAGTGTTTTTGCAAATTGTGCGTTACAAAAGTGCGAACCCCTGTCGCTAACGATGGCCCTAGGAGTACCGAATCGAGAAAATAATTTTTTTAAGAAAATAATAACGACTCGGGAGTCATTGGTAGGAAGAGCTTGGGCCTCTACCCATCGAGACACGTAGTCTACCGCAACTAAAATGTATTTATTACCATGGCTAGAAGGAAGAGGACCTACAAAATCAATTCCCCAAAGGTCGAAAACTTCGCACTCGAGGAAATAATTTTGCAACATTTCATTTTTATTTGAGATATTTCCGGTCCGTTGGCAGCTATCGCACCGTCTCACAAAAGATTGGGCATCTTTAAAAAGGCTAGGCCAATAAAAGCCTGCACTAAGTACTTTGTGAGCGGTCCGATTGGCTTGATAGTGCCCACCAGTCGGTCCTTCGTGTAAGTGTTTGAAAATATTTTGTCCTTCTTCGAAAGAAACACATCTCCTTACTACTTGGTCTGCACAAACTCGAAACAGATACGGGTCCTCCCAAAAATAATTCTTCAGGTCAGAGAAGAATTTCTTCTTTTGCTGATAGGAAAATTCTTTTGGGAGGACTCGAGCTACTAAGTAGTTGGCGAAGTTTGCAAACTAAGGAGAAGGAGTAGTGTTGATTGATAATAACTTCTCGTCGGGAAAATAATCATTAAAAGTTTGTTCATTTAAATCTTCAATAAATGGGTTATCTAATCGTGAAAGATGGTCAGCGGCCAAATTCTCAGCCCCCTTTTTATCTCGGATTTCCAAGTCGAACTCCTGGAGGAGTAAGACCCAGCGGAGTAAGCGTGGTTTGGCATCCGGTTTAGAAAGTAAATATTTGAGGGCCGAGTGGTCCGTAAAAACGATAATTTTTGAAAGCGTAATATAAGGTCGAAATTTGTCGAATGCAAAAATAACTGCTAATAATTCTTTCTCCGTTGTGGTATAGTTTGCTTGCGCGGATGTAAGTGTTTTACTTGCGTAGAAAATAGGGTGGAAGTTTTTAGATATACGTTGTCCTAAAACGGCTCCCACCGCAAAGCTACTTGCATCGCACATGATTTCGAATGGAAGGTAATTGGCGCATTTATTAGCTTATTTTTGATTAATTGAAAAGCAGATAAGCAGGTATCATCAAAAATAAATGGAGTGTCTTTTTCTAAAAGATGAGTGAGGGGTTTGGTAATTTTCGAAAAATCTTTTATAAATCGCCGGTAAAAACCGGCATGTCCTAGAAAGCTTCTTATGGCCTTAACGTTGGTTGGCGGTGGCAGTTTTTCGATCACTTCTATTTTTGCTTCATCGACCTCAATTCCTCTTGCTGATATCTTATGACCTAAAACCAATCCCTCCCGTACCATGAAATGACATTTTTCTCAGTTCAGGGCGAGATTGGTCTCCTCACACCGTTCTAACACTTTTTCTAAATTTTCTAAACAAAAATCGAAGGAATCACCAAACACGGAAAAGTCGTCCATAAATACCTCCATAATACTTTCTACGTACTTGTCGAAAATGACCAACATACACCGTTGAAATGTTGCCGGCGCATTACATAAGCCAAACGGCATTCTTCGATAGGCGAAGGTGCCGAAAGGACAAGTAAACGTCGTTTTCTCCTGGTCCTCGGGCGAGATGGGAATTTGGAAGTAGCCCGAGAGACCATCGAGAAAACAATAAAAGCTATGGCCGGATAATCGTTCTAAGATTTGATCGATGAATGGCAAGGGGAAATGGTCCTTGCGGGTGGCGTCGTTCAATTTGCGATAATCAATACACATACGCCACCCAGTCACCGTCCGTGTTGGGATTAAGTCATTATTATCATTTAGCACTACCGTGATACCTCCCTTTTTAGGAACTACTTGAACGGGGCTTACCCATTTGCTATCTGAAATTGGATAGATAATTCCTGCGTCTAATAATTTCACGACCTCACCCTTTACTACTTCTTTCATGTTTGGGTTTAATCGGCGTTGAGGTTGAATAGAATTTTGTGAATTATCTTCCATTAGAATTTTGTGCATGCAGAAAGATGGACTTATGCCCTTAATATCAGAAATCTGCCAAGCAATTGCTTGGCGGTGTTTTTGTAAAACTTTTAGCAATTTGGCATTTTCAGATCCACTTAAATGGGCCGACACTATTACTGGTAACTTAGAGTCTTTTTCTAAAAATTCATATTTTAAATGATTGGGTAGTTCTTTAAGTTCTAATGTGGGAGGTTCCTCGTATGAAGATTTGAAAGACTTTTCTTTTTCAAAAGTAATTTCTTCAAAAATTTTTGATTTAATTTGAAAATTTGAGGGGGCGGGAGCAATGGCCATTTTCATTTCTTGTAATATTTCAGTGGAGGTGTTTGAAGATGAACAAAAAGAAGAAGAACCATTTTCAGAAATACAAAAAGAAGGGTCTTCACTTAACACATCTAAGAAAAAACACGAATCGTCATTTTCTAGGGTATTTTTCATAGAGGGTGTTATGGAGAAGGTTACTTCATCATCTCCAACTCGGAGGAATAGCTTACCATTACTCACATCAATGATAGCACGGGAGGTGGCAAGGAAGGGGCGGCCAAGGATTAGGGGAACCTCGACATCCTCTTCAATGTCCAAAATGACAAAATCCACCGGGAAGATGAATTTGTCTACTTTTATGAGCACGTCCTCCACAATTCCCAGCGGATATTTTATCATCCTATCTGCTAGTTGTATACTCATACGTGTGGGGCTAAGGGTGCCCACTCCTAACTTTTTAAACAAGGAGAATGGCATTAAGTTGATGCTTGCTCCTAAGTCGGCCAACGCGTTTTTTACAAATAGATCACCAAAGAGGCACGGGATAGAAAAACTACCCGGATCGTTAGCCTTTTTCGGTAATTTATTTGTTAGGACGGCGGAACACTCAGCATTTAAAGTTACGTGCGATAGATTTTCTAGCTTTTTCTTATTAGTTAGAAGATCCTTTAAGTACTTAGCGTACTTGGGCATTTGTGATATCGCTTCATGGAAGGGCAAATTGATGTGTATTTGCTTAAACATTTCCAGGAAGCGATGATATTGATCATCTAATTTTTCCTTGTTGAGTTGAGAAGGATAAGGCGGGGCGGGGTTGTTTTTGAAAATATGAGGTGGAGTGATAAAATTTGTTTGAGTGAGTGGTGATTTTAAAATAGGGGCGGATCTTGCATCGGGCTCTTCGCTAACCGGACCAGATACTTGCTTCCCACTCCGAAGAGTTACAGCTTTCGCTTGCTCTTTCGGGTTGGGCTCGGTGTTAGCGGGAAGAGTCCCGGGCGGTCGCTCGGATATTATTTTGGCGAGCTGCCCGATTTGGTTTTCTAGATTTTTAACGGATCCGGCTAAGTTCCGGACGGTTGCTTCGTTCGTACTTATATATTTTGAAAACATCTCCTCCAAAGATGGAGGTTTTTGAAAGTTAACAGGGGGTGGAGGTGGTGTAAATTCATTTTGTAGAGGCGGGCGAGTTGTGTTTGCAGGATTACTCCAAGAAAAGTTCGGGTGATTACGCAGCGCAGGATTATAATTATTCAGTAATTGAAAACCAGGTGCATGAAAATTAGAAGCAGAATAATTATTATAAGCATTTCTATTGCCTACGTAATCAGCTTGTTCGGAGGTGGCTTTTGCGAATTCCCAAACCTGAGGTGCGGAAGGAGCATTCATTTCAGATATCTTTTTGCTAAGCATTTCCACTTGTAGTGCCAGCTGGGAGACGTTATCCACTTCGTACATACCTGCAGGTTTGTTTGGGCGGGATCTTGGCACATTCCACTGATAGGTGTTCATGGTCATATCCTCAAATAGTTCAAGAGCGGCTTCCGGGGTTTTGTTATTTAAGGTACCACCAGAAGCGGCGTCTATCATTTGCTTAGTATGTTGATTTAGCCCGTTATAAAACGTCTGCACTTGTAACCATACAGGCAGAGCGTGATGAGGGCAACGTCTTAAGAATTCTTTATACCTTTCCCAGGTATCATATAGCATTTCAGAATCTATTTGGCAAAAAGAAGAAATATCATTTCTAAGCTTAGCAGTTTTCGCAGGTGGAAAATACTTAGTTAGAAATTTTTCAGTTAACTGGGCCCAAGTGGTGATAGAACCTCTAGGTAGAGTTGACAACCACTGCTTAGCCTTTGTTCTTAAAGAAAATGGGAAGAGTCTTAGCCTAATTGCATCATCCGTAACACCATTTATTTTGAAGGTGTCACAGATTTCAAGGAAGCTAGCAATATGTGCATTCGGATCTTCATCTTGTAATCCGTCGAACTGCACGTATTGCTGCACCATGTGAATTATGCTTGGCTTTAGTTCGAAATTATTATTATTTATGGCAGGGCGGACTATACTAGTTCCGTCCCTTCCAGGTTAGGCCTTGCATAATGGGACATAGTCCATTCAGGGGCCGCAACCATGTTGGGGACTTCATTTTGGTTAGGTTCGCCCATATTAACAACCGACTCCGAATCCTCAGCCAGTTCTTGGAATGTAGGATCTTGAACTTGCGATTTTCTCCGAAGAGTACGCTCAAGTTCTTGGTCCAAGTCTACAAGTTCTGACGGATTCGCTCGGGTCATAAACTAGAAAGAGAGAAGGGAAAATAAGATTGAGAAATTCGAAAAAGGTCTCTTTTTTTTTGAATTAATTTTGTTTTTCAAGAAAGAGGAGAGAAAAAAAGAGGTGATAAAAGTAATAGATTCGTTCTTTCAAAATATCAACAAAATGCGAGTCCCGGCAACGGCGCCAAAAACTTGGTGATTAAAATTCCGCTTGCACGAAATAAAATCCGAACTAGCAATCCGAGAATGCAAGTATACCTATCGAACTGTAGTATAGGAACACAAGTGTCGTATTAAAATCCGAGAACCGTTGATTACTTATACTCAAACGAATTACTATTATTTTATCTTAATAATTTTTTGGAAGGTTTTGTCTGCTAAGTTGAAATAAAAGCTGGATAAAAGTACGGCTAAACGATGATTAAGAAATAGCACTCGATCTTGACTTACTTCGGCCTAAGTTGATCAAAATTCAAAAGCAAACTTAAAACTTAATAAAGTAAGGGCAGCTTGACCGTGGGGGTTCCTATAGTTTGAACATGCTTCTCTCGAAGATATGCCCAACTGAGTTTAGGAAAATCCGACCGAACTCTCGTCCCGTATTCGAATACCTAAAACTCGCTTTAAGTGGTGAACCCCGCTATTGGGTTTGACTCCAATCCAGGAGATTTACGTCATTCTCTCTCGAGAAATGTGTGTAACTCTCTTTACTCTTAAGTGCTCACTTCAGACTATCGGCCTCTCGGCTAGCCAAGAATGAAAGCAAAGGTGGGGATTATATATCGATAATATAGCTCCACTAAATTTTAATTAAGAGTAAATCTAAGGCCCAACACTTTAGAAAGTGAAAGAAGACTAAAGGATCATAACTTGATCAACTCATCCTCAGATCATCAAGATCGAGTACTATGAGGATTTAGTTACTCATGGTGGAGGGGTAGGAGAGAGAAATGATGAAGATTTTAAGAGAACAAAAACATACAATTTTTATTAAACAAAAGTTCAACTGAGATTACATTTGCATGGAAAGCCTACTAAGCATTAGTAATACACTATAAAAGGAAATTACAAAGGCATTACAACATTCATATGAAAACTAGAAAAGGAAATGCATTGAAACAAGAGAGAGAAAGAGAATAAAATGACATGAAAATGACTGAAAATAGAGTAGTAGCACTAGTTCTCTCTCCAAAAACTGAATGGGGAAAGCTTGAAGGTCATTTCAATTTATAGAAATTTTTCTGCCTCGGTCACGCCCTAGGTCACGCCCGTGACTGAGGGCGTGACATTGTTTAATCAATTCTGCGGCTTGGATCAGGTTCGGCGCACGATTCTGACGTGATTTGATGGGTCACGCCCTAGGTCACGCCCGTGACTGAGGGCGTGACCATTTCGGTGGTTAGTCGGGTCATGGGCGCTGGCGGCGATCATGGGCGCTGGCGGCTGGCTGACGTGGCAGTCACGGGCGTGACTGGAAGCACGCCCGTGTAACAGTGGCGTGACCAATTCGGTGGTCAGCTGGTCGAATCTGAGCTGTTCACGGGCTGGTCACGGGCGTGGCTTGCGTGTCACGGGCGTGACTTGTGTGTCACGGCCGTGTACTTTGGGCGTGTCTGACCAGATCTTCTGAATTATGTTGGCAGCAGCTTAACTGGAAACAACAACTTACACGCCCTAGGTCACGGGCGTGACCTAGGGCGTGACTTAGGAAATTTTGCATTTTTGACCTGAAAATTCAGAAAACTTAAGTTAGCACTAAAAATAGGAAAATGAACCAAAATTGCATTTAGGTAAACAACAATAAGCAAAAAGTAAGAGTAAATAACCTAAAAAATAACCTAATTAAACTAACTAGATTTAGCATTATCATTCGTCGAACGCGGCTAGCCCGCCGTTCGTCGAACGCGGCTAGCCCGCCGTTCGTCGAACGCGGCTAGCCCGCCGTTCGTCGAACGCGGCTAGCCCGCCGTTCGTCGAACGCGGCTAGCCCGCCGTTCGTCGAACGCGGCTAGCCCGCCGTTCGTCGAACGCGGCTAGCCCGCCGTTCGTCGAACGCGGCTAGCCCGCCGTTCGTCGAACGCGGCTAGCCCGCCGTTCGTCGAACGCGGCTAGCCCGCCGTTCGTCGAACGCGGCTAGCCCGCCGTTCTTCGAACGCGGCTAGCCCGCCGTTCTTCGAACGCAGCTAGCGCGCCGTTCGTCGAACGCAGCTAGCGCGCCGTTCGTCGAACGCAGCTAGCCCGCCGTTCGTCGAACGCAGCTAGCCCGCCGTTCGTCGAACGCAGCTAGCCCGCCGTTCGTCGAACGCAGCTAGCCCGCCGTTCGTCGAACGCAGCTAGCCCGCCGTTCGTCGAACGCAGCTAGCCCGCCGTTCGTCGAACGCAGCTAGCCCGCCGTTCGTCGAACGCAGCTAGCCCGCCGTTCGTCGAACGCAACTAGCCCGCCGTTCGTCGAAAGCAACTAGCCTGTCGTTCGTCGAACGCAGTCTAAGAATTTCATGCAAAGGTAAAATGCAAAAATTACATAAATGACCTCCCATTCTATTTAAACTACGACGTCGACTAAATCACCTCGGACTTCTACGAAATTCACACCTAAACTGAAATTCGGCACTACGAATCCAACAACAAAGTCAAAATTTAATTCCGACGAGCCAAACTCGGGATAAAGCCTCCCGAAGCTAAGATCTCAATAACTACACCAAATCTTCTCTACAACTCGAAACGACGCGAAATCTCGCACGCTCGATCTAAATTACATACTTTAACAAGGCTAAGGCCCAAAACTAAACCTGACGAGCTGACGTAATGCCCAAACGCCAAAATTACATCACAGCGGCCATGTAAATAACTAACAAAAATCAGGGGCGTTATAGTCACTCCCCCTAAAAAGAAGTTTCGTCCCGAAACTTGAAATCCAAAGATCAAGAAAGATACAGAATCAAATCCAAAGGTTACCTGACAGCAGATTTACCAGAAATCTAAGAGAAGAGGCTAGGATGAGTCTCTCTCATGGCAGACTCCAGCTCCCATGTTGCGCTTTCGACACCCTGATTCTTCCAAAGAACCTTAACCATCGGGATCGTCTTCTTCCGCAACACACGCTCCTGAGTCTCCAAGATTCGGACATGCTCTTCAACATACGAAAGATTGGGCTGCAAAACGGGCATTGAATCAAGAACAGGCCGATCACTATGCAGACACTTCCTCAGCTGGATCACATGAAACACATCGTGAATATTTGGGAAGGAAGCGGGCAAATCCAATCTATTAGCTGACACTCCGATTAGCTCAATAATCTGGAAAGGTCCCACATACTGGGGGTCCAACTTGTGGTTCCTTCCAAATCTCTTAACGCCCAACATCGGAGAAACTTTCAAGAACACCAAGTCTCCAACGACTAACTCAAGCTCCACCCTTCTCCGATTGGCATACTTCTCATACAGCTCCTGAGCGATACGAAGCTTCTCGCGGATATGAGTCACGACCATGCTCATCTATTCCAAAGCCTTTAGGCCTAACAACGGACTCTCACCAACCTCGCCCCAAAACAAGGGAGTTCGGCAACGCCTCCCATACAAAGCCTCAAAGGGGGTCATCTGCAGGCTTTCCTGATAACTGTTATTATAAGCAAATTCCATCAATCCAAGACGCTTATCCCAAGCTCCACCATGATCTAGAATATAACACCTTATCATATCTTCCAAAATTTGATTCACTCTCTCTGTCTGACCATTGGTCTGAGGATGGTAAGCGGTAGAGCATCTAAGGTCAGTACCCAAAGCTCCTTGCAAAATCCTCCAGAAGCGAGACATATACCTTGAATCTCGGTTCGACACAATGCTCACGGGCACACCATGCAATCTGATGACTTCATTCAAATAAAGTTCTGCTATTTTCTCCATAGAGTAACCAATCATAAAAGGCGCAAAGTGAGCACACTTTGTTAATCTGTCAACTATGACCCACACAGAATCATGTCCTCCGGGAGACCTCGACAAACCGGTAATGAAGTTCATTGAAATACTCTTCCACTTACAGCTTGGAACATCCAACGGGTTCAATTTACCTCTAGGCCTCTTATGATCCGCCTTCACGCGCTGACAAGTTAAACATTCAGAAACATATCTGGCTATATCGTTCTTCATACCTGACCACCAAACGATCTGCTTCAGGTCTTTGTACATTTTCGTGGAACCGGGATGATAGGAAACACTAGAGTCATGCGCTTCACTACAGATCTTTGCCCGAATATCATCCAACGCGGGGATACAATACCTACCTCGGTACTTCAAGGTATCTTTATCGTCGATCGAAAAATCTGGTAATTCCCCCTTCTCAGTCCTGCATCGAAGATGCTGCAAGTCAGGATTTTCCTTCTGATGCAATCTCGTAAGGGTAATCCAAGAAGGCTCTTCAGCTTCTAAGCTCGAAGGTGCGGTACAACTACCGACTGAGATATCCATCAACATAAACTCCTCTACCAAGGACAGCACAGAGAGATTGAAGATATGCACGGTCTTTCTGCTCATGGCATCAGCCACCACATTAGCCTTACCCGGATGATACAGGATATCAACATCATAATCCGCAACAAACTCTAACCATCTACGCTGGCGCAATTTCAGCTCTTTCTGGGTGAAGACATATTTCAGACTCTTGTGATCCGTATAAATCTTGCACGACACTCCATAAAGAAGGTGTATCCAAAGCTTTAAAGCATAAATCACTGCCGCAAATTCTAAGTCATGCGTAGGGTAATTCTTTTCATGAACTTTCAATTGTCTAGACCCATAGGCAATCATCGTTCCTTCTTGCATCAAAACACACCCTAGTCCAATGTGAGATGCGTCCATATAAACAACATACTCTATTCCTTCGATCGGCAAGGCCAACACAGGGGCACTGCACAAACGCCTCTTTAATTCCTGAAAGGCTTCTTCGCACTTATCGCTCTAAACAAAAGCGGTATTCTTCTGGGTAAGCTTAGTTAATGGTGCTGACAGCACTGTGAACCCTTGAACAAACCTCCTATAGTACCCAGCCAACCCTAAGAAACTCCTTATCTCCTTTGGCGTTGAAGGCGTCTTCCAATCCAACACAGCAAAAATCTTAGCGGGGTCTACAGTAATTCCATCCTTGTTCACCACATGACCCAGAAAGGATACCTGAGAAAGCCAGAACTCACACATACTCAGCTTCGCATACAGCTTGTGCTCTCTAAGAGTAGACAATACTAAGCGCAAATGCGTAGCATGCTCCTCAGCACTTCTGGAATATACCAACACATCATCGATGAATACCACAACAAAATGATCCAGAAAATCCTTGAACTCGCGGTTCAACATGTCCATAAACGCATAGGGTGCATTCGTCAAGCCAAAAGACATAACCAGAAACTCAAAATGACCATAACGAGAACGAAAGGCAGTCCGGGGAACGTCCGACTCACGGATCCTCAACTGATGGTAGCCTGATCGAAGGTCAATCTTCGAAAACACCGTGCTACCACGCAACTGATCAAACAGATCATCTATCCTCGACAACGGATACCTGTTCTTGATGGTCACTTTGTTTAACTCTCAATAATCAATGCACAACCTCATAGAACCATCCTCCTTTTTCACGAACAAAACTGGAGCACCCCAGGGCGAAGAACTTGATCTAATGAATCCACACTGCAATAGCTCATCTAACTGAGTTTGCAACTCTTCTAACTCGTGCGGGGCCATATGGTACGGTGCCTTAGCGATAGGACGAGTACCAGGCTCAAGATCAATAATGAACTCCACATCTCTATCAAGCGGAAGGCCAGGAAGACTGACGGGAAAGACATCAGGAAACTCTCGCACCACCGGAATAATCTCAATACACGGCGATCCAGAAACAGTTTCTACTATAGAAACACGGTAAGCCAAACAACCGGAAATTAACAGTTTCCGAGCACATACCGCAGAAATTATCGGGGAACACTAGCACGGAGACCCAAAAATGCTCATGGGATGACCGTTCCGCATCATAGCTGGACAACCAGTCCATGCCCAATATCACATCAAAGTCTTCTAAGTCCAACACCTTGAGATCAGCAACAGCCAAGAAATCTCCTAAGAGAACGGGGCAACTTCGGACGCACTGGTTCGAGGATACCAAATCACCAGAAGGAAACATAATGAGGAACGAATCGATGCCCAACTCAGGGGTCAAACGGTGATGCTCGACGAAAGCCCTTGCTACGAATGAATGGGTAGCACCCGAATCGAACAGAACACGCGCTCAATGATTCTTTACCTTAAATCTCCCTATAAGCGAGAAAAAAGAAATGAGTCTAATACAGCGAAAAAGGAATCAAAACTTAACAGTTGGCTTAAGGTCTAACCTGCGATCACTTGGGTCGAAGACTGCGCTTGCTCCTGGGTTATCATGTTCAGCTTTCCTCTTCCTTTATCCTGATGTTGCGGCGGCGGCAAGGCTCGAAGTGGAACTGGCTGCAGTGGGGGTTGAACTCGCGGGCATTGAAACTTCATGTGCCCTTTCTGTCCGCACTGGAAGCAGACTTTCTCCTTGGTCCAACACTGGGCCACATCGTGCCCCTTCTGCTTGTACAACTGGCAGAGCACCTCACCCTTCGGAGCACCCTGAATTGTCAGCACTCGCTGCTGCTTCTGAACTCCTTTCCTCTTGAAACACTTCTCAACTGGATGGCCAGGGCGGCCACAAAAACTGCAGACCTCGCACCTCCTTTCTTCAAGACCGTGGCAGGCACACCAAAATTTCCTTCTTCTCCAGCCTTTCTCTTTCCCTTCTTCATCATTGATCCTCGGTTCTTGGCATTATCGATTGCCTCAACCTTCAGCGCTGCCTCAACTATCTCGGCGAACTTCTCCGACCTGTATGCACTGGCCAGCTGCTGGATATCACTGCGGAGACCACCCAGAAATCTCTTTTCTCTTCCTTCTTCCGAGGCTACCAGGGCCGGAGCAAATCTGCTCAACTTGCAAAACTCAATCTCATACTCGCTCACCGAGAGCTGCCTCTGCTTCAGATGCAGGAAATCATTCATCAATCGGTCTTGCTCTACCGACGGCAGAAAATTTCTTAACAACATTCCCTTGAAGGTTTCCCACGAACACCCTTTGGAAAGGTCTTCCTTCACCCTTAACCACCAACTCTTTGCGAGACCCTTAAGCTGGTACGCGGCAACCATCACCTTCTGATCAACGGTGATTCCTGAATACGAGAACATCTCTTCCATGGCTATAAGCCAATCGTCTAAGGCCACGAAGTCAGCTCGTCCGTCATACGATGGAAGACCCAACCTTTGAAAGTGCGAAATGAAATTCATTTCCGGAGGTATCGCTACTGGGGGTACCAAGGGAGCAGGAGGAGTAGGTACAACCTGTCCTACTACGGGGGGCTGCACTACGGGTTGCTGCCTAGCACCGGCAGACAACAACGCCTCAACTTGCGATTGCATCGCAACCATCTGCCTAATCAGAGCCTCATTGCTCTGGCGCAGACTCTCGATCAATGCTTCACTCTGCGCTTCGGACGACTTGCCCTCCAGCTGAGGAGTCAACCTAGTCGCAACTCGCTTGCGCGCCATCTCTGCTAATACGCATAAACCTATAATTAAAACTTAACCTTACACTAGAACTACACTGCTTGGTTCAGAACATACATGTACAAATACTTACCATTTCCACTACCTTTCTCTGGGATATTTTCATGATGATATGATAAATTCGGGAACGATACTACATCGTCCCTCTTGACTCATGTGCAACGGGCAGGAATGCATGAATTTTTCTTATGTTGTTCTTGAAATCATGGGTGTACGTGTGTCATCATATAAGTCTTTAACTTCGCACGTGTGCTTATGCAATGCTATATAATGTATGTTGTGCTATGCATTCTAATAAAAAGCCTTAATGCATGTTATGAGCGGCATACACATGAAATATTATGCATCTCATACTACATAATATCGCATGGAACCAAAAAGAAAATATGCTAATGGGCATCCATGTGATGATGGTTATGCATCCCATACTACATAACTGTCACATGCTGCCACCTATGGTGGATCCATATACAGACACATATTATGCATCTCATACTACATAATATGCCATGTATACTTCTTATCATGCTATGAGTGTAGTGTTCATGTTTCGGCCAAGACGTACTGATGACACATCAGTGTGTGTATGCAATGAAACCAAAACAACAATACTATATCAGAATTTGTTGCTCGACCGACTTGTCGAACAACCTGGCTCTGTACCAACTGTCACAACCCGCATTTTCTCCGAATTTAGGAATATCAAAGTCAGAGAAAATACGCGTCATGATGTCACGTCATGCAGGAGACAACTGCAGACGCTCAGGCGGGAACCTATTACTTAATTAATCAAAACATGTTTACATGATAGGTCATCATTTGAAATCATTTATTAGGGTTTGGGGTAAGAACTGTGTCTCTCAATTCGTGGATCAATTAGTCCACCGAGAAAATATATATATAATTGCAGCGGAAAATACTTGATTTAGTTCACTTAAGGTCCTAAATGCACGTGATGACAGGACATAAAGTAAATGATATGCACATATCTAGGCGTAGTATAAGTACAGAATATATCTTTAGGCGACTTTAAAGATAAGGATTTCAGTTACAAAGAATGCAATGAAGATGAAAGAAAAGCCATTTTATAACTATAATGCGCCTAGACATAAATCAATCCCAGAGAGCAAGATACACAAGATCTAAAAAATAGTAGCAATTAACTGGCAAGTAAACTATAAAGTGTCAAAGAGAAGCACAACGGGCGTCAACAACCTGCCACTAACTCATTGGCTCCATAGTAGCATGTCTGAACACAAGAAGGAAACTAACAACAACTACCTCGCAGCAGCGGGGTAACACATCAATTAAAACTCCCGAAGACTCCGGGCTACACTGCTAGCCGCTACGGCTCAGAACCTTAGGCATTCAATAAAACAAAGAACGCCTCAGCAAGGGAATTACAAGTGGTAGAAAACAAGGAAAACAAAGTAAACAAGGCATAAGGGGTACCAACCCAAGACAGATTTACCGTAAGAGAAGCTCCAAACAAAGAACTAAGCAAAGCACCGAGTGCAACAATATCTTATAAAGGAACAAACATGGTTCAATTATCTTGTAAATTTTATTCATGAGACTGATCAGCTCAAATTAAACGGGAGCGGTTACTTACCTCCGCCACCCAAAGCCCAAAACCGGGTGGGGGTTTCTATCCCCAACCACCCAAACACGGCCCATGGGACCACAGGCCAAGCCTGCGGTTCACCACTAAAATGGCCATCATGCAAGGCTACAATAATTCCCTACTGCCCCCCCCCCCCCCCCAAAAAAAAGCACGACCCACCGTGCAAGGACAAAGGCATTATTAATTAATTTCTTTAATTATGGCACGGGACGAAGCCCGAGAAAACAATCACCAGTATAACCTAAGGATAGGGTCACAAATGGAGTAAACACTGCATAAGACGATTCATAAGAGAGGCCATAGGTTATTTAACCGCAACGGGTACGAGATTTCAAAGAGGAGAAGTAATCGGATGCATAACTCAAGTACTAAGAAGCAAGGGGCCTTTCTCGAGGAATCAAAAGGACAATATATAAAGGTTTCTAGAGAGGTCAAGGACAGAGAACAATAGGTTCTAGAGGAGTCCAATGGCAATAAACATTTCTCGAGAAATCCCAAACAGGGACTATGATTTCTCGAGAAATTGGATGCAGGGATCAATGATTTCTCGAGAGAGGAAAGACAGGGTCAGGCTTCTCGAGAAATGAAAGGCAGGGGGGATCATCTGTTTCCCGAGAAATGGAAGGGCAGGGGTCAGCTTCTCGAGAAAAGAATGGTCGGGTCAAGCTATTTTTCAAGAAATTAAAGGCAGAGTCATGCTTTCTCGAAAAATGAAAGGCAGGGATCCATGATTTCTCTAGAAATCCAAGGCAGGAAACCTTGATTTCTCGAGAAATCCAAGGCAGAAGGGACAAACAGGAATTCAAGGAAGGTTCGAGATCAAAACGTCACAACCATAAATCGCAAGCCAGGAAACACCAAGAATACATAACCACAAAAAACAGTGCTTTAAGAAAACAACTAGAAGGAGGGGATAGCCACTTGCCTTAAACCTTGCTAAACTCGAAGACCTCCGCTCCAAAAGCTATGGATCGGCCAAGAACTCACCCAAGCACGAATCCTGAAACTGTTTGGATCGAAAAGAGGGGTTAGGTTACTACCTCGAGCTCTAAAAATCCACGAAACAGGAAAAGCTTACCACTAGAACTAAGATATCGCTGAGAGCATTCCAAATCTATTCTCCAAACGCGATTCCGACCACTACGGCCTTCGAATCGCCGACCGGAAGCTCCACGACACTCCACTTTCGCCTCTCTCTCTCGGCGGCTGGTTTGGTTCGACAAAGGAAGAAGATGAAAAGAAGATAAAACCTAAGCTTAATGTATATATATTAAGCCTCCAGGAGTTCGTCGCGAACGCAGCTAGCCTGCCGTTCGTCGAATGCAGCTAGCCTGCCGTTCGTCGAACGCAGCTAGCCTGCCGTTCGTCGAACGCAGCTAGCCTGCCGTTCGTCGAACGCAGCTAGCCTGCCGTTCGTCGAACGCAGCTAGCCTGCCGTTCGTCGAACGCAGCTAGCCTGCCGTTCGTCGAACGTAGTTTAAGAATTTCATGCAAAGGTAAAATGCAAAAATTACATAAATGACCTCCCATTCTATTTAAACTACGACGCCGACTAAATCACCTCGGACTTCTACGAAATTCGCACCTAAACTGAAATTCGGCACTACGAATCCAACAGCGAAGTCAGAATTCAATTCCGACGAGCCAAACTCGGGATAAAGCCTCCCGAAGCTAAGTTCTCAATAACTACACCAAATCTTCTCTACATCTCGAAACGACGCGAAATCTCGCACACTCGATCTAAATTACATACTTTAACTAGGCTAAGACCCAAAACTAAACCTGACGAGCTGACGTAACGCCCAAACGCCAAAATTACGTCACAGCGGCCACGTAAATAATTAACGAAAATCAGGGGCGTTACACTTCTCTTGTAGAAAAAACTTGATCTGTTGCGAAGTGAGAACTAACATTCACTTCAATTTTTTCAGTATGAACAAGATCAACGGATAAATCCATATTACTACCATCCAAACTGCAAATAAACAACATTCAATTTCTTACACATGCAACACAAAGCATGACTAAAGACACATGTCAATCAACCGCCACACATTTCATAATATAAATCGATGAATAGACCTTTCATGATGATTTTGGTTTTTTTTTTCATCTTCCATATCAATTTCCAACATACTCTAAATCAATGAAACACAAAAAAATTAGGTCAAACATATACACTCCCAAAAAATAACAAGCATGTAAGGGGAAAGTAAAAATACTGGATCCATTCAGGTTGAGCAATGGGAATGAGGATCTGCGGTTTACAGGATAGGGGATGCACAGAGAGCTTCGGCTTAGGGTTTGGAGATCTGCGAAAATGGATAAAAAATTAAAAAGTGAACTCCTTAGGGAGAGCTGCGACGGTAGGTAAAAAAAGGGAAAAACGGAACCATAGGAGGAAGATTTACCCGACGGAAATCTCCAGGGAGCGTCGAACTTCATGGCAGGGGAGGAGCGGTGCCGAGAGAGGAGATCTTGAGGGGTGGAGGGGATGGAGCGATGGCTGGAGAGGAGATGTTGAGGGTCTGGGAGGGGCAGCGGGTGGAACGGCGAGCGGGAGGATGTGCGACGGGAGGGAGCGGCGCCTAGGGTTCGAACAAAATCGGGAGCAACAACAGCAGGGAGAAGTGCGAATTAAAGAGTGCCATTAGGTTATTTTTAGGATTGAATTTATCCCCTAAATTTAAGTAAATGAGGTGCTAATAGCCAAAGTTGTGGTGCATATAACAATTCCCTTATTTAATTTCAATTTATGATAACTATATTATTAGCGAATTGAACATTAGACTCTCTGTCCGCCTGTCCCCAGTTTTTTTGAAATTCCGAAAATACTCTTCGACGAAATTACCTTTTTATCCCTATTAACAGAAAAAAAAAATTGCCTAAAAATGCATTAACCAGATAGTCCACATGCATGTAAGGGGGTGATAAAGTGCAGGCATCCAACGGTCCGCGTGGATGCAATCACACATTTCAAAGTGCTTTGAGATGTCTTTGCTTTAAGATATATGCGGATATCCACATGAATCGTTGGATGCCCCCACTTTACCGTAAAATGCACCCCTGCCGCATGGTACTCAAATTAAGCCGACCAAATTAAGTAGTTGACAGCTGACAAAGTTTTTATTAACGATCAACTCATTAGTACTTTATCGTTGTCTTTTTTTATGTAGGTTTACTTTTGATGCAAGTTTACGCTTCAGGTTTAAGTTGCTTATTTTCATTCTCTATCACCAATCAATATTTTGCCCGGGCGCGCGTTTTTCGCCCGGTCGCGTGTTTTTCACCGGGTCGCATGTTTTTCGCACGAACGCGTGTTTTTTGCACGGGCGCGTGTTTTTCGCGGGGCGCGCATTTTTCGCCCTGAAGCGCATTTTACGTGCTGGAACATGTGTTTTGCCCGGGCGCACTTTTTCGCCAAACCACGTTTATTTCAGCACGGGCACTCGTTTTTACTCGGGTGCGCGTTTTTCTCCGAACCACACTTTTTTTGTCCGGGCTGTAAAACGCACACCTACGTCGAAAAACACCAGCTCGGGCGAAAACACGCGACAGTGAAAAAAATGCGCGCACGTGCAAAAAATGCGTGTCAAGACAAAAAAGTGTGCTTCCATGCCAAAAAATGCACTCCCAACCGAAAAACTCGCGATCGGGAGAAAATGCGGTCATGGGCCAAAAAACACATACCTTCGTTAAAAATACGCGTCTTGGAGAAAAATGCTCGCCCGGGCAAAAAATGCGCACCTGGGCAAAATTATTGCGCTTGAGCGAAAAACGCGCGTCTTAAAATATTATGTAATTTAATGCGTTCGACGCTGACGCTTATTTTGAGTTTTATAAAATTATTGTATAATGTCAATTCCAATACCAATTTCATCATTCAGCCGAACAACTTTTGTGCCTCAATTCTTATTTTGTTGACTGAATTCAATCTTACAGCCTGTTATATATCTGTAGAGGCCTTGGGGAGCGTATGGGGAAAACTCCACTAAAAGGAGGTGGGGTCAACGGTCAACGCATGATCGCGCGAGTTGAGGAGGCCGAACCCGTCATTTTCACCGCCAACACGCAAGCACGCACGAAGCGTGCATCGCGCCCCGCCATGACCGAACCCCGCTGTTGGGGTACGGTCAGCCCGCACCCCACTAGTAGGGTGCGAATAACCGCACCCCCCATAGTGGGACGCACCCCATGTGGGGTGCGGCCAAGCCGCACCCATGAGGGGTGCGGCCCCATTTTGGGGTGCGGCCAAGCCGCACCCCATGTGGGGTCCGGCCAAGCCGCACCCCATGTGGGGTCCGGCCAAGCCGCACCCCCTTGGGTTGCGGCCAGGAGGAGTCGCCCCCCTCCCTCGGGCGCGACCGCGTTGCGCCCGCCTTTAGGGGCGATCGAACCGCCCTCCCCTGTAGCAAGGTTGGGGTGAGTCCCCCCTCTTCCGGCTCGCCGCCCGCTTTTCGGGCTTCGGACTCCACTCGGAGTAATTCCTCGTTCGTTACGCGCTCAGAACGCTTCTGAGCGCGCTTAGCTCACTTTTTATCTTTTCAGACTTCTCACATTTTGTCTTCCTAGCATGCTCACTTTTTGTCTTTCCAGTTTCTCAGATTTCAGGAGCAGCTTGTCGCCTTTTTCGCCTCCAACAAAACTGCCCGAACTGCCCGAACTGCCCGAGGGGCAAGATGGTCAATTATGAAAAATGACGATCTGTGTGCTCTGAACCGGAAAATATGATTCGTCCGCCAGGTGGTTACGGTGGTTACAACGGCAAAATTACCGGGCTACCCCCGGCCAAAGCTATAAAAGGAGCCACAGGGATTCATTTGAAGGGACCTTGCATTCTGGACCCGGGAGAGCTTGTTGCAGACTTTCGCGGAATTCTCCTTCGGACTCGAAGATTTCCTTCTTCCCGAAAGGCGACTCAGCGCACTCACTTTTACTCTCCAGGGCGTTCTCACTTTTGTTCTCCACCTTTCTCAGAAGGAGAAAGGACTTAGTTTTTCTGGAGGTGGTCTGTCACCTTCGAAATTCTCTCTCTCTCTCTCTCTCTCTCTCTCTCTCTCTCTCTCTCTTTCTCTCTATTATTGTAACGAGCAGAGGCCTGCCGCTCTCGACTTCTAAGTCTCAAATTGTAACCCCCCAGAAGATAGTGGAAGTTTGGTCGGCACGACTCCGGCCACGTGGTTTTTTACCCTTTCCGGGTTTTCCACGCTAAAAAGTCCCAGTGTAATCAACGAATCTCAAATTGACTGTTTGCGCGCTTGGTTCGCTCCCGAGCCAAGGTGGTTCAAGTAAACCGGTCTACCAAGAGCCCTAAGCGACCCGCAACAGTTTGGCGCCATCTGTGGGAACCAATTCTCAAAGTTCAGCAAAGATTACTGAAAGTGACACTTACCTCCAACTGCAATGGCCAGAAGAAGTGCTCGCACCACTGAAGGTTCAATCCCGGAGGGGCGCGTCGACCCAGCTCTCTCCCACTCACTCATCAATGCGCCTCTCGTAGAAGAGGCAGTGCTTACGCCTGCGGCGGTGCTGGAAGGGCGCATTCGGCAAATGGAAGAGCAACAAGTCGAGATGCTGACTCTCGTGAGAAACCTGGGGGCACCTCGAGTTCCCATTCAGCCTCCAGCATCAAACGCTCCGCCACCCCCAGTTCCGAATCATGCTCCGGTCGATGGAGCCGTTCGGGAAGATGAAGTCTCTGAAGATTTCTCCGACGCTGCAAGCTCCGCTCACCCTGCTCCACCGGTCAGAGGACCGGAGGCTGACCCCCATCACCCCCGCCAAGGAAGAGTTGCTCCCGTCCGAGCAGTGGAAAGAACCACGCGAGAGGAAATACGCGACATGATAGAAGAAGAGTACGCCCAAGCAGGACGACGCGCAACTCTCGCCCGCCGTCCCACACACCACGGCTCCCCATTGTCGTCTCAAGTCTTGGCACATCCAATTCCGAATGGTTTCAAGCTTCCCAACATCGAGACATTCGATGGGACGAGACATTCGATGGGACGGACGATCCGTTGGAACATGTCAATCACTTTACCACCGTTATGAGGATTTACAGCGCCCCTGGTCATCTCCTCTGTCAGGTGTTCCCGGCAACCTTGAAGGGGCAAGCGCGCACTTGGTTCCACTCTCCGCGGATTGGGGCCATCAACAACTTCACCGAAATGGCGCAGCAGTTCGTGGACCAATTCATAGCCAACCGCAGAATTGTCCGAGATCCCTCCCACCTCTCAGGGATTCGCCAAAACGACGGAGAGACACTCAAAGATTTTTTTCCGACGCTTCACTACGGAGGCTCGACAGATCCCGGGAGTTGACCCTGAGCTCCTACGGGGAGTTTTCCTTGGAGGGCTCCGCCCAAGTGGCTTCTACTCAGCTCTCATGAGAGAAATCGTACCAAGTTACCCTGACCTCGTTCACCGAGTTGAAGCTCAAATAGCTGCTGACGAGGCCATCGAAGCACACCGTCGGCAGTTCGAAGGAAGCCAAGGAAGGAAGAGGGGATCAGATCAAGCCCCTCGTGGATGAGAAGAACGACGCGGAGAGGAGCGCCGTGGTGACGAACGTCATTGTGACCCCCGAAGAGACCTGGGACCGCAGCCGCCCAGGACCTACACCCGGTTGAACACTACTAGAACGAATGTACTCTACGCCATTCAAAACAACCCAGAACTCTGCGCACCTCAGGCGTTAGCCCCAAACCCAAGGGGCGACCAGTCCAGGTACTGCGAGTTCCATTGGGGAACCGGGCATACCACTGAAGAGTGTACCAGACTTAAAGACGAAATCGAGCGTCTCGTCCCCCAGGGACTCCTAGGGAGATTCCTACAAGGCCAGGTTCCCAATCAGCCTCAGCAGCCTAGGGATGCAAGGGAACTGCCTCCCGCCCCCCGGGGCGCGCAAGGAGGAAGGCCGATGGTGGGAGAAATCAAAACGATCGCTGGACCTCCCGTCCTGGCGGCGCAAATTCTCTCGATAGCCAAACCCCCGAGAGACCACGAAGACAAGAAGCTCAAACAGGACATTACGATCGCTTTCGGGGAAGAAGACCTACAAGGATTACGACTACCGCACCAGGATCCCCTCGTAATCAGCGTAGGGATCGGGGACCCTTGCTTTAACGTAAAGAGGATATTGGTCGATAACGGAAGCTCAGTTGATGTTCTGTTCCTTTCTACTTTGCAAAATATGAAGCTCACAAAGGATCAGCTCAGCCCTGCGGCCGGGCCCATCTACGGCTTCGACAATCAACATGTCCCTGTTCAAGGCATGATCACTCTCCCAGTCACATTGGGCGAGTTTCTGAGACAGTCAACGTACAGCATCCAGTTCATAGTGGTGGAATCCACCTCCGCCTATAATGCCATCTTCGGGAGACCGCTCCAGTCTATCTTTGGGGCAGTCCCATCTATTCTGCATCTGGCTATGAAGTTCCGCCGCTGGCATAGGGGTCGTAAGAGGAAACCAAGAGGCAGCCAGAACCTGCTATCTGAAGCAGGCTCAACCAGCAAAGGCAACCGCTCTCAACATCAATAACTTCGATCTGTGAGACGAAGCTACTCTGCAGCGAGGAGCGCCCGTCGAAGGACTAGTAGAAGTACCGCTTTCCCAACAAGACCCAACTCGGACTGTTCAGGTCGGGTCGCTCTTGTCACCAGAAGAGCGGGAAGAGTTCATAACCTTCCTGCAGGAGAACAAAGACATTTTCGCTTGGAGCCCAGAAGACATGCCCGGTGTAGATCCCGAAGTCATTTATCACTCTCTAAACATCAACCCTGCCTGCAGGCCTGTAATTCAACAGAAGAGGAACTTTGCCCCCGAGCGGTTGATGGCGGTCGAAGAGGAGGTAACTAAACTCCTGGAGGCACGATTCATACGCGAAGCGGAATACCCCACGTGGCTCGCCAACGTGGTCATGGTAAAAAAGGCCTCGGGGAAGTGGAGAATGTGCGTCGACTACATCAACTTGAACCAGGCATGCCCGAAAGATAGCTTCCCCCTCCCGAGGATTGACCAGATCGTCGACGCAACGGCCGGCCAAGAGCTACTCGTTCAATTAAGGAAGTGCAACGTCTGAACGGGAGGATCGCCGCGTTATCTCATTTCTTGTCGCGGACAGGAGACAAGTACCTCCCTTTCTTCAAAATTCTTCGGGGAGCGCGCCACTCTGGGTTCTAGTGGACTGACGAGTGTCAGGCGGCCTTCGAACTTCTCAAGTAGTACCTGGCTTCGCCACCGCTTCTGTCAAAACCTGTCCCCGGAGAGACTCTGTTCTTGTACCTAGCAGTCTCACCTACTGCTCTCAGCTCGGTACTCGTGAAAGACGAAGGAGGGGTACAACGATGAGTCTACTACCTCAGCAAGGTCCTCACTGACACCGAAACCAGATACCCGGCAGTAGACAAGACAGCCTTGGCCCTCGTCTTCTCCGCCAGAAAGCTTCGGCCCTACTTCCAGGCTCATACAGTGAAAGTGTTGACTCACCTCCCGTTACGAACAATCCTCCAGAAACCAGAAGTCTCAGGAAGACTAGTGAAGTGGGCCGTAGAACTCGGCGAGTTTGACATCCAATTCCTGCCCCGACCAGACATCAAGTCACAAGTACTCGCCGACTTTGTTCTAGAGTACACCATCCCACCAGAAGCGGCTCCCGTCGAAGACACCACTAGCCCCCATTGGACTCTCTATGTCCACGGTGCCTCAGGAGCTGAAGGGGCCGGAGCGGGACTGCTCCTCATAAGTCCCGATGAGATCACCTTGGATTACGGCCTCCGGTTGAAATTCCCCGCGACAAACAACATTGCAGAGTACGAGGCGCTGATCGTCGGTCTCCGACTCGCCATCAATTGCAAAGTAGAGAACCTAACTATCTACGCAGACTCTCAACTCGTAGTCTCACAAGTCGAAGGAGACTACGAGGCCAAGAGCGACCAGATGGAGAAATACCTCGCATTCGCAAAATTACTCCTCCAGAAGATCCCGTCATATCAAATTCTACACATTCCCCGGGAGCAGAATTCCAGGGCTGATGCTCTATCCAAGCTCGCCACTTCACCTTCCAGCTACCAGTCTCGAAGACGCCGAATAGAAGAGATCGTGATTCCACGTATTCAAGGGCCGTGGGAGATCGCAACCATCCACCAGGAAGAGTCATCCTGGATGACACCCTTACGAGCTTACCTCGAGCACGGACACCTCCCTGAAGACCACCTAGAGGCATGAAGATTACGGATGCGGGCGGCATCATTCACTATCGTGGACGGGGATCTCTACAGGCGGGCGTTCTCAGGGCCATATCTAAAATGCCTACCGGCGGGCGAGTCAGACAACGCCCTCAGAGAAGTGCACGGGGGAGTCTGCGGAGAGCATCTAGGCGGAAAGGCATTGGCACAAAAGTTACTACGCCAATGCTTCTATTGGCCAACAATGAAGAGGGACGCAGCCGAGATGGTCCAAAAGTGCAGGAGATGTCAGCTGCATGCCAACGTGCCTCATCAGCCCCCGGTCGCGCTCTCCACACTCCAAAGTGCGTGGTCGTTCGCGCAATGGGGAATCGACCTCCTCGGCCCCCTACCTCTGGCTTCTGGACAGAGAAAGTTCATCATCATAGCCATCTATTACTTCACCAAGTGGATAGAAGCGGAACCCCTAGCCAAAATCACAGAAGAGAACGCTAAACAATTTGCCTGGAAAAGCATCGTCTGCCGCTTCGGTATCCCAGCAACAGTCATTGCCGACAATGACACTCAGTTCACCGGGAAGTCCTTCACTAAGATGTGCGAGGACCTGAAGATCAACCTTCGTCAGACCGCCGTAGCACATCCGCAAACCAACGGACAAGTAGAAGTTGCGAACCGCACCATCCTCAAAGGGTTGAAGACACGCCTGGAAGAAGCTGGGGGACAATGGGTAGACGCACTCCCAAACGTACTATGGGAATATCGGACAACAGAGAGGACTCCCACAGGAGAGACGCCATATAACCTCTATTACGGTACTGAAGCTGTCATCCCCATCGACATCGGCATTCCGAGCACTCGAGTGCTAACCTTCGATCCCAACAAGAATGACGGACTGCTTCGGGAAAACCTTGACCTAATCCCCGAAGTCCGGGACGACGCCGCCCAGCGTGCCGCCTCTTACCAAAGGTGCGTAGCCCGACTCTATGACAGAAGGGTGAATCCCAGACCAATCAACGTAGGAGATCTCGTCCTACGCAGCATCGAGGCGGCTAGAAAGGTCCCCCAAGGGGATAAACTCTCACCCAATTGGGAAGGTCCGTACGTTGTCACTGCGATCGTAAAACCCAGAACATACAGGCTCAGAACAGCTGAAGGAAAGACTCAACCACGCACCTGGAACACCCAGAACCTGCGCCGCTTCTATCAGTAACATCAAGTCTTCTATCAAGTAGAAAGTCGCGAGCTCAGACTCGTGTAAACTTATCTTATATTATGTATGCAAAGCCGCGAGCTCAGACTCGTGCAAACTTATCTTATATTGTGTATTGTATATAAAGCCATGAGTTCAGACTCGTGCAAACTTATCTTGTATTGCAAAAACTATGCGCAAAACAATTTTTACTATAAAAAATATATACGCTTCAACATCTATATTCAATTAAGAAAGATCTTTATTTCGGGGCCCTGCCACGAGGACTTCGCACCGCCGTCGATTGAAGGTTCGCCCTCCGCGAGCTCAGACGCGCAAACTAATTTCTTTTTATTATTATGAAAAACTCGCAGGCTCGAGCCTGCGCAGACTCCTCCGTTATCTCGTAAAAGGCTATCAAGCAGTTCGGGCATCAACGCTAAACAACAAGCCAGCAACAATCCCAAAATACGAACATCCTTCGCCGACCATCTTGAAGCACCTTTCCTCAATCGACGCTCAAACAACAACATGGGCAGCAGAGCCACGAGAGTGTTATTGCAACGCAGCACAGAGCGAGAAATGCCTAAACAGAGCAAGAAAGCAAAAGCAACCACACACTCATCCATCGACAGCGATTCCTACCCAAGGCGCCACAAAGAGAGCAATGATCAAAGCTGCCACAGAAAAATCGAAACCTCCGAACTCCTCCGCGGTGAAATTCGGACTCCGAAGGTTTGGGGGGTTTATATTATATATCCGTAGAGGTCTTAGGGTGCGTCTAGGGAAAACTCCACTAAAAGGAGGTGGAGTCAACGATCAACACATGATCGCCCGAGTTGAGGAGGCCGAACACGCCATTTTCACCACCAACACGCAAGCACGCACGAAGCGCGCATCGCGCCCCGCCATGACCGAACCCCGCTGCTGGGGTACGGTCAGCCCGCACCCCACTAGTGGGGTGTGAATAGCCGCACCCCCCATAGTGGGGGGGGGGGGGGGGTGCAGCCAAACCGCACCCCATGTGGGGTGCGGCCAAGCCGCACCCATGAGGGGTGCGGCCAAGCCGCACCCCCCTTTTGGGGTGCGGCCAAGCCCCCCCCCCCCCCCCTTTGGGGTGCGGCCAAGCCGCACCCCCTTGGGGTGCGGCCAAGCTGCACCCCCTTGGGGTGCGGCCAGGAGGAGTCGCCCCCCTCCCTCGGGCGCGACCGCACCGCGACCGCCTTTAGGGGCGGTCGAACCGCCCTCCCCTATAGCAAGGTTGGGGTGAGTCCCCCCTCTTCCGGCTCGCCGCCTGCTTTTCGGGCTTCGTACTCCACTCAGAGCAATTCCCCGTTCGTTACGCGCTCAGAACGCTTCTGAGCGCGCTTAGCTCACTTTTTATCTTTTCAGACTTCTCACATTTTGTCTTCCTAGCATGCTCACTTTTTGTCTTTCCAGTTTCTCAGATTTCAGGAACAACTTGTCGCCTTTTTCGCCTCCAACAAAACTCCCTGAACTGCCCGAACTGCCCGAGGGGCAAGATGGTCAATTACGAAAAATGGCGATCCGTGTGCTCTGAACCGGAAAATATGATTCGTCCGCCAGGTGGTTACGGTGGTTACAACGGCAAAATTACCGGGCTACCCCCGGCCAAAGCTATAAAAAGAGCCCCAGAGCTTCATTTGAAGGGACCTTGCATTCTGGACCCAGGAGAGCTTCTTGCAGACTTTCGCAAAATTCTCCTTCGGACTCGAAGATTTCCTTCTTCCCGAAAGGCGACTCAGCGCGCTCACTTTTGTTCTCCAGGGCGTTCTCACTTTTGTTCTCCACCTTTCTCAGAAGGAGAAAGGACTTAGTTTTTCAGGAGGTGGTCTGTCACCTTCGGAATTCTCTCTCTCTCTCTTTCTCTCTATTATTATAACGAGCAGCGGTCTGTCGCGCTCGACTTCTAAGTCTCTAATTGTAACCCCCCAGAAGATAGTGGAAGTTTGGTCGGCACAGCTCCGGCCACGTGGTTTTTTACCCTTTTCGGGTTTTCCACGCTAAAAAGTCCCAGTGTAATCAACGAATCTCAAATTGACTGTTTGCGCGCTTGGTTCGCTCCCGAGCTAAGGTGGTTCAAGTAAACCGGTCTACCAAGAGCCCTAAGCGACCCGCAACACAGCCGAACAACAAAATTGGAATTTTGTACAAAGCCAATTCATGTAGATATTGATTTTCGTCGAACAAGTAATTCCAGAAAGCCAATTCCGTTCAAACGAACGGACCCTAAGATTTTTGCGAAACCTTCCACTTTTGAACTAATCTCTCTGCGTATATTTTGTGAATGGTTTTTATTTAACATGAGATTACATTTTAGAATGACTACTACCTTTCTGCAATCTGCCTATAGAAACAGAAATAAGAAAATGGGGGGATAAAAGGAGATGAGCAAGAGAAAACTTCATATCATTTGGTTTTTTTGAATAATTCTGATTAGTACAAAGTTTCCTTTATTTATAGATTAATACATTCATTAAGTGTAGGTACAAAAAACTGCATCATCATTAATTGTTGTTGTGCCCTTTGTCTTCCCCGTCTTCATTAATCCTGACGGCTTGGTTTTTCAAACAGTCGCGCCCTTCGTCTTCCCCGTCTTCATTAATCATGGCAGCATGATTTGGTTTTCCAACACTGCCGTGGGCCGGCAAGCGTGAAATAGCGTACTACCTCTTCTGCATTTCCTTAATCACCAAGCTCCTTGGCCGCATCTACGACCACATCGTTGCCTTCGCCACCCCCGACTCCCTGTCATGCGAAAATAGTGAAAGAATTTTGTAAGCCACTTGACCGTTGCCCTGCCCACTAACTGCTACCCGCTTCATGGCGCATACAAATCAATGAGAGTTCCTCTAGATATGCATTTTTGTGCTTTATATAATGTATAGAAAATGAGGTGTTATCTGCTATCTGTTTTGAGATTGATTTCCTATTTCTGGAGAACACAAAGTTAGCATAAAATAAAAGGCAAAGTTATCTTGAAACCACTTAGCAAAGACAGCACCATGATCGAGGTCAATTCGCAGTTGCCCCAAGATCTATCTCGTGCTCTACCAATACAAATTAAAAGAAAAAAAGAGAAATTTTTACCTCGAAATCCGTGTATGTATGCGTGTGTATATGTTATCATTTTATGTAGAAAAACAATTTTTCCAAAACTCTGTTTTACAAACTCCATTTCACCAAAACAGTTTTTTTAACAAAACTCTGTTTTTTTCATAAACAACATTTTCAATCAGCAACAGCACAACCAAATAGAGCCTAAGTAGTTATGTATAATCGTATATTTAAGTGCGATAAACGCCTCAGATTAGGGATCATAATCAGTTTCCAGACCTAGAATAGGATTTGAGTTACCGCATCATATGGTTGGCAGCGCGGCCATGATTTAACAGACATCATGCCGTTGATAAATTATCTTTAAGTGGGTAACGCTAACGGCGTCTGTTACAGCTATTCCACCCTAAGTCGACCAGACATTCCACGGACTGGGAATCTTCACCGTCGAAGGTCTCCGCCGCAAGCTTAACGATTTCCACCACTGCACTATCGTCGTTGACTTTGTCATACGACCGTGAGACTTACTTATACACTTATATGGTCAATATCTTTGAATCAAATCAAGGGTTTGGAATTGTCTACCTCATACGCATCAATTGTGGGCAGATGTGACTATGGCCTATAAGACATCGAGTCGTTATTAAAATATTATTTAAATCGGCGATGCGTCCTTGATTTGACAATTATACCCTAAATCTGAACGATGTAATGACGTGCTTGATTCTGCCATCGTCGTAAGTCATCGATGCAAGCTCCACTGCTTATTTCTATCATCGTCGAAATTCTTCGCTGCAAGCTCCACTGCTTATTTTTATCGCACGATCAACACGAGTTTACAGCACGAGATCTACCGTCGATCTCACTGCATAATTTAATATTAATTCTCGATGTGCGAGCATTGTTATTTTTATTGCGCGCGATATTATCATTCATCAACGTGTGACCGCCATTATTTGATCGTGCACATTAATATTATTTGCAGTCGCGCTATCATCGTTATTTCAACTGCACGCGTGTTGAAACCAGAACTTGGTCTCTTGTGGAGCTCGGGTCCTCAAAGATGAGGGGCAGCTAGCACTTACTGATTCCTCGGGAGGAACAGACCGAAGACTCGGAACTAGACACAGACCTTTGGTCGCAGCGAGGAGGCCCCACCACACACTCGGAAGATCTTAGAGCACTTCCCCTCCCAAACCAAAGCTGAGACTGGGCACCTTGGAGAGCCTGAGAGCTAAGCCAAGATAACCTAGGGAGGAAGAAGCTCAGAGTACTGAGAATCGAATCCTCTCCAAAGGTGCCCCTTCAAGATCTATATATAGTTTTTTGCTCACGGTCTGCTAATAACGAGATTCCGCCTTACACTTTTGCTATACGCAGCCCAAAAGGTTCTGCCAACAGCCAAACTGTTGGTGTTTCCATGGTGATCTGGAAGTGGTCAAATATCTAGTCTCACTGCCAACGCGATATGAGTTGTGGGGTCACACACAAGTGTGTCTTGAGAAGTTGGAGGTAGAATTGTGTTGGCTTGGGTTTTTCTCGAGAAGTCAATTTTAAGGTTTGGTATTTCTCGAGAAGTTCTATTCCTGTATTGGGATTTCTCGAGAAATTAAATCCTTGGGATTTCTCGAGAAATTAATTTTCAGGGATTTCTCGAGAAATTAAATCCTTGAGATTTCTCGTGAAATCAATTCAATCCTGCGTGACTTAGTCGAACGGTTGTTATACTGCGTTCGACGAACGTCTAGTATACTGCGTTCGACGAACGGCTAGCGTAGCGCGTTCGTCGAATGACTGTTATACTGCGTTCGACGAACGTCTAGTATACTGCGTTCGACGAACAGCTAGTATACTGCGTTCGACGAACGGCTATTATATTGCGTTCGACGAAAGACTAGTACTGCGTTCGACGAATGGCTAGCGTAGCGCGTTCGTCGAACGGTTCGTCGAAGCGCGTTCGACGAACGCTAGCCAATTCGTCGAACGCTATATTCGTTGGGGGTATAAAAGAATATGATTCTTTTGACCTAAGGGAGATCGACCTACCTAATGCGATCTATTTTGCGAAAGAAAGAGAGAGCGACGGAAGAGTTCCGCCTGTAGCCCCGGAAGGAAGTGTTCCGACCGGTCGATCCCGCCGCCACTGTCGCCTCTTCCTGTAGTCGGACCTAGCCGTCCGTGGAAGACGTAGAGGACAGTTCTTCTCCGACCTAGATCTTGTGTGACAAGAGACTAGGGTTCTCCAGTGCTCGTGTGGACTACTATAGAGGTGCAGATCCATTTCTGTGCAAGGAACTCAGCCGCACCATCTTGAATCTGACATTGGAGCATCTCGGTTGAGTATCGCCTCAACCCCTTTTAGGTATAATTTCTGCAATGTGTTGCTGGATGTTTTATTTCTTGAATCAGTAAAATCGCAAGTTCCTTAACTCTTTGGGTTGTTCTAGTTATTTATTCCTCCGCGCATATGTGATATGTTGTATTATCATTTATGAAATGGAATTTAGAAAACCCAACAGTGGTATCAGAGCGAGGTTTGCAATCAAGTGCGTGTAAATCGGGATTTTAGAAGCATTCTAAATGCCCTGATTTCTTATTGGAACCCCGCCAAGAATGCATGTGATTGTGTTGCGATTTCATTGTTTCAGAAATAGTTTCTCCTTTGCAGTAACCGTCCCTCTAATTGGTTTGTGAAACCAAATATCTTAGATTTTGAATCTGACACTGAGAGATGAGCTTGTCTACTGCACAAGTGGAGTTGTATTTGCTGTGTCCAATGCATGTAAATCTGGAGATTTAGAAGTGTTCTAAGTGTTCAGATTTAGCCCTTCTTATCAAAGTGTTGATAATTTTATTTTGTGCGCATTGGGGATGCATTTGGTTTGGAATGTTGTATTTCTATTTTATGAATGTGCACGGTGATTAAATGTTAATCACGATGAAATGTTCATCAATTGAAAGATAAAATCTCTTATCCAATATTAAGTATACGGATGCCTTCCGATGGATGACACTCTTCCTACCTCGATCGATGAAGTGTGGGCTTGCCAAAGCAAGGTGCATTAATCTATCTTGGTAAGGGTGCGAGCGGATAATTGTGATATCCCACTGTCGAGATCGGGTCTATCTTAACTAGGTGACCTCAAAGGTTGAGTGCCTAGAGGCATAGGGTTGGCATGCACCATATGATGGATGCGAATAAAGAGTTATTCACCAACCATACAAGAGTTGCATAGTGTTGCAATTGACAAGTGTTGTCTACCTAAATAACCACATCGTGAGAGAAACGCCAAAGCGGACTCGTTGTGTTGGTGAAATACGGATCTTGTCCACTAAGAGAGTAGCTCGCATAAACTCTCTGAATCGATATTAAGGGTTATCGATTTGATTAAAATAGTGGGAGCCCTTTTAATAGAAGTCCTTATTAAAGTAAAATGTATTTTGAAATATTGTACTGAAAAATCTTTTGCAAATTTATTATAGAATTTCCATGGCAAATACATCACACTCCATGTTGTCCCTGAGAGCCATCCTTGAGAAGGACAAGCTCAATGGGACGAACTTCCTCGACTGGTATAGGAACCTGAGAATTGTTCTCAGGCAAGAGCTCAAGCTCTATGTCTTGGAAGGGGAAGCCCCTGCAGAGCCGACCGGGAATGCTCCGAGAGCAGAAAAAGATGCTTACAAGAAGTATCAGGATGATACCTTGGATATGGAATGCCTCATGCTTGCTACCATGTCCTCTGGGCTTAATAAGCAACACGAGAGCATGTGTGGTTATGAGATAATCGGGCACCTCAAGAAAATGTTCGAGGGGCAAGCTCGGCAAGAGAGGTTTGACATATCCAAGGCATTATTTCAGTGCAAAATGGGAGCTCGAGGCTCAGTAGGGACTCACGTACTCAAGATGATTGGGTATATAGAGAACCTTGAAAGACTGGGTTTTCCCTTGGGTCAAGAGTTGGCCACATATTTGATCCTGCAATCATTGTCGGACAGTTATGAGCAGTTCGTCTTGAACTATAACATGAATGAAATAGAAAAGACACTGCCCGAGCTCCTTGGCATGTTGAGAACTGCCGAGAACAACATGAAGAATGCCAAGCCTGTCAGCCCCATACTGATGGTGCATAAGGGCATGGGCAAGGCCAATGGATCCAAGAAGACGAAGATTGGATCTAAGTCTCCTCTTGATCCCAAGTCTTCTGCACTGAAAAAGAAAGGTCTGGCGAAGGAAGGAAAGTGCCACCACTGCGGTAAGGCAGGGCATTGGAGGCGGAACTGTCCACTCTACATTGAGGATCTGCAAAAGAAGAAGGGAAGTGTGACTTCCACTTCAGGTATTTACGTTATAGAGATAAACCTTTCTGCTCCTTCATCTTGGGTATTAGATACCGGATGCGGTTCTCACATTTGTACAAATGTGCAGGAACTGAGAAGGAGAAGAATGCTGGGTAAAGGGGAGGTAGACCTGCGCGTCGGGAATGGAGCAAGAGTTGCTGACGTCGTCGTTGATGTCTATTGTCTTTCTTTGCCCACTGGGCTTGTAATAGAGTTAGATAATTGTTATTTTGTTCCAACCATAACTAGAAACATTATATCCATTTCATGTCTTGACATGAAGGGTTTTTCGTTTATAATTAAGAACAATTGTTGTTCGATTTTTATGAATGATGTTTGTTATGGTGTAGCCCAATTGTTTAATGGTTTATATGTTTTAAACTTAGACCATCCGATCTATAATGTTGAAAATAGTAAAAGACTAAGAACAAATGACTCGAATCCTACAGACCTTTGGCATTGTCGTTTGGGCCATATAAACGAGAAACGCATATCCAAGCTCCATAGAGATGGACTATTGGACTCATTTGATTATGAATCATTTGAGAGATGCGAGTCTTGCTTATTAGGCAAAATGACTAAAGCCCCTTTCACTGGTCATATTGAGAGGGCAGATGATCTCTTGGGTGTCATACATAGTGATGTGTGCGGACCCATGAGTTCTATGGCTAGAGGTGGGTTCCACTACTTCGTTACATTTACTGATGATTTCAGTAGATACGGATATGTGTTTCTTATGAAGAACAAATCTGAGACCTTTGAAAAGTTCAAAGAGTTTAAGAATGAAGTAGAGAACCAACTGGGAAAAAGGATAAAATCACTCTGATCTGATCGAGGTGGCGAATATTTGAGTCAGGAGTTCCGTGATTATCTGAAAGAGTGTGGTATTGTATTACAGCTCACCCCACCCAGAACACCGCAACATAATGGTGTTTCTGAGAGGAGGAATCGTACCCTGTTAGACATTGTGCGATCGATGATGAGTCATGCAGATTTGCCCGTTTCCTTTTGGGGTTTTGCTCTAGAGTCTACTGCTTTTACACTAAATCGTGTTCTGACGAAGACGGTTCAAAAGACACCATATGATATATGGACTGGGAAGCATCCTAGTATGTCGTTCATTAAGATTTGGGCCTGTGAGACATACGTACGACGTCAAATGTCTGCAAGCTGGAACCCAAATCAGATAAGTGTTATCTTATGGGATATCCTAGGGAAACCAAGGGGAATTACTTCTACCTGCCGTCCGAGGGCAAAGTGTTTGTTGCAAGGACTGGCGTCTTTTTGGAGAAAGAGTTCTTATCCAGAAAGACTGCAAAGGTGGAACTTGAAGAGGTTCAAGAACCACAAACAATGAATGAACGTGAATTGGAACCTGAGCAAGGACTACAATCTGTTGTAGCTGGAGAACCTGCTCAAGAAACACAAGTCCTACATAGATCTGATAGACCTAGATTTGAGCCTGAGAGATATGGATTTCTCGTGTCTCAAATAGGTAATGTGTTGCTTATGGATCATGATGATGAGCCTGCAACCTATCAAGAGGCTATGTGTGGACCTGACTCCGAGAAGTGGCTTGAGGCCATGAAATCTGAAATGGACTCCATGTATAAAAACCAAGTTTGGACCTTGGTGGAACCACCTGAAGGGGTACGAACCATAGGGTGCAAGTGGGTCTTCAAGAAGAAGACCGACATGGATGGGAATGTACAGACATTCAAAGGACGGCTAGTGGCTAAAGGTTCCAGGCAAATTCATGGTGTTGACTATGATGAGACCTTTTCCCCTGTAGCCATGGTCAAATCCATCAGAATTCTACTTGTTATTGCTGCGCATTATGACTACGAGATCTGGCAAATGGATGTCAAAATGGCTTTCCTTAATGGAAACCTCCTTGAGGAAGTGTATATGACACAACCCGAGGGTTTTGAATCTCCAAGTGAAGCCACTAAAATATGCAAGTTGAATCGATCCATTTTTGGATTGAAACAAGCTTCTCGAAGTTGGAATCTTCGTTTTGATGAGAAAATCAAAAAGTTTGGTTTCATCAAGAACGAAGATGAGCCTTGTGTTTACAAGAAGATTAGTGGGAGCATTGTCGTTTTCCTGATATTGTATGTAGATGACATACTGCTGATCCGGAATGACATTTCAACCCTGCAAGCTGTTAAGAACAGGCTAGGGGACTGCTTTTCTATGAGGGACTTGGGTGAAGCGACTTATATACTTGGTATTAAGATATGCTTGGTTGAGTCAATATATGATATTGAGCTCACCATTTTTTGTCAGTCTATTCTAGATCAGGAAACTGGGATTGAACATTTATGAGGGTGACACAGTCCATTCCTCTAGTTCTATCTGGATGTAAGGGACAGAGGGACATGACAACACTGATACATTGGCCAAGACAGGCTTGTTGAGTTATGAACTCCTATTGCTTGGGTAGCTATGATGCATTGCTAGATGTCGCTCATTGTTTGTGAGACTTTTATTTGATACGTTCAAGATCAAGTGGGAGACTGTTGGTGTTTCCATGGTGATCTGGAAGTGGTCAAATATCTAGTCTCACTGCCAACGCGATATGAGCCTATGAGGTCAAACACAAGAGCGTCTTGAGAAGTTGGAGGAAGAATTGTGTTGGCTTGGGTTTTTCTCGAGAAGTCAATTTTAAGGTTTGGTATTTCTCGAGAAGTTCTATCCTGCATTGAGATTTCTCGAGAAATTAAATCCTTGGGATTTCTCGAGAAATTAATTTCCAGGGATTTCTCGAGAAATTAAATCCTTGAGATTTCTTGTGAAATCAGGCCAATCATGCGCGACTTAGTCGAACGGCTGTTATACTGCGTTTGACGAACATCTAGTATACTGCGTTCGACGAACGGCTAGCGTAGCGCGTTCGTCGAACGGCTGTTATACTGCGTTCGACGAACGACTAGTATAATGCGTTCGATGAACAGTTAGTATATTGCATTCGACGAACGGCTAGTATACTGCGTTCGACGAACTACTAGTATACTGCGTTCGACGAACTGCTAGTATACTGCGTTCGACAAACGGCTAGTGTAGCGCGTTCGTCGAACGGTTCGTTGAAGCGCGTTCGACGAACGCTAGCCAATTCATCGAACGATGTATTCGCTGGGGGGATAAAAGAATACGATTCTTTTGACCTAAGGGAGATCGACCTAACTAATGCGATATATTTTGCAAAAGAATACGCTGTATTCGCTGAAGGAAGTGTTCCGACCGGTCGATCCCGCCACCACTGTCGCCTCTTCCTGTAGTTGGACCTAGCAGTCCGTGGAAGACGTAGAGGACAGTTCTTCTCCGACCTAGATCTTATGTGACAAGAGGCTAGGGTTCTCCAGTGCTCGTGTGGACTACTATAGAGGTGCAGATCCATTTCTGTGCAAGGAACTCAGCCGCACCATCTTTTATCTGACATTGGAGCATCTCGGTTGAGTATGGACTCAACTCCCTTCAGGTATAATTTCTGCAATGTGTTGTTGGATGTTTTATTTCTTGAATCAGTTAAATCGCAAGTTCCTTAACTCTTTGGGTTGTTCTAGTTATTTATTCCGCTGCGCATATGTGATATGTTGTATTATCATTTATGAAATGGTATTTAGAAAACCCAGCACAAACTCCGCTGTTTGGAGAGACTAACTGCAGACCACCAAGGGCTTCCAGGTAAAAACACCCCCGGACCCTTACTGGGCGAGCCACCCATAGGGGCTCCTCTCGCGACCCGCGAGAACCTGGCTCGCCAGCCTTCCTGCGAGCGACCTGCGAGAACCCAGCTCGCCTGCCTTCCCGCGAAAGGCCGGCGAGGGTCTGGCTCGCCCGCATTCCTGCGAGCGGTCTGCGAGAGCCTCGCTCGCCCGCCTTCCCGCGAGCAGCCTTTGAGACTCTAGCTCGCCCTCCTTCTTACTCTTCGCATGTTGATCCCTTAGTTTCCGCTCACCTCCTAGCGAATACCGGGGTTGTACACAATCCCCGCTCTTCGCGAAGCTACCTTAGGCTCATGAAGAAACAACCAACCTCTGGTGTTCGCCGGCCCCTTGATGACGTGGTGAGAATCTTTTGGTGGGCCCCATGCCCAAGGCAATAAATACAATTCTTTCTGGACGGTGCATGAGCTTTTCCTCCCTCTCTTCTCCTTCGCTGCTCGTCGCCATATCAATCGCGATGTCCAAAAGAGAAGAAATATTGGCTCGCCTCGAGGCCTCGCAGGCAGTTCAAAAAGCCAAAGCTACCGAGCTCGCTCTCTGGATATCTCTGCAACCTGCTCCACCTCCGCCTCAGACCAAGAAGGAGAAAATCGTCCGCCAGCCGCCCGGGGAGGATGGTTCATCACCTCTACCTTCACGTCCTCGCAACGAGTTCGACTCGCAGGTACCACTATAGAAGGTTCGATAATCCAAATAGTATTCACCTAACTTTGTTTCCTGGCTCGCAGAACCCTCCCGTCGAGGAAAATCTTATCAGGACATCGCCAACGGGGTCTCACCCCGCATCTCCTGGGAGGATTGATCCCCCCCAGATGTGAGGACTACCGACCTGCGGGACCCACCCTCGCGACCGGGTGAGTTATTCACCTCGCTTTCTCTTGTTCTTCTTTGATCGCTGAACCCGCATTATTCCTTCTATGCAGTGTCCCCTCTCACGAACCCAGAGAGGCGAACCTCCATCCTGGTGGACTCGCCTCCCCCACTGAACCAGACCATCATCACTCCGGGGTTCGGTGTTCTGGGACAACGGAGCTCGGGCGGCTCGCTACTTGCCGAACCCCGGGTCGCAGACGAAGTGGCGCACCGCCCTGGCCTGGGGAAATCTATTACCCCCGCCTTCACCGAAGCCTTCAAGGGCCAGCCAAGCTCCTCTCGCCAGCGAGCCCGTACCTTCCTGATCTCGCCAGGTTAGCTAATTTCCGCTGATTGCCTCTTTTATATCCCTTGTTGCTGACTTTTTCCTCGTAGGTGTTCCCGGGACCCCACCCCCCCCCCCCCGAGTCAGAGCACAGAGAAGAGGAGATATCGCCTCCGCCCTCGCCAGGCCAGGTCACAGAATTCCTCGGGGACCCCGGCAACCCAGAGCAGATGAAAAGGCGGGTCACCGAGCTATTCCAGAAATACGGCGCCATGCTGCGAGAGCTGTACGACCAGAACCGGGTGGACAGGACCGCTTACGAGGAGAGATTCGCCGCTATGGAGGATGCAAACGCGCGCGTCCTTGCCGAGATGCAGCAGGTCGCTCACGGCGAGATCACCTCACCTGGGGTGCACCTCACGCGAATTGGGGATCAAATGCGGCTGATGTAGTGCGAGGTCCAGTCGGTCCATGAGTACCACTACCCGAGAGTTCCACCGCGTTCTGGAGTGTGAGGTCGCGACCGCTGTAAGTGGATTAACTACTGAACAATATTATATGTTTCCTTCTTGCTCGCCCTTATTATTTCATCTAGGGGTTTTGAACAATTTGTGAATGTGTAATATGAACATCATTGCTCGCTCGCGGGCTATTATTTTCGCTTTTCATTGCTTACACTGCTATGTTAAATGTGTTCGCACGTTGCTCATTTTATATTTGATATGCCCGCCTCGCTTTAGGCTAGGCACGCGAACTATTGTCTCGCATTCGAGACTTTTATTTCTTTCCCTGCAGCTTGGCTCGCCCATGACGAGCTGGAGGATGTCGCCAGGACGCAAACCCACCTGGAGCGGATAAGGTCCAAGAAGCTGAAACGTCACCGCATTGTTCCTCTATCTGCACCCTCGGGCACTTCAAAATCTTTCCGCTCTTTTCATTCCTATAAATAGTCACCGCTTTTTCCTATTCAACCACCGCATTAACTATTAAACCCTCTCCCTCTCTCCCAGGCTTTCTCGCAATTCTCGGCTTGCACTCGTGCTTCTTCCGGCTCGCTGCTATTAATGTCATGGTTGTTGAGGGTGAATCTGAGGGGCGAGCCAGGTGCGTCGGGACCTATCGCGACCACCCCTTCTTCTGCGCCTCGCTCACCATTAGTCACCAACAAGGAGTTCCTCACCTCGGTGAACAAATACATTCCCTCGGGGTTTGTAGCTCGCCGTCGGCGACCACCGCTTCCATAAACGAGCCGTCCCCTGACGAGCTCGTCATCCCCATCGCTCATTTTGAGAATGGGTTGTGACTCCCCTTCTGGTCGGAAGTGCGCCAGGTACTCTACTCAACCCTTGAATTTCTTGCTCGCCTCGCGAAGAGCGTGCTAAATCTTCCTTGATGATTTTCCCAGGTACTCAAGTACTACGGCGTCTTGCCGAGCCAGCTGACGCCGAACGTGATCATTGTGGTGGTCGCGTTCGCCAGCTACCTGTGTGAGGAGAAGATAGAGTTCAGCCTGCTCGTCTTTTGCAAGGTCTTCTCCTTTCGCGCCTACAAAGACGGAACCACCTACTCTGCGAGCCAGCATGTCACTATCTGCGAGACAGTGAACAAGAGCCACTACAGGCATCAGAAGTACGTCCTTGTCAAAGGACCCTTCGACAACATACCTTCCTCTCCCGTCCACCGAGATGAGGCAACTTACCGCCCCCTGCTTCGCACGGGGGGGGGGGGGGGGGGGGGGGGGGGGGGGGACGACACGAAGCTTTTCCAATACCTGAAGGGGAAGAACTTTGAGGTCTCCTTCCTTCGGCAGAAGGTGGATTCGCTACCTTCGGTTCCCCAGGGAGAAGGTTTGACTCGCATTCGCGAGCTTTATACTTCATGTACTTAACTCTGGTAACTAACTCTTACCGTTGTCGCCTTTGCAGGAGAGCGGGACCTTCCACTCCACCCTCCGCATGCAAGGCTTACAACATTCTCCTCCGGCTCGCTCGCTATAGTGGCCGCTGACGCGTGTCGAGACCCCCCCCCCCCCCCGCCTCATCCTCCGGGAAGAAGCGACCGCCGACCGCGAGCCAATCTATCGCGCTAGCCTCGGCAAAAAAGAAGACTAAGAAGGCCCCTGCCACCACTAAGGAGAAAGATGTGGTGGACCTGAGCGAGGCCGAGACTCCACTCTATATCATCTACCGCTCTCTCCATTAGCTCCTCAAAGGACAAGGGAGCCCTCCTCTTGAGGTCCATCTTGAAAAACCCCTCCCGCAGCCCCACTATGAAGGCAAGCTGAAGGGTGTACCCTGGCACCTCCTGGATGAGGAGGGCCTCCTCTTGGAACCGATCCACATAATGAGCTAGCGACTCCCCCTATCTCTGCTTGATATTGAAGAGCGTCTCGGGGTCTTTCATCCTCTTCTTCGAGGTCGAGAAGCGTAGCAGGAAGCCGCGACGCAGATCCTCGAAAGCATATATCGACCCTGAGGGCAACTGGTGGAACCAGTCCCTTGCTTTCTCTTTCAGGGTGGTGGCGAAGAGTCGGTACTTGAAAGCGTCCGACATAGGTTTGATAGAGACCATATCTTCGAACCACTGCAGGTGCTGAATGGGGTCATCCATGCCGGTATACAACATCATGGCCGGCTCTCTGAACCCCTCGGGGAGTGGTGCCAAGAGCACCAACTCACATAATGGGCTCCCTCCCTTCACTCCCCTGACCTGCTCCACTCGCCCCGTGAGCTCCTCGGGCGACCCAGCTCCTACCGGCCTCGCGCTCGCCGAGGGGCCACTCGTCGGGACACCACTGGCCGGGATCTTGCCTGCCTGAACGGCGCTCGCCTGGACCCCGCTCGCACTTGCTGGGCCGGGGAAAAGCTCCCGCCCCACGAGGTCTCGCTCCGGCATCTGGGACATTGCCTCCTATCCTGGCCTCTGCCCCGGGGCGCTCTCGCTAACTCCAGCTGGAGGGGCCACCTGGGGCGCAGGGGTTGCGAGACCCCCAAGTGTCGTGGCGTGAGCGCACTAGAAAGCCCCGAGCAGGTCCCTCTTGAGGTCTGCCAGCATCTCCACCGTTGCTGGCGCGCCGGGTGGTGGCGAGCCGCCGAAGCCCGCCTCTCACTCTTCATCTCCTGCCATGTCTCTTCCTCGAAACTTTCTTGAACTAGCTGCGCTCCACGCTCACCGCACCAAAAATGTTGAAACTAGAACTTGGTCTCTTGTGGAGCTCGTGTTGGAGTTACCATTATGATCTAGAAGTGGTCAAACATGTAATCTCACTGCCAGCGCGATATGAGCCTGCATGGTCGCACATAAGAGCATGTGGAGAAGTTGGAAGATTGACTGTGTTGGTAAAGGTTACCAATCACCATATAGAATGGAGGAGGTCCAGCAAATGTTGCTGTCAGAATTCGTCGGGTTTTCACGGATAGAATTCGTTAGGTTTTCACGGATAGAATTCATCGGGTTTTCACGGATATGATTCGTCGGAATTCGTCGGATATGATTCGTCGGAATTCGTTGAATTGTTCCGTGAAAACTCGACGAATGCTGTTCCGTGGAATCCCGACGAATTGTTACAGAAACCCCAATTCTGCTGTGTGGTCTGCGGATAGCGATTCTTCTAGAAGCCTGTTTATGCTTTGGGTATAAATAGATCTTCTTTTAGGGTTCTTATAACTTACGAAAAGTTCAGCCGACGGAAGGAGTTCCGCCTCTCGCCCGAACCCTAGACGGAAAGAGTTCCGCCGCCCCGTTCGCCTCCGCCGACCTCCTCTCCGGCGATCGTCGTCGTGATTGTTCTTCCTGGAGAGAACCTAGCAGTTCGTGGATGTGCAAGGTGCAGTCGTTCTTCTCCCGGCTCGTGTGGATCACTGTAGAGACGTAGACATCATTCTACGTGAGGACTCTCGCATAGCCACTGACAGGATTCTTCTTCTTGGAGCACCTAGGTTGGATTCGATCCAACTCCACTAAGGTAATTTATGCCTAGTAGTTTTCATTACTTCTTGATTCAATGTTCATGGCAGATCCGAATCTTTTTGGGTTGTTTCTCTTTATTTCCGCTGCGCCTACATACGATGTATAGTTGTAGAAAAACCCAACAGCTCTGGCCCTCAAAGATGAGGGGCAGCTAGCATTTACTGATTCCTCGGGAGGAACAGACCGAAGACTCGAAACTAGACACAGGCCTTTGGTCGCAGCGAGGAGTCCCACCACACACCCGGAAGATCTTAGAGCGCTTCCCCTCCCAAACCAAAGCTGAGACTTGGCACCTTGGAGATCCTGAGAGCTAAGCCAAGATAACCTGGGGAGGAAGAAGCTCAAAGTACTGAGAATTGAATCCTCTCCAAAGGTTCCCTTCAAGATCTATATATAGTTTTTTGCTCACTGTTGAAACCAGCAACTGGTCTCTTGAGTTCGGACCCACTGGGGGTGTAGCCGATGCTTATTTCTCCCTCACTAGACTCTCCTGACGGTGGATGCTGGAAACGGAATAGACCCAAGGCTGAAGCGAGGAGGTCCCGCCACTCACCCGGAAGATCTTAGAGAGCTTCCCCTCCCGAACCAAAGCTCAACCGGGCACCTTGGAGGGCACTGGCTGCCAACCAAAACTAGCCTAGAGGAGAGGATTCTCTAAAATCGGATCTCCTCCAAGGTGCCCTTAAGGGTCTATTTATAGTTTTCCTAGGCTGGTCTGCAAATAGCATGAATCCGCCTTTTAATTTTACTAACTGCACCCCAAATTGGTCTGCTGATAGCCTAACTCCGTTGTTCCGAAGGGCTATTTGCAGCCCACCAGGGGTATCATGGTCATTTCCTCCTCAAAGCCTTCTGGGGCGAGTGGTCCGTGAGGGAACCACTCGCCGAGTTCCAGCTTGACAGGGTGAATGCTCGAGCCCCCCCTGAGCGAATGGTCCGTGGAGGCACCACTCGCCGGGCTCCCTTTCGCCTGCAGCCTACCCCACTAATCTGAGGACCCTTTCTCCTCTCTCGGTATGGGCGAATGGTCTGGCCGACCCCTGTCCTATCAACTGACTCGAGGGACCCACTCGCCAAATACGGGTTGTACACTCACGACCTGCTAATAGTGGGATTCCGCCTTACACTTTTGCTATACGCAGCCCAAAAGGGTCTGCCAACAACCAAACTCCGCTGTTTGGAGAGACTAACTGCAGACCACCAAGGGCTTCCAGGTAAAAACACCCCTGGACCCTTACTGGGCGAGCCACCCATAGGGGCTTCTCTCGCGACCCGCTAGGACCTGGCTCACCCGCTATCCTGCGAGCGGCCTGCGAGAACCCGACTCGCCTGCCTTCCCGCGAACGGCCGACGAGGGTCTGGCTCGCCCGCATTCCTGCGAGCAGCTCGCGAGAGCCCGGCTTTCCCGCCTTCCCGCGAGCAGCCTTTGAGACTCTGGCTCGCCCTCCTTCTTACTCTTCGCCTGTTGATCCCTTAGTCTCCGCTCACCTTTTGGCGAATACCGGGGTTGTACAACGTGCATCAATATTAATTGTCTCCGCGCGATCGTCGTTGTTTCGACCGCGCGCGCATTATTATTTATTTACCGTCACGTGATCATAGTTGTTTCGATCGCGCGCGCATTAGTATTATTTGTCGTTGTGTGATCGTCGTTGTTTCGACCGCGCATGCATCAATATTATTTGTCGCGCCAACATCGGTATAATTTGTCGCGGCTGCATTAATATTTATTAATCGTCGCACGATTGTCGTTATTTTGATCGCGCACACTAATATAATTTATCGTCGTGTCGCGCCTCGTGACTCATGGAGAGGGGTCGCATGGACCCACTCAAAATGATTCGCGGTCACACCGAGCACAACTACACTCGGGTGTCCGCGGGTCACCGGAAAAACGGGGCATTTGCGAGAAGGTTTCTACAATTGAAAATCTAAGATCTACATGGAGGGAAGAGTCGAGGAAGAACTCACGGTCGGTCCGCGTATGGCACATTTGCGCGTCATTCCCGTCCATTGTCGGAACTTGCCGGATCGGAGCTCGTCGGAGCCGAGGAAGGAGAGCATCTCGCCGAAGTTGTGGAAGAGCTCATCAGAGGAAGAGCTTTGCCTTTGGAGGAGATTCTCGCTATAAGGAGGTGTTGCCGAAGAGGGTTGCCGGCCTCTTGAAGAAAGTGCAACTCCGTTGGAGGTCTTTAACGGAGTTAAGCTCGTCGGAGTTGTGTAAGAACTGTCGTATCTGAAATGAAGCTCAGTCTTGGAATTGGGTCGGTGGTCGGCCATGGTGGAGAGATCAGAGGAGCTCTCGATTTCATCGGAGTTGGAGGAGCTTCGGTTGCCAGGGTTGGAGAAGAGTTTTCAGCCAAGGGAGATGGCTGGAGGAAGAGAGAGAGAGAGAGAGAAAGATCTCCGGAGGTGTTACAATTTTATGGTGGTCGACCATGGAGGTTGTCGACCTTGGCTCGCCGAAGTTGGAGAAGATGGATGAGGAAGATCTTGCCGGCCGGAGAAGAAAGGAGATCAGATCTGTCGGCCATGGTTGATGGAAAAAAGAGAGAGAGAGAGGCGAGGAAGGTTTGATGACGGGGCATCGGGTTTCACCGTGAGAGGGAGGGTGGAAGACCTAATTACACACACACACACACATGGAGAGAGAGAGAGAGAGAGATTGAGCTGCTTCGTCTTGGATAGTATATATGCATCGAAATGCGACGAAACAAATGTCGTTAAATTCATATTGGTCTTACGAGTGTAACAACACTGATCGGAGTCCATTCTGAACTCATTTGCTCAAAAAGCTTATTTGAGTCATTATAGCTCGAAATTCGGATTAAACCAATTATATATAATTGGTTCATCGGACCAACAAGGTCACTCTGGTCCTGAATAAGCTCACAAAAAGAGGTCGATTGAACCGGTTAGGTCCTCTAAGGGTTCAATCGGTCGGTCAAAATTTCGGGATGCTACAAGGCGGAGGGTCGTTCGCTGATCGCAAGTGTTGGTAGGAGTCGTAGGTCATTGTTCCCTTCTTGTCGTTCCCTTCTGGGGAGGAAGGAGGTCGTCGTTCCCTTCCATTCGCCGTTCTCTGCCATTCCCTTCCATTTACTGTGCTTTGCAGGTAATAATTTTGATTTTCCGCAAGATTTTGTTCTAATTGGATTTGCTTGAGTAATCTTTTTGAATTGTTTCCATTTTGTTCTTATTGGATTTGCTGTGAAAAGACCGTATAGAAGAAATCAAAATAAATGAATATTTGTATAACATGTTTGGGAATGTGAGACGAACAGAGCTTTTGTTATCTTTGGATTGTACTTCAATTCCTGCATCAATCGACAAATGGATGATGATGTCAGATATGTGATTACTCATTACACACATTACAGTGTGGTAGTTGTTCATTATTCCAAATTTCAGTCTTTTTACATTCCTACCTTTACACTCAGCCCCTCAATTATATCGGAAGACTATCTTTAATGGATTTGTTAACGATAATCATTTCATTCAATTGTTGATGAGTGAAGATTGTTCACTACCACCAGTGATATCTATGTGGATGAGGTATCATGCTCCAAATGAAGAAGGGTGAGACTTGACTTATGTTTCACAAGTTAGAGTGGGTGATTCCAAAGAACAAGTTGATGAAATCATTAATTTAGCCGAACCTTGAACCTATGGTATGCATATTTTTTCTTTACTATTCATATTCCAATATTTAGTGTTAATACTAATTCTCACACCATAACTTCTCATACAGATATCTTACATTTTAGTTGCATTGGATCTTCACTAAAAAACATGATTACAACATATAAAAGTATACTAATTATTTTTTATTATCATTGTACAACCCTCATATTTGCCGAGCTGGTGTGACCCGACGCAATTGAGATCGTAATAGTGGGGGTAGTCGTGACACGGCGAATCGACCTGTTGAAGGGGTCTGAAGCCACCCAAAGTAAAAGGAGGGGGAGGTAGACGAATCGGTCTACTCCCCCCTACTGTGTTGGTCGTTCAGGTTCGTTGTTGAGCTGCGGATAGTAGATTTTTGGCTATCCGCAGCCTAATTTTGGGAAGTCTATAAATAGACCCCCCATGAGCACCTCGGGAAAGGCTGGTCTCCCCTCTCCCTCGTGTACGTCTCGTGAGCAAGCACTACCCCCTCCCCCTGTCAGTGAAGGTTGACAGTGATGTTGTTCTTAGTGCCCTCCAAGGTGCTCAGGCTCAGTATTGTCTTGGGAGGGGAAGCTCTCTTTGAACTTCCGGGTGTGTGGTGGGACCTCCTTGATGCAGCTTAAGGGGTCTGTTCAAGTACTTCAGGTGTTCTTAGGGGCAAGGCCTTTCGGTTCTCAGCAACTAGTCAAGGTTCTAGCTCGGGTCAGGTAAGGTTCAGCTGCATACCCATTGCGAACGTCGAGACCGGTTCTCTGGTTTCAGCATTCTGGTGCAGTGAGCGTGGAAACAGCTAGTTCAAAAAGCTCTGAGCAAGTCTCGTGGCTGGAAGCGATGAGCCGGGGAACTCGCCCCTACCGTCGAGTAAGTGACGAAAGGTGACTTTGAGGAGTTCAGGAAGTTGATCCTGGAGCTCTTGCGGTTCGCACTCCCCCCTCACAACGAGTGCTTGACACCATATGCACCCATGCTCGCCTCGCCATCTCCGATGGAGACAGAGAAAGCACGTTGACAAGGGAAGGGGCCAGCCTCAGAGGAAGGTTTGAGACTCCAAGCGCGAGTGCTATTCAACAACACTCCTGGGACCGGCTACCCCGGAGAGGGGGTAGGGAGAACGCCTTCGACTCGCCAGGGAGGAGGGGGAGTTCCTTCTGCGAGCTGATTACCTCAGCTCCAGTTCCAGATGGGTTCAGTGAGCCTGTCATGTCTTTCTACACCGGAAAGGATGACCCTCTCTAGCATCTCTAGTGGTTTGAAGGCATGGTCTCGATCAGACAGATGACGGACGCGTGCAGGCTCTTCGCAATCACTTTCAAGGGAGAGGCAAAAGACTGGTTCCACCAGCTCCCCTCAGGTACCATCTACAACTTCAAGGACCTGTGTCGGAATTTCTTGTTGAGGTTCTCCACCTCGAAGAAGGGGAGGAAGGGGGCGGAGTCCCTGTTCTTGATTCAACAGAAGCAGGGGGAGACGCTGGGAAGCTATGCGGATCGGTTTTAGGAACAAGTCCTTCACCTCCAGGTTGACCAGAGAAGCAGGAGGGACCAAGAGAAAGAGAAGGAATAAGAAGATGAAGAAAGTAGAGAAGGTGATGTAAGAGATGGCCGAGATGCATGTGGCCGAGTAGGCGCAAGAAAGCGTGTTGTAATAGATATGTAACCTACCTGTAATGAATGAAAAAAGGTTTAGAGTCGGCACTTTAGGTCGAGTCCTCTACTGGAGACCACTCGCCCGGGCTTGTTGATGTCGGTCGCTGGGAGGCTCGTCGGGTGGATTCATTTTAGGATAAGTCCTCAACTAGAGACCACTCGCCTGGGCTTGTTTATGTCGGTCGCTGGGAGGCTCGTGGGCTGGATTCATTATAGGATAAGTCCTCGACTGGAGACCACTCGCCCGGGCTTGTTGATGCTGGCCGCTGGGAGGCTCATCGGGTAGACTTGTCTAGGATCAGTTAAGGCTTCAGGAAGAGAAACCAAATTTGGGAAGGTGTTGAGTTCCTCTGCCTCTAGGTGAGCTAAGCTCCTAGGACGTGGACTGGTTCTCCGCCCCCAGTTGTTTTGGGAAGGTGTTGAGTTCCTCTGCCTCCAGGTGAGCTAAGCTCCTAGGACGTGGACTGGTTCTCCGCCCCTAGTTGGTTTGGGAAGGTGTTGAGTTCCTCTGCCTCCAGGTGAGCTGAGCTCCTAGGACGTGGACTGGTTCTCCGCCACCAGTTGGTTTGGGAAGGTGTTGAGTTCCTCAACCTCTAAGTGAGCTGAGCTCCTAGGACGTGGACTGGTTCTCCGCCCCCAGTTGGTTTGGGAAGGTGTTGAGTTCCTCTGCCTCCAGGTGAGCTGAGCTCCTATGACGTGGACTAGTTCTCCACCCCCAGTTGGTTTGGGAAGGTGTTGAGTTCCTCTGCCTCCAGGTGAGCTCAGCTCCTAGGACATGGACTGGTTCTCCGCCCCAGTTGGTTTGGGAAGGTGTTGAGTTCCTCTGCCTCCAGGTGAGCTGAGCTCCTAGGACGTGGACTGGTTCTCTGCCCCCAGTTGGTTTGGGAAGGTGTTGAGTTCCTCTGCTTCCAGGTGAGCTGAGCTCCTAGGATGTGGACTAGTTCTCCGCCCCCAGTTAGTTAGGGAAGGTGTTGAGTTCCTCTGCCTCCAGGTGAGCTAAGCTCTTAGGACGTGGATTGGTTCTCCGCCCCCAGTTGGTTTGGGAAGATGTTGAGTTTCCTCCATCTCAGGTCGAGTTCGGCTCGGCCAGAGATGTTGAGTTCCCTCCATCTTAGGTCGAGTTCGGTTTGACTAGAGATGTTGAGTGCCTTCCACCTAAGGTTGAGTTCGGCTCGACTAGAGGTGTTAAGTTTTCCTCCACGTCAGGTCGAGTTTAGCTCGACCTAAGGTGTTGAGCTTTCTCCACCTCCAGTTGAGCTCGGCTCACAGGAGGGTTGCTAAGTGGAGAAAGATTCTCCTTCCACCTCAGGTTGAGTTCAGCTCGACTAGAGGTGTTGAGTTTTCCTCCACCAGTTGAGCTCGGCTCACAGAAGGATTGTTAAGTGGAGAAAGGCTCGCCTTCCACCTCAGGTCGAGTTCAGCTCGACTAGAGGTGTTGAGTTTTCCTCCACCTCAGGTCGAGCTACCTCAGGTCGAGTTTAGCTCGACCTAAGGTGTGGAGCTTTCTCCACCTCCAGTTGAGCTCGGCTCACAGGAGGGTTGCTAAGTGGAGAAAGGTTCACCTTCCACCTCAGGTCAAGTTCGGCTTGACTAGAGGTGTTGAGTTTTCCTCCACCTCAGGTCGAGTTTAGCTCGACCTAAGGTGTTGAGCTTTCTCCACCTCCAGTTGATATCGGCTCACAGGAGGGTTGCTAGGTGGAGAAAGGTTCGCCTTCCACCTCAGGTCGAGTTCGGCTCGACTAGAGGTGTTGAGTTTTTCTGTCGAGTTTAGCTCGACCTAAGATGTTGAGCTTTCTCCACCTCCAGCTGAGCTCGGCTCACAGGAGGGTTGCTAAGTGGACAAAGGTTCGCCTTCCACCTCAGGTCGAGTTCGGCTCGACCAGAGGTGTTGAGTTTTCCTCCACCTCAGGTCGAGTTTAGCTCGACCTAAGGTGTTGAGCTTTCTCCACCTCCAGTTGAGCTCGACTCACAGGAGGGTTGTTAAGTGGAGAAAGGTTCGCCTTCCACCTCAGGTCGAGTTCGGCTCGACTAAAGGTGTTGAGTTTTCCTCCACCTCAGGTCGAGTTTAGCTCGACCCAAGGTCTTGAGCTTTCTCCACCTCCGGTTGAGCTCGGCTCACAGGAGGGTTGCTAAGTGGAGAAAGGTTTGCCTTCCACCTCAGGTCGAGTTCGGCTCGACTAGAGGTGTTGACTTTTCCTCCACCTCAGGTCGAGTTTAGCTCGACTTAAGGTGTTGAGCTTTCTCCACCTCCAGTTGAGCTCGGCTCACAAGAGGGTTGCTAAGTGGAGAAAGGTTCGCCTTCCACCTCAGGTCGAGTTCGGCTCGACTAGAGGTGTTGAGTTTTCCTCCATCTCAGGTTGAGTTTAGCTTGACCTAAGGTGTTGAGCTTTCTCCACCTCCAGTTGAGCTCGACTCACAGGAGAGTTGCTAAGTGGAGAAAGGTTCGCCTTCCACCTCAGGTCGAGTTCGGCTCGACCAGAGTTGTTGAGTTTTCCTCCACATCAGGTCGAATTTAGCTTGACCTAAGGTGTTGAGCTTTCTCCACCTCTAGTTGAGCTCGGCTCACAGGAGGGTTGCTAACTGGAGAAAGGTTCGTCTTCCACCTCAGGTCGAGTTCGGCTCGACTAGAGGTGTTGAGTTTTCCTCCACCTCAAGTCGAGTTTAGCTCGACCTAAGGTGTTGAGCTTTCTCCACCTCCAGTTGAGCTCGGCTCACAGGAGGGTTGTTAAGTGGAGAAAGGTTCACCTTTCGCCTCAAGTTAAGTTCAGTTGAAAAGCTCGGCAAGAGTAACCCGTTGGCAGGACCCTCCGTAGATTCCCCTAAGGCCCACCTACTCGTCAAATAGGTGGGTTAGACTTTCTTTCCGAGCTTAAGACAAGCTCGAAAAGAGCAGGGATTGTGTAAAACCCTCATATTTGACGAGATGGTGTGACCCGACATGGGTGAGATCGCAATAGTGGGGGTAGCTGTGACACGACGAATTGACCTATTGAAGGGGTCCGAAGCCACCCAAGGCAAAAGGAGGGGGAGGTAGACGAATCGGTCCACTCCCCCGCATTCAGCCAAGGCCAAGGGGGCGAGTGGACCTTCGGTCCACTCGCCCAGCCCTAGGGTTCGGTCCACTCGCCCAGCCCTAGGGGGCGAGTGGACCTTCAGTCCACTCGCCCGGCCCTAGGGGTGAGTGAAACTTCAGTTCACTCGCGCAGGTATGGGGGAGAGGGGCGAGTGGACCAAGGGTCCGCTCGCCCAGGCCCAGGGATGAGTGGACCTTTGGTCCACTCGTCTGCTCTCTATGCTAAGGGAGGGGCGGGCTTGTCCCGGCAAGGGGGGAAGTGGACATCTCATCTCCACTCGCCCCCCTCCTGTGTTGGTCGTTCAGGTTCGTTGTTGAGCTGCGGATAGTAGATTTTTGGCTATCCGCAGCCCAATTTTGGGAAGTCTATAAATAGACCCCCATGGGCACCTTGGGAAAGGCTGGTCTCCCCTCTCCCTCGTGTACGTCTTATGAGCAAGCACTACCCCCTCCCCCTGTCAGTGAAGGTTGACGGTGAGGTGGTCCTTAGTGCCCTCCAAGGTGCCCAGGCTCAGCATTGGCTTGGGAGGGGAAGCTCTCTTTGAACTTCCGGGTGTGTGGTGGGACCTCCTCGCTGCAGCTTAAGGGGTCTATTCAAGTACTTCAGGTGTTCTTAGGTGCAAGGCCTTTCGGTTCTCAGCAACTAGTCAAGGTTCTAGCTCGGGTCAAGTAAGGGTCAGTTGCATACTCGTTGCGAACGTCGAGACCGATTCTCTGGTTTCAACAATCATTGTTAAACTTGTATAAGATTCCTATATTTTTCATAGTTTTCTTAGTATTGTTGGTCTATGAATTTGGAGGAGATTTGGAGATATTTGAAGGCTTGAAACAAAGATGATTGACTTAAGAAACTGTTTTGTAACTTATGAGATTAATCTTTTATTTTGTCGAGCATATATTGTCTTTTTAAAATGTGTACAACCCCGTGTTCGCCTGAGGAGGTAAGGCCCGAAGATTAGTAATTTGGGCTGGAAGAGGTCATCTCGCCACTAAGGGGTCGCGAGAGCTAGGGGTACGGGGCGAGGGGAGCTCGCAGGAGGGAATGCGAGACCTGGCCTCGGCGGATGTCGCCATACGGAGGGCGAGCGGGGCCTTCGCAGAGTGCTCGCCTAAGAGGGGTTTCACGAGCCATACTCGCGAGGAGACTCGCGGGAGCTCTCGCGAGTGGTGTTTTGGGTTGTTTCTATTTATTTACTAGACAAAAATTACCTTTGCTGGATTGGATCAAATCCAACCTAGATGCTCCAAGAAGAAGAGTCCTTGCGCCGGCTATGCGAGAGTTCTCACGTAGAATAATGTCTACGTCTCTACAGTGATCCACACGAGCCGGGAGAAGAACGACTGCACCTTTGCACTTCCACGAACTGCTAGGTTCGCTCCAGGAAGAACAATCACGGCGACGATCGCCGGAGGGGAGATCTGCGGAGGCGATCGAGACGGCGGAACACTTCCGTCGGCTAGGGTTCGTGAGGCGGAACTTCTTCCGTCTCGTCTCTTCTTCTTCGCGTAAAGATCGTGGATCCTCAAGAAGAACCGTCGAACCGTCTATTTATACCCGAAGTATAAAAGACCTAAAAAAATCGCTATCTGCAGTCCATACAGAAACAGTTTTCTGTAATAATTCGTCGGGATTCCACGGAACAACATTCGTCGAGATTTCACGGGACAATCCGACGAATTCCGACAAATCACATCAGACGGCAACATTTGCCGAGTGAAGGGTCTCTGTGACAATTCGTCGGGATTCCACGGAATGATCCGACGAATTCCGACGAATCCAATCAGACAGCAACATTTGCCGAGTGAAGGATCTCTGTGACAATTCGTCGGGATTCCACGGAATGATCCGACGAATTCAGACAGCAACAATTGCTGGACTTCCCCATTCTTTATGATGATTGGTAACCTTTACCAACACAGTCAATCTTCCAACTTCTCCACATGCTCTTATGTGCGACCCTGCAGGCTCATACCGCGTTGGCAGTGACATTACATGTTTGACCACTTCTAGATCACAATGGTAACTCCAACAGTCTCGCACTTGATCTTGAAAGTATCAAACAATGAGCGGCATCTAGCAATGCATCATTGCTCCCCAAGCAATAAGAGTTCATAACTCATAAGCCTTTATGACCAATGTTCCAGTGTTGTCTTTGTCCCTTTGTCCCTTACATCCGGAAAGAACTAGAGGCATGGACCGTGTCACCCTCTTTATAGCTCAATCCAAGTTTCTTGATCTAGAACGGACTTCCAGAGAATGGTGAGCTCAATATCACATATTGACTCAACCAAGCATGGCCATGCATTTCTCAGTCCAATTCCATCAAGGGGCCCATGGATGCAACTCCTGTTATATAGGAGGACAAATCCCATATCTGCTCACACCCAAACACCCAAATGATTCGTAACGTACCCAACGACCACCCTTATCATCAACCTTCTTCAAGGAAGACTTTAGATGACATCAAAGCACGCTCTTCCTCACTCGATGAATGTTGTGACTTCAGGTCAAAGGACCACAACACCATTGTCAAATGAGACCTACTTGTGACACTTTTAAGTAACAATCCACAAAGTAGTCTCAGGTTGGGTCTGTCCAGTACAACTTGTTCACTAACAAGTACCCACGTGATGACTTGATATCACAATATCATGACCTGTGAGAACCGGTCATCAGTCAACACACATGCTAGTCTCAATGTACCATCATCACCCTTAGCTTCTACGATGATACCTCGACCAGGGACCTTTTAAGAATGAAGCTTCGAAATCATAGGCTCTTACATTCAAGTCACGTACTTGATGTCCTATGGAAGCGAACATTCTAAGGGTATTTATCACAAATTTTATTCTATCATATAGAAACAGCATATCGTAATAAAAGAACTTGCCATTAATTGTAAGAAGAAATAATTGGTACACAATTCATCATATGAATAAATAATAAACAGCCAACAGAATATTTATTTTACATGCAACCCACAAGACTCCCACTAGAGTTGATCACTCAGGTATCGTATACCCATTGATCTAGTATGACCATCATGCTTTCTCTGCGCGAGAGGCTTTGTCAGTGGATCTGCAATATTCTCCTCAGTCGGCACCATGCAAATGTTCACATCTCCTCGTTCGAAAATCTCACGAATAAGATGGAACCGCCGAAGTATGTGCTTGGAGCGCTGATGGGATCTAGGTTCCTTAGATTGTGCAATTGCACCATTGTTATCACAGTAGACAACTACGGGACCAACAATGCTAGGAACTACATCTAGCTCGCCGATGAATTTCCTAATCCATACAGCCTCCTTCACTGCATTTGCCGCAGCGATATACTCGGCCTCAGTTGTAGAATCAGCAACTGTCTCTTGCTTGGAACTCTTCCAGCTCACAGCTCCTCCATTCAGGCAAAACACAAACCCTGACTGAGACTTCGAATCATCCCTATCAGTTTGGAAGCTGGCATCCGTGTAACCACTTACAACGAGCTCTTCCTTTCCACCATACACCAAGAATACATCCTTAGTCCTTCTCAAGTACTTCAGGATATTCTTTACGGTTATCCAGTGACATTCACCGGGATCAGACTGATACCTGCTAGTCATGCTCAAAGCAAAAGAGACATCAGGTCGAGTACATAACATTGCATACATGATTGACCCAATTGCCGAAGCATATGGAATCAACTTCATGCGGTCCTTATCTTCACAAGATTTTGGACACTGGTCCTTAGAGAGATTTACACCATGAGACATGGGCAAAAATCCTTTCTTGGACTCAAGCATGTTGAACCGCTTCAACACCTTCTCAATGTACGTACTCTGGGTCAAACCCAGCAACTTCTTCGATCTATCTCTATAGATCTTAATACCGAGTATGTAAGTCGCTTCACCCAAGTCCTTCATAGAAAAGCAGTTCCCTAGGTTGTTCTTAACAACTTTCAGGGTAGGTATGTCATTCCCGATCAACAGTATGTCATCTACATACAATATCAGGAAGACAACAATGCTCCCACTGATTCGCTTGTAAACACACAGTTCATCTTCATTCTTGACAAAACCAAACTCTTTGATCTTCTCATCAAAATGAAGATTCCAACTTCTAGAGGCCTGTTTCAATCCATAGATGGACCTATTCAGCTTGCATATTTTAGTAGCTTCATTTGGGGATACAAAACCCTCGGGTTGTGTCATGTACACTTCCTCAAGGAGGTTTCCATTTAGGAAAGCCGTTTTGACATCCATCTGCCAGATCTCGTAGTCATAATACGCAGCAATAGCAAGCAATATCCTAATGGACTTTACCATGGCAACAGGGGAAAAGGTCTCATCATAGTCAACACCATGAATTTGCTTGAAACCTTTAGCCACTAGTCGCCCTTTGAATGTTTGTACATTCCCATCCATGTCGGTCTTCTTCTGGAAGACCCACTTGCACCCTATGGGCTGTACCCCTTCAGGTGGTTCCACCAAGTTCCAAACTTGGTTTGTATATATGGAGTCAATTTCAGATTTCATAGCCTCAAGCCATTTGTCAGAGTCCGGTCCATTCATAGACTCTTGGTAGGTCGCTGGTTCATCATCATGATCCATAAGCAACACATTACCTATTTGAGACACGAGAAATCCATATCTCTCAGGCTCAAATCTTGGTCTACCAGATCTACGTAGGACTTGTGTCTCTTGAGCAGGTTCTCCAGCTACAACATCTTGTAGTCCTGGCTCAGAATCCAACTCTGGTTCATTCACTACTTGTGGTTCTTGAACTTCTTCAAGTTCTACCTTTTGCGTCTTTCTTGACAAGAACTCTTTCTCCAAGAAGACACCCGTCCTTGCGACAAACACTTTGCCCTCAGACGGTAGGTAAAAGTAATATCCTTTCGTTTCCTTAGGATATCCCACCAGATAACACTTATCTGATTTGGGTTCCAGCTTGTCAGGCATTTGACGTCGTACGTATGCCTCACAGCCCCAAATTTTAATGAATGACATACTAGAACGCTTCCCAGTCCATATCTCATATGGTGTCTTTAGAACCGTTTTCGTTGGAGCGCGATTCAGTGTTATTGCAGCAGTCTCTAAAGCAAAACCCCAAAAGGAAACAGGCAAGTCTGCATGACTCATCATCGACCGCACCATGTCTAACAGAGTACGATTTATCCTCTCAGACACACCATTATGCTGCGGTGTCCTAGGTGGAGTGAGCTGTGATACAATACCACACTCTTTCAGATGATCACGTAACTCATGACTCAGGTATTGGCCACCTCGATCAGATCGGAGTGCTTTAACCTTTTTACCCAATTGGTTTTCCACTTCATTCTTAAACTCTTTGAACTTTTCAAAAGTTTCGGATTTGCACTTCATAAGATACACGTATCCGTATCTACTGAAATCATCAGTAAATGTAACGAAGTAGAAATACCCACCTCTAGCCATAGAACTCATGGGTCCGCATACATCACTATGTACAACACCCAAGAGATCCTCAGCCCTCTCAGTATAACCAGTGAAAGGGGTTTTAGTCATCTTGCCTAACAAACAAGACTCGCATCGCTCAAATGATTCATAATCAAATGAGTCCAATAGTCCATCTTTATGGAGCTTGGATATGCGCTTCTCCTTTATATGGCCCAAACGACAATGCCAGAGATATGTAGGATTTGAGTCATTTGTTCTTAGTCTTTTATTATTATCTACATTATAGATCGGATGGTCCAGGTTCAAAATATAAAGACCATTGAACAATTGAGCTACAGCATAACAAACATCATTCTTAAATATAGAACAACAATTGTTCTTAATTATAAAAGAAAATCCAATCATGTCTAAGCATGAAATGGATATAATGTTTCTAGTTATAGCCGGAACATAATAACAATTATTAAGTTCTATTACAAGCCCACTGGGCAAAGAAAGACGGTAAACCCCTGCGGCTACAGCAATAACTCTTGCTCCATTATCGACGCGCAGGTCCACCTCTCCTTTACTTAGCAATCTCCTCCTTCCCAGTTCCTGCACATTTGTACAAATGTGAGAACCACATCCGGTATCCAATACCCAAGATGGAGGAGCAGAAAGGTTTATCTCTATAACGTAAATATTCGAAGCGGAAGTCATACCTCCCTTCATTTTCCGCAGACCGTCAATGTACGAAGGACAATTCCTCCTCCAATGACCAGCCTTGCCACAGTGGTGGCATTTCCCTTCCTTCACGGTGCTCTTCTTTTTCAGCGCAGAAGATTTGGGCTCAAGATGTGACTTAGGTCCCACCTTCGTCTTCTTGAAGCCCTTGGCCTTACCCTTGCCTTTATGTACCATCAATATGGGACTAGCAGGCTTGGCCTTCTTCATGTTTATCTCGGCAGTTCGCAACATGCCTAGGAGCTCGGGCAGTGTCTTGTCTATTTCATTCATGTTGTAGTTCAAGACAAACTGCTCATAACTATCCGGCAACGATTGCAGGATAAGATCTGTGGCCAACTCTTGACCCAGAGGAAAACCCAGTCTCTCCAGGTTCTCTATATACCCAATCATCTTGAGTACGTGAGTACCAACTGAGTCTCGAGCTCCCATTTTGCACTGAAATAAGGCCTTCGTGACATCGAACCTCTCTTGACGAGCTTGCTCTTGAAACATTTTCTTTAGGTGCTCGTCAATCTCCTTGCACCCCATGTTCTCGTGTTGCTTCTGAAGCTCAGAGTTCATGGTGGCAAGCATAAAGCACTCGACGTCTAAGGCGTCATCGGTATACTTCTTATAAGCATCCTTATCAACACGGGACGAGTTCCCGGTCGGCACCTCGGGGGCTTCTTCTTCCAAGACGTAGAGCTTTCGCTCTTGCCTGAGAACAATTCTCAGGTTCCTATACCAGTCCATATAGTTCGTCCCACTAAGCTTGTCCTTCTCAAGGATAGCTCTCAGGGACAAAGTGGAATGTGAACCACTTGCCATGGAATTCTACAAGAATTCATGCAGAATTTAATCAGTACCTTAATTTCAAAATACAATTTATTTTAATTTGGACTTCAATTAAATACTCCCACTATTTTATTCAAATTGATAGCCCTCGCTATCAATTCGGAGAGTCCATGCGAGCTACTCTCTTAGTGGACAAGATCCATATTTCACCAACACCACGAGTCCACTTTGGCGTTCCTCTCATAATGCGGTTATTTAGGTAGGCAACGCTTGCCAATTGCATCCTCATGCAACTCGTGTATGGCTGGTGAATAACTCCTTATTCGCATCCATCATATGGTGCATGCCAACCCTATGCCTCTAGGCACTCAACCTTTGAGGTCACCTAGTTAAGTTAGACCCGATGTCGACAGTGGGATATCACACTTATCCGCTCGCACCCTTACCAAGATAGATTAATGCACCTTGCTTTGGCAAGCCCACACTTCATCGATCGAGGCAGGAAGAGTGTCATCCATCGGAAGGCATCCGAACACTTAATATTTTATGAAGGGATTTTAATTTTTAATAATAAGTTAACACTTAACCATGATCAACATTTGATCAAGTGCACATCAACAGGAAAAACAAGCTTTCTAAAATCCACATGCATCCTTTATGTGCACAACATAAGACTATCAACCTTTGATAGACGAAAGGGCTAAATCTGGACATTTAGAGCTCTTCCAAATCTTCAGATTTACATGCATTGGACAAAGGCAAAGACAACTCGACTTAAAGCAGTAGACAAGCTCGTCTCTCATTGTTGGATTCAAAATCCAAAACAATACAGGGTTCATTAACCACTTGAGGGACGGTTACTGCTAAGGAGACAACAATTTCTAACAATTAGAAATAACCACGAAATCCCAGACGTTCCTGGCGGTGTTCCAAGGGGCGGAACCTCCAAATACCTAGATTTGCACATACTGGAATAACCTAACTTCTGAAACAACATTCATGACCGGAACCTCCCTCTGATACCACTGTTGGGTTTTTCTATGACCATACATCGTATGTAGGCGCAGCGGAAATAAACAGAAATAACCCAAAAAGGTTTGATCGGGCCATGAATATTGAATCAAGAAGTTAATAAAATACTAGACAAAAATTACCTTTGCTGGATTGGATCAAATCCAACCTAGATGCTCCAAGAAGAAGAGTCCTTGCGCCGGCTATACGAGAGTTCTCACGTAGAATAATGTCTACGTCTCTACAGTGATCCACACGAGCCGGGAGAAGAACGACTGCACCTTTGCACTTCCACGAACTGCTAGGTTCGCTCCAGGAAGAACAATCACGGCGACGATCGCCGGAGGGGAGATCTGCGGAGGCGATCGAGACGGCGGAACACTTCCGTCGGCTAGGGTTCGTGAGGCGGAACTTCTTCCGTCTCGTCTCTTCTTCTTCGCGTAAAGATCGTGGATCCTCAAGAAGAACCGTCGAACCGTCTATTTATACCCGAAGTATAAAAGACCTAAAAAAATCGCTATCCGCAGTCCATACAGAAACAGTTTTCTGTAATAATTCGTCGGGATTCCACGGAACAACATTCGTCGAGATTTCACGGGACAATCCGACGAATTCCGACGAATCACATCAGACGGCAACATTTGCCGAGTGAAGGGTCTCTGTGACAATTCGTCGGGATTCCACAGAATGATCCGACGAATCCAATCAGACAGCAACATTTGCCGAGTGAAGGATCTCTGTGACAATTCGTCGGGATTCCACGGAATGATCCGACGAATTCAGACAGCAACAATTGCTGGACTTCCCCATTCTTTATGATGATTGGTAACATTTACCAACACAGTCAATCTTCCAACTTCTCCACATGCTCTTATGTGCGACCCTGCAGGCTCATACCGCGTTGGCAGTGACATTACATGTTTGACCACTTCTAGATCACAATGGTAACTCCAACATGGTGTTCTCATAGGCCACTTGCCCATAGGCTAAGGAGGTGAAATTACCCATCTGCCCCTGGTGGTCTGCAGGTAGCCCCTCCAAACAGCAGAGTTTGGCTGTTAGCAGGCCAAATTGGGGTGCGTTTAGTAAAACCAAAAGGCGTAACTCCGCTATTAGCAGACCACGAACAAAAAACTATAAATAGACCTTGAAGGGCACCTTGGGAGAGGATTCCAATCTCAGACTTTGAGCTTCTTCCTCCCTAGGTTACTTTGCTTTAGCTCTCTAGCTCTCCAAGGTGCCCAGTCTCAGCTTTAGCTTGGGAGGGGAAGCGCTCAACGATCTTCCGGGTTTGTGGTGGTACCTCCTCACTGCGACTAAGGTCTAGGTCTAGTTCCTAATCTCCAGTCTGCTCTTTCCGAGGGATCAGTAAGGGCTAGCCGCCCCTCAACTTGTTGAGGGCCCGAGCTTCACAAGAGACCAAGAAATTGGTTTCAACATTTTGGTGCGGTGAGCGTGGAGTGCGGCTGGTCCAAGAAAGTTCCAAGGAAGGGACATGGAAGGAGATGAAGAGCAGGGCGAGGAGTTTTGCGGGTCACCCCCGGTGGTGACGCTGAGGATGTTTTCGGACTTCAGGAGGGAAGTCCTCGACACCCTCGGGTTCGTCGTCACAGCGTTGCGAAGCGAGTTCGCGAACCCGACGGCTTAGGCATTCCCTCCTCCAACAACGGCTGACGAGAATGCCCCGGGAGGAAGGACTGGAAAGGAAGTGGTCGGGGGGTCAGTGCAAGACCTGGAGGGGCGAGTGTTGTTTGCCAGCCCGTCGAACGAGGTTCTGGCGACCACGGTACCGGCGATCTCGGTGCCGGCGAGCACGGGGCAGGCGAGCATGGTTTTGGAGAGCGCTGCGCCCGTAAGTGCGGTTCCGGCGAGTGTGGCTCTTGCGAGCGTGTTTCCTGCGAGCTCAAGTATGGCGAGGGAGCTCGGAGGGCGAGCGGAGCAGGAAAAGGTGGTAGGTGGGGGAGCCCCTTTTGTGAATTGGTGCTTTCCGCACCCATCCCGGAAGGGTTCACGGAATGGGACAGGGTCTACTACCACGGCAGGGACGACCCTATCCAGCACCTGTAGTCATTCAAGGACTCGGTTTCTATCAGGCCGATGTCGGATGCCTTTAAGTGTCGGCTCTTCGCCGTCACCTGAAAGAGAAGGCCAGGGACTGGTTCCATCAACTCCCTGCAGGGTTGATCTACGCATTTGAAGACTTGCGTCGAAGCTTCTTATTGCGATTCTCGACTTCGAATAATAGGAAGAAGGACACCGAGTCCCTCTTCAAGGTCAAGCAGGAACCTAGGGAGTCGTTGGCTCACTATGCGGATCGATTTCAGGAGGAGGTATTGCTCATCCAGGAGATGCTTGGGTTTGCCCTCCATCTCGCCGTCACGGTTGGGCAGAGGGAAAGTTTCTTCAAGATGGGATTGAAGAGGAAGGCCCTCGTCTCCTACGAGGAGATAATGGAGAGGGTGGCGGAGGAAATCGAATGGGAGGAGGCCAATCCGGAGCTCACCAGAAGGCTAGCAAAGCTCAGTGAGCTGGAGGTCAGGCAGCAGGAGGTGCGGAGAAGAGAAGAGCCCAGGGCCCCGGAGGGGGATGAAGACAGCAGGGTGGAGGAATGCAAGGTCAAGGGAGAGGTTATGCCCCGAGTGGGGGTAATTTCCATGGGGGGCAGGGAAGACCCCATCAGTTGGGATGGAGGCAGGGTCTAAGGCAGGTGCCTCCCCCGCCTCAGCACGCGATGGCAATAGAAAGAGGAAGAGGAGGAAGAGCAAGGGGTGGAGCAGGGACAGCAGCCCGAAGAAGGAATAGGGGGTGGAAGTTGAGGGGGGGAGGTCGCGTTACCTTATTGTGACTTCCATGACGAGGAAGGTCATGCGACGGCCACTTGCCTTAAGTTCTTGGAGACGAAGAGGGCCAGAGTGCCAGCGCAGCGGCAACAGCAGCAGGTGAGGATTGAGGAAGTCCTACCCCGCGAGGATGAGGAGGAAAGGTGCAAGGATAGGGTCGATTTGGGAACCCGAGGAGGGATCAGAGTGATCCACGGGGGTGTAGGGGTTGAGGCAACCCGCAAGGCGAGCCTCCATACCATCTATCGCCGGAGCGTCGCTTCTACATACACGGCCCCACCCCAAGCAGAAAAAATTACTCTCTCATTGGGACATGTCGGGTCACGAAGACCCTTTCTGCGATGCGCTAGTCATCCAAACCGCCATTGAGAACTTCACGGTGTCCCGAATTCTCGTGGACAACGGAAGCTCCGTCAACGTCATCTTCAAGAAGGCATTCGGTGAGATGAAGGTAGAGACCAGGAGGGTGTTGGCCTCGGATGGCCCGTTGTTCGGGTTCTCCGGGGAGAGGAAGGAGGTAGAAGGGGGAGTGAGGCTCCACGTGGTCCTGGGGGGCAGTCTCGGAATTGCCGCTTTGTCATAGTAAACGCCCCCAGCAGCTATAGTGCCATCTTCGGGCGGCCGCTTATCAGTGCTTTCCGCTGCGTCCCCTCCACCTTCCACCAATGTCTCAAGTTCAACTCGGGTGGAGTTCAGGTTCGGGTAAGAGAGGACCCAAAGGTAGTAAGGCAGTGCTACGTGACGGTCGTGAACACCATCTCCTGGATGGCTTAAGCAGAGGAATGGGATCGGGAGATGGGGGAGCCAGTGGGTCTCAGAGAAGAAGGAAGGAAGGAGTAGGCCGAAGCGTTCGCTAGCGGTGAGGGGAAGGAAGGCGATTGGGGAGAGCAATCTCGGTTGGAGGCCGTGGAGGAGGTCGTGGAGCTCGAGGTCACCACCCGGGCGGGGGTGGTGGAGAAGGTCCGAATCAGCGGAGAGCTCGGCCTGGAGGGGCAGAAGAAAATCCTAACCTGCGTGCAGAAGAACGTGGATGTCTTCGCTTGGAGCGCGATGGAGATGCCCAGGATTGATGCGGGCGTGGCATTCCACCGTCTCAACCTCGATCCCGACTCTCGACCCATCCGCCAAAAGAAAAGAGCCATCGCCGACAAGCTGGAAGGCCCCATCAGGGAGGAGGTGGGCAAGCTCCTCCGAGCAGGTTTTGTATCGGAGATCCAGTACCCAGGCTGGGTCTCTAACGTAGTTATGGTAAAAAAAAGGGGGAGGTAAGTGGTTCATGTGTGTTGATTTCTCACTACTTAATAAATCATGCCACAAGGATTGCTACCCCTTGCCTAGAATCGACGCGCTGGTTGATTCAGCCGTCGATTTCTCTATAATATCTTTTTTAGATGCATTTTCAGGTTATCATCAAATCCGCATGCACCCCCCCCCCCCCCCCCGACATCAAAGACGTCTCCTTCATCATGGGGGATGGGTGTTATTTTTATAAGATGATTCCCTTTGGGCTCAAGAATGCAGGGGCCACATACCAACGAATGATGGACAGGGTCTTCCGAGAGCAGAAGGGAAGAAATGTGGAGGTCTACGTCGACGATCTCATGATAAAGAGCCAAGACCTCGAGTCCCACCTCCAAGACCTCGAAGAGACCTTTGGGACCTTGCGGAAGTATAAGATGAAGCTCAACCCCCTGAAGTGTGTCTTCGGGGCTAGTCGAAGAAAGTTCATAGGTCACTTGCTCACCCCAGCAGGGGTAGAGCCTAACCCACAAAAAGTTAAAGCAATCATGGAGTTGGGGTCGCCAAGAAATTCGAAGGAGGTTCAGAGCCTCACGGGAAAATTGGTCGGGCTCAGTAGGTTCCTCTCTAAGGCGGGCGAGAAGTGTGCGCCTTTCTTCAAGGTGCTAAGGGGAAACAAAAAATTTGAATAGACCTCAGAGTGTGAGGAAGCTTTCCAAGATTTGAAAGAGCAACTCACTCAGACTCCTCTACTCCAGGGGCCAAGGCCAGGAGAGGATCTATCCCTATACTTGGGGGTTGGATCTGAGGCAGTGATTTCGGTATTGGTCCGGGAAGAAGGGAGAAGGTAGTTTCCAATCTACTACGTCAGCCGAGTGCTGAGGAAGGCGAAGCTCCGATACCCTATTTTAGAAAAGTTGGCATTCGCATTGGTGGTATCGGCCCGGAAGCTCCGACCATATTTCCAAGCGCATTCGATCAAAGTGGTGACTGACCACCCGCTTCGCAAATTCATGGAAGGGGTGGAGCATTCGGGGAGGCTGGCAAAATGGTCTGTGGAGCTGAGTGAGTTCGACATCGCGTTTGTGCCTAGGATGTCGATCAAGGCACAAGCAGTGGCAGACTTCATGGCGGACTACGCAACCGAAGTGGGGAAGCATGAATCACCTCCCCCGGTGGCATGGAAGATACTAGTGGATGGCGCATCAGGGAAACACTCCTATGGAGGAGGAATCATCCTCATAAGCCCCCAAGGGACTAAGATCGAGCAAGCCTTAAGCATCCATTTTCCAATTACCAACAACCAGGTCAAGTACGAGGCAGTGATAGCGGACCTGCGGCTGGCCCGGGAGCTGGGAATACAAGACGTGGAGGTCTCAACGGAATCCATGGTGGTAGCATTCCAAGTCAGGGGGAATTCGAGGCAAAGGAGCTGACCCTCCAGCGCTACCTGGAGAAGGTCAAGGGGGGCATCTGGCAATTTCACACTTTCTCCATCAAGCATGTGCCAAGGGAGGAGAGCACCCCGGCGGACGTCCTAGCCAAGTTTGGCCCTCGAGCTGGGAGGACAGTATCGGAACTCTTCCGACCTTCCATCGAGGAAGGGGAGCTGATGGAGGTAGATCAACGAGCATCATGGATGGATCCCTTCATCGCCTTCCTGACATCGGGGAAGTTCCTCAAAGGGGACGTGGATAAACGACGCTTCAGGTATAAGTCGGCTTATTATTCCTTGCATGCACGAGGACTATACAGGAAAACACTCTCGGGGCTCCTAGCCCATTGTGTATCAAAGGAGGAGGTCCCAAGAGTCCTAGAAGAAATCCACTCAGGGGAATGTGGCAGTCACTCCGGGAGACGAACCTTGGAAGGTAGAGTGTTGAGGCAAGGCTATTTTTTGCCTACCCTCAGCAAGGATGCAGTGGAGTTCGCGAGGAAATGTTCAAAGTGTCAGCTGTTCGCTCCTCTCCAGCTCTTGCCAGCTCAAAGACTCTGAACCATCACAGCTCCCTAGCCCTTCGCTATATGGGGTTTGGACCTGGTGGGCCCTTTCCCACAAGCTAGTGGCCAAAGGAAGTTTCAATTGGTGATGATCAATTACTTCTCCAAGTGGGTAGAAATAAAGGCGCTGGCCAAGGTAACGTCCCAAGTGGTAAGAAATTTTATGTGGGGTGAGATAATTTGCAGGCACGAGCTCCCACTGGCCATAGTGACGGACAATGGGCCACAATTTGCCAGCAAAGAATTTGTCAGTTTCTGCACCCAACTCGACATAGACCTCAGGTTCGCGTCGGTCCACCACCCGAGGAGTAATGGTCAGGTGGAGGAAACAAACAAGGTAATTGTCAACCTACTCAAGAAGAAAGTGGAGAATCTCAGGGGCAACTGGGTAGAGCATCTGCCCTCGGTCCTTTGGGCCTTAAGGACTACTCCAAATAGCGCCACCAGGGAGACTCCGTTCAAACTCTCTCACGGGTCCGAGGCCGTCCTCCCGATAGAGTTCGAGGTGAAAACCCCCAGGGTGGTCGTCGCAGCGAAGGATATGAAGAATGGCTAGTGGAAAATGACGCAAAACAAAGGCTGTCTTTGGACCTAGTAGAAGAGCTCTGAGACCTCACTATTGTTCGACAGGAGGAAGTCAAAAGGCGGATGGCCAGGTACTTTGATCAACATATCAGAATAAAATAGTTCGAAAGGGGGGACTTGGTCCTGAAGAAGGTAGATGCGGTAGGAAGAGGGGCCGCTGTAGGTAAGCTTGAGCCTAACTGGGAGGGGCCTTATATTGTAAGCGAAGTGTTCAAGTCTGAAGGGTACCACCTCCAGGATGTGGAAGGGGTACCTCACGGCCGAGCCAGGAGTGGGGATGATTTGAAAAGATTCTATCCTTAAAAATTTTTGTAACTGACTTGTTATATGTTTCATTCTCCATACATAGATTTTGATCTTTGGTGCTGGAATGCCCCAGATCGATTCCGTTGTCGGGCTCTCATAGACGGTGGGTCTGGTTGATCTCTGGAGAGGCTGTCAAGGTAACAAGTTCTTTGGTGATGGAGTGCCCCAGATCGATTCCGCTGCCGGGCTCTCATAGACGGTGGGTCAGGTTGATCTCTAGAGAGGCTGGCAAGTGCAAGTTCTTTGGTGCTGGAATGCCCCAGATCGATTCCGCTATCGGGCTCTCAGAGATAGTGGGTCAGGTTGATCTTTGGAGTGACTGGCAAGTGGCAAGTTCTTTGGTGCTGGAGTGCCCCAGATCGATTCCACTGCCGGGCTCTCATAGACGGTGGGTCAGGTAGATCTCTGGAGAGGCTAACAAGTGGCATGTTCTTTGGTGCTGGAATGCCCCAGATCGATTCCGTTGCCGGGCTCTCATAGACGGTGGGTCAGGTTGATCTCTAGAGAGGCTGGCAAGGTAACAAGTTCTTTGGTGCTGGAGTGCCCCAGATCGATTCCGCTGTCGGGCTCTCATAGACGGTGGGTCAGGTTGATCTCTGGAGAGGCTGGCAAGTGGCAAGTTCTTTAGTGCTGGAATGCCCCAGATCGATTCCGCTGCTGGGCTCTCATAGACGGTGGGTCAGGTATCTGGAGAGGCTGGCAAGTGGCAAGTTCTTTGGTGCTGGAATGCCCCAGATCGATTCCGCTGTCGGGCTCTCATAGATGGTGGGTCAGGTTGATCTCTGGAGAGGCTGGCAAGTGGCAAGTTCTTTGGCGCTGGAATGCCTCAGATCAATTCCGTTGTCGGGATCTCATAGACGGTGGGTCAGGTTGATCTCTGGAGAGGCTGGCAAGTGGAAAGTTCTTTGGCGCTGGAATGCCCCAGATCGATTCCGGTGACGGGCCCTCATCGACGTGGGTCAGGTTGATCTCTGGAGAGGCTGGCAGGGTTACCAGAAAAGGGTCGTCTCGCTCGGCGAGAAGGGATGACCTCGCACAGCAAAGGAAGAGAGAGCTCGCCTCGCGCGCTAGGGGCAGAAGGCCTCCCGTGAGATAGAGCCCTCACAATATATAGAGGGGGAAGAGCAGTGACCATCCCAGACAGGCAGGACGAAATGTAAGAGGGGTGTACACTCAAATCCCCGAAGACCGTGAGAGAGGCCATATAGGGGTCTCGCTCGCCGAAGACTAAAGGGTGAAGGCCCACTCCCCGCGAGATGGAGACTCAAAAGTTTGACCCTGGAACTTGCAATCCTAAAGTAGGCGAAAAAGGCGAGGAGGTATTTACAAAAACACGTCCTGTGCCGAAGCCGGGCGGCTACGCGATATGCGGGTGCGAGCACAGTGAATGCGATAGAAAATGTGATAAGCGCGATAAAAAACAACAAATATAGAAAGCGATAACACAATGAATAAGCAGACAAAGATTTCCATTTCATCACTAGTCAGTTATAGGTGTTGCGGCGATCTCGCCAGCCAAAAATACAATAAAAATACAAGTACTTTTTAAGATTCGCCGGCAGACCGTTAGTCCTTGCTGTCCGCTGGTGGCGGGGCTGGCGTAAACAGCTCCGGGACCACGTCCTCGATCGTCAGGTCGGCCGCCTCGGCGGACAGCAGGCAGGCTGTCTGCATGGCCGGGAAAATATAGCGTGTCACGGTGACAGAAGCTTCTCGGCATCCTTCCTCCCTGGCCCGCTGATCATCCATCAGGCGGCGAGGGGATGGGGGGACGGCGGCACGGATCAGCTCCTGGTTGTAAGTTCTCAACCCAGCGACCTCATTCTCCAGGCTGGAGATGCGAGCGCGGAGATCACGGGCGGTCTCGGTATCCTGTAAAAAGAGAGTAGGTAAGCCGAGGGATTGTTGTCAGAAGAGTATGGAAACGAGAGTTCAAAGACTTACCACTCCATCCTGATGGCCAGGAAGAAGCTCGTCAGAGGCGAGCAACTTCTCCTTTAGACTCATGATCTCGGCAGCGGAGTCTTTCTAGGCATAGGCGAGCTCCTCGTTATGGCGCTCCAGCTAAAGGCAGCGCCGACCTGTCATGTGGGCGAGCTCCAGAGAGCAGAGTTGAGCTCGCGCGCTCTCGTACGCCAGGGTCCTCGCGGTCTCGGCCTTGAATACCAAGGCATCCTCACGACCATACAGTCCGAAGGAGAGCGAAAATGCCTGCCCGTTGACCGTTGGCTGCTCCACCCAAGAGGGGAGGAGAGTGGAGATGGTGGCCTTGTTGACCTCGGGATTCCAGCAGAGCAGGAACTCGCCGGCATCGTCCTTGTGCCTTTGGCCGAGACCAAAGTTCCAGTGGTTTAGCGGCACTGGAAGTGAAGAGATCCTGGCGACCTTTTCGACCGGCTCGACGGACTCCCTTTCCTCGGGGAGGCGACTGGTAGGATCTTGCTTGGGGAAGCCTCGACATGCCCCTTTCCCTTCTCGGAATTGAGAGGGTTCTTCTTGTCCTTCTTCTTCTTTTGCGGGGGCTGCGAGGAGGGATCCTGGCGGCCCGAGGACTCAGCCCTCTTCCTGGTAGACGGGGGAGTAGGGCGGGGAGTCTCGCGGCAGGCATCCACTCCCATTTTGGCGAGAGCGAGGCCCGCAGGGGCTGGCCGTTTTCTCGCGTAAGGAGGATGGACGGGGATGTCTCGCTCACCTGCAGTGATCTCATGATTAGAAGTTTTCGGCGAAAGCCTTAAGAAAAATAAGCGAGCGAGCAAGATACATACCCTCCCCAGGGAGCACCGGCGGCAACGAGCCGAGGTTTCGGCGGAGATGGACCACCTCGAAGTTCTTCTTGTTGAAGAACTGGAACAGGGCGACATCATGGCCGCCGAGAGGCGGGGGCTATAGGTGCTCTCGCCGTGTTGGATTGGCGAGAAGGGAACGTTGCCAAAGTTTCCTTTGACGAAGAGGATTTTCAGCGCCCAGTAGTGGCTCTTGTTGATGGTCTCGACGACCTTGATCCCCGAGCCCACGAAGTAGGCGGTGTCATCCTTATAGGCCCTGAAGGAGAACAGCTTCTGAAAGACCGGTAAGCTGAACTCGATGCGTTCTTCTCGCATATAGCACGCGAATGAAACGATGACTGCCAGGGCATTGGGGGTCAGCTGGCCCAGTATCATGCCGAAGCGTTTGAGCACTGGCAAGTGAAACGACGAGATGTTAAAGGAGCGAGTGAGAGTTTAAATTATGATAAGATTTGAAAGAAAGCGAGACCAGTAAATACCTGACGAACCTCCGACCACAGAGGTAGGCGCAGGCCGACCCCAAAGTGGGCGGTAGGGATGGCGAGCTCGTCTTGCATAGGGACGTTGATCACATCGTCCTTGCTAGGGCAGCGGGCAGAGAACCCTGGCGGTACGAAATTGGCGATGGCTGCGAGGTATTCTGCCTCGGTCAGGTTGCTGTTAAAGAAGGTATAGTCGGTAAAGGCCCAGGCGCACTTCAGCCTGCCCTCCGCCTCGCTAGCGTCACCAACCATTGTTGAAATATGCGAGAAAAAGAGAAGAAGGCGCGAGAGAGAGAACGCGAGATCTCGCAGGCAAAGGAAGAAGAAGGGCTGGAGTTAAATGCGGTAGGTGGATACAGCGCCGGAACCTATTTATAGGAAATGAAAAGTGCGGGAAAGAAGTCGAAGCGACGGGAGGTGCGGTTAGGCAAAGCCCCGTGTTTGGTTGCAGGCGAGAGCATAAAGTAACCTCAAATATGTTAGTGAGCGAGACCAACTTACAGAGTTAGTATAAGCAAAATTTCCATGCGAGGGCAACAAGAAAGAATAAAAAAATAACAATAGAGCGAGCCACAATAGACAGTTGTCGCATAACCAAATAATAAGCGCGAGCCCCGACAGCGGGCGAGAAACAGTTAACAAAGTAGAAAGGAATAGCGAGATTGTTTAGCGAGACAAAGTAAAGTTCTTATGCATTGATGAGGGTTTTGCCAGCAGATGAAGAGTGTGAGTGAGGATCAGTAGTGTATCCACTTCCACCTACCACGACCTCGCACTCCTGACCGCGGCGAAATCCTAGGGTAGTGATATGCGTTGACAGCGCGCGCCTCACGTTGAATTAAGCGAGCATAATCATTCACTCGAGCGAGATGTGTCCCTGGAGAGGTGGCCGTCTCGCCAATATCCTGCGGTATCTCGGCACGGAGCCGCGCGCACTCATCCAGTAAAGAGGCATGCCACTCCTCGACAATTTCCCTGTCCCTCTTCGCTTGGAGGTGGAGATCCTGCAGCATTCATCCTTGTTTCTGAAACAATTCCGAGGTTCGCTTCTTCATGGCCTCGGGATCCCGCGGGTCGCTCAGGAAATCATCCATCTGCTCCGGCAAGGGGAGGGGCGACAACTCTTCCTCCCCAAAGTCAGAGTCGGAGGGGAGAGTCTCGGAATCACCTGCGAACAAATCTAAGCATCGTTAGCCGTTAACGAGACTTTCCCTTAATAGCATGGAGAGCGACGTCTCGACAGATGCAGCAAAATCATTACCAGCAGGAGGGCGAGAGGTAGTAGGTCGGCCCTGAAAGAGAGTAGTGAAGGGGAGCGAGACGGACTTCACATGACCACCGCATCGCGTCGTCGGCAAGGGCAGTCGGCGCCGTTCGCGAGCCACCAGAACCCTCCCCCCTCAGGAGGTTGAATCCTAGGGTGTTAAGGGTTGTGTCGGGGGGACCGACGTCTGAGGTTGCGAGCTTTGACGACCTGGAGTCGCGCGAGGGGAGGCTGTAAGAAGTAAAAATGAGAACCATCCGACAGAAAGTTAATATGGGCATGTGAGAGCGAGACACTCACCAGCAGCTTTTCCGTTAACAGGATCAGTCCTCGCCGGAGGATCGAGGCGAGGCTCGGTTAAGTCTTCGCCCGCGTCCTTATCGGTATGGAGTAGGTCCTGCAGTCAGGCGAGGTTTAGAGAAACCAAATGAATAGTTAAGCGAGAAGGATAGTCCTTTACCTTTTCAGTGGGCCTATCGTCGGGAGAGGAGTCTAGCATTACGTCCCCGTCCTCCCCTGGGGGTAGGCGGACCGGCTTCGCCTTTTCATCACGGGCGCAGGAGGAGTGGTCTGTCAAGTCATCCAGGACGTGGCGTTGGCCATGGTGGAGAGCTCGCCCGCCTTGGACGCCCTCAGGCGAGCCTGGAGTTCTGCGGAAAGAGGCATTCTCCGGCAGATACAGTAGAAGGAGGTGGAATAAGAGAGAATAATGGCGCACGTCACCCCGGCTTGGGCAGTATTTATAGCAGTGGGGTGGGACCCACAAAAAAGATTCCCGACAGATCAATAGTCGCCGACGACCATACGTGGTTGGATAATTCTTTGCGAGCTTAGAGTAATCTCGCAAAGAGCGGGGATTGTGTACAACCCCGTGTTCGCCTGAGGAGGTAAGGCCCGGAGATTAGTAATTTGGGTTGGAAGAGGTCATCTCGCCACTAAGGGGTCGCGAGACCTAGGGGTATGGGCTGAGGGGAGCTCGCAGGAGGGAATGCGAGACCTGGCCTCGGCGGATGTCGCCAGAAGGAGGGCGAGCGGGGCCTTCGCAGAGTGCTTGCCTAAGAGGGGTTTCGCGAGCCATACTCGCGAGGAGACTCGCGGGAGCTCTCGCGAGTGGTGTTCTCATAGGCCACTTGCCCATAGGCTAAGAAGGTGAAATTACCCCTCTGCCCATGGTGGTCTGCAGGTAGCCCCTCCAAACAGCGGAGTTTGGATGTTAGCAGACCAAATTGGGGTGCGCTTAGTAAAACCAAAAGGAGGAACTCCGCTATTAACAGACCACGAACAAAAAACTATAAATAGACCTTGAAGGGCACCTTGGGAGAGGATTCCAATCTCAGACTCTGAGCTTCTGCCTCCCTAGGTTACTTTGGTTTAGCTCTCTGATGGCGCAAATCTCACACACCGCCATAGGCGGTAGCTCGACTGCGACACGAAACGGCAGTGTACCGATCGTTCAAGTAATATAAAACGAGGAGTAATCCCCGAGTATCGAATCTCAAAGGAACACAGTAAGGTGGAGTTTATTATCGAGGAAGGACTTGAGATTGAAGTCCTTTCGAGCGGATGGATGCGGAAATGGGGGATTTGGTTTGCGAATAATAAAATAAAATATTACAACTACTCCTATGCAATGCCGCTATGCAATGCTTCGCTTGGCGGAATGGAGACTAGGCAGGCCTTGAACGCGCTGCGTCGCAAGGGCGGATGGGCGAGTAGGCTAACGGATCGAACTATGCAGGCCTTGAGCGCGCTGCTTCGTTAGGCGGGATGGAATACACGGGCCGCTATGCCACGTTTCGGTAGGCGGATGGGCGAGTAGGCAAACGGAGTGAGGGTCGTAAGCACCTCTTCGACAAGCACGCCACTAGCAATTGCTAGTGCGGCGACGAACGTGACGGTGGGATGAAGGATGGAATGGGGCGCACCTCAAGCAACTCAAACAACAAACATTTCACATAGACATGAAATATATAGAAATACAAACTAGTTTAAGTGCAACTTCATCATAATAATGAGATCTAAAACATATACACATCAATAAGAGAAGAACAAGGCAAGAAATCGACCGAATCCGAAGGCTCGTTGTAGATTCACGGTTGGAATCGCCGGGTTGTCAATCCGCGTCCAAGCTCGGTCCGCAACTACGTCCGGGGTAGAGAGAGCTGTCACTACTCTCCAATGAGCCCGTCTTCTTCGTGCCACGATCCGGTAGAGGTTGCAAACTTCCCCTTGCTTGATGGTAATGGCGGCTAGGCCTTCCTTTGGAGCGCTAGGATGAAGGAGGAGGCCGGGAGGAAGCTCCGGCTCAAGATTGGCGTGAAGAACAAGCCCGGAGCACCTCCCGATGGTGGGCGGCGATGGAGGGGCGAAATCGGGCGGAACGGCGGAGCAGGGCGAGAAAAACGGTGAGGATCCGACCTAAAATCGCGAGCAGTGCAATTTATAGGCGCTGGACTGAACAGCGCACACGGTCGTTGGCGCACGACCAGTGGTCGTGCGCACTAGCATCCTGTGATCGTGCGCCTGACTGGACGGAGCCTGAAAGGGGAGAAAATTATAAAATACAATGTTCGCACGACCAGTGGCGCACGACCAGTGTCGTGCGCGCTATCGTAAGTGGTCGTGCGATAAGGAAGACAGAACTCAGAATTCAGGGGGTAAGTTCACACGATCAGTGGCGCGCGACCAGTGGTCGTGCGCAATAAAACCAGTGATCGTGCGCAGTGTTCCTGTACAGATTTGTACCGGGAACACCTGCACGACTCCTGCTCCAGCATACAACACTAATCAAACCACTGAAAGTGACACTTAACCATGCATGAAAACTAATAATGAAGATAAACAGGAAATAACACCAAAACGGGCCTAGAAGTGCACATAGCATGTAATAACAAATATGACCGAAAACATGCCTAAAGTGTAGTGCATAGACTAGAAAATCGGCCCAGATGAGTCCATATATGTGTATATAATTGGGACTCATCACACGCCCAGACTTACCTGTTTGCGCGTCCCGAGCAAACAAATTCTACGCGAATGAGGAAAGAAAAGTAGATGGCTTAAAATTACAATACAGAGTACAATGCGAAGTCGCATGCTCACGTGCATAAGAAAAATAGTAGAGAAGGTTTCTGATTATATAAACAGTTTATATATTTCTAAAAGAGTAAAAGCATATTACAACCACTCAAAATGGTGAACAACGGTGAATCATTCGGTCATGCATATGGAGAAAGTAAACCAAGCGCTGAGACGAGCATTGCTCAAGATCGGGATGCGGGACAAACTCCACTGAAATCTATCAGTGTCGGTGACCATAAGCTCGCCCGGTCACATTCTCTCCACGACACTAGATTGGTTCATAGCGTGAGTCGGTAGCACTTTAGGTTAGAGATGGGGCTTGGGTTACGGTGAGGTAAACAAAGATAAATATGGAGGCTAAGCACACCTAACCCAACATGAGCATAAGATAGAGCTACCCGCACGACGATAATAAACAAATGCACCACACCCCCAGACTTGGACTTTTGCAACATAGGTGTGTGCACCGCCCACTCCCAATACCAAAATTTCGAAATTTTCAATTCAACTTTTTTTCATAACAATCCCCTTTTTTTTTTCTTTTCTTTTTCTACTTCATTCTTCTTTTTCTTTCTTTTCTTTTTTCAGCAAAAATATCAATTAATACACCCACAATTTCCACTATAAAAATTACCACATCAACACCCCCCAAAATGTAAACATAACTATAATTTAAAGCTCAGATTTGGGTATGCGACTAGTTAGGCTTTTAAGCTTTTGGTGCGATAAAAGTGGGGCTGAATCAAGAGGAAGGGGTAGGCACAAAGGGGTTAGCAAGGGTAGATGATAGGCATGAAATAAAAATCTCAACCGCCAAAATAATGTCCTACGTCATTCTCACGCACTAGAACTATCCTATGCCAATGCTTCAAGAATCGCTTGGGGCAAGTTCTAGCCACCGAGAAAGATTCTCCTTTCTCCCGACTCAAGCAATACGAGTCTAGCGATCGTTTACACACATCCCTATGCTACCGTTTGATTCCACCGGATTCACCATTTGAGTAGAGTAAACAACATTTACACTAATAGAAAAAATATAAAACCATAAGTATAAAGAGAAATCTAATCTACACAAATTTCTATGCAACCGAGCACTCGACTAGGAGCACTACTGGAGTCAACATTTTACTCTGCTACATAGTCCTAAGCCATCACCTAGACTTTCCCAAATAAGCAGGAGAATTAAATTCACAACAGAGCAGGCAAACATATGAGTACGCGCTCAAGTGGGTGCTGTGGTGTGCAATGAAACTAAACAAACATTTTAAAAGAAATCTTCTAGTATGCAGTGCGATAGTGCACGTGAGCGGGTAAATAAAACTACTCTCCCCCAGACTTAAACTGAACAATCAACAAAATATATGACATGAAAATCAGAAAAGGCTAGGGAAAGAGAGTACCCAGTGCTCAGAAATGAGCACACCAGAAGATTGGTGTTTAACTCTAGACCAAGCTACAACACCCAACCAGAAGAATACCTGCAGGGGTCAGCTCCGCAAAAACAAGGGAAAATAGAAACGCTGAAATAACATAAACTAACTACGCAGGATTAGATAAATTAAAAATGCAGAAAAGAAAGATAACTACTGGGGTTATTGTCCTCCCAGCACGACTTATTTAGGTTTTGCACAGTTCTAGCTTATAGGCCTATGAAAAGAAAAGTGCACAGGTAACTGTTCCAATATGCGCATCGGTAGCGGGTACCGATACGGAGACAGAGCAGTCACCCCTCTACCTAAATATAGATACCTGCTCCTCACAGGTAGAGGGTAGAGAATGTAAGTGGAGGAGGAAATATCCTCACTCAACTCACCAAAAACATCCTTGCCCAGCAAGGTATCGTCCACAGCAGGTCCGCAGGAGGAGAAGGCAACGAATGAGGCTTCCTTAATGGAGGAGGAATCAACCTCCTCGCATAAAAGGACACACTCATCATTGACTTGAGCACAAAGCTCCAAGTCCTCCTGAAGTACCTGTGAAGATTCAACCTGCACAGGCTCGGGTGAAGAAGGGGGGTCAAGAAATAAAAGAGAAGAAGGACAAAAATAATCAGAAATCGGGGGAGTGATCCCGGTCTCACTCCCATCAGGTTGGGGAAGTAAAATAATGTTGGCATTGTCATCAATGCCGCAAGGTTCAGCGAGATCGACAGTGGCCATGCCCAAGATTTGGACTTCCTCCACCGGTGTTGAGGAAAGCTCATCTTCACCTAGAAGGTTGTCCTCCTTCATAGGAATAGGAACAACACTCAGATCACCAGCCTCATCCTGCGACACATCCTCAACAATGTCGTCGGAGACGAGTATAGTATGCACAACAGGGGGAGGAGTAGTGCTCGGATAAAAGTCGAGCACCGATTCCTCACAAAGAATCGAATCCACTAGGGGTGGTGGATGCACTGGGAGAATAGGCTCAACAATGTTGGTGCATAGATCAGCCGCACATCCGGTGACCGTATCCATGCCATTCCCTTCAAGATGTGAAGGTGACAAAGATACATAACCAGATGTTGAAGGTGTGCCGCCAGAGTTAGGAGTTGGGACGATCCGGATATCCGGCTCGTCATCCTCATCCAATTGGCGAAGATACTCGGCACAGTCCTTCAAGACATGATCAGTGCTCCGACAAAACCGGCACTGCCTAGCGGGCTTCTTTGGCACAGCGGTCAGCGGGTGCTGAAGCCGAAAAGAAGTAAGACGGTAAAGGCTCAGCAGAGTAGCCATAAGACTTACGCGCACCATATGGAGTATCAGACGAAGTCGGTGCTCCATATGCTGGGCTATAAGAATTATGCCTACTATTCTCCGTAAGGCATTCATCACTAGAGTGGGAGGTAGCTCCACACCAACGACAATGGAAATTAAGATGTGCCCACATAGTGCGAAGATAAAACGATTCAAAAATAAAAATGTTATTGTGCAAAATACTACACCTAACAAAAATTACTAAAGCAACCTAATTAAAGCAGGAAAATGGAATAAAAAGAAATAAAACAAAGAAATGCAATTTACAAATGGAAGGGCTTCTCTCTCAGGTTCTCCCTCTCCAGAAAACTCACACGACTGTGTTCCCCGGCAACGGCGCCAAAAACTTGATGGCGCAAATCTCACACACCGCCATAGGCGGTAGCTCGAATGCGACACGAAACGGCAGTGTACCGATCGTTCAAGTAATATTACAACTACTCCTATGCAATGCTGCTATGCAATGCTTCGCTTGGCGGAATGGAGACTAGGCAGGCCTTGAACGCGCTGCGTCGCAAGGGCGGATGGGCGAGTAGGCTAACGGATCGAACTATGCAGGCCTTGAGCGCGCTGCTTCGTTAGGCGGGATGGAATACACGGGCCGCTATGCCACGTTTTGGTAGGCGGATGGGCGAGTAGGCAAACGGAGTGAGGGTCGTAAGCACCTCTTCGACAAGCACGCCACTAGGAATTGCTAGTGCGGCGACGAACGTGACGGTGGGATGAAGGATGGAATGGGGCGCACCTCAAGCAACTCAAACAACAAACATTTCACATAGACATGAAATATATAGAAATACAAACTAGTTTAAGTGCAACTTCATCATAATAATGAGATCTAAAACATATACACATCAATAAGAGAAGAACAAGGCAAGAAATCGACCGAATCCGAAGGCTCGTTGTAGATTCACGGTTGGAATCGCCGGGTTGTCAATCCGCGTCCAAGCTCGGTCCGCAACTACGTCCGGGGTAGAGAGAGCTGTCACTACTCTCCAATGAGCCCGTCTTCTTCGTGTCACGATCCGGTAGAGGTTGTAAACTTCCCCTTGCTTGATGGTAATGGCGGCTAGGTCTTCCTTTGGAGCGCTAGGATGAAGGAGGAGGCCGGGAGGAAGCTCCGGCTCAAGATTGGCGTGAAGAACAAGCCCGGAGCACCTCCCGATGGTGGGCGGCGATGGAGGGGCGAAATCGGGCGGAACGGCGGAGCAGGGCGAGAAAAACGGCGAGGATCCGACCTAAAATTGCGAGCAGGGCAATTTATAGGCGCTGGACTGAACAGCGCGCACGGTCGTTGGCGCACGACCAGTGGTCGTGCACACTAGCATCCTGTGATCGTGCGCCTGACTGGACGGAGCCTGAAAGGGGAGAAAATTATAAAATACAATGTTCGCACGACTAGTGGCGCACGACGAGTGGTCGTGCGCGCTATCGTAAGTGGTCGTGCGATAAGGAAGACAGAACTCAGAATTCAGGGGGTAAGTGCACACGATCAGTGGCGCATGACCAATGGTCGTGCGCAATAAAACCAGTGATCGTGCGCAGTGTTCCTGTACAGATTTGTACCGGGAACACCTGCACGACTCCTGCTCCAGCATACAACACTAATCAAACCACTGAAAGTGACACTTAACCATGCATGAAAACTAATAATGAAGATAAACAGGAAATAACACCAAAACGGGCCTAGAAGTGCACATAGCATGTAATAACAAATATGAGCGAAAACATGCCTAAAGTGTAGTGCATAGACTAGAAAATCGGCCCAGATGAGTCCATATATGTGTATATAATTGGGACTCATCACTCTCTAGCTCTCCAAGGTGCCCAGTATCAGCTTTGGCTTGGGAGGGGAAGCGCTCAATGATCTTCAGGGTTTGTGGTGGGACCTCCTCGCTGTGACTAAGGTCTAGGTCTAGTTCCTAATCTCCAGTCTGCTCTTTTCGAGGGATCAGTAAGGGCTAGCCGCCCCTTAACTTGTTGAGGGCCCGAGCTTCACAAGAGACCAAGAAATTGGTTTCAACAAAATGGTTGATATAATTGAACAATATTCAAATATATTACTCACTAGTTTTACTAGTAAAATGGAGACACAATTTAAGAAGAAAAAATGAAATTAGTTTTGGTGTGCATTCAAAACATTTCAGTATTATGTGTTAATAACTAGGCGTGTAAATAAAATTTTTGGGGATGTTAATAAAATTTGGCTGTCAATAGCTAAAATATGTGTTCTTTTAACATTGCCCATAAATTATTTATTTGGGTTTGTTGCGGGTCGCTCGATGCTCCCTTAGACCGATCGAAACAGACCGTCTTTGTACAACTCTGTATTCGCCGGGTAGGTCCCCGAAACCCGACGTGTGATTAGGCCCAATATTTTTTAGGAAGCACTCCCCCAGGCAAGAGGGGCGGGAGAGCTTTTGGGTGGGCTGAAGTCCGAGCAACAGCGCGGGCCATGCTTTCTAGAAGGGGCGGGTGGGGAGGCGGCATGCCCCCACTCGCCCGGCTCCAAGGGGGCGAGTGGGGAGGCGGCATGCCCCCACTCGCCCGGCTCCAAGGACGGCGAGTGGAGAGGCGGCCTGCCCCCACTCGCTCGGCTCCAGGGGGCGAGTGGGGAGGCGGCCTGCCCCCACTCGCCCGGCTCCACGGGAGCGAGTGGGGAGGCGGCCTGCCCCCACTCGCCCGGCTCCAGGGGGCGAGTGGGGAGGCGGCCTGCCCCCACTCGCCTGGCTCCAGGGGGCGAGTGGGGAGGCGTCCTGCCCCCACTCGCCCTGCTCCAAGGGAGGGGAGTGGGGAGGCGGCCTGCCCCCACTCGCCCGGCTCCAAGTGGGGAGTGGGGAGGCGGCCTGCCCCCACTAGCCCGGCTCCAAGGGGGGAGTGGGGAGGCAGCCTGCCCCCACTCGCCCGACTCCAAGGGGGCTAGTGGGGAGGCGGCCTGCCCCCACTCGCCCGACTCTAAGGGGGCGAGTGGGGAGGCGGCCTGCCCCCACTCACCCAGCCCCAAAGGGGGGGGGCGTGGGCTACATGGGCAAATTTACCATAATGCCCTGATGGTCTACGTATAACATCTCAGAACAACGGGATTTGGCTGTTAGCAGGCCAAACCTGGGGGTATTTTTGTAATCTCTTAGGCCAGAATCTGGTTATTAGCATACCAAGCTCAGAAATCTATAAATAGGACCGAGGGGGTACCTTGGAGGGGACTTCACTTTTCGGTCACTCTCTCCATAGGTCTCTTTGGTTGGGGAAGAGTGCCTCCAAAGGTGCCCAAGCTCGACATTGGCTTGGGAGGGGAAGCGCTCTAAGATCTTCCGACTGTGGGGGGGGGGGGGGGGGGGGGGGACCTCCTCGCTGAGCCCTCGGTCATGTTCCTAGTTCCCTAAGCTTTCAGTCTAGTGCTCTCCCTTGTGAGAAGTAAGTGTGAGGTCACCCCTTTTTTGGGACCCCGAACTCCACAAGAGACCAAGTATTTGTTTCAACAGTCTTAGCTTGAGAAAGGGTCGGGCGCGCAAATAGTCAAAGTAGAGACTAACAACTGGCAATGAGACTTTTTTACGTTGAAATCCCGGAACGGGTAAAAAAATCATGGGGTCGGATCGGTGCCGACCAAATTTCATTATATCTTTGGGTGTTACAAGTAGTAGAATGAGCGAGGGTGACATGCCACCGCCCATCGTAGTGAGTCTCCAAACGGGAAGGAGATCTTCAAAGGCCAATGGGAGATCTCCAAGTCGCCTTCGAAGGAGATCTTCAACGGGGAAGGAGATCTTCGAAGACCGAAGAAGATTTTCGAAGGATTCTTCGAACGCCGAAAGAGAACTCTGAATGATCTTCGAAGGAGCTCTCTCAGGCGCTGAAGGCAATATCGTCTCATATGAGGGCTCTGAGATCTTTTTATTGTTTTCAATAAGGGCGGTTCGATAATTGCGTTGTTGTAACTGTTGGAGCCAACGGTCCGCATCTCTTGGTTTGAGAATAACAAATACCGTGTTGTATTTGATCTAGTATTTTGTTTTTGTATAGTATGCAGGTTGTACAGGAACTATAGCTACACATCCCTATGAATAGTATACTGAATGGAGATGACTCTCTGGAAAGAGATCTAACGCCCCGCGTTAGTTGTTAACGCCCCACATTAACTTCCGTTGAGAAGCAAAACCGTTGAGAAGGAACCTGCGTTCGACGAAATCTGAACTGAACTGCGCTCGACGAATTGGAGCATTCGACGAACTCTGAAGGTGCTTGACGAAAGCTGAAGGAACCTGCGTTCGACGAAATCAAAACTGAACTGCCCTCGACGAATTGGAGCGTTCGACGAACTTGGAGTTCCGTTTGACGAAATTGCCTGCGTTCGACGAAATTGCGCTCGACAAGCTGCGTTCGACGAGCTTGGAGTTCCGTTCGACGAACTTGGTTTCTGCCACAATCCCGGCGGTTTGCACGATCCTGACGGTTGCGGTTTTCCGTTCGACGAAGGTGCGTTCGACGAAGGCGTGTTTGACGAAATTGGTTTCGTTCGACGAAATTTGGTTCAGCCACGCTCCCGACGCTATACACGATCTCAGCAACTGCCGTACACATTCTCTAACGCTGGCGTTAACCCTTAACGCCACGCGTTAGCTCCAGTGGCTATTTAAAAGTACATCCCTCTCATTACATGGGTGACGATTCCAGAATTCTGATACTTTGGAGAGAGGTTCGTGTACATCAATTAAGAGATCTCCCTTGGGCTAACATGAAGATCTAAAGAAGGATTTTGAAGGAGAAGGTCTACAACGCATATCTCATACGAAGGACGATCATTTTCAAGAACGTCAACATCTGCATCGACTTCGTCTTCACCTTCAGAATTTTTTGGTGAGTTTCTCTTTACTTATCTTGTAATCTATTATTTTATTCTCTTTGAAATTTGTGTGGAGAAATCGTTCGAGGAGAACGTCGGATTTCGGGAAGGATTCCGTGGGTAAATTCGCCTTGTGTTGGCGACTAGGTCTGGGGAGGACTTAGGGAGGAATTCGCCTTGTGTTGGCGATTAGTTCTAGGTGATTAGATCTTGGGGGTGCTCGAGGCCATATCCGGGGAAGGATTGGCTAGAGCAGCTTGATGCCATATCCGGGGAAGGATAGGCTAAAGCCAACCGGTTTGTGGGGATACAAGTCGGTATAGAAAAGGAAAATATGCTTTACTTTGTACGCCTCCGATTTCTAGCGTTATAGAAATTAAACATTTGTGTATTCAAATTTATTATGAAATAAAATCATGTCCTTTAATGTTCTATTCAATTGATTTTATTTCCTCTTCAAGAATGTTTTAATTTCTATTCCATTAAAGTATCAAAATTAACTTTTGTTTAATTATCTTTGAAATAAAATAATCATTTTTAATTATCTCTGATTTTCTGGAATTGTATTTCATTAATGTTTTCATTAGTAAAATCTCATTGACATAAATTATGAGCAGATTAATTTTCTGAAGAGCTAACGCCCAGCGTTAACACCTAACGTCAGGCGTTAGCAACAGTAAGGAAAAAGTTCTGTTTCCCTTATATGAGATATTAAAATATATTTTTCTATAAAATATTATGAAACTTCAGTCACAATCTCTAATAAATTTAATTAAGATCTAAATTCCATAAAACCCTTATTCACCCCCCCCCCCTTTAAGGGCGCCGTAAGATCCAACACGTGGTATCAGAGCGCAGATTATTCCAATACGGCTTCACAACCGGGAATAATGGCGCTTCATGATCTCGCATCTTCTAGAGGGGATAATTTTTATGATAATGAAAAATCATTATGTCCACCATTATTTATGGGTGAAAATTATATTGGGTGGAAAACACTTACGGAAAATTTTCTTAAAACTTTGGATATTGAAGTTTGGAATATTACAATTAAAATGTCCCCAAGTATTTTAAATAAAAATGAAATGTTTTTAAATGCCAAATCTATGAATAGTCTATATTGTGCTCTAGATCAAAATATTTTCAAACTTATTTATACGCTCCCTACTGCTTTTGAAGTTTGGAAATTTCTTGAGAATACTTATAGTCTTCCTTCCACAGATGATGAACAAGAGGAATTCCTTATGGATCCAAGAGAAGAAATCGACGAGGACTCATTCTTGGAGGAAGATCAATCAAAGAGAGAAACAATATTGAACTCAATTGATGGCAAAACATCAAGCAAAAGAGAAGACAGAAACTATAGTAAGGTAAGAAAATCTAAATCTTCTCTTTTAGTAACTAATTCTATTTCTACATTTCGTGTGCTTAAATTTGCTAAACGTAAAATTTCAAAGTTGAAACATGCCAATTCCAAATTACGTTTAGAAAATAAAACTTTAAAGGCAAACGTTAAAGTAGAATCTTATATTGATGTTTCAAATTCACTTTCATGCTCTTTAGTTAAAATTCCTACTCCTTGTTTAGATTGCAATCTATTAAAAGAAAAATTCAAGGATATTGAAAAAGGGCTCTTAGTTTCTAAAGAACGTAATGAAAATTTGATAATTGAAAATGATGTTTTAACTTGTAAGTTAAGACAATTAAAATCTTTTGTTGAAAAAGTTCTAATTTCTAGTAATGTCATTCATCAAAAGATTTTGAATAACAAAGATAAATTAGCTTACAAAATAATTTCTAAAAAGGACAATTTTCATACATCAAATCAAAAGGAATTTTGTTTCAAAATGAATTATGACCCTCACAAAATTCTTAAGAGTCACTATTACAAGTCTCAATATATTTTCAATCATGACTCAAATTTAAAAACTCATAATCATGAAAACCAAACTATAAAATATTATCCTTCATATTATAAGAGTATGTCTCTAAGAAAGAGTGGAAATGAAAATCATCAAAATAAGAATCAATCTCTTAAAACATATTGTAACCCACTCTTTCAACAATCACTTCTAAAGAAAGACAATCACTCTTATAAACTTTCAAAGAATCAATATAATAAAATTCATTATGATTATCAACATCAAGCTATTTTGAAAAATAATTTGAATAAACATAAACTCACAATGAATTATTTTTCAAACAACTATCATCATATAAAGATGTCACATAATCATTTTATGGATTTAAGTGATAAATAACCAAAGTATGAATGGAGACCCAAAATTAAAAATGAAACACAAGCTCCACTTGTAAGGGCCCATTCATTACTATCTCTCTAAAAGCCAACATGATGTATTTGGGTACCCAAAGGAACCATCTCACTTGGTCCCCTTTGGATACCTAAATCTCTCATTCACTAGGAATCATTGTATTGCATGAAATAGAAATAAATTAAAAATAAAATATCATTACTCTACTTCATGATATGCTTAATTGCTTTTTCTTTTGTTTATTTTTTATTTTTGAGCCAACTTGTTTATGATCACTTTATGTATCATGAGATATGACTTTCATTTTAAGCCTAATGTTTAACAAATCAAATTGAATTAAATTGAACATAAAGTCATATTCTTTTTAAGTGATCTATCTTTTTTTATGTTTTATCCTTTTTAAATCCATTGCCTATAAATGTCTTATATTATCATTTTAAATTGAATGCTAAATTTGCTAAATGATATTATCAAGACTAATGAAATTACTTTCAAAATTGGATTTTTAGGGGTCTTAGGCTAAAATATTAAATGCACAACTTATTGCATATTTGTCTATTTTTCGTTGCTGCATATAATAGCCCCTATATTGAAAGTCATAATCGAGAAAAATCAGAATCAAATAATTTCAAAAACAATGTGTGTTAAAATCAAATATTATAACTCTGTTGCTAACGCCAGGCGTTATCACTAACGCTGGCGGTAGTATATTTTCCTAAAAATTATGATTTTTCTGAAAAATTATGTTACTATCATTATTGTCAAATACCTTGTATTTGTTTTTGTCTAATTTCTAAAAATTAAAATCAAAAAGAAAATTTACAAAAATGATGAATATGATTTCACAATCACCACCATGATCTATTAATATCCTATGCTAAAATTCATTATAATCATATATCATAATTCATGATCTATCAAGAACTATCTTAAATCAATTGTTTCTATCAACCTTAAGAATTATGAAATATATGATTGCTTTTGATATTATAGTTTCATATCTTGTTTTGTGTGTGTGAAATACATCTTTATTATTTGCATGAATCTCATTATCTTTAGACATAAGAATTAACTTGATATAAACAAGATGAAATCAAATAGAATTGTCACTTCATTCTAGGTCTATAAATTTTCAAAACTCTAAAACTGATTACATGCAAACCAATTATATATATTTAGCATATTTTGCATAACATCCAAATTCATTATCCTAGTCGTACCTCTTGGTATATGCTCAATTTAGTGTTTATGCTAGGATTATCAATATAGTGACATGCTAAAGGTAGAGAAATTTGAACTTTAAAATTCATGAGTACATTATGGTTTCAAAATCTACTATATGTTCTAAAACTAAAACAAACTCATGTTTTATGAATCAATCATTAGACTAAAACGCTTAGTACATCCATAATCATTAACCTATGACATGTGTCTCATAATAGCGAGGGCGTAGGATTGTGTGCATTAGAGACCTAACCTCTAAGTCATGTCCTGTCCTTAACCGGGGAAAGTTCCAGTAGGGCCTTGCGAGGCACTGAGGGGAAAGAGTGCTAGGTTGAGCGTCGTCTTTTGTATGCATATGGGATTAACACCTCAACCTACGGCATGTGTGCAGCTCCTCATGCTCATCCGTCACTTAGTACGGGGCTAGAGTGTAGTCATGTAGTTAAGGTATCTTGATCTTAGATATACTTATATTATATTCATTGAATGAACATTATCTCACTCTTTATACATAAATCATGCATATTTATTTTTGTTCTAACATTGCATCTTGTGTTTGTATATTTTATTATTTTGAGCTTTAATGATTTTACAAAACACAAATATTTGAAAAATCACCAAAAATATGCTAAAGGAGCCTTCAAATCTAATTAATATACTCTGAAATTTCAACTAAAGGAAGACCTCTTTATAATACAAATGAATTTTAAAAAATATTTTTCAAAATATCAAGAAATGCAGTTCTGTTTTGGCGTTAAGAAGTTAACGCCTGACGTTAGCTCCTTTGCTCCAAAATATTTTTTTTTGTTTCGAATAATTTCTGGTATTATTTTAATATTTTGTGTGTGTTTTATTTCTCTGTTTGTAAAAAGTTTTCTATCTTTTTATTTCCTTTAAAACTAAATTTTATTTCTTTTCAAAAAAAATGTATTTTCTCATGCATTATTTTGGGTTTATTTCTCTGGCATGGAATATCATTTACTGAAAGGGATATTAAAGACTTCTATGTTTCTAGAGAATATATAAAAAAATCAAATACAAATTTACAAAACAATTTCAAAGTACAAAAATATTTTTTTCTTTATGTGTGTTTATTGTTTTGTGCTTTTATAAAAAAATATTAAAATTAAAAAAAAAACTGATTGTTATTCATTGTTATTGTCAAGGATGATTAATTATATCAAGTAAAGATTAAATGCAATGCGTAATTTAATTTTTAAGTTTCTTAAAAACATTGTTTTGTATTTGTCATGCCTTGAAAATTATCTTTTAATGTGCAATGAAATTGATTGTAGATATACATGTGTAGAAATGCTTAGCATGCCTCTAAGTATGAGTAATGTATTATGTTTGATAATGATTTATTCACTCACTTATTTTGATAATCTACATATGTTTACAATCTTATACTTGCATGATTGTGTAGTGTAATAGCATAAATAATTAAAATGCATAAATAGATTACCTACACAACATTGAATTGGTTATTACAATTCTTTGTCTTTCATGCACTTATTCTTTAGAGAAATGTGGTTTAAAAAAATGCTATGTTTGCAAAACACGTGAATTCGGAGTCCTTAGTCACTAAACTAAAAAGCAAATAATCAATGACAAGGAAAACTCCACAAAGCACTACTCACCCTCCTGATAAGTCTTAATGAGCATTGTGAGGTTGAGCACCTTGGCTAAAAAATTGTAAAGTGTCTTGTAGCAAATAATTTATACATCACTTCTCTTAGTACACCGGATCATAAAAAATTGAAAATAAAAAGTATAAAAGTGATCCCCCGAGCACTACTTTGCACCCTGATAAGTCTTAATAAGCATTGTGTGTGCAGAGCACCTTGGTAGTACTCTTTATTCATGTGCATTGAAATATTATGGAAGTAATATTATTTGTGTATTTTAATGTTGTGTTCTTTCATTATATATGTCATGTGTTTTTGATTGATTCATATGTATGCTTTATCAAAACACTATTTTGTACACATCATTATCTTTCATAAAACTTCTACTCATGAGACTTGGATCCTAATGCTCATCTATACTATTCTCTACAAACTTAAGTAAATGCATTAGATAGCAAAGCATGATCGCTACAATGTTTATGTTTACTTGAAATGCAAATTTTATTACATTGTAGTTTTTGTATCATTTCATGATATTATGAAATCATGCTTACTATTTTATATTAATGGAATAGCATCTCTTGAATCTATAACTCAAACATCAACTTTTCAAATTTAAAACTCATTATCCTTTATATGATTTTATCTTCTAAAATGATGTTTATGTTTAAGAGTGCTTATTATATTCTTCTGCTAAGTTTACCACTTATGCTCATTCATGTCTATTATTTTTAACACCGTGGTTTTCTTTTCAACAAGTGGTATCTTAAAATAGAATGCTTACTTTATCATGTTAGCTATGTTGCTTACTACTATATGTTACATCATGCTTATATTTTTCTCAACAAGTAGTATTTAACAAGTTTTTGATTACATCCTATTTTTCTTCTCGACATAAAATATACTACTCCTTATTATACATACTCACTCCTAAACCCTCTTTTGATTCTACCAAAAGGGGAGATTAAATTGCATAAATCTAATATTTAGGGGGAGTGCATTATAATAATATTAAACTCAAAAAATGGGTATATTTGTAGGGGGAGTAATCATATAGGAGGTGCATACACTATGCTCGATCATGACAATCCTTCAATAGGTGGTTCCTTATCTATCTTAGAAGATATACACTCATCCCTACCCACTTTTGCTAATAACAAAATGGGGAGAAGAAATTGAGAAATCTAGTCAAATAGATATTTAGGGGGAGTAAATTATAAGAGAACACTTATGTAGGGGGAGGACTTCATAAAGAAAGAGTATGCATTATCGATATCAAATCTATCTTGCTTTTAACTTATTATTCATGCATATCTTATCACCACACTTATCTATAAACACAAATGGTCTTAATCTCACTAATTTCTCATACATGTATTTGTTACTATCAAAAGGGGGAGATTGTTAGAGCCTATGTTCCGCATCTCTTGGTTTAAGAATAACAAATACCGTGTTGTATTTGATCTAGTATTTTGTGTGTTTATAGTATGCAGGTTGTACATGAACTATAGCTACACATCCCTATGAATAGTATACTGAATGGAGATGACTCTCTGGAAAGAGATCTAACGCCCTGCGTTAACTTCCGTTGAGAAGCAAAACCGCTGAGAAGGAACCTGCGTTCGACGAAATCTGAACTGAACTGCGCTCGACGAATTGGAGCGTTCGACGAACTCTGAAGGCGCTCGACGAAACCTGAAGGAACCTGCGTTCGACGAAATCAAAACTGAACTACGCTCGACGAATTGGAGCGTTCGACGAACTTGGAGTTCCATTCGACGAAATTGCCTGCGTTCGACGAAATTGCGCTCGACAAGCTGCGTTCGACGAACTTGGAGTTCCGTTCGACGAACTTGGTTTCTGCCACGATCCCGGCGGTTTGCACGATCCTGATAGTTGCGGTTTTCCGTTCGACGAAGGTGCGTTCGACGAAGGCGTGTTCGACGAAATTGGTTTCGTTTGACGAAATTTGGTTCAACCACGCTCCCGACGCTATACACGATCTCAGCAACTGCCGTACACGTTCTCTAACGATGGCGTTAACCCTTAACGCCACACGTTAGCTCCAGTGGCTATTTAAAAGTACAGCCCTCTCATTCTACAGGTGACGATTCCAGAATTCTGATACTTTGGAGAGACGTTCGTGTACAGCAATTAAGAGATCTCCCTTGGGCTAACATGAAGATCTAAAGAAGGATTTTGAAGGAGAAGGTCTACAACGCATATCTCATACGAAGGACGATCGTTTCAAGAACGCCAGCATCTACATCGACTTCGTCTTCACCTTCAGAATTTCTTGGGGAGTTTCTCTTTACTTATCTTGTAATCTTTTATTTTATTCTCTTTGTAATTTGTGTGGAGAAATCGTTCGAGGAGAACGTCGGATTCCAGGAAGGATTCCGTGGGTAAATTCGCCTTGTGTTGGCAACTAGGTCTGGGTAGGACTTAGGGAGGAATTCGCCTGGTGCTGGCGACTAGTTCTAGGTGATTAGATCTAGGGGGTGCTCGAGGCCATATCCGGGGAAGGATTGGCTAGAGCGACTTGAGGCCATATCCGGGGAAGGATAGACTAAAGCCAACCGGTTTGTGGGGATACAAGTCGGTATAGAAAAGGAAAAATTGTTTTACTTTGTACGCCTCCGATTTCTAGCGTTATAGAAATTAAACATTTATGTATTCAATTTATTATGAAATAAAATCATGTCATTTAATGTTCTATTCAATTGATTTTATTTCCTCTTCAAGAATGTTTTAATTTTTATTCCATTAAAGTATCAAAATTAACTTTTGTTTAATTATCTTTGAAATACAATAATCATTTTTAATTATCTCTGATTTTCTGGAATTGTATTTCATTAATGTTTTCATTAGTAAAATCTCATTGACATAAATTCTGAGCAGATTAATTTTCTGAAGAGCTACCGCCCAGCGTTAACACCTAACGCCAGGCGTTAGCAACAGTAAGGAAAAAGTTCTGTTTCCCTTATATGAGATATTAAATTATTATTTTCTATAAAATATTCTGAAACTTCAGTCACAATCTCTGATAAATTTAATTAAGATCTAAATTCCATAAAACCCTTATTCACCCCCCCCCACCTAAGGGCGCCGTAAGATCCAACAGTAACCACCAAAAATACCAGGCAGATGAATCAAATTGCAAGATCTATAAAACACGGATCACCATTCTTATCGATATGATGACTTTGTCCCGGGGCAATTTGGGCAGGATTGTTGGCGGCGAAGATGGTAACGAACAAGCCCTACAATCTACAAGGAGCAAAGATGGTTATCTGCCGCGTATGTTGCGAATGCGGAAGAGTTTTACGTGCGTCGTTAATGCGGTGTTGTTTTGGGCATTGCGTGAACGTCGAGGCATTTTGCGTGCTCCGTGAATAACAAGACGTTCTGAGAGCGCCGCAAATGCGGCGACGTTCAGAGCGCCCCTCAAATGCGGAGGCGTTCCGAGCGCACCGAGAACGCGGAGGCCTTCTGAGCACGCTGTGAACGTAGATGCGTTCAGAGAAAGGCCCATATTCAGTCGTTTGGGGGCGGATGCGTCGACCAATGAGGCTTGGTAGGGGGTGTGCACGAGGTGGTGCAGCATGAACCGTGACCGAGGCCGTGCAGTGGTCGCATGTTAAGTGTCGCGCGGCTGCACCGCACCAAGAATGCGTGAACTACGGTGCGCCACGTCGGAGCAAACTGCGGCGCCCCACGACAAGGCAAACTGCGCCGTGCCCGGGCACGGCGGTGCGGCCCGGGCGCGGTGCCCCGTGTAGCGGTTTCACCGCGGCGGTTGTTCGGTGGTGGAGGTGGTGGTTTATGCGGTCCAAGTGGGTGGTTTTGGGAGGTCCCCATTATGAGCACTAAGTTAGCAGGGAGGGGTTTGCTATTCATAGCCCTATTTTAGTGGGTGATACGCTATTCGTTGTACTAAGAACCCATTTTAGTGGGCTCGGCGACCCGCGACGCGGTTTCTCCGCGGTGGCCCGCGCAGCGCTTTCTCCGCGGCGGTTGTCCCGTGGTGGTGGTTATACAGACCAAGTGTGCGGTTTTGGGAGTTCCCCATTATGAGCACTCAGTTGTGGGGGGGGGGGGTTATTATTCGTAGCCCTATTTTAGTGGGTGATACACTATCCGCAGCCATCAGGGCGAGTTAATTAATCTTGTGTTAATAGGAAGGATGATGTTGCCATCACAGCGAGTTGCAATGTTATCCTTTTGTTTTCTAAATGTAGTTATTATTAGAATATTTAGTTATTATGTTCGCACTTATCATGACCGACTCGGAATGGCTCAATGAGTTTCGTGTCACTAGGGTTAGGGGCTCTACGCTAGAGATACTATATAAGGACATTCCACACTTGATGAGTTTTAGTAGAATATCTTGAGCGACCTCTAACCCTAACATTCTCAAGATAATTTTTTGTCTAGGGTTCCTCTCAAGTTACTGTGCACGTCGTCGCCGCTCCCGATTTCGCTCACATCGGCGCTCATGCTCGTGTTTCCACCGCTTCCTCCATCTCGCGATTCTTTACTCCTGGTTCTTTCACGCCGAACTGTGCAGATCTTGGTGTCACCGCTGATCGAGAACTGTTTGCGTGGAGAAAGCTGCAGCCGCTCAGGAACGAGGTGTTATCGTCGATCTTTGCGATCGTTCCTCTCACCGACGCTCGATCAAAAGGAGGAAATCTGAAATATCATGTTCGTTCACGTCGCCGATCAGGACGTGGAAGAGGTGCTCCTTTAGCTGCAAGTTTCTGTGTTGTGGTCGAAGAAGTTTTAGATCTGGCCGCTCGGATCTCGTCGTCGTCTTCTGCAAACACCCAGAAATTTTTCGATTCATTAGCTGGGATCTCGTCGACGAACTCTGCAGCCATCCTCACTGTTTTGCGTCGCCTCTGGACGCTAATCCAATCTGGAAGTTGTAGTAGCCTAAGATTTTTCTGGCTGGGTAGCAGGAGAACCAGATCCAATTTTCGTTCTTTGGCATCTCGCCGATCCTAGAGGAATAAAGCAGATTTGCCCGCTGTTTTGTTTGGCAAAATTTTTTTTGATTGCCAAGATCCAGTCAAATCAGTTGCTAAGGAAATTCCATCTGCAAGGCCAAATCAAATCTTCCAGTCAAATCAATTTCAGTGGAGCTGTAAAGCTCTACGTTGAATTTCTTGCTTGCACAGAGTTTTTCTGTGATTGCTGGATTGGATCTGAAGTCTTTGGACTTGTCTCTGCACGGTTCAGGTGACCTCGTTCTAGAATTGTTTTATTTCTGTATTGAATCTAGTGCGATGTCGAAGAAGAGTACGCTCGACGCTGTCAAGTTGTAGTTGTTCGATTCTCTGACTTCCTCAGTTGGAAAATTCAAGTCCAATTAGGAATGAAGGAACGCGATATTTTCTATACGGTTCAGAATGATTGGAACGCGATATTTTCTATACGGTTCAGAGAGATTTCGCCTCTACCGGCGAGGGCGTGGACGAATACTAGTGAAATAAGGATGAGGATTTCTGCAGGGATTACCTGCTAAACTCCCCTAATCTCCGTCTCGCATTGACCTACCATGCCTACAAGACTGCAAAGGGGATTTGGGATCGTCTCAACGCACATTTTCAGAAGGAAGAGGTATTGTCAAAGTCGCTCATTGGGGAGAAGTTTTTCAACTTCAAACTCAAATCAAATTTGCTAATTATTTCTCAAATCATAGAGCTAGAGAACTTGCGTAACAAGCTGGAGGACGATCAGTCCAAGATGGACGACAATCTCTTTGTGTATCTGATTCTGAGCAAGCTGCCTTCTAAGTGGCTCATCTTTAAGATTGAAATGCACAGACGGAAGGAGAAGATCACTCTGGATGAACTCAAAAGGTTCATCCACATTGAGGACCAAAACATTGCTGGGAAAAGTGCGGAGCAAGTTGCTCAGCACTCACAGGCTGTCCACTTCGTTTCTCGGTCTAGCAAGCCTTCTCGGAAGCCCCCGACACCTAAGGGTGATACTCCTGCATAGTTGGCGGTCAAAAAGCCTTCTCTCAAAAGGAAGAAGGGCAAATGCCACAACTGCGGCAAGTGGGTCACTGGGCCGCTGAATGCAAGGGTCCGAAGAAACAAAAGGAGGAAGCCCCGCAAAATGTTGCGAACATGGTGGTCGACAACTCTGATCCAAAGTCCTTCGTGGCTATGATTGAGAGTAGTCATCGCGGTGTGTCTTCTGAGTGGTGGCTGGACAGCGGTGCTACATGTCATGTTATAAATGACAGAGGTCTTCTCTCAGAGGTCAGAGCAGTTCGAGACAGGGTTGAAAACTGCAATGGAGGAGAGACAAATGTTACTCATGCTGAGACAACAGAGCTAGTCTCTCTTCAGGTAAAACTTTAATTTTGAAACATGTTAAGTAGTTCATAATTTAACAAAAAATTTAATTTCTATGAGTTTGCTTGATAAGGCTGAGATGTCCTTCACAACCATAAACGGTAAAAAATAACGTTAATTGTTAATTCTCACTACTTTAGTTGCGCTTACTTGATCAAGAGAATGTATAGACTTAGCCTAGACAATGAATACATAAATCAAGTGAGTTCATCACTGATAGATCCAAAGCTATTACATAATAGACTTGACACGTTCACTATAAGAAAATGCGAGATCTAATAAAGAGTCACAACATCCCATTAGATCTTTCTATTCGTTTTGATAGGTGCGAGATTTTTGCCCAGACTAAAATCACTAGAACCCTTATAAAATAGTTTCTAGAAACACAGAACTTCTGGAGCTGATTCATTCCGATCTCTGTGACTTTCGTAGTCATGCCACTAGAGGGGGAAGGAAGTATCTAATTACCTCCATCGACGATTTTTCCAGATATTGTCATGTTTACCTATTGAAATCGAAAGATGAGACATTCGAGACCTTTAAGATCTTCAAATCTTGGGTAGAAAATCAGTTAAATCTAAAGATTAAGAGACTTAGAAGTGATCGAGGAGGGGAATACACTGCAATTGGGTTTAGGGAGCTTTGTGCCTCTGAGGGCATAATCCTTAAAACTACACCTCCTTACTCACCTCAATCAAATGATGTATCTGAGCGTAAGAATATAACTTTGACAGAGATGTTAAATTTTATGCTCCTAACAGCTGGCATGCCTAATACTTTTTAGGGGGAAGCAGTCCTAACAACGAATCACATTCTGAATAGAGTGTCTCACTCAAAGCTCAGTTCTACTCTGTATGAGTTGTGACACGACCATCCTTATAGATATGACTCTCAAGACTTGAAGCTGTATTGCTTATGTGCGGATACAAGACCTTAAGAGACCTAAGGTGTGACCTCGAATGATAACTTGTGTCTATCTAGGAAGTGCAGAAGACAGTGCAGCTGACCGGTTTCTGAATATATCCACTAATTCAGTGATAGAGTCTAGAGATGATATTTTCTTTGAACATAAATTTATCAAAAATCATGGCTTAACCGTCTCCGGGTCTACTGACATGATTTCAGAATCTTCTGTAGAACCTGAAGCTGGTCCCTCTGGCACTGATCCCCAACCTCTAGATGTGGAACCAGTTCCTCTTATAGTATCTACAAGAGATAGAATCCCTAAGGATTTTGGTGAGATTTTCGTCAACTACCACTTAGAGGACGATCCATTCTCCTATCATGAAATAATGAGGTCTAGAGATGCGTTAATGTGGGCAGAAACCATCGATGATGAGATGAACTCGCTGCTACAAGACAACATTTGACATCTAGTGGACCTACTGAAAAGAGCTAAAGTCCTGGGATGCAAGTGTGTATTAAAGAAGAAACTGCACAGTGATGGTCTATAGCCAGATACAAAACACGTCTAGTAGCTAAGGGTTATAAACAACATGGGGAATTGACTATTTTGACGTATATTCACATGTATGTCACATATCCACAATTAGGATTCTTCTAGCCTCAACCTTTATCGAGAACTTTATAGTTCATCAGATGGATGTAAAGACAGCCTTCCTAAATGGAGAGCTTGATGAATAGATCTACATGGCACAACCTGAAGGTTATGTATATAGAGATCTAAAGGATAAAGTGTGCAAGCTAGACAAATTCATCCATGAGCTTAAACAAGCGCCTAAGATGTGTCACATGAAGTTTGATCAAGTGGTGAAGAACGTTGGATTTCAGTTCAGTCTCTCAGACAAGTGTCTCTATTATCGCTCGATGTCAAACCAAACAGTCATCATATGCCTATATGTGGATGACATATTAATTTTGAGGTCAGATCTTGCTGCCGTAAGGGATATTAAATCCGCTCTCGCAAAAGCGTTTGACATGAAGGACCTTGGTCCTGTGGATACCCTACTAGGTACAAAAGTTAGAGTAGACAAGAGACGTGTCACTCTAAGTCAAGCTCATTATGTAGAGCAGATTCTCTCTACCTAGGGTTATAGAGACTGTAGGCTTGTTAAAACACTAATTGATCCGAATGTCAAGCTGAGTCCGAATAAAGGGGCAAACATTGGTTAAGTAAAGTACTCGAAGATCATTAGAAGTCTCACGTACACCACAAGTCGCACTAGACCAGACATTGCCTTCTCCGTAGGCATGCTGAGTCGTTTTACCAGTAGTCCAGGCAAAGAGCAATGAGATGCCTTAGATCGGCTGATGAGGCACCTCAAAGGTGCTAAAGATCACGCTCTGTGCTACGCTGGTTACCCTCCTACTTTGGAAGGACACTCTGATGCCTCCTGGTGTTCAGAAGCTGAAAACAGCAAGTCCACCAGTGGATTTATATTCACATTGGGTGGAGTTGCCGTTAATTGGAAATCCAAAAGACAGACTTGTATAGCTCCGTCGTCTATGGAAGATGAGTTGTTTGCCTTGGCTTCAGCTGGTGAAGAGGCAGACTGGATCAGAAATTTGATTCTAGACATTCCCTTGTTTAGACTTCAAGTCAATTCCTTAAGCCTGTTCTGTGATAATCAGACAGCATTCCAAGTTATTAAGAATGTCCTTTTTAACACTAAGAGACGACATGTACGACTGAGACACACTCTTTTGAATTATTTGAAAGAACATGACATTATCACTTTGATCGATGTACGATCGAAGGATAATCTAGCTGATCCATTGACGAAAGGAATGCCCAAAGACCGATCAATCAAAACAGTGTGGGAAATGAGACTCAAGGCGATTTCAGATCTGCCTTAGTTCAAGGTTAGGCGATTCAGTTCCGTTTTAGTCCAAATGTTTTGATCTCTTCACTTTCCTTTGTCAAAACATGCATGTTGTGCTCCGCTGATGTTCTTGTTGCTGTGGACGAATCTAATGAGTTGTTTCATTCCACATTTGATGTTAACAACTTCATCGAGATTTGTCTTCCTTAACTTTGATGAGAGTGTTATTCCACATTTGATAACACAATCTGACTTGTTTTTAGATTTTCTTCTGTTGATTGGTTCCAATTAACTTTAGAAGAACAGTAACCATTGAATCAAATTGCAAGATCTAGAACACACGGATCACCATTCTTGTCGATTTGACGGCTTTGCTCCTGGGTAGGATTGTTTGCGGCGAAGATGGCAACAAACGAGCCCTGCAATCTACAATGAGCAAAGATGGTTAGTGGGGAGGGGTTTGCTATTCATAGCCCTATTTTAGTGGGTGATACACTATTCGTTGTACTAAGAACCCATTTTAATTGGTGTAACAACCCGGCCCAACCACCACACCAGAGGCCTGCTCCAACTCAGTGGCCAAGGCGCACTCTGATGGGCTGGCTACCGCGGTTGGACAAGGGCTGCAGCCCGGTGCCACCCTTGATAAGCCACCCTTGATAAGGCACCATCAGCAGTCCTCATCACCAACTGAGCCAGCTCTTGTCCAACCGTGGTAGCCAGCCCATCATAGTGCGCCTTGGCCACTGAGTTGGAGCGGGCCTCTGGTGTGGTGGTTGGGCCGGGTTGTTACAGTGGGCGCGACGACCCGCGCAGCGGTTTCACCGCGACGGTTGTTCTGCGGCGGTGGTTATGTTGTCCAAGTGGGCGGTTTTGGGAGTTCCCCATTATGAGCACTTAGTTGGGCGGGGGGAGGGGGTGTTGCTATTCATAGCCCTATTTTCGTGGGTGATACACTATCCACAGCCATCGAGGCGAGTTAATTAATTAGGTGTTAATAGGAAGGATGATGTTGCCTTCACGGAGAGCTGCAATGTTATCCTTTTGTTTTCTAAATGTAGTTATATTTGCTACAAGCTAACTCTTATTGCAATTGCCAATTTTATGCTTCCTTCTACTATTTTCACTCCTTTATACATAGCCTGTTCTCCGAATATGAGAAATTTTTGGGGATTCTTATTATAGCCCGCCGAATGTTGACGCCCGCCGAATATTTCGCCCTCTGAATGTTTCGCCCGACCAAATGCCGCCGGCCCGCCGAATGCCGCCGCCCCGCCGAATGCCGCCGCCCCGCCGAATGCCGCCGCACCGCTGAATGTGCACGCGGGCGCAACCCGCTAGAAAGCTGGCAGGGGAGCATCGAGCACGGCTACACACGTGCGAAGATGCTAATATTCAAATAAATTAGCACTGCAGCCGCTCCAAAAAGCCAGAATTAGGTAAACACGAAGGCTGTCCAACCCAAATGGATTATTAAGCGATCGTTACTTGGTTCTCCATCTTTCCTGCGTCCGGCGCGGTGTTCTCCGACTTGGGCGAAGGGCTGTGTCGAGATCTCCGACCTCCATTTTCCCTTCGCCGAGTTATCTGGAGCTCATATTTCCCCTCGCCGAGTTATCTGGAACTCAGGACTGGTGGATTGTTTAGCAAGCATAATCTTTGTTAGGGTTGGGGCTCAGTGATTTTCGGATTTGTCCTGCCCTTGAACACCTGTTTCTCTGGTCAGAGTTTGGCACGGGACGAGTTTCCCTCGGGTTACTGTTACAGGAGGTGCCGTCATCTCACGATCCAGGTAGTCCAGCAAGTGGACTTGCTCTCCTCCCGATTTGGCGAGCTTTCCTGTATCTTACGAATCTATATCTGTGGTTTTGAACTAAGTTTTCCAAGTGGACTTGCAGATGCGATGGAGAAGCCTGGTGGAGAGCCTGGATGGGTTGTTGGGGACAGTATCTCGCGCTCCAAGTCATTGTTCGAGACGGTGAACGGCTCACATCAGTATACGATCAAGGGTTACTCTCTGGCAAAAGGAATGGGGCCGGGGAAGTACATGACGAGCGACATGTTCACCGTGGGGGGATATCAGTGGGCGGTCTACTTCTATCCGGACGGGAAGAATCCTGAGGACAACTCACTATATGTTTCGGTTTTCATTGCACTGGCTAGTGAAGGAACGGATGTGAGGGCACTGTTTGAGCTCACTCTACTTGATCAGGGAGAAAAGAGGAAGCACAAAGTACATAGTCACTTTGATCGGGCACTGGAAAGCGGTCCTTACACTCTAAAGTATCGTGGGAGCATGTGGTAAGGTTTTTTTTGCTTAGATTTCTTTGGGTTTTTAGCTTGAGAAATTTTTCTTGATTCAGTCAATTGTTGTGTCCTTGAGTGATTTATTTACTTAATCATTGACAAATCATTGACATTGCATAATTGGTTCACACTTTTCTCTCTGACAATATGTAACGGGCTTCCACGGTTGGAGAGACCGCCGGAGAGATACAAAACTACATTCACAGGCTATAATAACTATTCTACAAAGAACTAATAAGCAGGATGACAAAAGACGAAAACTATTATTCATTGCCTTAAACTGATACATTCGTGCCCTTATATAGAGCCATTCTACAACTAGCTGTTAAAGGCTGCCACGTGTACATTAACATAGTCCTTTTACATTCCTGCCCTGCTCACAAAACGACGACCTCGTCGTTTACTTCCACCATGATCAAAGATAAAAATTGGTGTCGAAAGGGGTTTTTCATTAGTGGAAAATGAAGATTCAAGAAATTGTTGTTGAGAGCCAACATCAAATGAAAACTTTGTATTTATTGAATCTGCCAGTAAGTTCTTCGTGAATTGATAAGGCGAACGTTGGTGGGGCCTTTGCCAACATTGAATCCAAATCTAGGTTCGCAAAACTGATTTTGTCACAATTAACATTGTAGTCAATTTTAACCCCAACAATGCCCAACAAAAATGCGGACGAGGTTAGTGCGACGAACTCGTCTGATAAACAAAACTTCTCAAAGCTTGTGTTCTCGCGGCTATCTGAAAGATCAAACAAATTGACAGAGTTTTCAGGAACAATGAATTTACTGGAGCCAGCAAGAATGGTGTTGGAGATGTTCTTGATCTCCTCGAGAAGCGGAAAGGGCTCCAAATGAGTATGTTCAAGCTGGGTTTGTGGCGACGTAATAAACTCATGGTGTGTTTTTCGGCGATCATCTTCCAAACGTTGAACAGTTGCCAATCGTTCATTCTCTAATCCTTGAAATAATGTCGTAATGGTGTCCATCGCCACGTTGGTCGGACAAGCGAAAAATGGGGAATGAATGCAGGCGCGAAGCCTTGAGAATGTTCTTGGGATAGAGGAGGCGATGGTCCCGTGGGAGGGACAAGATGTACTAAGGCTGAAGTCCCGACTTCAGCTGGATGCGCCCAGGATAAAACAGGATGTCCATCTTGCTGGGACGCATGACTGAAGGAGTTGTCCTGCATCAATGCCAAAGCCGAAAGTGTCGGTTTTGGAGAGAAAGGCGATGCCGGTCGCGGCATGGTGTTGATGAAGACGGTAACCAGATCACGGAATTCGCGGAATTCTTTGTAGAATTCTTTGTTCGACTTATACAGACGCTGTTCATTGGCCACCATCCGATTGAGTTGTTGACGTATGCAAGAGGCGTGTGAGAGGAAGAAGTATTGACATTGCTCTGTTCGTGTTTGAGATTGTATACGCGGAGCTTCATCTCCTTCAGGATTAAGGAAGCCTCAATGTCAAGATTGCACCATCGTTCTTGAAGATGTCCAGCTAGGTTGCCAGAGGAGCGACATGTGTTCGGCCGCTGACTAAATTGCAGTTAGTTTAATTTTTTGTTGATATATAAATATTTTTTTGACTTTATTCGGTTTCAGAACTGGGGTTGACGAGATTAGTTTCTTGAACAAATCTAGAGCATAACCGGAGGCGGAGGAGCTGCCCCTGTAGGTTGGGTTCTTGATAAAGTTAGCCTGGTTGTTCCATGTGCGGTTCGACGAATGGAGGTTGAGGTGCCCGAGGCAGCAATTGGACTGCTGGTTGTTGGAGGGGAAGTATCGCCGGTGAACTGGGGTGCTTGAAAGATGAGGGGATGCAGGAGTTTGCTATGAATGTGCCGAGGATTTTATTGACGAGTTGCAGTCGCTTGCGGGTCCAGAAAGCAAGTGAATACCACGTGACTCTTGCGGCTGCTCCGTCGTTCTTGAAGATGTTAGGCGAATTGATGGCCGACTAATTCGCCCAAGTGGCGGAAGATCAAAGATGCAGTTTCTGTTGTAGGTTCTTTAAGAACGCTAATGAAGGAAAGGGTCCTCTCGATGGCTGAAACCCTCAAAGGAAGTGCCGAGCAGCGGTTGATGGAGGGCACCAGTGTAACAATGATTCTCCAACAGTAGAGCGGTGGAGAATCAATGTAACGGGGATTCACTATTGAAGATGTCCCCGCTAGATGGCTGGCGTGTAAGAAAGGTCTAGGTAATCGCCTTGGAGAGGTTGGCAGAGATCTGGGTTGTTGACTAATTTCCGGCGTGCGAGTCGCCGACGGAAGTTTTGTCGTATTCTGGAGAGTGGAAGGACGTGACTGGAAGGATCTCTTCAACTTTGTTTCAGAAGCTCCCCTGTTCCGTGGAGCTTATCCCTCTGATCAGAGAAATATTTTGGCAAGAAGGTGCGCAAGAGAGGGATGACGAAAGTGCAGATTGTAAGTTTAGGGTCGTCTAATCACCTAGAGGGGGGGGGGTGAATACGTGTTTAAATCTTTTTCGGCACTACAAATGTTCAAGCAAATCACCACAGAAAAAGTAAGCACATCACAGAGTACACAGAGATTTATAGTGGTTCCCTGAGTTGGGTACGTCCACATTCCCCCTCCACCTATCTAGGAGCGTAGTAGATTCGGCCAACTCCTCCAAATACTCAGATCTAATAGATCTTACACCTCAGAGTCCAAGACTCATACATCTCAGGAATAACTGCTGATTCCCTACCTCAGATCCAGTCACAAGATCCTACAACTCAGAGTGTTCCACTCATACAACTCAGATTCAAACTTGAATCCTACCTCAAGAACTGTACAAAGCTCCCTACCTCAGATCCTCAACAAAGGATCCCACACTCAAGTCTCAAATACCCTACACTCAGATTTCCTCAGAAATCCTACAGAAGAATGTATAAAAATGTTTCACAAAGATATTCTAGACTCAGAGAAATTAACTTGTATTGCGTGAGGCTTCTTGAAGCCTGTTGCGGAAATGACTTCAAAAATTTTCTTGCAAAGAGATGTTTGATCTTTTAATCCGCAAGATGACTGTACTTTTCTTCAGAAGAATAGATTGATTTGCTTCAAAGAATATCTTCTCTATACTTGAGCTCTTGAGAGAAATAACACGTTGACAGCGGCGAGCTCTTTCTTCAGAATGATTGAGAATATGATTGCGAATCTATCATTAGAGTTTGCTGATTTCCGTCTCATCCCTTTTATAGGGATATTCACTAACAGTCGAATCCTCGGACATCCTTTATGTTAGAAATCATCTTTCCATAAAGCACAACTCTGATTGGTCCAATCTGCGACAACAATAATTGATATAACGCCAAAATCACGCCTTAATTTGAAATTAGGCCTTTCCGCAATTCGACTAGATGTTTGGTCGAATCTTCTTTATGTTTAGTCGAATGCAGATCTTCTGGTCGAATTTGACTTCTGCTTAAATTTAGTTAAAACCTTTTGCACGAATCATCTTGATGACTCTTGTAGTCTACAAGACGATATTTGACTACTTCTGTTTTCTAGTCGAATCTTCTGCACGAATCGTCTTTGATGACTCTTGTAACCTACAAGACGATATTTAACTACTTCTGTCTTCTAGTCGAATCTTATGCACGAATCGTCTTTGATGACTCTTGTAGTTTACAAGACGATATTTGACTATTAGTCGAGTGATAAACCTATCAGGTTGAATTCTGTATTCAACACGATATCTGTCTTTTATACTTCTGAAATGTTGTGTTAGTTCCTCGCGACATTTCACTTGACCTCAACGACAATTGAGATCACCTCGACGATAAATAACTTACCTAAACTCCTCCTTCAATAAAGTGCTTCCAAACATCTGTTGAACACCTCCAAGATGATATGAGTATAGTTGAGCCTTGTCAAGACGATATCGTCTTGGATAGTATATTACCAAGACGATATTTGGAGATTGACCTTCTTCTAAACAAGACGATATGAGAATATTTAAACCTTGTCAAGACGATATCATCTTGGATAGTATATTACCAAGACGATATTTTGAGATTGACCTTCTTCTTCTAAACAAGTCGATATGAGAATAGTTTAGAGTTTACAAGACGATATCGTCTTGAAACTTAAGTTCTTCAAGCTGATATCGAAACTTTTACTCGACGATATTTAGACTCTCCAAGACAATATTTTACTTAGGCCTTGTTTGGTTGAGCGTTTTCGGGGTGGCGTTTTGATTAAACGAAACGCAGGGCGCGATTTTCGTTTGTTTATCCGCCTAATATTCCAACCGCGCGACGTTTATCGCGGCTGAAAAATCATGCGGGCCGAAACCTCCCTACCGAGCTCCGTTTACCACGTTTGGAGGAGGAAAGAGGCGCTGCGCTAGGGCATCACTGGTATTGACCACCGCCGTCTCTCCCGTCGCCGCAAGTTCTTCTTTGTTGTTGTTCACCGTGAGTTCTTCCTCCCGCCGCTGGATTTCTCTCATCTCCCTAGTCGGACCTGAGCAGAGGACCGAGCTTCGTTTACCGCATTTGGAGGAGGAAGGAGGCGCTGCGCTAGGGCATCACTGGTTTCGACCACCGCCGTCTCTCCCGTCGCCGCAAGTTCTTCTTTCTTGTTGTTCACCGTGAGTTCTTCCTCCCGCCGCTGGATTTCTCTCATTTCCTTAGTCGGACCCGAGCAGAGGAGGTAAGGATCGCTTATATTTTTTTGATTTTTTCATGTGTATCTCCTCCCTCATCTCCCTAGCTGATAAAAGGCCGCCCATTCTTGTCAATAGCAGGTGAACACAAAGTTCTTCTGGGAGGAGACAAATCCTCAGTTGATCCCTGAAATCGCCGGGGAGGAGATAAATCATCTGCTTGATCCCTGATCTGCAGCAGCAGCAGGTATATCTTCTTCCCTTTTCAAAGCTATGATGAGTATGTGTTGATTATTGTGTATGTGCTTGTGTGTGTGTATGTGATTGTGTATGTCAATGTGTGTGTATGTGAATGTGTATGAGTGTGTATGTGTGTGTGTGTTAAGTGTTTTGTGTGTGTTAAGTTTGTGTGTGTTTGTGTTAAGTTTGTGTGTGTGTGATTGTGTATGTCAATGTGTGTGTATGTCAATGCGTGTGTATGTGATTATTTTTGTGTATGTGTAGTTGTGTGTGTGTGTATGTGATTGTGTATGTGATTATTTTTGTGTATGTGTAGTTGTGTGTGTGTGTATGTGATTGTATGTATTTGTGTGTGTATGTTTGATTGTGTATGTATTTGTGTGTGTAGTTGAGTGGTGTGTGTGTATGTGAGTATTTATGTGTATGTGATTATTTATGTGTATGAGTGTGTGTGTGTTTAGGGTATGTGTGTGTGTGTATGTGTGTGTGTGTGTGTTTGTGTGATTGTATTTATTTGTGAGTGTATGCGTGATTGATTGTATTTGTGTGCGTAGTTGAGTGGTATGTGTGTATGTGAGTATTTATGTGTATGTGATTATTTATGTGTATGTGATTATTTATGTGTATGAGTGTGTGTGTGTTTGTGTGTGTTTGTGTGTGTGTGTGTGTGTATGTGTATGTGTGTATGTGTATGTGTGTATGTGTGATTGTATGTATTTGTGAGTGTGTGTGATTGTATGTATTTGTGTGTGTATGTTTGATTGTGTATGTATTTGTGTGTGTAGTTGAGTGGTGTGTGTGTGTGTGAGTATTTATGTGTGTGATTATTTTTGTGTATGAGTGTGTGTGTGTTTGTGTGTGTATATGTGTGATTGTATGTATTTGTGAGTGTATGTGTGATTGTATGTAGTTGTGTGTGTATGTTTGATTGTGTATGTATTTGTGTGTGTAGTTGAGTGGTGTGTGTGTATGTGAGTATTTATGTGTATGTGATTATTTATGTGTATGAGTGTGTGTGTGTTTAGGGTATGTGTTTGTGTGTGTGTATGTGTGTGTGTATGTGTGATTGTATTTATTTGTGAGTGTATGTGTGATTGCATGTATTTGTGTGTGTAGTTGAGTGGTATGTGTGTATGTGAGTATTTATTTGTGTGTGTATGTGTGATTGTATGTATTTGTGAGTGTATGTGTGATTGTATATATTTGTATGTGTAGTTGAGTGTGTATGTGTGTGTGTGTGTGTGTGTATGTGATTATATGTTTGTGTAGTTGGGTGTGTGCGTGTTGATGTGTATATGTTTTTGTATGTGTGAGTGAGTGTGTGTGTGTGTTGATGTTGATGTGGAGCTGCCTGTGTGTGTGTGGAGCGGCCTGTGCCTGTGTGTGGAGCTTACTGTGACTGTGTGTATGCAGAGCTGCCTGTGCCTGTGTGTGTGGAGCTTACTGTGACTGTGTGTATGCAGAGCTGCCTGTGCCTGTGTGTGTGGAGCTTACTGTGACTGTGTGTATGCAGAGCTGCCTGTGCGTGTGCGTGTGCGTGTGGAGCTGCCTGTGTGTGTGTGTGGAGCTGCATGTGTGTGTGTGTGGAGCTGCATGTGCATGTGTGTGGAGCTGCATGTGTGCCTATGTGGAGTTGGCTGTGTGTGTGTGAAGCTTCCTATGTGTGTGTGGAGCTGCTTGTGTGTGTGTGGAGCTGTCGGTTTTTGTGTGTGTGGAGATGTCTGTGCATGTGTGGAGATGTCTGTGCTTGTGTAGGTTTGTGCGGGCTTATGTGTACATGAGTGTGTGGTGTGTGTGTAGGTTTATTTGTATGTGTAGTTTTGTGAGTGAGTGTATGTGTATGTGATGATTTATATTTGGTTTTATGTTTCTTTACATGCAGTTTAAATATTATGGGTAAACATAAAGAAGGTGGTGTTTAGCGCAAATTGGGAGGCAAACGATGTTTTGATATTTTGTGACTTGTGCTTGAAAGAAATAGAGTTGGGTAATCGCCCAACCACACACTTTAGTAGGGATGGGTGAGTCAACCTAACAACAAATTTCTTTGCACGCACGGGGAAGATGTATGATCGAATCAAATGAAGAACAAGTGGGATCAACTTAAGAAAGATTGGAAGTTATGGCGAGAGCTTAAGGGCCGTGAAACGGGTTTGGGCTGAGATCCAATTCGCAAAACAATTGCTGCCTCAGAAGATTGGTGGAAAGAACGCCTAAATGTATGTATTTTTTCTAAAGAGTGGTCTTTTTACTTTACTATACTATTGTGCTAATACATTTTCATTTCAATGTCAGGTTCATCCGAGTGCAAAAAAGTTTCAGTTTTCTGGTATATCACCTGAGTTAGAAGAGAAGCTGGATATGATGTTTAGCCAGGCTGTAGCTACTGGAAATCTTGCATGGACTCCAAATTCTAGAAATTTTGAGCATGAATCTATTGACAAACATGACTTGTCTGCTGGAGAAGAGACGCAGAACATGAACGAGTTACCAAATTCTGCTGAGGCAAAGAGAAAACCGATGAGAAAAGGTAAGATGGCAAACAAGAGGGCCCGGAGTTCGACGATGGATGAGATAGCGGAGACATCGCACATTATTGGGCGTTGCATGACAGAGCCGCCTCGTATTCAGATTTCTTCTTCCTTGTACAGTATTCCTGATGCAATTGCAGAACTCGAATCAATGACAGAGGTTGTGTCTGATTCGAACTATGACTTATATGACTACTGCACCATGTTTCTGAGAAAGAAACATAATCGAGAAACCTTTATGAGCATTCAAAAGGATCGGCGACTCAGATGACTGCAAGCTCGTTATGAAAAACGATCGGAGTAGTTGTTATGTGATTGAGTTTGTGTTTTATTCTCGGATGGACTTTATATGTTATGTGATCGCACTTTATGGTTTACGTGGTTGTTATGCTGTGAACGTGAAACTTCATTTTTTATTATATGTTATGTGATTGAGGTTGTGTTTTATTAATTGTTAATCTATAGTTAATATATTGTTTAAATTTAAAATGGCCGCAGATTTACAATGTCTATCTCGGATGGAACTGACAGTTCTAATGAGGAGACTCAGGAACAAGTAGCTGGCTGGTTTTACTGTAATAAAGCACTCATGGGGCAACAATTTCTAGCATCAGTGGATTTTCAGTTATCCGGTGCCAGTGGATCTACAAATATACCTTGCATGACATCAAGTCAAACATGGTCTAGATGGGTGGGTGAACTTCTCGACGGACACCCTCATAGATTTTTCAGTTCTTTTAGAATGTCAAAGCTTATATTTATAGATTTGTTAACACTCCTCACACAACAGTATGGATTGCAAGGAACCAGGAGAACTCTACCATGAGAAGTACTTGCAGTTACATTGCATATTTTAGGTCATAATATACCAATGCAAATTGCAGGCGAACGATTCCAACACTCCACATAAACTATAAGTAGATTTTTTGCAAAGGGTATCACTGCTATTAAGAGGTTATCTGCTGATGTCATCACCCCTGTAGATCACCTTTTCAATGATATTCCCCCCAAATACTCAATGATACTCGATACATGCCGTTCTTTAAGGACTGTATTGGAGCTATTGATGGAACACATGTGGATGCTCGAGTTCCTGCTGATCAACAGGCTTCCTACATTGGTCGGCATGACACAACAACACAGAATGTTATGGCAGTTTGTGATTTCAACATGTGTTTCACTTTCGCATTAGCAGGTTGGGAGGGTTTTACTCATGATAGCCGTATATTTCAGCGTGCTCTTATGAACCCCAGTTACAATTTCCCGTATCCGCCACCAGGTGAGCCTTTTTACCTCTTGAGACCCCTTTTATAAAGAAATTTGTAAGATTATTAGTTATGATCGCTATTACTCACACGTAGATTGCAATGTATAATTTTGCAGGCAAATATTACGTAGTAGATGCCGGATATCCACTACAACGTGGTTTTCTAAAACCGTATTCAGGTACACGGTATCATTTACCAGATTTTAGAAGGGGCAATAGACCTATACAAGGGCACCTGGAAATATTCAACCAGGCTCACTCGTCCTTGCGCAGCGTCATAGAATGTTCATTCGGAGTATGGAAGAAGAAGTGGAAAATACTCAGAGATATGCCGCCATACAGTTTGACAAAGCAACGAGACATTGTGATAGCAACAATGACTTTGCATAATTATATTCGCAGACACCCATCCCGCTCAGACACTCATTTCGTGCTTGTGATGAAGACGAACATTTCATTTACCCGGCGGGCCTTCAGAGAAGAACAGGACAGAGTAATGAAAGCTCAAGTGGAGACCATGGTAGAGGGATTCGAGTAGGGATGGATGAGATGGTGGCATTGCGTGTCTCCATTGCCGATCAACTACACCGAGATTGACCGTGTTGGCAGTAGCTGCATAGTCGCTCGCCGCGAGATTTCGAGTTTTCAGTATTTTGAGTTTTACTACTATTTTGGAGTTTTTTGAGTTCTTGTATGTGTTTGAGGCTCACGATCAAAGCCACCACCGACAGTTAATTATAAAAAAATATTCCGTTAAATTATTTCCAAAAAATTATTTCAAAAAAATTTATCTACAAATAGTCTTCGAATATAATTTAAAAAATCTTTAATAAAAAAAATTAATAATAAAAAATTATTTACGAAACGCAACCGCAGTTTTGCCAAACGAATCTCTATTTTGAACAGCTCTGCAAACACAGAATAACCAAACAAAACTCCATTTCCAGCAACAAGTTTCCAACAGCTCCATTTACAAACCTGCATTTAGAACAACTCCTTTTACAACCGCAACCGCTACAACCGCAACCGCTAAACCAAATGAAGCCTTAGTGAATTTCTGATCATTCTCAACTTAGATCCTTTGCTTTAGCTCATTGTCAAACCTTTATTCCTGATGTTATTAAGTTAGTGACACGCCTAATATAGTCTAGATCATAGGTCGACATGGTAATTTGCATAATGAGGGTCTACATTGGCAAAACTATGTCTGATGACACTAAATCTAGCTCTATGTTAGGCTTGCACTATTTAGTACCTGAAAATAATATTCTAAAACAAATGTGTCAAATACAAAGTGTATTTATCTTTGACTCGAGAACTTATTCAAATTAGGAACATTGTATGTAAGATTCCCAACAATCTTCCCCTATTTGAAGAAGTCAGAACCTCGCTCAAAGATAAAGTACACTTACAAATATTAAAGTAATGCCACAGAGAATAAAGATAATATTCAAAATATCACATATATAAAAGTGTCAAATGTTTTCAAAGAGATTAGTAAATATTACATTTGTCTTTAGCACATCTAAAACTTAAAAATCCAACTTTTTTCCTCCAGCTTTCTCAATTTGCCTTTGTTTGTCAAAGAAACTGAAAGGCTTAGGAATGTATGTGTTAGGGATAGGAGGAGCATTTTTTGGCAATATTCCCTTCTGCTGTTTCATGTAGAATTTTCTCTGGACTTCAGTTTTCATGTGCTTGGTACATTTACTCTAGCTTCTTCTCTTGGCAGCTAATTCTTCTTCTGAAAGCCTTTGCCTCTTCTGCTAACTTGAACCAGCTTCCACCTGTGTGTGTTCAGAAATATATGAAGGACTGTCTCACCTTGGAGGCTCAGTCACTATAGGATTGAGTTCCAGGGAGTGATGAAGTGCATTCACTATCCAAATGGCTTGATCAGCTCTAATCTTCTCCCCCTTTCTGACTTCTTCAAAAATACTTCTTTGAATGTCCTTTGAGAAGTCTTTCAATTTCTTAGACAAAGTCTCATTTGTGAACTCTTGAGTGTTCACACATCTGTTCATTATGACCTTCTGACTGTCAGTGATTTTCTTGGTGATCCAGTCAACTGCACATTCTTGGTCTTGCTCTTATTTTTGATGAAACTCCAGGGTGGAATCCATCCTGGTGCCTAGATATTAAAGTGCTTTCATGTTACAATCCACTGCTGTTCCTGTTTTGGTGAACCAGCCAGTGATTTGAGCATTGACATGGTCAATCTCAACCTTCATTTCTTTCATTTGAGCAGATATTTCTGCCTTGAAGTCCTTCACTACATTGTCAACATATGATTGATAATGAATTCTTTCTTCTGCTAACAATTCTTCTATTTAAGTAATCAAAGAACCTGAGTCTTCTTCTTGAGGCTGTGAGCAAATGTATTTGGAACATCTTGCTCTTTTCCAACCACTCTTCTTTGCAAACTGTGATATATATATCAGCCATTGCATCATCATCAAAGAGAATGTCAGGGGAGTCTTGTCGTAGAACAACAATTCCTGGTTCTTCTGCTTTCTCAAGGTTAACATCATTCATGACTTTCTGAGAGTTTTCCAGGTTCTCTTGGACAGCCAACCCAGTGAGGGTTGCCTCCTCAACCCTTAGAGCAGGGAGCTCACTTTGAATGTCCCCCTCAGCTGAAGCACCTTCTTGAGCAACATCTTTTCTATCATCAGCTGCATCAATAGACTCAGGAGGAACAACCTCTTCAATGACCATGGGCTCACCTTATGGTTTTGGTGTGAAACTTGGGACTGAGGTCTGACCAGTCTCCCCCTCAGTTTGTGTAGTGATGTAAAACGGATACCCGCCGATTACATGGAGAAGTGGGATCGCCGCAGACCTGGTAAATCGGTTCGCGAAACATGACAACCCGGCTAGCATCGACTCATCCCTTTTTCTTGAGGACTTGACTGCTTGTTTTATTTTGTTTGAGTTATCTTTTGATTAAGTTCATAAATCAAAATGGATTCTTGGGTCTGCCCTCTCTGATGTCTTTGGCTTTGATTTGAGGGCATGATTCCGCAGCAAACGCGACGGTATAAGGGGGCCACTATTTCAGTGGTACTCTGTGAGCAGCCACTTTGTGCAATTATTGTCAAAGGTTAGGTCTTTCTCCTCTGAGAGAAGCCACTTTGTGCATAGTGCCAAAGGTTAGGTCTGTTTCCAATCTTCCCCCGCCCATACCCCCAATGATTGGGGACTATTTGGGTTCTGTTGTTGTTGTTGTTGTTGTATCTTTTGATTAAGTTATTTTCTTATTGTTTTATGTTTAGACTTGTGGTAACCCTAAGTATATAAGGGTTGCTAGTTCTGCTTTTTGGTGATATAGAAAATTTGCTTTTCCTCTGGTTTTAGCAGCCGTCGGCTGTGTATCATCTTCATGGTGGATTCCAGGGCATTTCCTAGGTCTTGGATGGGTTCCAGACTACCGCTGAGCAGGGCGTGTTCCTGGTTGGTGTTTCTTTAGCCGTATACTCCCCCTCTTCCCCTGCTTCCCTGTACCAAGTGGTATCAGAGATCCGGTATTGATCCTTCATTATGGCTAACATCCCGCCCCTTGGCGCCGCCCATGGAAATGATGCCCCGTGGGGTGCCAACCTCGCTGCTGCGAATCAGCGCTTCGAACGCATGCTCGGACGTATGGAAGAACAAATGACTCGTCAACTCACCGAGATCCGAACGATGGTGGCTGGTCTGGGCTTCACGGCTCGCGCCCCAGCTCCGGAAGGGGACGATCTGGTTCCCCCTCGACGTTTGCTCCCATTCCTGAACCCCCCCCCCCCCCCCCCCCCCCCCCCCCCCCCCCCCCCCCCCCCCCCGACGTATCGCTTGAAGGTGGAGCGTCTGCTTGGTGGGATCAGTTGCAAACGAATTTGCAAGGGCTACCTCCGGTGCGAACGTGGAGGCGAATGATGCAGCTCATGAAAGCCCGGTTTCTACCACCGGATTACGAGCAATTCCTCTTTCAAGTACTACAAAAATGCAAACAAAACCGCAGGTCAGTGGCTGAATATACCTTAGATTTTTTTTGATTATCGGCTCGCAACAACTTGCAGGAATCAGATCCACAACAGGTCTCCCGTTTTGTTAACGACCTAGATTACGCCATCCAAGATCGCATACTTCTGCAAACAATCAACTCGGTCCACATGGCTCACAATATGGCGTTGAAAGTGGAGTTTCAGCTGGGTCTAGCGGCCTTCCGCTCGGCAAACTTTCGTCGTGACAACCAAACCAGTGGTACTCCGGTTGCTCCGCCGGACCCAACACTAACTCGTCGGCCAAATCAACACCTCCACCGGTAGCTCGTGACACAACCAAGAACCCCTACGCTAAACCTGTTGGGGACCGCTGTTACCGGTGCCATGAAGTCGGACACCGTTCTAACAACTGCCCAGCCCGCAAGCCCGTGCATCTGGTAGCACAAGATGAGGATACATGAACTCATTCAGAAGATCAATTGGACATTGATGAATACGTGGGCCCGGATGACGACGATGATGTATGTTGCGTCGTCCAACGGCTTTTGTATGCTCCGCGTCGGGAGAACTTGCAACGACACAACATCTGCCAGACGAAGTGTCTCATTCATGCAAAGGCATGCAACCTCATTATTGACTACGACAACGCCAAGAACTGTGTCCTCGACCTTGGTCACGCATTTAAAACTGCCTACCGAGCCACATCCGTCCCCATATTCGATTGGCTGGATTCGCAAAGGAGAGGAAGTGATAGTAAAGGAGGTGTGCCGTGTTCCCTTGTCTATGGGCCGTTCGTACAAAGATGATGTCAAGTGCGACGTGGTTAATATGGATTGTTGTCATATCTTGCTTGGACGGCTGTGGCAATACGACATGGATGCCCTTCACAAAGGCCGCGACAATCAATATCTTTTTACTTGGCAGGGAAATTCATCGCATTGCTCCCAAGCCCGACACCCACCTCGAAACCGGTCCATGACAGTGATCAGCCGGTGCTCCTGATGACCGGCCCTGAGTTCTGTGAACAGATGAAGGACTGCCCACCTACATATGTGTTCTTATTACTTCTATCTGGCCCAATTGCTGATCAAGCCCCTTACCAACAACCAGTGCACTAACTGGAACTTCAACAATAGCTGGTGGAATTCTCTGACGTAATGCCAAATGATCTTCCCCAAGTACTGCCCACATTGCGAGCTATTCAACATCAAATTGATCTAATTCCGGGTGCGGCGTTGCCTAACTTACCGCACTATCGTATGGATCCCCGCGAGCGTGCAACGCTCCTAAGCATCATTGAAGAACTGCTCACAAAGGGACTAATCCGGGAGAGCATGAGCCCTTGCGCGGTTCTTGCCTTGTTCACGCCCCAAAAAGATGGCAGTTGGCGGATGTGCGTGGACAATCGCGCCATCAACAAGATCACAGTGAAATACCGTTTTCCAATTCCGCGCCTTGACGACATGCTAGATCAACTAAGTGGTGCTCGGGTGTTCACCAAGCTGGACTTGTGAAGCGGTTATCATCAAGTACGCATTCGTCCCAGGGATGAGTGGAAGACGGCATTCAAAACGCCATTCGGCCTATATGAGTGGCTCGTCATGCCCTTTGGCATGTCAAATGCGCCGAGTGCCTTCATGCGCACGATGACTCACATCTTGAAGTCATTTCTGGATCGCTTTGTTGTCGTCTATTTCGACGATATTTTGATCAATAGTTTCGAAGAGCAAACGCACATAGATCATTTATGTGAAGTGTTCACGACACTTCGGGACTCACAACTCTACATCAACCTGGCGAAGTGTAACTTCCTCCAACAACTGATTTTTCTGGGCTTCGTCATTTCGGCGGACGACCTTCGTGGATGAAGGCAAGGTGTCAGCCATTCGTGAGTGGCCGACTCCCAGAACCATAACGGAGGTTCACAATTTTCATGGGCTGGCCACATTCTACCGCCGTTTTGTTAGAAATTTCAGTAGTATCATGACTCCAATCACCGCATGCTTAAAGAAAGGCCATTTCATTTGGGATGATGCGGCAACACAGAGTTTTGCTCTTATTAAAGAGAAGCTATGCTCGACTCCTGTTTTGGCCCTCCCAGACTTCAACAAATTATTTGCTGTAGAATGTGATGCTTTTGGAGTGGGCATCAGGGTGGTTTTGATGCAGGGTAACCGGCCCGTGGCATTCATGAGTGAAAAGCTAGTGTCCGCCAGACAAAAGTGGTCCACGTCCCTCTTCCACGCTGTTTGGACAGCTTGCGCGAATGGCCGGCCTGCTTAAGAATTTCATCTGCTAGAAGGTTTTCTCTTCCGCGACAATCAACTATGTATTCAACCGATGTCCCTCCGCGAAAAACTCATCCGTGACCTGCATGGTGGGGGTCTAGCCGGACATTTCGGGCGCGACAAAACCATTGCGACCTTGGACAATCAACTAAAGCGGGACATCAACAAGATTGTTGTGAGGTGTGCGGTCTGCCAGGTGGCTAAAGGCCAGGCCAAAAATACAGGACTTTACATTCCCCTCCCTGTTCCCGAGGCCATTTGGGAAGATTTGTCCATGGATTTCGTACTTGGTCTCCCCCGTACTCAACGTGGAGCAGATTCGGTCTTCGTGGTGGTCGACCGGTTCTCGAAGATGACCCATTTTATTGCCTGCCGCAAAACATCTGACGCCTCTCATGTAGCCAAGCTTTTCTTCCGCGAGATAGTTCGCCTTCGTGGGGTTCCAAAATCCATAACCTCGGATCGCGACACAATTTTTATCACATTTTTGGCGGACGCTGTGGAGAATGTTCGATACCTCCCTCAACTTCAGCAGCACGACGCATCCACAATTGGACGACCAAACGGAAGTGGTCAACCGGACATTGGGCAATTTAATTCAGAGTATTTGTGGGGAGAAAACCAAACAGTGGGATCTCGCGTTAGCTCAGGCGAAGTTTGCTTTCAATAATACCGTCAACCGATCCATGAGCAAATCACCGTTCGCCATCGTTTATGCCCACCCGCCCCGCCAGGCGGTGGACCTTGTTCGCCTACCGCCAGGAGCTAGGCCATCTGTAGCGGCTGAACATCTCGCCGAACATGTGCAGGCAGCGCAAGCCGAAGTAAAACAATGTTTGGAGCGATCAAATGCCCAGTACAAGGCAGTCGTCGATGCCCATCGCCGCTCAAGAATTTTCTCTGTAGGTGACATGGTCATGGTATTTCTTCCCAAGGATCGGTGTCCTGCCAGCATGAACGGCAAACTGCAGCCCCGCAAATATGGACCATTTCGCGTTGTGCAACAACTCAATGACAATGCATACGTCATCGACATCACGCCTCATTTCAACATCTCCTCTACGTTCAACGTCGCTGACCTCACTGCTTACCAGCCCCCAGATGAACCACTTTAGCCAAATGCTATTTCGAGGACGAGTTCTTTTGAAGGGGGGAGGGACTGACGTAGAACGGATATCCGCCGATTACATGGAGAAGTGGGATCGCTGCGGACGCGGTAAATCGGTTCGCGAAACATGATAACCCGGCTAGCATCGACTCATCCCTTTTTCCCGAGGACTTGACTGCTTGTTTTATTTTGTTCGAGTTATCTTTTAATTAAGTTATTTTCTTATTGTTTTATGTTTAGACTTGTGGTAACCCTAAGTATATAAGGGTTGCTAGTTCTGTTTTTTGGTGATATAGAAAATTTGCTTTTCCTCTGGTTTTAGCTGCCGTCAGCTGTGTATCATCTTCCTGGTGGATTCCAGGGCATTTCCTAGGTCTTGGACGGGTTCCGACTATCGCCGAGCAGGACTTGTTCCTTGTTGGTGTTTCTTTAGCCGTATACTCCCCCTCTTCCCCTGCTTCCCTGCACCATGTGGGGGTTGAACTGTCCACATGTTCCTCTTCTCCAGAAGAGCTTCCTTCAGCTACAACAACTCTCTTCCTCTTCACAACACTGACTCCCTTGGATTTCTTAGGAGCCTTAGAGAACACTTTCTCCCACCTTTCCAGGGTTCTTATGTCTATTTTTTCCATACAGTGGATGAGAAAGCCCAACTTCTTCTTCAGCTTATCTGACAGACTAAACAACAGATATAAGGACATTATTTTACCATAATTTGGGGCACTAAAGCTTTCCCTAATTTTGTCAAATAGAATCTGAGCCCAGTTTGTTCTTTTGCTCAGTATGACCCGTGCCATTATCTCAAACATTTCTCTTGAAATTCTGTCATGAGATACATGCTTGCAGATTAAGACTTTCCCAATGATTTCTGCAAGAAGTTTTCCTTTAGAATTGAAGTTTGCCCTTTTCAATGAACCATAACATTCTGCATCATGTCCACACCACTTTAAGCCTTCAGAATAATCTTCATTAGAAATATCCTCAACATCATCATCTTCTTCAAAATCTGGTAGATGGAGTGCTCTTGTCAGCCCTTGAACTGTAACTCTTAACAAGGTATCACTTACCCTTGTTTTGATGGCTTTGCCGGAGGAGCTTATCTGGGGTTTGGAATAAAACTCCACCAGTTCTCTATGTATAATCACAGTGGGTTCAGATAAAACACATGTAGCAAACATAACATCAGTCATGCTAGCAGTTAGGTACAACAGATATCCAATGATGCATCTGTACATGATCTCATCAAAAGATTTCCCTTTCTCATCCTTGTCCAGAGACACATTGGAGCCCAATTGGAGTCCTCATTGAGGTTACACTCTCCATTCCAAACTTCTTTACGAGCTCTTTAGTGAACTTGGTCTGAGAGATGAATATCCCATTCTCAGATTGCTTTACTTGGAGCCATAAGAAGTATTTTAGCTCTCCCATGTTGCTCATTTCAAACTTCCCTTGCATTAAGTTTGTAAACTTCTTGCAAATGTTGTTATCAGCAAAGCCAAAAATTATTTCATTAACATAGATTTGTACTAGCAAAATTGTCCTTTACATTCCTTAGAAATAATGTCTTATCTATCTTCCCCCTTTAAAACTTATTTTCAATGAGGAAGCTAGATAGAGTTTCATACCAAGCTCTAGGTGCTTGTTTTAACACATACAATGCCTTGCTTAAGTATTAAACATAATCAGATAGGTTAGGAACAACAAAACCTGGAGGCTGCTCTACATACACTTCCTCCCTGAGATCTCCATTGAGGAAAACAGAGTTCACATCCGTTTAATATATTTTGAATCCTTTGTGAATTGCATATACTAGAAATAATCTTATTGCCTCAAGTCTTGCTATTGGTGCAAAAGTTTTATCAAAGTCAATCCCTTCTTCCTGTCTATATCCCTTTGCAACCAGCCTTGCTTTGTTCTTGATGATGCTGCCATTATCATCCAACTTGTTCTCACAGACCCACTTTGTTCCAATGACATTCTGATGTTGTGGCATATGAACTAGCTTCTATACTTTACATCTTTTGAATTGACTGAGTTTCTCTTGCATTGCCATGATCTAAGAGGGATCTGAATTGGCTTATTCAAATTTCTTGGGTTCAATCTGAAATAGAAGGCTCAGATATAATGCCTAATTTTGAGCACTACTTCTTGTTCTCACTCCTTGGCTTATGTCTCTAATGACTTGACTGTTTGAGTGGTCTGTAAGGTGTCTCCAAGATGGTGGCATTGCTCCTTGATTATCAACAATTTCTATTCCAGCTGGCTGTTGTCCTAACACCGTCTCTTGTGATTCTCTTTCGATTTATTCTCCATCTTCAATGACCAAGTCTGGAGATGGAGACTCTTGTAGGCTTTAGCTCTTTTAGCTTCTAATCTGTTCCTGCAACATTAGAAGAACTAGACAAGCTTTGATGAATCATTCTTGTCTCATCAAATACAACATGAATTGATTCTTCTACAACTTGAGTCTTTTTGTTGAATATTCTATAAGCCTTGCTGTGAGTCTGTGACTACTATATCCAACAAAGATCCCCTAAAAGCACTTCTCAGCAAATTTAGTTAGATAAGGCTTTCTATTGTTTAGAACAAAACATTACATCCAAAAATCCTAAAGTAGGTTAAATTTGGTTTTCTCCCTTCATTTGTTCATAAGGAATTTTCTTGTGACATTTGATGATAGAAACTCTATTCTGCACATGCCATGCAGTGTTGACAACTTCAACCCAAAAATATTCTGGTAGTGAAGAGTCACTTAGCATGGTTCTCCCAGCTTCTATGGAAGTTCTGTTTTTCCTCTCAGCAACTCCATTCTACTGTGGTGTTCTTGGAGAAGAAAATTCTTGAAGGATACCTTCTTCTTTGCAGAAATCTGTCATGAGTTCAGACTGAAATTCTATGCCATGGTCATTTCTGATTTTGACCATAGTACAATTCTTTTCATTCTGAACTTGCTTGACAAAAGATACAAAGATGCCCAAGGTATCAGACTTTTTCTTAATGAAGAACACCCAAGCATACCTAGAGAAGTCATCAACTATCACAAAAGTGTATAACTTCCTTCCTAAGCTATGAATTGACATATGACCAAATAAATCCATATGCAATAGATAAAGACATCTTTCAGAATCTTTGGAGCCAATGCCCTTAAAGGTGGTCTTAGTCTGCTTGCCCATCTGGCAGACATGACAAATGCCCTCTCTAATGCATTCAAGGTTAGGTCCATTTCTAACTAAATCTTTTGAAAATAGCTTGCTGATTGTCTTGTAGTTCATGTGAGCAAGTCTCTTATGCCATTGCACACAAAAAGAGTCTCTCTCATTTGCTACAGGACAAACAAGTGTAGAAGAATCTAAGCATAAGAAGTTTAAACCTCATAATGCCTGATAAAATTTTCTCAAGATCGACAAAATTTTTAATCAGACACTTATCCTTGTGGATCTCAATGACATAGCCTAGATCACATATTTGACTTATGCTTATAAGGTTATGTTGCAACTCTTCCACATAAACTACTTTTGTAATTGAGACTATGCCATTGGTATTTATACCATAGCCTTTAATGATGCCTCTGTCAGATCCACCAAATATTAGTTTGGCTCCATCTTCCACATGGGTAAAGTTCTTTAAAAGGCTTCTTGTTCCAGTCATGTGCCTGGAACATCCACTGTCCAAATATCAGATAGACATTTTGTTGATCTTTGAACTTACCTGTAAGAATAAACTATTTTACCTTGGGAACCCAAATAGATTTGGGTCCTTGGTTCCTGTTAGTCTTATTTGCAGGGTGCTTGATAACAAAACTACTAGTAAGCTTCACATTCCTTGCTCTAGGCACTGTTGGGTTGAACCAACAGTTTATTATCAAAGTGGTCAATCTTGCCACAACACCAACATTCAAATATATTATACCTCCTATTCTGAGTCACCTTATGAGTGGAGTGATGGTGTTGATGATCAGAAGAGCAGACCGGTTTACAACTAACATTTCTTAAGCTACTCCCGTGTCTGTGCACAAAATTGAGAGTTGACTGCACAGTTATAGGTTTCACTCTAGGGACAGACTTTTGAGGAAGAGTCTTTCCCTTTCCTTTGGCTGATGGTGCTGTAGAGCCAAGTATAAATGACCCATGATCCTTCATCTGGATCTCCTCATGGGGTGCCTTGAGAGCACTCAGTCCAATGTTTGCTCTGCTCTTTGGGTTTTGTGGCTTAGTTCCACTAGTTGAGCAACCATTGGAGAGGTATCCATAGGTTAGGTCTTAGTCATAGGTATTGGAGGGTAGTATAACCTTTTGGAAGATAATTTTATTTTGGGAGGTCTCTTCCTTTTCCTTATTATAGCCAAGCCCTCTTTTATATGGAGAAGAAAAGCTGTCTATAATAGGGAGAACAATTTTAAGCTTTGAGAAGCTTGTCACAAGCTTGCTTTCTAAAAAAAGCTTGTCCTCCAAAGCCTTGATGGCTCTTTCCCTTTGAATTAACAATTTGCTTTGAGCTTCATACTTCTTTTGAAGTACCATAAGATCATATGCCAACCTTGTTATTTCTTGAATTTTCTCATCCACTTGGAATTTGAATGACTCAAGAATTCTTATTTCTTCAGCCTGAGCTTTGACCATGGCTTTAATTTTCTTTAGTGCTTTTAATAGAGCACCATACTTACTAATTAGATCATTATATTGATCTACTAGTTCAAAATCACTCTCATCATTAGCTGATGAGTTTGCTTCTGTTCCAACATCAGATTCAATAACAGATCCAGAAATAGAAAGAGAGGCTTTGATATGTACATTATCAGGATAAGAGTTATCCTGCTTCTCTTCATCAGTTAGAGCCATCAATCCATAACTGATCTTTTCTTCTTCTGATTCACTGTCACTGTCTGATAGTGATAGGGGTGCCCTTATGCACACCTTGGCTGCAGGATAGTCAGCCTCCCACTCATCTTCTGAGACTGCAGTGAGCCAAATGTAGGCTTCTTCCTTAGATTCAGATGAGCTTGAGTCACTATCACTCAAGGTCTTGAGCTTCTTTGCTATGAAGCTCTTCTCAGGCTTCTTGCTTTTATGAGATCTTCTCTCATCAGCTCTTCTTACTTCTTTCCTTTTATCAGGACATTCAACTATGACATAACCTGACCTGTTGCAGCAATAACAAACAATATCAATTGAAAGCTGTTTGTTCTGTTTGGAGGCATACCTGCCCCTTTTGGGATTGTGCTTTGCCCGGTCAGGGCTGTTGTAATTCTTCTTTGAGCTGGAGGAGGAGGGTCTGTTTTTCCACTGCCTCCTCTTGCTCAACAACTTCTTAAATTTCCTGGAGAACAATGACAGTTCTCCATTTGTAAGATCTGAGCTCGAAGTGCTGGTCTCAGATTCTTCTTGTTCAGCATCTCTCCCCGAGGGCTGGGGAGTCCTCTCTACTCCTGGAGCTTTCAGCCTTGAACGCTACAGACTTCTCTCTAGAGTGAGATCTGGAGGATTCTTCTTCTACCTTCCTGGTGTTCAGCTGCAACTCATGGGATAACAGTTTCCCATACAGATTTTGGGGCTGAATGTTAGCCAGATTCCCCATCTCCCTTATAACACAAATCATGATGTCTCACTCTTTGTCGAGGGACCTCAAAATCTTGTTATTGAGATCATAGTTGGAGAATTCTCTCCAACAGTTCTTTAGTTCATTGACTATCTTAAAGAACTTTTTATAGCAATCAACAATAGAGTCCTTCTTGTCCTGTCTGAAGGCCTCATACTCTTGGTTAAGAAGAGATTTTCTATCATCTCTTACTTCCTCAGTGTCTTCCATGTATACAATTAGTGAATCCCACATTTCCTTAGCAGTTCTGCAATGAATTAGATTATGGAAAGTGGAGCCATCAATGATACTCAATATTATGTTCTTGGCCCTTTTATCCATGGTGGCCAGAACTACTTCATCTTTAGACATTTCAGAAAACTTCTTTGGTACTTGCAGATTTGCATCTATAGTGGAGACTTTCATGGGAAATGAAAAGTTATTCTTCAACTGTTATAAATATTCTAGGGTCAGATGCTTCCATGAACAATCTGACTCTTTCCTTCCAGATTCAAAAGTTTTCTTTTCTGCATATTGACAGCTTTATAGAACCGGGTTCTTTGTAATTCTCTCTAGAAGTCATGGTGAGTAGACTGATTTCCCTTGATGAGGATATTGTTCATGCTGTTAAACTCTTTTTGAACAGCCTCCCAGGGTAGTCTAATCACCTAGAGGGGGTGGGAGTGAATAAGTGTTTAAGTCTTTTTCGACAACTATAAATATTCAAGCAAATCACCATAGAAAAAACAAGCACATCACAGAGTACACAGAGATTTATAGTGGTTCCCCGAGTTGGGTACGTCCACTTTCCCCCTCCACCTATCTAACAGTGTGCTAGACTCGACCAACTCGACCAACTCCTCCAAATACTCAGATCTAATAGATCTTACACCTCAGAGTCCAAAACTCCTACAACTCAGGAATAACTGCTGATTCCCTACCTCAGATCCAGTCACAGGATCTTATAACTCAGATTCAAACTTGAATCCTACCTCAGGAATTGTACAAAGCTCCCTACCTCAGATCCTCAACAAAGGATCCTACACTCAGGTCTCAAATATCCTACACTATAATTTCCTCTGAAATCTTACAGAAGAATGTATAAAAATGTTTCACAAAGTTATTCTAGACTCAGAGAAATTAACTTGCATTGCGTGAGTCTTCTTGAAGCCTATTGCGGAAATGGTTCTTCAGAAATCTTCTTGCAAAGAGATGTTTGATATTTTAATCAGCAAGATGACTGTACTTTTCTTCAGAAGAATAAATTGATTTGCTTCAAAGAATATTTTATCTATACTTGAGCTCTTGAGAGAAATAGCACGTTGACGGTGACGAGCTCTTTCTTCAGAATGATTGAGAATATGATTGTGAATCTATCATTAGGGTTTGCTGATTTCCGTCTCATCCCTTTTATAGGGATATTCACTAACGGTCGAGTCCTCGGACAACCTTTATATCAGAAATTATCTTTCCATAAAAGACAACTCTGATTGGTCCAATCTGTGGCGGCAATAAATGATATTGCGCCAAAATCACGCCTTAATTTGAAATCAGGCCTTTCCGCAATTCGACTAAATGTCTGGTTGAATCTTCTTTATGTTTAGTCGAATGCAGATCTTCTGGTCGAATTTGACCTCTGCTTAACTTTAGTTAAAACCTTATGCACGAATTCTCTTGATGACTCTTGTAGTCTACAAGACGTTATTTGACTACTTCTGTCTTCTAGTCGAAGTTTCTGTACGAATCGTCTTTGATGACTCTTATAGCCTACAAGACGATATTTGACTACTTCTGTCTTCTAGTCGAATCTTCTGCACGAATCATCTTTGATGACACTTGTAGTCTACAAGACGATATTTGACTACTAGTCGAATGATAAGCCTATCAGGTCGAATTCTGTATCCAACACGATATCTGCCTTTTATACTTCTGAAATGTCGTGTTGGTTCCTCGACGACATTTCAATTGACCTCGACGATAAATAACTTAGCCAAACTCTACCTTCAATAAAGTGCTTCCAATCATCTGTTGAACACCTCCAAGACGATGAGTATAGTTGAACCTTGTCAAGACTATATCGTCTTGGATAGTATATTACCAAGACGATATTTGAAGTTTGACATTCTTCTTCTAAACAAGACGATATGAGAATATTTAAACCTTGTCAAGACGATATCGTCTTGGATAGTATATTACCAAGACGATATTTGGAGATTGACCTTCTTCCTCTAAACAAGTCGATGTGAAAATAGTTGAGAGTTTATAAGACGATATCGTCTTGAAGCTAAGGTCTTCAAGCCGATATCGAAACCTTTACGCAACGATATTTAGACTCTCCAAGGCGATATTTTACTTAGTGAATTTCTGATCATTCTCAACTTAGATCCTTTGCTTTAGCTCACTTGCTAAACCTTTATTCCTGATGTTATTAAGTTAGTGACAAGTCTAATATAGTCTAGATCATAGGTCGACATGTTGTTTTGCACAATGAGGGATTACATTGGCAAAACTATGTCTAATGACACTAAGTCTTGCCCTATGTTAGATTTGCACTTTCTAGTACCTGAAAATAATATTCTAAAACAAATGTGTCAAATACAAAGTATTTATCTTTGACTTGAGGACTTCTTCAAATCAGGAACTTTGTAGGTAAGGTTCCAACACAGATGAAATATCGCATGAAAACGGACAATTGGGAGGCGAGGAGACAGGATCACGAGAAAAGGGGTTGATCCGTCTGAACAAAATATCAAGAAGCATCACAGTTCTTGATCGTCAGCCTGGGAGAGGGGACCGCATGGGAGGAGAAGTTCAGCAATGAAGAGTAAAAGTCAGTGAAGGAATCGAAGTTTTTGATCGTCAATTTTTGATCAAGGAATGCAAAATCCTTTCCATGGGCGGAGAAATTCATGAACGAAATGGCTGGTGTTGAAGGAGGGGTGAGTCCGATGCGGTGGTTAGGAGCGCCGTTGCCGGGCTGAAGATGGGGCGAGTCCGACGCAGTGGTAAGGAGCGCCGTTGCCAGGGAGGAAAAGAGTCAATGAGAGCACCAATGTAATAGGGCTTCCACGGTTGGAGAGTCCTCCAGGGAGATTACCGGCGTGATGACCGGCGTTCATACAAAACTACATTTACATGCTGCTATAACTATTCTACGGAGAACTAATAAGCAAGATGATAAAAGACGAAAACTATTATTCAATGTCTTAAACTGATACATTCGTGCCCTTATATAGAGCCATTTTACAACTAGCTGTTAAAGGCTGCCAGGTGTACATTAACATAGCCCTGTTACACAATACCAGTCAAAATCAGAAATTAGTAGCCTGCATTCTTTAATGATTTATAACTTGTTGGAACTTTGAACGAAGTCAGAAATTAGTAGTCTACATTTTTTGATGATTTATTACTTGTTGGAACTTTGAACTTCGAAAAATCACCGGCATTGTATATCACGAAGGGAGATCCTAAAAGGTATTGGCACCACTTATCGACAACAGTAAATACCGCTAGTAACTCGTGCTCATAGATTGATTTTAACTGTTCCTGTGAGGTTAATTTCTTACTAAAAATGGCAATTGGGTGATTTTGTTAACTTAATACCACACTAATTCTACAACCCGAGGCTTCTGCTTGGAGGGTAAATGGATGAGAGAAATTGCATAAATCCAATGATGAGCAGTGGTAAAATATGTTTTTAATGTAATGAAAGTGTCTGCAGCCTTATCTGTCCATTTAAAACACTCCCTAGATAATAAATCAGTTGAGGGTGTGGCAAGGATGGCATAATCATTGATAAAGAATCGATAATATTCGGCTAGACCAAGAAAAAAATGGAATTGGCGAATTGACTTAGGAGTAGGCCAATTGCTAATACCAAAAAATTTATTTGGTTGAGGGCTAACCCCAACAACCGAAATAACATGTCCTAAAAAATCGACCAAATGTGTGACAAAATTGCATTTAGATTTGTTTGAGGAATTATTTATGAGCGTCACAATAATGTAAAACTCAGTCGTAAATGTGTAAAATGACCTATTAAATCTGTGCTGTATATAAGAATATCGTCAAAGAAGATAACAAATTTGTGGAGGAACGGTTGGAATACATTGTTCATTAAGGATTGAATGGTTACCTGAGGATTTGATAACCTCAAAGACATTACTAAGAACTCGTATAACCCTTCATGGGTTTGAAAAGTTGTCTTGTGTATGTCATTAACATTAATACGAACGAGTGATAACCAAATTGTAGATCTAATTTAGAATTTATTTGCCTCCATGTAATTCATTTAATAATGTGGCTATGGTCGGCAGTCAACATGTGGAATGGATTTTGAATAATCACTATGTTTAGTGCCCTATAATCAACACAAAAGTGTCAAGTGCCATTTTTTTAATTAAGTACATGAGAACGAAAGGATGATTGCTATGTAGGATTAATCCTTTGTCAATCATGTTTTTAACTAGTGATTCAATTTCAGTTTATTGATAATGAGGGTAACGATAAGGCTTAACTTTAGTAATTAATTCATTATTTTGAAGGCGAATCTTGTGATCGTAGGATCGCGGTGGAGGTAGAGAGGTAGGAGTTTGGAAAATATCTTGAAATTCAACTAGCAAGGATGATAAACCACAAGAATCAAAATTGGGGATATCTGAAAGTAGTATAGAAAGTGACGAAGTGAAAATTTCAGCAGGGCAGCCCATAAAACGTAAGATAGGATCTGAAATCCAGTCTTGGGAAATTCATTAGTTATACCTTGTAAGGAAGCAATCTTGTTATTAATAGTATATGTCATTGTTTTGTGGGTACAATCCTTTGTAACCGGACCTAACGTTGCTAACCACATGCCGCCTAAAAAATATCCGAGCCATATAAATCCATAACACAGGTCAATGTTGACAATTTGATTGTGAATTGTTAACACAGTGTTACAACAAAGGCATGCACACAATAGAATATGGTCTTTACCAGGGTGTATTTTAAATTGGGAAATAAGTGTGATAGGTAAATTCAAGAAGGTAGCCTTCCGTTGAGATATGAAGTTAGATGCACTACCTCCAATTAAAATATTGAAGGTAGCCTTTCGTTGGATTGCAACGTCATACCAGAAGAAAGTTTGATAACACAACACATGCTAATGATGTTGAATTTGTAAATTAAATTATAGTAAATTCAAGAGAAGGACAAATTGTTGTTGAAAATTCGGTGGTGGAACTTGAAGACGGAAAAACAGGTTGCTTTCAAGGCAGCTGGTATGGAACAACTAGTGATGATTCTTTTGTTTATCCTAATGTCACATGAGAAGTTATGTCTTCACATTTAATGATAAATGAAAAGAACGTACTCGGAGAGTCAAAAGGTCGTGCGCCCTCACATAAAAAATCTTGGCGATGGAAAGAGAAAGTTCAAGACAAAGTGAGAGCAATAATGACTAGCTATAAAATACTGTACACTTGTAGGAATGATGAAAACTTGACAATGTATAAAGTCGCCAAGAAAGAAGCTAAAGGACAATATATAAAACAAAAAGTCAAGCTTGTGAAGAATTTTACAAGTGACTAGATACCAAAGATAAAGAGAGTGATATATATATATAAAATTGCTTGAGCTAGAGAGAGAAAGACAAAAGATTTAAGTGAAGTTAAATGCATAAAGGATGAAACAAATACCGTTTTGACAGATGATGTGACTATTAAGGAGCGTTGAAAAAATACTTTTAATCAACTATACAATGAAGAAAAAAGATAATGAATTGAGCTTGGAATAGTTAAGTAATTCAAAGGAGTATAGAAACGTAACTTTTATCGTAAACTTCAAGCATTATAGGTAAATGATGCTTTGAAGAAATTGAAAAATGGAATGACGGTTGGGCCAGATGACATACCCATCGAAGTATGAAAATGCCTAGGGAAGGAAGAAATTTTGTGGCTTACGCGTTTCTTTAATAAGATATTGAAGACAAAGAGCTTGCCGGACCAATGGAGAGAAAATATCTTGACACCTTTGTATACGAACAAAAGAGATACAAAGTTGTGTCAATTACAGATGAATTAAATTAATAAGTCATGACATGAAACTATGAGAGCGAGTAATAGAGAGAAAAGTAAGACGAGAGACTAGCATCTCAGAGAATCAATTTGGATTCATGCCATGGAGGTCGACCATCGAAGTTATACACTTCTTGAGGAGACTCATTAATAACTATTGGGGAAAAAAAAGATTTGCATATGCTGTTTATCGATCTTGAGAAGGCTTATGATAAGATTCTAAGAGAGGTCTTATGGTGAGTCTTGGAAAAGAAAGGTGTAAATGTATCATACATTGATGTAATCAAAAACATGTATACAAATTCAGTGACAAGGGCGAGGACATCTGGAAGTTTAACACAAGAATTCCCCATCACCGTTCGCTTACATCAAGGGTTAATTTTAAGTTCTTATCTCTTTACCCTAGTCTTAGATGAGCTCATCAGACATATCCAACAATCAATACCTTGGTGTTTATTGTTTGCAGATGATATTGCTTTGGTCGATGGGACGCGCGAGGGTGTAAACGTGAAACTTGAATCTTGGCGAGACACTTTAGAAAAGAAGGGTTTTAGGTTGAGCAGCACAAAGACGGAGTATATGGAACTTAAATTTAGTAATGCAAGAAGAACGGATGACTTCGTCATTAAGTTGGGTGATCAATATTTTTCTTGTAGTGAGTTCTTTAAATATCTGGGATCGATAATTCAAAAAGATGGAGGTATAGATAAAAATGTGATACATAAAATCCAAGCAGGTTCGTTGAAGTGGAGAGGCGCGTCTGAAATCTTATGTGATCGAAAGTACCATTAAAACTTAAGGCAAGTTTTATCATACTGCAATTAGACCAATGATGCTCTGACTTTTGAGTGTTTGGTAGTGAATTGTGTACATGAGCAAAAATTGGGAGTTGCGGAGATGATAATGCTTAGGTGGATGTGTGATTCACAAGATTGGATAAAATTAGGAATGAATGTATCAGGGATAAGACTGGTGTGACACCAATTATATAGAAGATGCAAGAAGTTCGATTAAGATGGTTCAGACACGTACAAAGGAAACCATTAGAGGCACGTGTTACTCTGTTAGGCGTTGCGAGAGTTTAGCCACTAGACATGTTCAACTGGGGAGGGTTAAACCAAAAAAGACTTGGAATGAAACTATAAGGAAAAACACGGTGTACTCAGGCGTTAGTGAGATTATGACTAAACATACTGCGCAATTGCGACAAAGGATCCATATAGCCGACCCCACTATGGTGAGATAAAAGCTCTGAGTGTTGTTGTTGTCTTTATTATGTACCCCTAAATATGAGTAGATTGACTTGTGAATGAGCCAACCAATGCATTTAAACTGATTTCATCATTTTGGGAAATGGGTTTGGTAGAAGCTGGCAGATCAGGCACTGAATCCTCGGGATCACTAGGCATGTCAAGTCTTCGTCAAAATATAATTAATAAATTGACCTTACTTTTTCATTTATGTCCCGACAAATATTTTTTGGCACACGTAACACAACCCACATTCATGTTTCTTTTGAAGGTTAGCGACTATTAAGTGATTTCTGACTGGTTTGTTAAAGGAAGTATTACATGTAGTGGGAGGAGATGAAAAATGATAGGCAGGTTTAGGGACCCTATTATCTTCTAACCATTGATCTTCAAATAAACGGGCTAAGGAAATTGCTGCATTTAAAGATTGAGGTTGTTAGAAACCAATCAACTGATGGAAGATTTTAGACCGAAAATAAATGTGTGTTTTGCTAATTCAAGAGTTAAACCATTAATTTGACAGGATAAATGTTCAAACATATCTTTATATGCGGTGACTGAAGTTTGTTAATCGATGTAAAGCGGCTTGTTTATATTCTTGCCAGCCCGTACAAAAACCATCTAGACTCATTGATTGATATGAACATGAGGCAGCACGATCAAGATGGATGAAAGCAATTAAAACAAAATCATTGTATGTGATATTATGATTTCAAAAATATGATTCCACTTGGTATAAACATTCAGTAAGATCATCTGTGGCAAATCGTGAAAATTAAAATTTTACCGTTGGGTTTTGGTGGTCAAATGTGCCGGTGGGGGGGTGATGTCTCTATCCATTGTGAAATCAAGGTTGATGGGCTGTAGTTTGATTGTTATGCCATGGGTTGTTATGCGTCGGTGGAAAATTCCAGATACACTGAACATTGAAGCAAAGCCCCGAGTGCTTGGCTCGGATACCCAAGAAGTGTTTCCTGTTGTGGAGCCTGGCTTTGGGGAGTATCTGCCATAATCCCTTGATGCCTCGGTTGTTTGCTCGAAGATAGTGTTTTGGAACAATTGTATCCGCGTGGTAGATGTCCCACATGGATGTTTACTGGATTGGAAATACCTATCGATGCGGGTAAGGATTGCGTTGGTGATCTCAAAAAACCGGCCAACGATGATTGGGATTGGAATCACAAGGCCTATTTGGAGTTGCCCCAGTCCTTGAGGTGTTTGATTAGATACCGTTCATGAATGCAAAGACCTCGCAACAGAAATCTTTGAAATCTTGGGAGAATTTGGTGACGACATTGCATTTTTGCATGAGATCTGAAATTTGTACGGAGGAACGTTGCTGAGCTTGACTAGTCTGAATCATTTCTCCTCTAAGCCACTTAAATTACGTCTGGTTTCTTACCGGAAGGAAGATTGTTGGGTATTTTACTGCTCTTACGCGCATCCATCTCCTTCCAGATTTCTTGTTGGTTGGCAGCCAAATCTTTTAACCGCGTGTTAGTGGGATCTTTGTTTGCCATTGATAACCAAAGGAAACATTTTTCAACGAGAGCGCCTGTTATGTTCTAATTAATGCGGGTGGCCTTAGCGTTATTATTATTATGTTGTGGGGGTGTTTATGTCTTTTGTTTTATGTTAGGGTTGAGAGTTAAGAGCCGATGGGCTGCTGTCCAAAAAACTATGCTTTTATTTTGATGTTATGTTGGTGCTAGCTGGAAGGTAAGCAACGGGAGAGCCCCTGCCCCTCCACCGATCTGTTCAGGGTTTGTTCCCTTAGGATCGACGTTATCTGCTGTTGTTCTTCTGTGTTTGTTTGATTGAATCAACTGAAGTTGTTCTTTCGGTTATTGTGATACATTATTCCTATTTCTCTGGTTATTTGGAGCTTGTTGGAGTCACAGGCGGAAGAGGCATATCAAGGGTATCAGAGCCATCAGCGTCCGGGTAAATGCCGGTTTCGGACGCTACTCGGTCCAAGGATCTGCAGGGGGAAATGGATGCTGTCATGAAGATGTTGAGTGAAGAACTCAGCCGCTCCGTCCAAGCTCTCGGTGACGAGATGCGATCCATGTTCGCCAATCTGACGGCCGAGCGGTCCGGTGCATCCAGTCATGGCGCCCCAACGCCGGGAACTCCCTTTCCCGCGCAGCAGCACCGCCTCCCAACCCGCCTGTCCCGGATTGACTTTCCGCATTTTGGCGGCGACGGCCTCCTAGAATGGATCTACAAATGCGACCAGTTTTTCGACATAGATGGTACACCCGACGATATGAAGGTGCAGATGGCCGCCATCCACATGGAAGGGAAAGCCCTTTACTGGCACCAAGACTTCATGAAGGCCCGGTTAACTCGACAATGGCCGAGTTGCGAGGAATATAGCAAAGCCTTGCACGCTCGGTTCGGCTCCGTCTTGTTCGATGACCCCATGAGTGAACTCAAGAATCTCCGACAACGTTACTCCGTCCAAAGCTACTTGGACGAATTCGATCTACTTCTCCACCGGGTGCACATCTTAGAAGAGCATGCTATTAGCTTCTGTTTGGCCGGCCTCCAGGATGAAATCGAATACTCCGTCCGCATGTTCCAACCCAAGTCCCTACAGGAGGTTTTTTTCGCTGACCCGGTTACAAGAGCATAAAATGACTGTCCGCAGCCACAAATCAGCCGTTACCTATCTCGAGCGGCGCCAGCGCTAGGAGAAAACTTGGTCTTTTCCCAACAAATCCTTCAAGGCCTTGGAGGCTCCCACTGCAAACAACAAGGTAGCGACACAGCCGGCCACAAATCCCGCTTATGCTCGTCCGTCCGCTTCACAGACACGGCGGTTGACATCGTCGGAAATGGATGACAAGAGGAAAACTGGCTTATGCTTCTGGTGCGATCAGGCATACACTCCAGGTCATCGATGCCCCAATCGACGACAATCTTATGCTTTGGAGGTTGTCGTGGATGTTGACGAAGACCCGGACCCGTTAGAAGTGGAAGATGCACAATTGGTGGTTGACGACTCGGGGGACGACCAACAAACCCCCCAAGTATCGGTCCATGCACTGACCGGACTTACACAGTTCCACACCATGCGAGTCACCGCGTCGTTTCAAGGCCAACCCATAAATGTGTTGATCGATTCGGGGAGCACGCACAATTTTCTGGATGCAAGCACGACGCAACGCCTCCAGTGTACCTTGGTTCCGATTCCGCCGTTTACGGTGGCAGTGGCAAATGGGAAGAAAATCACGAGCGCGCACAAGGTGGCTGATTTCCGTTGGCGGATGCAAGGTGCTGTCTTCGCCTCCGATATGTTGATTTTGCCTTTGGGAGGGCGCGGAGTTGTCTTGGGTGTGCAATGGTTGGTTACCTTAGGGGTGGTGAAATGGGACTTCAATAATCTGCGTATGGAATTCAACAGTTTTGGTAAACATATCTCGTTGCGGGGGGCTACACCAACAAATAACCCGTAGGCAAAGGAGGCAAGAGTTCAAAAACTGATGGTCAAGGAAGGGCAGTTGAGTATGTTGGCTCTATGCCACATCCAGGCGGCACCGACGGAGCAGGAGGCGGAGACACCACCGACTTTTCGGTCCTGGCAGCTACAGGGGGCCTGCTCCAATACCGAACAGCAGGGACAACTACAAGCTATTCTGGCTAACTTCAGCGACATCTTCGCGGAACCACGTGGACTGCCCCCACAGAGGGAACAAGACCATCATATACCATTAAAAGACAGCACGATGGACATCAACCTTCGCCCTTACCGTTACCCGCCCCTCCAAAAAAATGTGATTGAGGGGTTGATCGACGAAATGTTAAGCACAGGCGTTATCCGACATAGCAGCAGCTCGTTCGCTTCTCCAGTGGTTCTTGTAAAGAAGACGGATGGTTCGTGGAGGCTATGCGTAGATTATCGGCAGTTGAACCACCACACGGTAAAAGACAAGTTCCCCATACCGTTAATTGAAGAGCTAATGGTTGAGCTCCACGACGCAACCTACTTCTCAAAGCTGGATTTATGTGCGAGGTATCACCAAGTGCGCATGGCCACCGAGGATATCCACAAGATGGCGTTCCGCACGCATCAAGGGCATTATGAGTTCCTCGTTATGCCCTTCGGGCTAACGAATGCCCCATCTACTTTCCAAAGTCTTATGAATCGGCTATTCCAACCACAACTCCGCAAATTTATCTTGGTCTTCTTTGATGATATCTTGGTTTTTAGCCCCACATGGAAGGACCACTTGAGCCACCTCTCATTCACTCTCCATACTCTCCGGACTAATCAACTCGTCTTAAAAAGAAGCAAATGCAGTTTTGGGCAGCACCAAGTCCAGTATTTGGGTCACCTAATCCCGGGAGAAGGTGTTCAAACGGATCCGGCGAAGACATTAGCTGACAAGAAGAGAAGGGAGCGGGTGTTCGAGGTGGGGGCATGGGTATATGTGCGGATTCAACCCTACCGACAGGTCAGCCTCCGTTCCCATCAAAGTCACAAGCTATCACCCAAATTTTTTTGGTCCATTTCAGGTATTGGAAAGGGTAGGGTCAGTGGCCTACAAATTACGTTTACCGGCGGAGGCAAAAATCCACCATACCTTTCATATCTCTCAATTGAAGGAGCACAGGGGGAGCCCCCCGATTACACCGTGCCACTCCCCTCGGCGGTGAACAAAGAAGGGAACCTCTTGGTGGAACCTATGGCGATCTTGGATCGGCGCATCACGTACAGGAACGGCCGGGTGGTGACACAACTACTAGTGCAATGGTTGGATGGGTCGCCGGAGGAGGCCACGTGGGAGGACTTGCGGTCGCTGCGACAGAAGTGGCCCCAGTTCTGTCCTTGAGGACAAGGACATTCTGAAGGGGGGGATACTGTTACGTTCTAATTAATGCGGGTGGCCTTAGCGTTATTATTATTATGTTGTGGGGGTGTTTATGCCTTTTGTTTTATGTTAGGGTTGAGAGTTAAGAGCCGATGGGCTGCTGTCCAAAAAACTACGCTTTTATTTTGATGTTATGTTGGTGCTAGCTGGAAGGTAAGCAACGGGAGAGCCCCTGCCCCTCCACCGATCTGTTCAGGGTTTGTTCCCTTAGGATCGACGTTATCTGCTCTTGTTCTTCTGTGTTTGTTTGATTGAATCAGCTGGAGTTGTTCTTCCTGTTATTGTGATACATTACGTTCTGAAGGGGGAGATACTGTTACGTTCTAATTAATGCGGGTGGCCTTAGCGTTATTATTATTATGTTGTGGGGGTGTTTATGTCTTTTGTTTTATGTTAGGGTTGAGAGTTAAGAGCCGATGGGCTGCTGTCCAAAAAACTACGCTTTTATTTTGATGTTATGTTGGTGCTAGCTGGAAGGTAAGCAGCGGGAGAGCCCCTGCCCCTCCACCGATCTGTTCAGGGTTTGTTCCCTTAGGATCGACGTTATCTGCTCTTGTTCTTCTGTGTTTGTTTGATTGAATCAGCTGTAGTTATTCTTCCTGTTATTGTGATACATTATTCCTATTTCTCTGGTTATTTAGAGCTTGCTGGAGTCACAGGCGGAAGAGGCGTATCAGCGCCAATGTAGCCTAAGCGACATGCAAATCGTGGAAGACGAATGCTCGAAAAGGATGGGCTAAAAGTAAGAGATGAAGGAGGTAGGAAGAACCAAAGGAAGAATTTCTCAATGAGAGCACCAATGTAGCCTAAGCGACATGCAAATCGTGAAAGACGAAGGTTCGGAAAGGATGGGCTAAAGGCGAGAGATGATGGGGATAGGAAAGAAGACAAATTAACTATTTGTATTTAAAATCATATTTAATATCTTTTTACGGATTCTATTCTCCATATATATATATATATCTTTAACTCTATTAAAGTAGTTTGGAGTTGTAAAATTAATCTTAGCCATCCAATATGTGACAAGCTTTTGATCTCAGCCATCTAATAAAAAGAGAGAAAGAAAGAGAGAAGAGAGAGGGGGGAGAGGGGGAGATGGAATCTTTATAGCCCTCCTATACCTACATTTAGGGATAGGAGGGAGAGGGGGAGAGTAGAGAAATTAAATTTTTAGGTAAAAATTTACATTTTTTTACAAAATAAAAATAGGAATATTGATTCATATTTTTTTGCGGTCATTTTAAGTACTAATTTGTATATGTTTTGAATAAAAGGTAAGTGCTCATATGCGGGCGCAACCCGCTCATATGCGGGCGCAACCCGCTCATAGGCGGGCGCAACCCGCTCATAGGCGGGCGCAACCCGCTCTTAGGCGGGTTCAGCCCGCTCGACTGCGGGCGCAACCCGCTAAGAGTCAGCGAGCACGGGCGAAGCCCGTGCGGAGCTGCTCGCATATATATATGTACTAGCATCTTTGCCCGAACTGCATCTGTGCTCGATGCTCCTTTGCGGGCTGCGCCCGCGGGCCAGCGGGCTCCACCCGTGGTTAATACATTTGGTTGCGAACCGGCTCCGCCTATTATAGGGTTGCCATACAAATATTTAATGCTTAATTACCGCTTGTTACACTAACTGAACTTCGACCACATCTTAATCATTCTCATTTCAAGGTGAAATATCATGATAACGATCATAGCTAATCAACAAACAATAAGGCAAATGCTCGACACAAAAAGAGTAGAAGTTTGACATGTCACCGACATCCAATAGCATCAACTCTACATTTTACTGAAGTACTTGTACATATTACTACTACTCATACATATTACATTACTCCTTGAAATGGCTTTGTATCAATGGCTTTTAAATCCTTCTATTCATACAGTTTTGTCAGGAGAACCAACTCATTTAAACATTTTTGAATAATTGACATTTGTTCGATTATCGTTGAGACAACAATACTCATTGGAAAATAGTAGTACCTCAGAGACAAAATATCTCCTGTAATGGTAATGAAGGCAGCGGATCTGAATCCCAAAAAAGATCATCTCCTTTTGCCTCTAGATACATGCGAGCATCCATTCTTGCTTTCCCTTCCCCTGAGTAAATGAAGGTCTGGACATACTGTCTACAGAAATTGTCTCTCAGTTTGTCCAGTGAAAGCTGTAGATGCCTCCTCCAGTCCTTGTAGTCTATAGCACCAATAGAAACTGGATCTATACTTCCGGTAGGGGGACCACCATCATCCTTGTACAACCCATATATCGTCGAGGGGGAAGCCCATTCATGCCACGTATGCAAAGTTTAAAGTCAACGGTCAAGGAAAGGTCAACCAGCAGGAGCATTTGAAGGCCATGTGTGAGTATGTGAGATCCTTCCTAACTCGCCCGGTATGCGACGCAGGCGACATCTCGCCAAATACGAGATCCTTCCATACTCGCCAGTATGTGCGATCCTTTTATTGTTGCCATAGTCGCCAGGTCGGCATATGCAACCTCACAGGGGACGGTATAGTCGCCTATATACCCCCCAGAATTTGTCTATAAATAGCCCCCCAGGGGTACCAGGAATTGCACCTCTTTTAGCACTACCTTTGGGAGACAGCCGGTGTTCTCTTGAAGTCTTGACCCCCCATCCCCCTGCTAGTGATATACTCGTCAATAAGTGCTTTCCTCGTACCAAGCTCATCCATTTGTGGTTGTGGAGGGGAAGTTTCTCCAAAACTTCTGGGTACGTGGAGGGACCTCCCTGCTGAAGCATCCTGGGGACTATTTCTAGTCTTTCTCTCTCTTCTTAGCTCTAGCCTTCAGAACCGAGTCACAGGACTGTGTGATAAGTAGCCTTAGGCTGCCCTATAGTCAGAACACTTGGAGTCAGGATTTTCTTGGTTTCAACACTTTGGTGCGCTGAGCGTGGACTGTAGCCAGAGGAGGAAAGTCTAGTGAGAAGGCAAGATGGTGGAAGTTGGCGAGCAAGGAGTCAGCAACTCGCCAGTAGAGGACGAGTATGTGACCCGGGCAAATTTCAACGATTTCGCGTGGAGAATGGAGGGCACCTTGCGAGCAGCGCTGCTTCCTCGTGCAGAGGTCACAATGATCTCGCCTCGTCGCGTGACTACGTCCAGGCGAGCAGGGAAGGAGGTGGTGACGAAGGAGCCAGAGCGACCAGCGCAGTCGCAGTTCTACCCGACGAGTTCTCAGAGGATCCGGTTCCCCGAGGTGGAGAATCCGATGAGGTAACCAAGATATTCGCGCGTTTGGGTATCATGATACTCGCCACCTCGCTGATCGCCGTCAGGGAGGGGGGAGCCCCTTCTGTGATGAGATCTTTTCTACTCCAGTACCCGAGTGGTTCAAGGAGCCTCCCCTGAATTATTATTCAGGCAGAGATGATTTGATCCGTCACCTCCAGTGGTTTGAGGATGTGGTTTTAATCCGCAACATGACAGATGCTTTCAAGTGTCGGTTCTTCGCCATCACTTTCAAGGGGAAAGTGAGAGATTAGTTCCATCAGCTGTCAGGGAGTTCGATCTATTGTTTCGAGGATCTGTGTCGAGGGTTGACGACACGGTTCGTCACCTCGAAGAAGAGGAAGAAGGAAGCGATGACCCTTTTCCATCTGATGCAAGGGGTGCATGAGACTTTAGGGCATTATATTGATCGTTTCCAGGAGGAGGTTCTTAGCATCCAGGAGGTGGATGACTATACTCTTCTGCTGGTGTTGACGTTCGGCTTGAGGGAGGGCCTCTTCAAGTTGGAAATCAGCAGGGATCCGCCGATGTCCTATGTGGAGTTGATCGAGAGGGCGACCACGTTTATCCAGGGGGAATTCACGAATCGCGGCTTCCTGGCTAAGCTGACGAAGCTGATCAGGGAGGAAGAGGAAGAAGAGGAGGAGACTCCCGGGCGGAGGAAGAAATAAGAGCAGGGGAAGCGAGAGGTGAAGAAGCAGGAGGAATGGAGGAGAGAAAAGCCAAGGAGGCGGGAGGAGCCTAGGAGGCATGAGGTAAGGAGGCCCCTTGTGGCATCAGAGAATCAAGGAGAAGAAAAGATGTACCAGGTACCGGTGAACAAGCCGTCGTGGAGGCCGACAGGATGGCCTCAGTAAGCAGGTCCCGAAAGAAGGTTCTCTCTGGAGAGGAGGAACAATTAGAAACCGGACAGGAAGGCACCAAGGAGGAGGACGCAGAGAAGCAATGACGATTGACAGGCAGGGAAATCGACCGCGAAGAAGGAATCTGCAGAGGAGGGAGGCCAGAGGACATTCCTCTGACAGGCAGGGCAATCGTTCGTAGTATTCCTAGCTATCGGCCAGCTCCCCGTGGAACTTGAAGACAAGAGAAAGTTCAGGTATAAGACAACATACTATCTACTGCATGGAGGAGAACTATATAACAAAACCATCTCGGGCCACTTGGCCAGATGTGTTTCAGATGCCGAAGTGCCTCGAGTGTTGGAGGAGATATATTCAGGGGAGTGCGGAAGCCATTCTGGGACTCGCACTCTGAAGCAGAGAATCTTGAGGCAAGAATACTTTTGGCCGACCATCCGAAAGGATGCCGAAGTTTTCGCGAAGAAGTGTCGGAAATGTCAGCTCTTCGCTCCCCTTCAGCTGCAGCCGGCCCAGCAGCTTCGTTCAATTACGACCCCTTAGCCGTTCGCCATCTGGGGAATGGATTTGATCGGGCCCTTTCCCCGGGCAAGTGGGCAAAGGAAGTTCGTTCTCGTGATGATCGACTATTTCTCAAAGTGGATCGAGGCTAAGACGTTAGCTAAGACCACTTCTCAAATCGTGAAGAACTTCATTCGGGGGGAGATCGCTTGCAGGTTCTGGATATCCCTCTCTGTCGTCACCGACAATGGTCCGCAGTTTGGCAGCTTGGAGCTAGAAGATTTCTGCAGGCAATTGGGAACAGATCTTTGGTTTGCTTTTGTGCATCGTCCTCGGAGTAATGGGCAGATGGAAGCTGCAAACAAGCTGGTTATCAATCTCTTGAAGAAAAAAGTCGAAAATCTAAAGGGGAACTGAGCAGAGCAACTCCCTTATGTCTTATGGGCTCTGAGGACCACTCTTAATTCAGCCATGGGGGAGACGCCTTTTATGTTATCCCACGGGTCTGAAGCTTTCATCCCAGTGGAGTTTGGGGTTCAAAGCCCAAGAGTAATTGCGGCGGAAGAAGGTGACAAGGAGTGGTGGCTCGAGAATGAAGAAGCCCAAAAACTATCTCTTGATTACATTGAAGAGCTTCGAGACCTTGCATCTGTTCGACAGGAGGAGGTCAAGAGGAGGATGACAAAGCACTTCGACAAGCATGTACGCATCAAGCAGTTCCAAGCAGGTGACCTCATTTTGAAGAAGGTGGATGCAACAGGAAGATCGACCTCCGTCTGGAAGCTTAACCCGAATTGGGAAGGGTCATTCATCATCCATGAGTCGCTAGCGACTGGATGGTATCGCCTGCAAAACCGCGAAGGAGCTGCTTGAGAACACATGGAGTGGTGACGACCTGAAAAGGTTCTACCCCTAGAAGGTAAGGGTATGCTTGTTGTATAATTTTATTTATATGAAAGATGGTTTTCTCGCACCCTGAAATACATGAGTTCATGATCTTTTCTCCAAAGCATAATAAGCGAAATCGATCTCCACGATCGGGTTGAGAAACGAGCCTCAAACTTGACTCTCATAAAACCCAGAGCGGGTGCTGGGACGGTATGTAGTTTTTTTTAATGCGGTCTCTTAAGTCCGAACCTCTGCATTGACGGCCGAGATCAGCTCCCCCCTTGCATGTTGGCCGATGACCCTCCTATCACACTTCTCATCCGACTGGAGAGGTTATCAGGAGAGAGTCTGGTGCCGACCTCCCAATTCGACGAAGAGAAGGTCTATTTTCCTCACCCTGAAAGAAGGGGTCTTATGCTTCTTTTCAAAATGAATGTCCTCCCAATTCGACGAAGAGAAGGTCTATTTTCCTCACCCTGAAAGAAGGGGTCTTATGCTTCTTTTCAAAAAGAATGTCTCAAGCATGCGAAAGTAAGCGAAACCAATCTCCACGATCGAGTTGGGAAATGAGCCTCTGATTTGACTCTCATAAAACCCAGAGCGGGTGATGGGACGGTGTGTAGGTTTTTTTAATGCGGCCTCTTAAGTCTGAGCCTCTGCATTGACGACCGAGATCAGCTCCCCCTGCATGTTGGCCGATGACCCCCATATCACACTTCTCGTCCGATTGGAGAGGTTATCAGGAGAGAGTCTAGAGACCACCTCCCAACTCGAGGAAGAGAAGATCGTTTTCCCTCGAGGAAAGACCCTTCTCCATCGAAGACGTCATCAACCTTGATAGGGCTTGAGGCCCGAGGCGGGATCTACAGTCTTCTTAACTATGTGCTTAACATCGGTACTTTTTAGTCATGAGATGTGGTGCGGTTAACTCTCTTTGAATAATCAAGTGACAAGACGAATGACCTCCGAGAAGGGAGTAGACCAGTGATTGGATGGAGACATCGAGTGTGTAAGTCCTGCGGGACCCCCCGTGTGTCGTTTCCCAGTCCAAGTTCCTCTGTCTTCTCGTTAAAGGGTAGAATGGAGACATCGAGCGTGTGCATCCAGCAGGATCCCCCGAGTACCATTTCCCTTCCCATACACCTACATCTGGCCAGAAAGATGACTATGAGAGAAGTGCGAGTATCAATAGGCGAGTAAGCGCCTTACTAGCTCGATCATGGTTGCGAGCATCCAAGAACGTCGTAAAGCCTATGAGCCTAGCGAGCACTCAATCTCGCCCGGGCCTAAGAGCCTAGCGAGCACTCATCGCATTCGAGCCTAAGAGCCTAGCGAGTATCGACTCGCACGAGTAAGATAAAAGCATAATAAAAAAATTCTATGTCATTTTCATTCACTTGATCGGCGAGTACATTGCATTTAAAATGGTGCGATGCATCACCCTGTATAAATGCAAAAAACAAAAAAAGTGCACGTTCTAAACAGGTGATCAAAAATACGCGGCGACCTAGCAGCTCGTTGGGGCGACTAATCTTCATACTTGCCGTCGTATTCGGTTTTTAGCACGCGCTAGCAGCGCGTGCGCGCGCTGCCATCGACCTCCACTATCGCGCCGCCGCCTCCGGCCGTCACCGCCCGCCTCCGGCCGTCACCGCCCGCCTCCGGCCGTCACCGTCTGCCTTCGGCCGTCACTGTCCGCCTCCGGCCGTCACCGTCCGCCTCCGGCCTCCGGCCGTCACCGGCCTCCTCCGGTCGTCACCGTCCGCCTCCGGCCGTCACCGTCCGCCTCCGGCCGTCACCGACCGCCTCCGTCCGCCACCGTCGTCGGGTAACTTGCCCGGACCGCCCGGATCGCCCAGGGGAAATGTTCGTCATTTTCTGAAAATTGGTGGTCGAGGTGACCGAAACCGAGCAACGTCATTCGTCAACTCCAAATCCAGCCAGACGCAATTAACAACACATCCCTTCAAGAAAGCTATAAAAATGCCCCCAGACTTTCATTTGAAGACACGCAAGCCAAGAGAAAAGAGAGAGCTCTGAGGTTTTCTGGCAAGATCTTGGGAGTCTGCTCGTTTCTTCGCTTTGAATTCGCTCTGTTCTCTCTCAAGTCTGCTCACGCTCAAGGCTCCAGTGGACGCTCTCGCAAGCACTGACAAAAGGAACCAAAGAACGCTCCCGTGGACGCTCTGGGACTTGGTCTTTTTCCTCCTTTCTTTGCCTTCAAGGCTTGTAAACGGGGAGGTGACCTGTCACCCTCTGAGGATCCCAAACTCTTTTAACCTCAAAGGAACTAGTGGACTTTGGCCGGTACAAACCCGATTACGTGATTTTTCACCATTTCCGGGTTTCCATGCTAAATCGCATCGTGTCATTGCTGCTTGATTTTCATTTGACTGTTTGCGCGCTCGATTCACTCTCGAGCTAAGGCAGTCCGGTTCTCCGGACCGGGGGAAAATTGAGTGACCCGCAACAACTCTGATACCTTTTAATGAGACCTTTGTTGTTTACATTTTTTGATTAATTGATATTTATAATAAATAATTTTAAATAGTTTGTGGAGTACGCATATCATGAATTTGAACTAATGCTGCACGTTTCACCTAACACTTGATTTATAAGTTTACATCAGACACAAATAAATGAACTTACATTTAAATCACAATAATAAACTTTTTATTTCAACATTATAAACTAAAGATCTATCAATAAAAATATAGCAATATTATAAAAAATGTTTGAAAAGGTCTTTAATTGATTAAATAAGAACTCGTCGTCATTTTATTTATCTGACTCAACTACAGTTTTTCTCAAAGCACTCAATATTCGCCTTTGCTGAAACAGGCTATGCATCGATATCGACTCGATGTCTGAATCTAAATTATTTTAAATTAAAGTTGACACTTTACCCAGAAAATCGCCTGCACCTCATGAACTTGATGAATGTCTGCTTCCCACACAGCAAATTCATCATTCTAGTGGAGCCCACCCCACAAAGATGTATGCCAAAAATTTAAGAAAAAAAATGAGTTTATTTAATTTTAATGATTGAAACATAATTATTTCAAAAGATTGGACATAATAATATATTGTTCTATTCATGACATTTACATCCACAAAAAAATGAATGTAAAATATTCAAATGATTGCATGAACATAATTGCATTTCCCACCATTTAAAAAAACAATAACTCAACGCCTAAACATAAAGATTGTAAGTACAAAATGATTACTAAGAAGACAATAATAATCATACAAATTTACCAAGTACACACCAAGCTTCCATCTGATGCACGACAAGAGTACCGGCCGCAAGTAATAACGTGTGAACTTTCACTCGGAGGATTGTCGTATCCATAGGGAGTTTGGAACGGTAGTATCCACCGACATCTGTGTCATTAACAAGTCAAACTACAAAGCACATTGCCATTACTTTTAAATTCAACACCACATGTCCGAGTTCACAAAACATATTCCTCATCAAATTAAGAAGGATTACAATAGATCTAAGGATGATTAGAGAGAATATACCACAAAATGAAGAACCAAGAGACTTTTCCTTGGCCGTAGAAGAAGAAGATCAGTCTTGTACTCCGTCTTCTAAAACACAGTTGTGGCTACCGTCCGAAGTCTGGGAGGAGCTGTCACCAACCTCCTAGTTTCCGTCTTCTCTTGTCTAAGCGTCATTTCTTCAATCTAGCTGAATTCACTTAGCACCTTGAATCCTTGAGCAACACCTTCTAAATCCACGAACAACACTTGCAATCAGCAAAGGAGGCTTGAAAATGAAAGAAAACTGCTTTAAAATTAAAGAAAACTGTTTGAAGAGAGCTTGAGAGATGGAGGGAGGCGAGCTTCAACGACTGGAGGAGGAGCGACTCATATCTTGGGCAAGACCCAAAGGGGCAGATCTTGAAAATGAAGCCCTAGAGAAATATATATAGCACCAGGAAGAAACGCGCGCATACGCGTGCACATAAGACCGCACAGGCGTGCTCGAAGGAAAACTGCACAGAGTCTCAAATTGGAGCATTGTTCGCACACACGCCAGAACAGGACTCGCACTTGCGCTCGCAAAGAAAACCCACGCGGCCAGGTATCTCAGTGTTATTTAGGCCGAATTAATTCATTGAACGCGCACACGATTTACACAGTGAGCGCACACACGCGTGTGAAGAAACACACACGCGCCAATTCTGCCACAAAAATGATGCAAGAAAATAGGCTAATTAAATAGAGCACGCACGCGCTCGCTCATAAAGGCGCTCATGCGTGCATGCAGGAAATTGAACATAACTTCCCCATAATACGGAAAATGTCCACAACTGCCATAAGCATCAATAAAGTCCAGAATCCACACAACAATAAGATAGGTATGAATCATGCATTGAACCACACAAAAATTATGATAAATAACAATGAAAACCATGCATAAAACAAGGTGAAAACACGATATGAAATATACGTATCAAATACCCCCACACTTGAACGTTTGCTTGTCCCAAGCAAATAACTCTCATCCATCGGGGATAACAACAACCAAAAGCTAAGTAATGCATCATCAAATAGTATCGAATCACTTCCAAGTTTCACAAAAATGAAAAATAGGATAGGTGAAATGCATTAGGATAAACAATTAACATACAATTCTTTCTAAGCACACAGCAGAGAAATACATTTTGTGTAAACACTGCCACGGTAAATCAATACCGAATAGATGCATGTAAAGAAAGTAAAATTAACTATCAGGGAGTAATTCTAAGCTCACAAGCACCCGAGTAACCCACAATAGAATCCACCATTGTGAACACCAAAAACTTACCTATCAACATTATGCCCCCAAACATATCTAAAAACAAACAATGAAATCACTAGGGCTTAAATGAGAAGAATATGCTAGGCTTGGGCACGAGGTGGTGTAAACAAAGATAAACAAGAAGGCTTGACCACACCCCCATGTCTATGCTTTCTCATCTATAATTTTTATATACTTCACCAAATTGGGGAAACGAAATATCGATTTAAGTTTATCCCAAAGCAATGATATTTCCACAATAATCACACCAAATATCCACCAACACAAAGGAGGAAAATTATGAGCTCTACACCTAGATGTGGTAATGGGATGGCTATATGGCCGTGGTGATTATGAATGGTGGTGCTAACAAAAGGAACCGGTGTAGGCACAATGTGGGTAAACAATGGTAAAAGATAATCGAATTTGTGCAAGGCTCAAACGATCCCAGAAAAGACCTAGATCCTATTCCAAAGAAGTTACAAAAAATGCAATGTTTTGAAACTATAAAGTTATGCGCCAGGAGGGATGATGTAGACTGGAACCTAGGGCTGTAGTTTGGAAATTAAATAATTGTGATCTTTTAAAATAATTATGGCACTAAGGGGCTTTGCGGGCTACTTTAACAGTTATAACGACCTAGGCGCCGCTCGCGCGCGCAAGACTACCGCACAAACGTCACAGCGTCACAAATCACAATTCCATAAGCATCGTATTCAAGTGAGTGCAACCACGAATATAAATTTGCCGGCAATTAAGCGATACGACTAGTAGGGCAAGCTCCAACAATTAACTCTTCATTTAAACCTTGTGCATGTGAATTAACTAAGGTTTGAGGGTGAGGGATGGAGAGGTATACCACGAGGAAGAGTACCCGAGGCGAACTAGACCACTGGATGGATGTGGAAGACGAGATCTCTTTCGCTGCGCAGTTACGGTAGGGTGCACATAGGTAAATGGGGGGAAATGGTGGCTGGCTGGCGGCAGGATGCGCAGGGAGGCGGAGGTGGACGGATCTGGAACTTGCAGAAGATCGCAAGAAGACAGGGATGATGCTGGAGCTTCACGTCGGGCTTCAGGAGGCGTATGGAGATGAAGGCGAGGCGGGATCTGGTGGCGCTGGGCGCCGGGCTGCGGTGAAGTGCAGGAACGACGGGGTTGAGCGGGCGGCGGCCTTGCGAGAGGTCGCAAGGAGGCGGTTGGAATTGGCGGGAGGCGGCACGGGAAACAGTCGACGGGGCTTCCGCCGGGGAAGAGAGGAACGCCGAGCGGTGTAGGCTTCAGAGGGCTGCTCGACTGGAAGCGACAGTTGCTCGGGAAGTGTCGGCGAGCGGATTTGGCGCTGAGGGAGGGCTGGGCTGCGCTGGGAGAACCGATCGAAACAGTAACGTTTCGTTCAATTCCTTTTTCAGCCCCCCTAACAGGGGAAATGAGGAAGGTTTTAAAGCAATGTTTAGGGCAAAATTGCTATTAGCAGCCCTACTCAAATAATTTTAAAACAAGGCAGATTTTTAAAATGAAAGTGAGGTGAATTTTTGGGCGGGGCCGGCTATAGGCAAATGGGTCATTTTAACAAAATAATTAATTATTACAAGCTTGCCTTAAGCTAATCTATCCCATAAATTACCGGACCTATGCATTTAGGGTCTCGTTGGTCGGTCACGCCACCGAGCCAAAAAGAAATGCGCGATGCAAAATAACATCCAAGTGCTTATAACACGCGCAATACAACTCGACGCTACACAATAATCCAAAAAATGCGCGAAGGCATGCGCTACAAAAATAAACGACAAGTGCAATAAAAATAATAAAAAGGAAGCGTTGCGGGTTGCATCAATTCTCCCGGGGTTGAAAGAGCTCGACCCCGACGAGACTCGATGTAACCTGCAAGAAGGAAATCCAACTGTCGATGGGAGAAAATGCTGCATGACTGTCCTGCTGATGCTGTCGCTGCGATCCAAAACCTGAAAGTAACCTCTCGTCCCCCAAAACATGCAATCCATTAGTCAAAATTTCATGTCAAATATTTAAATAAACAGTAATTATTAGAGCTTTCAGACGATGACAGGGGCAGTGTGTGGGGCAAACATGAGGCAGGGGGAAAAAACAGGAAACAAAAGCAAGGTAGCAAGTAAAGCAGGAAGCAAGCGTGATCAACCCGTGGAATCAGTAACTCATAACGCGACATAGGCTTGCTCCTTAGACACCTACGAACGTCCGCTATACCAGGATCGTCTATCGTCATGATTTTAGCCGTCAAGGTCCCACTCGAGTCACAAAATTTTAAGAATATACCAATTTTACCGTGTAAAATTTTCCATAAAAAACCCTTGAAACGGGTGTCCCGATGAGGAGAAAAAAATCTAAGTATCGTCTCGGTTCTCTCAAGACTACTAAACCTAAAAGTGTTAGAACTCAAACAGTAGTGATGTGGTGGTTCAACATGCTCTCTTATATCCATAAGAAGGTGATGCGAACAAAGCGCGTGCTCGCCAAAGATAAAGTCAATATAGGGTGGTGACTCTAATGTCACTAACGGGTGGCCACCAAGCACAATGTCTGTGGCCTCAACGGTTTGTGGTGGCAGTGGGCTAAGAAAATCAGGACATACGACGAACAAGCCTATGTCACCCAAGATGATGGCCTCATCACTCACCAACTCCTCTGGGAGTGATGATGTGTCATCCGAGGTGAGTGACACATCACAAGTAAGTCCCTCTCCCTGAAGCGGGGCCTCTGGAAACAACTCGACGACTGAAGGATGCGAGTCAGTTGGGGCAAGTGGACACACCATGTCAATGGGAGGAAGGAATGAGGAGGGAAAAACTCATCTTCCTGGGGGCAGGGACTCGGGAACCTTCTCGATCGAAGGTGGTGCTAAAGCGGAGACAGGTGGAGACACGACTTCAGTCGGGGTGGTAGAAATAGGAAGAAGCTCTTCTTCCTGGAGCAGGGGCTCAGGAAGAAACTCATCGACTGAAGGGAGTGTCATGGTGGGGGTGGGTGTGACTAAGGTGCTCATCGTGAGACTGACGAGGCGAGACAGAGGACTATCGAAAGACCTAACCTCGGGTTTCACTATGTGATATGAAGTGTGGAGGTATGCAAGAGCAGCATAATGCGTGCGCGTTAACACCTCGAGGTTGTGAACAGAGATGCACAACTCACTCAGGGTCTGCTTGTGGTCTGCGGTGACGCACTCAACATTTTTCCGCAAAGCTTTAAGACACGCATCTACATCATCCATTTTTTTTCTTTTTAAACGTAAAATACTAACTAAAATATTTTTGGAAACGAACGACGCTCGGCTATCCCACAATAGGAGTGAGATATCCCAGTAGCCACACCAAACTAATGTAGACTGGAACCTAGGGCTGTAGTTTGGAAATAAAACAATTGTGATCTTTTAAAATAATTATGGCGCGAAGGGGCTTTGCGGGCTACTTTAACAGTTATAACGACCTAGGCGCCGCTCACGCGCGCAAGGCTACCGCACAAACAGCGTCACAAATCACAATTCCACATGCATCGTATTAAAGTGAGTGCAACCACGAATATAAATTTGACGGTAATTAAGCGATACGACTAGTAGGGCAAGCTCCAACAATTAACTACTCATTTAAACCTTGCGCATGGAAATTAACTAAGGTTTGAGGGTGAGGGATGGAGAGGTATACCATGAGGAAGAGTAGCCGAGGCGAACAAGACCACTGAATGGATGTGGAAGATGGGATCTCTTTTGCTGCGCAGTTACGGTAGGGTGCACAGAGGTAAATGGCGAAAATGGTGGCTGGCTGGCGGTAGGATGCGCAGGGAGGCGGAGGTGGACGGATCTGGGACTTGCAGAAGATCGCAAGAAGATGGGGAAGATGCTGGAGCTTCACGTCGGGCTTCAGGAGGCACAGGGAGATGAAGGCGAGGCGGGATCTGGTGGCGCTGGGCGTCGGGCTGCGGTGAAGTGCAGGAGACGGCGAGGTTGAGCGGGAGGCGGCCTTGCGAGAGGTCGCGAGGAGGCGACTGGAACTGGCGGGAGGCGGCACGGGAAACAGTCGACGGGGCTTCCGCCGGGTAAGAGAGGAACGCCGGGCGGTGCAGGATTCAGAGGGCTGCTCGATTGGAGGCGGCTGCGGTTCGGGAAGTGTCGGCGAGCGGATTTGGCGCTGAGGGAGGGCTGGGCTGCGCTTGGAGACCCGATCGAAACAGTAACGTTTCGTTCAATTCCTTTTTCAGCTCCCCTAACAGGGGAAATATGGGAGGTTTTAAAGCAATGTTTAGGGCAAAATTGCTATTAGCAGCCCTACTCAAATAATTTTAAAACAAGGTAGATTTTTAAAATGAAAGTGAGGTGAATTTCTGGGCGGGGCCGGCTATAGGCAAATGGGACATTTTAACAAAATAATTAATTGTTACAAGCTTGCCCTACGCTAATCTATCCCCTAAATCTAAATTACCGGACCTATGCATTTAGGGTCTCGTTAGTCGGTCACACTAACGAACCAAAAAGAAATGCGCGAGCAACATGCGCGATACAAAACAACATCCAAGCGCTTATAACACGCGCAATACAAATCGACACTACACAATAATCCAAAAAATGCGCGAGGGCATGCACTGCAAAAATAAACGACGAGTGCATTAAAAATAATAAAAAGGAAGCGATGCGGGTTGCATCAATTGGAAGCGATGTGGGTTGCATCAATTGGAAGCGATGCGGGTTTCATCGAGTGATCCGCCGCAAGGCGGGACCCACGTTCGTGTATTCACGTAGGAGTGCTTGACCGGATCGCCGATCTGACTCCGCGGATGTGTCCGGATCCGCGTCGCGAGTCGAGATCATATATTACTTTATATATTTCGGTTTATTGTTGTGTTTAAGTGGATTTCCCTCGGCCAATCATAGCCGTTGATTGTGATGCCATAGCTTTATTTTTTATTATAAATAAGAGAGTAGTGAGTTGATCTAGGCATTGCAGAATTTGGAGAAACCCTATTCCCGGATTCCAGCGATCGCCCCGCAGTGCCGACGCCGTGGAACCCTAGGTGACGATTCCTAGTTGCTCGTTCTTCGCCCCAAGGTACCCCCTATCCATCCCCTTCTTCTCCCCCTCCTTCTACCCACCGCCGGCCATCCAAATCTCCCCAAAGCTGCCGCCAGCACCCCTGTCCAGCAGCCTCCAGGCGCTGCCAGACCGCCGCCTGCAGCAGCCCCCCTCCAAACCGCCGCCCACCAACCACTCCTCGCTGCCGCCAACCTCCAGCTGCCTCCCTCCCTGCCGCCAGCCTTCAGCAGACTTCCTCCCAGCCGCCAACCTCCAACAACCCCTCCCCCCTGCCGCCAACCTCCAGCCACCTCCCCTCCCTGCCGCCAGCCCCATCTCCCTTCCAACAACCCCCTTCACGTGGATCCACCTTCTTTCCCCTCTAAATTCCTAGATCAGTCTAGATCTAGGGTTTTCCACCCCCGATCCGTTATTTCCACCCTCATACATCTCCCCATACGCCGGATCCGCTCTCATACATCGGATCCATCCACCTCCACCCGGATCTATTCCCTAGTGGACGGATCTATTCATTTCTGGCCCGATCTCACCACTCTCCGCCAAGGACAGCCACCGCCATTCCGTCACGCCCTCGGCTCCACCTTCGGTCGCCGATCTACATACCCGGACCCGAATTCTTCATTGTCTCGGATCAGCCTGCTACTTTGGTGAGCCTCTTATGTATTGGAATATTTGAATCTTCATTATTATTTGATTGTTTTCGTGTTTTACTTGGATTCGTACTTGTAGAAATTTGTTGTGGTGCTCTTATAATTTGCAGGTGGGATCTATTCGCCGCGCGCTTAGCATTGGCCCTCCGAGCGGAGGAAAGCCATTACATAAACGCCAAATTAAATGCTTGTATTAACTTCCTTTAATTAATTGCGTGGTGTTAAGAAAAATTACATTACTCATATTTATTTGTCGCCGCATCCGACGGCTTCATTGCATGTATCCTTAGGATCATTGTCACATTTGTATTTTCATCTAGAGGTCTAGATTTTGTGCACCCCGTAGCCTACCCTACATCAATTGGTATCAGAGCCCAAGTTGGGCCATTTGCATGCTCCGTAGTGGTAGGATTTTTAGAAGAAGCATGATAGATCCTCAAGTCACCGACGACCGCACGACGAGCTCGAATTCGGGCACCGCTTTCGCCGAGTTCCAACGTCTTATCCTAGATCGTTTTGACACCTTAGGCGCCCAGTACGACGATGTGCGTCATGATCTTGCCGAGGTGAATCTTTGCCTAGACCACTTAGAGAATGCCAGGGACACCCCGACACAGCATGATGATTCGCTTGAGGACGACACCGATGTTCCTCTACGACCTAACTAGCATCCGAGAGATGGCCACCTACCAGTAGACCGCCACCATCGTGAGATTCCTCAGCGAGCCCCAGTTCCACCGACAAGGCGAGACCCTAACCCGACAGTTGAGCGTAGACAAGCTCCGATACGAGATATGCCTCCATTTTAGCGTGATGAGTACCGTATGCCATGTCAGCCTCAGTAGGACCCCAGAGATCGTGTGCCCCCACACGATCGACGGGATCGTCACCGAGATGAGTACTATCCCCCAGTTCGGCGAGAGCGTGGACCCCCACCCGCTCGATACGGCTACGCCCATGGCGATTATCTCAAGGACTATTCCGACCCACGGAGAGGTGACCACCACTTGGACATCACTCGTCGTATTCGACTCGAAGCCCCTACGTTCGATGGTCATTTGGATACGAAAGCCTTCAGCGACTGGCTTCTGGACATGTACTACTATTTCGAGTGGTATGATATGAGTACGAGCGTTGTGTTCGCTTCGCAAAAATGAAGCTGATCGGACAGGCTAAGGTATTCTGGATTAGCGTTGAGAGAGCTTTGAAGCGAGATGGTTACTACCCCATCACCAGATGGGAGGAGATGAAACAGAGACTGAGCGAGAAGTACCTCCCCGCGTCCTACCGAGATCAGTTATTTGAGCAGTTGCAGAACTTACGACAGGGGACACTCACTGTCGTCGAGTTTATGGCTCGCTTTGACGAGTTAGTCGTTAGGAGTGATGTCTCGGAGGAACCCATTGCCACTGCATCTCGTTTCAAGGCGGGCCTACACGCTGAGATTCAGAGAGAGTTGATTCCCCATCGTTTAGAGACCGTCGATCAGATATTCCAGCTCACCCTCGAGTACGAGCAGTACCTTCGATCATCAACTACGAGGCAATTTCCATCTCGGACTGATTCCTCGACTTTCAGGAAACCTGCTCCGCCCCAGACCACCTCGGTTGCACCTATATGTGTTCCCACGGACACTAAGGGCAAGGCCGTCGCTACTGATGGCCAGCGATCTGGGGGTATTCAGTGTTATTGATGTTCTGGCAGAGGACACGTGGCGGCGCAGTGCCCCACGCGGACCCTGCTAGTTGAGGGTGAGGAGTACGGTTTAGAGGAAGGTGAAGAAGGTACAGAAAAGATTAAGGCCACTGTCGAGGAAGGCTGGGAGAGCGACGCAGAGAGATCATTGGAGGTGGGAGTCATTAGGCGCCTCCTACGCACCCCTCGTGTAGATGAGGATCGACGACACACCACCATCTTTTACACGTACTTTCCTAGCGCAGGTGGGCCCTGCAAGTTAGCCATTGACAGTGGGAGTTGTGTGAACATCCAAAAGGGGCTTGACCGCATGCAGGTGAAAGCAAAGCCTCACCCCCACCTTTATCGTGTCGTCTGGGTATTCAAGACGATGATTCAGGTCACCCAGCGCTGTCTCGTCCCGATTAGTATTGCCTCATTCTAGGATCGGGTCTGGGGTGACGTCATCCCCATGGACGTCACTCATGTATTACACGTCCGCCCCTGGCTATTCGATCGCGACGTCACGTGTTTCGGCCGCTCGAACACGTGTGTCTTCTATGACAAGGGGCAGAAGATTACGTTGACGCCCACCCAGCCCCGGGATAGATCCAAGGGTGTGGTTGAGCCATCTGTGAGTACGAGCGCCTCGCGGCCTCTGCATATCTTGAGGCGAGGCGAGTTCCTGCGAGACAGTATTGAGTCGGATATCATTTACGTCGCGACTGCCACTCGGACACCCGATGACACCCCTGCTGACCACCCACTAGCGGTGCGTCCCCTTCTAGATGAGTTTGCGGACATTATGCCTGACGAGCTCCCCGATGAGTTGCCCCCTCCACGGGACATTCAGCATGTCGTTGACTTAGTCCCGGGGGCTTCTCTCCCGAACTTGCCCCATTATCGTATGCATCCTGATGAGCACGCTGAGCTCAAAAGGAAGGTTGACGAGCTGCTGCGGAAGCAGTTTATTCGAGAGAGTATAAGTCTGTGTGCGGTTCCCGCCCTTCTTACCCCTAAGAAGGACGGTAGTTGGCGTATGTGCATCGACAACCGCGCCATTAACAAGATCACGGTCAAGTATCGCTTTCCGATCCCACGGCTCGATGACTTACTGGATACTATGCCCGGTGCCCAGATCTTCTCCAAGATCGATCTCCGTAGTGGGTACAACCAGATACGAGTTCTTGAGGGCGACGAGTGGAAAACCACATTCAAGACCAAGGACGGTCTCTATGAGTGGCTAGTTATGCCTTTTGGGCTGTCGAACGCCCCCAACACCTTTATGAGAGTTATGACACAGGTGTTGCAACCCTCCAAATCACGGTGCATCGACAACCGCGCCATTAACAAGATCACGGTCAAGTATCGCTTTCCGATCCCACGGCTCGATGACTTACTGGATACTATGCCCGGTGCCCAGATCTTCTCCAAGATCGATCTCCGTAGTGGGTACAACCAGATACGAGTTCTTGAGGGCGACGAGTGGAAAACCACATTCAAGACCAAGGACGGTCTCTATGAGTGGCTAGTTATGCCTTTTGGGATGTCGAACGCCCCCAACACCTTTATGAGAGTTATGACACAGGTGTTGCGACCCTACATAAGCAATTTTCTGGTCGTAAATTTCGATGACATACTGATCTATAGCCAGACTCAGGCCGCTCACCTCGATCATTTGCGGCTTCTCTTTGGCACCCTCCGCCAAGGGAAATTGTATGTGAACCTGAAGAAATGCTCCTTTCTTTCCGAGTCTGTTCACTTTTTAGGATTTATCATATCTTCGACTGAAGTATCTGTTGACCCTGAGAAGGTCAAATCCATTCGCGAGTGGCCCGTGCCCGCGAACATCCATGAGGCTCGCAGTTTTCACGGACTAGCCACCTTTTATAGGAGGTTCGTCCAAGGGTTTAACACGATCATGGCCCCCTTCACAAGCTATCTTAAGAAGGGAGAGTTTCAGTGGACCCCCGCAACCACCAGAGCCTTCGAGGAGATAAAAGAGAGACTGACGACGACCCCCGTCCTGAGATTGCCGGACTTTAGCCGTGCTTTCGATGTTGCATGTGATGCGTCTGGAGTTGGTATCGGTGGAGGACACCCAGTTTCTTACTTCAGTGAGAAGCTGAACGAGGCCAATCAGAAATACTCGAACTATGATCGAGAATTTATGCTATTGTCCAGTCCTTGCGCTACTTGAGACACTATCTCCTTCCCCGGGAGTTTGTGTTGTATTCCGACCACCAGGCCTTACGCTATCTCGATTCGCAGCGCAAGCTGGGACACTGACATGCTAAGTGGGTCAAGTACCTACAGGATTTTCATTATGTTCTCAAGCACCGAGCTGGTGTTGAGAACAAACTGGCTGATGCGTTGAGTCGCCGCATTTCCCTGTTAAAAATGATGACCGCGAGCCTAGATGGGCTTGAGAGATTTATTCAGGATTATCCGACATGCCCTAACTTTGGCGAGATTTACACCGCTCTTTCCTGGGACCCCCCATACCCCGTTGAGGGATACTTGTACCGAGGCTCCCGCCTGTGCATTCCCCAGACATCTTATCGTGACTATCTGATTTGGGAGCTGCATGCGAGCGGAGCCGCACGACACTTTAGGCGAGATACGTCCATAGCCATTGTTGAGGACCGCCTCTACTGGCCCAACCTTAAGAAGGACGTGTCTCGCGTTGTCCGTCACCGCCGTATCTGCCAAACGGCGAAGGGTACCAAACAAAACACGGGTCTGTACACGCCTCTACCTGTCGCACACCGCCCCTGGGAGGACATCAACATGGATTTTGTTCTAGGACTTCCCTGCACTCTACAGAAACATGACTCCATCTTCGTGGTGGTCGATCGTTTTTCGAAGATGACACACTTTATCGCTTGCCGTAAGACGGCAGATGCGACTCACGTTGTATCTATCTTCATGAGGGACGTTTTTCGATTGCATGGCCTACCCAAGTCGATTGTATCAGACCGCGATGTGAGATTCATGAGTTACTTCCGGAAGACCCTGTGGCATAAGACGGGCACCATCCTTAGGTTCTCCTCGGCATACATCCACAGACTGACGGGCAGACCAAAGTAGTGAATCAGAGCTTAAGGAATCTACTGAGGTGTCTCGTAGGAGAGCATGTGGCTAGTTGGGACTTAGATATTCCGATTGCAGAATTTGCTTATAACATCAGTCAATAGGTCCACCGGGTTGAGTCCATTTCATATAGTATCAAGATACGACCCTAGGAAACTCATTGACCTCATCCCAAGTCCCACAGAGTCACGCCCTAGCGAGTCTGTTGAGTCGTTTGCACAACATTTGCATGAGTTGCATGAGTTGGTCCGCCGACGAATAATAACAAGCAATGAAAATTATAAAACCCATGCATATATGCGAAGGAGAGAACAAGTGTTTAATGAAGGCGAGAAGGTAATGGTGCGAATCCGCCCTGAGAGGCTTCGCTCGGGGCCTGCCAAAAAATTAAGCGCTAGGCGAATGGGCCCCTACTCTATTATAAGTCGTATCGGGACAAACGCCTACCGGCTCGATAACCCGACAAGTATGAGAATCCATCCAGTATTTAATGTAGAGGATCTGACGCCGTACTACGAGCCATGCGAGTTTGCGGACCCGAGCGGTGGAGATGTCCAGTCGTTTCCATCCCCACTTTCGTTGCCATACCACTCTCATATTCCGCCCACGTCTGATCACCACTACATCCCATCCACTACTGACACCCACCCACCTGGGAATTCGTCTTCTCTGGTTTCACCGACGGCACCACCGATCGCACCGGGTTCCACCACTCGAGAGTTGAGAGATGAGGGCATCACAGAGGTCAAATCCCACCAGTTCGTTCCCACCATTGACGGGCCGCGATGTCGCTACTTGGTACATTGGCAGGGCCGTCCAGGCACAGACGACGCTTGGATATTACCAGCAGAGCTCGATCGACTCGCCCCTGGACTTCGACGTCAGTACAGTCGTCTCCATTCATCGGAGATGAAGGCTTTTCAGTCGGGGGGAGTTGATGGGGAACCATCAAATTATGCACCAGGAGGGATCCGCCGCAAGGCGGGACCCACACTCATGTATTCACACAGGAGAGCTTGACCGGATCGCCGATCCGACTTCGCGGATGTGTCCGGATCAGCGTCGCGAGTCGAGATCATATATTACTTTATATATTTTGGTTTATTATTGTTGTATTTAAGTGGATTTTCCCCCGGCCAATCATATCCGTTGATTGGGATGCCCTAGCTTTGTTTTTTATTATAAACAAGAGAGTAGTGGGCTGATCTAGGCATTGCAGAATTTGGAGAAACCCTATTCCCGGATTCCAGCGACCACCCCGCGGTGTCGACGCCGTGGAACCCTAGGTGCTCATTCTTCCCCCAGGGTACCCCCTATCCATCCCCTTCTTCTCCCCCTCCTTCTACCCACCGCCCGCCATCCAAATCTCCCCAAAACTGCCGCAGCCCCCTATCCAGCAGCCTCCAGGCGCTGCCAGACCGCTGCCTGCAACAGCCCCCCTCCAAACCGCCACCCACCAACCACTCCTCTCTACTGCCAACCTCCAGCAACCCCCTCCCTGCCGCCAGCCTTCAACAACCCTCCTCCCAGCCGCCAACCTCCAACAACCCCTCCTCCCTGCCGCCAACCTCCAACAACCCCTCCTCCCTGCCGCCAACCTCCATCCACCTCCCCTCCCCGCCGCCATCCCCATCTCCCTTCCAACAACCCCCTTCACGTGAATCCACCTCCTTTCTCCTCTAAATTCCTAGATCAGTCCAGATCTAGGGTTTTCCACCCCCGATCCGTTATTTCCACCCTCATACATCCCCCCATACGCCAGATCCGTTCTCATACATCGGATCCATCCACCCCCACCCAGATCTATTCCCTAGTGACCGGATCTATTCATTTCCGGTTTGATCTCACCACTCTCCGCCAAGGACAGCCACCGCCATTCCGTCACGCCTCTGGCTCCACCTTCGGTCGCCGATCTACATACCCGGACCCGAATTCTTCATTTTCTCGGATCAGCCCGCTACTTTGGTGAGCCTCTTATGTATTGGAATATTTGATTCTTCATTATTATTGGATTATTTTCGTGCTTTACTTGGATTCGTACTTGTAGAACTTTGTTGTGGTGCTCTTATAATTTGTAGGTGGGATCTATTCGCCGCACGCTTAGCATTGACCCCCCCCCCCCCCCCCCCCCCCCCCCCCCCCCCCCCCGAGCGGAGGAAAGCCATTACATAAACGCCAAATTAAATGCTTGTATTAATTTTCTTTAATTATTTGCGTGGTGTTTAAAAAAATTACATTGCTCAAATTTATTTGTCGCCGCATCCGACGGCTTTATTGCATGTAGCCTTAGGATCATTGTCACATTTATATTTTCATCTAGAGGTCTAGATTTTGTGCACCCCGTAGCCTACCCTACATCACAAACTCAAGTCAACCTAGTAGACTACCTAATTTCAAGTGAGCAAAGACTTAATACTTACAACAATTCCACAGACTACCACGTACAACCACGAATTTCACTACGGTGCAGTGAATAAACACAAAAGTATTTCAACATGTGCGCAAAAAAGAATGTAATTAAAAGTTATCTTAGTACATTAAACCTATGAACTACTTTCATAAGAGTGAAGTTTAGATGCAAAAAGTTACTAAAATTTGATAACACTACACTAAGCATTTCAATAATGACATCTACGACAGTGCAAAGTTTGGAGAGAGAACAAAACGTACATAAAGATGAGGGAAAAATATGATACACAAACAATCCGCACATGCATACAAATGATAAATTCCAAAATCACTCCTCTCCCACACTTAAAATTTTCAATAATTCCAAAATTGAAAAAGGACAAAACTGCGAAAGGATGAGAAAAGGGACGAAGTTACACAAATCAGCAAGCTTCCTCCAAGCCAAACACCAACAAAAACCTATAAAATAGCAAAACGACAAAGAAACACAAGTGAAGCAGTCCTAATTTAACCTCAGTGAAAACATGCAAATTACACTTAAATAAATTCATTATGGCTGCCTTTAGAGTCCCCACCTGGACACACAATTATGCAATTTAAAACTGAAAACTACAAAATAGCAAAATTATGGGACGCCTCCCACTAATGCTTTGTTTAACATCCTTGAGCTGGACATAATACCTTTATTAAGCAATGCTATAACAGTTATAACATAATAAAGTTTTAAAAGCAGAAATGAAAATGAACTCACACATTCAAAAAGTTTAGAAATCTTAAAGTCTTAAACAAATCAGCTATACACTGATTTGTGGTAATCCTCCGCATCAAGTAGAGAAGGGCTGGAGATACGTCCTTTGGAGCTTGGTAGGGAATGGTCCCTTCCAACTCCAATCTCCTCCTCCTGCCGGGAAGCGGCAGAGTGAGCTACTCTGTCATTCCTCTCCCTCTTCTTCTTTTCAACGCTTTGCGACCGCCAACCAGCCTTCTTCTCCTTGAATTCAACCATACACTCCTCATCTATCAATTTTGCTTCAAGCTCCACATCAGATGGGGGCATAAGATCTGCCCATTGCACTTTCTTCATTTTAACCTCTATGGTGCATTCCATAAGTTGGTCACCAATTTCTTTCTTAGTATTAATTTCCTCATTCACCTTCTCCTCACCAGTTACTTCCTTGGCAACATCAACCATCTGCACACTAAATAATTTATCAGATAACAAGGTAGGGCCTTCACCAAGTAGCGAGGCAAGAGCTAAAAATTCTTCATTATCCCCCTTGTCAACTTCAAGGATATCATATCCACATTATCAATAGAATCAGGACAAGTTACGAAATTAAGAGAAATATCAAAACATATAGAATTAGATTTTGGAAATACCACACTACCATTAGAAGGGTGGAGAGTGGCCTTTGAGGTCTTAAGAAGAGTATCTCCAAGTATTGGGGGCGAATTGTTTTCAGTTGGCCCCACAACTTGGAAGTCGGTCTTAAAGAGCTTTCCTCCAAAATTTACTACAACACCACTTACTCCGCCATCGGTAGTAACCGTGCAACCATTTGCTAAGACTAAGGATACAACTTCTAAAACCAGCTCTCCTAAATCAAAAAATTTAGCATCAGTAATAAAAATTAAGTTTATGGACGCACTTGTATCATAGATGGTTGTGGTTGGGGCTTCATTAATTAAGCATTCAACAAGAATACTCCTCGGGAAAATCTCACGAGTTGAAACTACCCGACCATGCTTCTTATGATTCACCTCCGTGTTACTGGGTAGAGTTCCCTGCTGTCTTTCCATAAGCAAATTAGCCAGATGCCTGATTTGACTTTCCAGATTGTGAATTGCAGCTTGCTGATTCTGAAACATATCATCATTCCTCTCCATGTATTTCTCTAATAAGGTCTCAAGGTGGCTCTTCTCCTGCTGTGGTGGTGGAGCAGGATGAGATTGAGAATTACTTCCACTGGGGCCACCTTGGTGCTGCCCCTGTCTCCATGAAAAGTTCGTATGGTTTCTCCAGTTTGGGTTGTAGGTATTAGTTTGAAAGTTGTTGTGTGGCGGGTTGCTTGCAAAATTCACCATTTCCAAAGCTTGAGAAGTAGATGAAGATGACGGTGAGGATGAATTGCATTCAAGTGCCTGGTGCCCGGGAGTTTCACACGGATCACAAGTAATAACATGAACCTTAGCAGGAGTGGTAGAGCTAGTACTAGGAGTACTCAATCGATCCATCTTCTTGTTCATCAAGATGAGTTGTGCGGCTAAAGCAGTAGGACCATCAATCTCCAAAATGCCTGCATTCTTCCTCTGCATGTTCCTTCTAGACCCCACATTGCCTATTATTGGAGGCTATCTCATATATCAGATCCAACTCTGGCTCTGATACTAAGTCGAGATCAACATGAAAAATTATTATTAGGTTAAAATTATATCGCATACATGAGTCCTATACTCCTACCATAATATATATAGATGCGGACAAAAAACACCCAACACAAGACACGTTGCATATTGTTACGGGTCTACTTCCGTAACAACGGTAACTCGCCAGAGTAGTGGTCGGAGTTGGTGATGATGGTGGAGGATACAGCGGAGCCTTAATCGCGGCTGCCTACGCGAGGTTGCTCGTTAGAGGAGAGAGCCACCAAAGATCTCACATAATAGAAAATGGATTAGATTGCTTCTTACTTCCTTCATACATCCATACATATGCCTTTATATATGCTTACACACATAAAAGGACAAACAACAATAATGCCCCCTAATACTAGATAACAATGATGAACTAGGCTCGGGGCTCAAGGCCTATAGCTCCTATTAACTAGATAAAGGAGTGTAACCTATTAACTAGATAAATGAGTGTAATGATAAAGTCTCATAACATCACACCCGTCTCGAAAACAAGCTTAACCTCAAGCTCAAGGGAGGCCATGCTGGTGCACATTTCATCTGATGCCTTCCTCGTCAGAATCCTCGACGTGTAGGTAGAAGAGCCTTTTGCACCTGTGTCCGCGAGAGTACTGTTCGTCACAATTAAAACATAATCCATAAGCGCGACGTTCTAACATCTTGGCCCGAGACAAGTGACGGATCGGTGGGGCGACCTGGCCCTCGGTCTGGCCCTGCTGAGTGTGGTTGTCGGGTAGAAAGTAGGTCTCTTGTGCCAACTAGAGGTGACGATCGCATATACGGGCCAAACTCATAGCTGTCACTAAGTCTGGAGGGGCCTCAAATTCAACATCCAGTCGCAGGCGGTCGCGAAGTCCGGCGGTAAAAATGGCGATCTGCATATCCGGGGAAAGAGTGACATGTGCCAAAAGAAGCTGAAATTGTTCTAAGTACTCGTCCACGGATCCCGTTTGCCGCAACGATGTGAGTTCGCCGAGGGGATTGCTGCGGATAGGAGTCCCGAAACGCAAGTTGTAAAGCCGCTTGAAGTCGTTCCAAATCAGATTCGGACGGTCGGTCAGGAGTCGAGAAACCCACAAAAGAGCGGAGTCGAGCATGTGGAAGGATGCTAGATGCATTCGTTCTGCTGCCGGAGTTAGTTGGTGGCCGAAGAATTGCTCACACTTGGTGAGCCAGCCCAATGGATCGGTTTTCCCGTCGTAGGTTGGGAAGTCCAACCTGGTATATCGCGGTAGAATAGCCGCTTCCTGCCGGATGAAAGCCGGTGGCTCGTGGCAGACAAGTGGCGGTGGCGGCTCCTAGCTGCTGTTGGCATGATCCGTAGGTGGGGTAGTAATACCGGGAAAGGCGGCGGTCAGCTCATTAAGCTTGTTGGTGATGGCGGTCATGTCATCCCGATGGCGTGTTTCGGCTTCCCGAAGGCGGTCCTCTATGTACGTCATGAATCCTTGGAGAGCATCCATGAAATCGTGTGTGTCGCCCATATTGCGGTTTGAAACAACACGAGAGGAGCGGGTGACTGGACGACTTGATTCCTCTAAAGAAGCTGGTTGGGAGTTGCCGCGTGAACCGCGTCTTCGCCCAATGGTGATAATAATAATAAAATGTGAAATGGCGGGGGAGGGCTTTAATGAAAATAAATAAATAAAGTGGTTGTCAAGTCCCAAGAGAAAATCCCGCGTGGCTTTAGATGGAAGTCAACTGTTGTTAAAACTTCTGCTTTGGGTAGGGCGCGAGGCAGGCGGCTCGAAAGAGAACAGGCGGAGTAGGCACAATGCGACAAATCGGCCGCTATATGGGCTGGAAACAACGACTTTGTGCATGCGGGATGGGATCTGGGACTTCGTCGTCGATGATGCAGGTAGATGGAGAGAGGAAGCAGCGACTGCTGGCGGAACGAAGGGGCACGCGAAAATGACAGGCAATGACCTCTGCTGGACGACAAGCTGGACAGAGGAGCGTGCGGCCTATGGGGATGGAAATGGCTGGTTGTAGGAGGACCGACTGGGTGCGACCTGGCTGGATATAGCCAAGGTTGTCAGGATTGAGATCCTAGGTGGGATCGTTTTGGGGGTTGGATCGGATCGGTTCGTAGGATCGGATCGTGGATCGTAAGATCCTTCTACATTCATAAAGTAAGACTTAAAATTTGAAATTGAATTTGGTATCATCCAATTATACAAAAAATCAATACATAACAGTGAAGAAGAGCCCAATCCCCAAAAATCAATAATTTGCTAATCAGCTTATCAGCCTAATGGCCCTAATCAGCCTTACTGCTAGTAGCCTAGTATGAGAACAGAGAACCTACTCAACCTAATCAGCTAGTATGACTACATGAGAACCTAATAAACCTAATTAGCCTTATAATCAAGCATTTGGAATTTCTTGATAGATGATACCTTACATGGAAGTCTGGAGCAGCCCAAATCGGCTATGGAAAATCAAAGGTCAGGAGCAGAGCCCAATCGGCACACCACTAAAGACTGAACAGACCTGCACCGAGCGCATAATAAAAGCATTGGAAAAAGAAGTATAATCAAAGCAGGAGGTCACGAGAGCAATGGCGCACACGAGGTCTTCCGTAGTCCGCAGAGGCGCACGCAGAGGCGCAGGGATCGCGAGGTCTTCCGCACTCCGCAGTCCGCACCGCAGTTCACAGTCCACACCGAGCGTCGCCACCGATTTCTGGCCTGCACCGAGCGCCGACCGCCTCTTCAGTCTACAACACACGCCGCCGATCTTAGGGAAGGAGCAGTCGGAGGAAAGAGGAGAGTGCGGGATCGGGATTAGAAAAAATCGCGAATAGGGTTTGCCGGTTTGGTCGTCCATTTTAAGTTAAATCCGGATCGGTAGAATCGCGCAGGGATCGCGATTCTACCGATCCCACATGTTGGATCGCGATCCCACATGATCTTTAGCCTATACCGATCCTTTATACGACCCGGATCGGTTTTCAGGATCCGGATCGTAGGATCGTGCGATCCTACGATCCGGATCGCGATCCTGACAACCTTGGATATAACGGAGGCCAATGTTTTCGTCGGAGGAAACGGGGCTGCGGGAGTCGATGGAGAAGCGGTAGTCGTCGATGATGAGAAGGCGAGGATGCAGAGGACTCTGACGGCTGTGGGGGGTGGCTTGCTGTGGTCGAACGACGGAGATGTGTGCAGCGGAAGAGGGCCTTGCCCAGCGCTGGAAGGATGTTTCAGAAACGGCGTCAGGGCGATTTTTGGCATGCACATGCGTAGGCGGAAAAGGGTCTACTTCCGTAACAGCGGTAACTCACCGGAGATGTGTGCTCGTTAGAGGAGAGAGCCACCAAAGATCTCACACAATAGAAAAGGGATTAGATTGCTTCTTACTTCCTTCATACATCCATACATATGCCTTTATATAGGCTTACACACATAAAAGGACAAACAACAATAATGCCCCATAATACTAGATAACAATGATGAACTAGGCTTGGGGCTCAAGGCCTATAGCTCCTATTAACTAGATAAATGAGTGTAACCTATTAACTAGATAAAGGAGTGTAATGATGAAGTCACATAACACATATCACGTGCGACACAAAAGTTTATTGCATATATTCAACTATTATACATGATAAATCATACATTTCATTATTTTAAAGTTGTTAATTCCATTCATTTGTTCGTGCCTGCATTTTTACACTTATAGTTAGGCCGACTTGATCTTTATAGCCATGCCCTTTTTCAAATATTATTGAATTGCCCTTATAACCCGTTTATTATAAGAATCTATTTTTTATGCCACAATGATGTTAGGCCAAATATTTGTAATTATGTATGGTGAACTATGTTTCATCTATTTGTATCTGCCTGAATGGCTGGATTGGAAGTCACCTCTTCCTGTTTGACTCAGTTCAAGACTTCTAGTTGTCACTTGCTTCCTGCCTTCCTGTTTGACTCATTTCAAGTCTTGTAGTTGCTCATACTGCTGACTAATTATTCTGGCAGCTCTTAATGGTTGACATTTATCCATAATGTTCTTTCCTTTAAATCTTTTTGCATTCCACTGACGCTGATATTTGCAGGGGTTACAAACGTTTTTATAGAAGAACATCATTAGAAACATCTGATTATGTTAAAGATGACTGTCTGGTGATGAACTGTACTGTCGGCGTTGTCAGAAATCGTCTTGAGACACCAAGACAATTCTCCATCTCCATTCCACCGCGAGATATGGGAAGTTCTCTAAAAGAAATGCTGAAATTTGGCATTGGCTCCGATATCGTCTTTGAAGTTGGTGATGAGACATTCAAGGCTCACAAGCTAATTCTTGCTGCTCGCTCTCCAGTGTTTAAAGCTCAGTTTTTCGGGCTCATTGGGAACCCGAATGTTGACAAGGTTATTGTGGAAGATGTAGAACCTCCTGTTTTTAAGGTATGATCATTCATATCTTAATCTTCCGTGCTTCAAAATTGTGTTAACTTTATAGCTGATTCTGGAAACAACATTGTGTTTACTTTATAGCTGATTCTGGAAACAACTCTTCTGTCTTAGTGGCACCAAGCACGCCCTCTCGTTGGCCTATGGTTGCGTGTCGTTGGCCTATGGTTGCGTGTCGTTGGCCTATGGTTGCGTGTCATTGGCCTATGGTTGCGTGTCGAAAGCGTTAAAAATAAATTACTAGCTTCACTAATTTGTAGATGGCGTGGCCAGTTCGAACCCTAGCTACTGGTTGATCAGTATCTAGTTTTTATATTACCTAAATATTTTATTATTAAATTAATAAGTATTTTTGTAGTAATGATACATGAAAGTAGCTAATTAAATTCTAGAGATATTAGATTTGAGAAGAAATCGATTAAAGGGAATTTTTTAGTGATTGCCAATTGATCATCGATACAAAAGATATATTATCATATTTTGAATATTTAGCTAAGCATTACCTACCAGCGAGAAACAACCCCCATGTCTTTTGTAGGTTATTAATTTCAAGCCCAGCACCTGAAATTAATCGTTATCAACGGCCTTTTTGGTAAGTAAATATCACCCTGTTAGTGGCTTTACTGGCTCAATTCAGAGGAAAGCACGAAGCAGATCTTTTGCCTTATTTCAACAAAAAAAGCTGTCCTATTGTGAATTTTGACCCCTAAGCTCAGTTCTCTTACAATTCTCTAAATTTTCCCCGGCATAGAATTATGCTCATAAAGAAATGGAGTATATAAATTTATGTATATATTTAAACAATTATATATTACTACAAATTGTATAGTTCATTTTTGTATCATTTTAAAGAGAGGAGCTCTCTGTGGAGTGCAGATATGGGAAGCAAGTGGAATGATGCCACCGCAGTTGGAGGAAAGTGCCACGGAGCAGCTCCTACCGGTGAATGCATGTTCGTGGAGGTAGATCAAGAGTTGGGAAAAAAGAAGTGACTGTCTTGGCTCTTTTGCAGTGGCGTTCGACTGAATAAGTCGGAGGTGCAGTGCATGCCAAAGCGGCGACAACTTGATGATGGAATATTTTTCCCTGGAGGAGGTTGCATGGATTATTATAGATTAAGATTAAAGAAAGAGGAGATAAAGAGATAAAAAAACAAAGAAAAACTATTTAATTCAAGAAGACTTTTGGAGCGCCCCTATGGCCAACCGCGATAGTACCCCGACCACGAGGCACGGGGCTCCGCCCCTATCAATTATTTAATGCAGTTTAAAATAAACACACTATCATTTAATTAATGCATAAATAGTTATACAACACTTTTTTATTTTCGTTAGTTTTTTTTCATCATGATGCATATATCGTCGTGCATGCCAAATCAACTTTAATAAAGTTGATGGGTTATATGGTTGCTCCTCAAAATTACCGCTGACATGAGTAATGACAACCTTCCTCGAAAATACCGCTGACATGCCTAATGATAACCTACCATAGTAGGTATAAGAGCTCTACTAAAAACGTTTTCGATTTTATGGATTTCCATCATTACTTTTAATTTGGGGATAAAGTGTAATTATTTGAATGAACATTGTATTTTAATTTTCTTTGAATATAATAAAAGATTAATAGAGCTATGATATAGCAAAAGTGTTTATATGGTTTAATACTAATAATTTGTAATCGAACATTGATAAAGCTTTGATAAATTCTTCTTATTCAAAATTGTTATACCAAATAGTGAGAGATTGTTGGAAAAATTCTCTTGATTTGGTATATCAAGTTATTTCAGATGAATTAAGTCATTAGATTAAAATAATAAGGGTATATTTGGCAATTTTGAATGTTTCACCAAAGGAAGTTTTCCCTTTTAATATTTTAAAAAAACAAAGTACAATGCCTATTTAAGTAATTACACCATATTCTCAAATTAAAAGTAACGATGAAAATTCATAAAATTAAAAAGGTTTTTAGTATAGCTCCTATACCTATATTGTAGGCTATCATTAGACATGTCAACTTTATTAAAGTTGATTTAAAAAATAATGATGAAAACCAATCAATTTAATTTGGAAAATTAATGATGAAAATTTAATAATATATGAATAATAATGATGTTTTTTAACAAAAATAAAAAATAGTGTATAATTATTTTTGCATTTATTAATTAATAATGCGTTTATTTTAAACTGCATTAATTAATTGATAGGGGAGAAGCCCAGTGCCTGTCGTGGTCGAGGTACTATTGCGGTCGAGGTAATGTTATAGTCGGGGTACTGTCGCTATTGGCCGTAGGGGCGAAGCTCATTTAGATTATATAAATAAATAGATATAAAAAATGAAAATATTATATCTAGCTAAGGATGGATAGAAATATTTATTATTTTGATATCATTAATGTATATATATATATGTATACTTGTTATATTTATTTTATTTAATTCGTAAATTTTATTATATAATAATATTATTGAAGCCAAGAAAATCCTAACTCCAAATGTTCGGACCTAAATGTAGCCCAAGGTTACTGATCCGATGATCGGACGCCGCATAACCGGATGACAAGAACAAGAGAGAGAACTAAATTGTATATAAGCACACCCAGGTGCTTCAGCAGGAAGGTTCCACCACGCACCCGAAAGTTATGAGAAACTTCCTCTCCGCAACCAGAAAGCTGAGCGAGGTACGAGGAAGGCACCACTTGAAGAGTAGAAAACTAATGGGGGGTGTCCAGAATTTTGGGTGCCATTCCTGGTACCCCTGGGGATCTATTTATAGACAAATCCTATGGGGGGTTTGTAGGAGAGAATACCCTCCCCTGCGAGTTACGTAGGATCTCGCCCTGTTGGCGAGATGTCGTTGATTCTCGCATAACCCGACAAGGTACTAGATTACTCGCCTTGAGTCTTCAAACGTCCCTGTTGGTTGTCTTTTGCCTTTGACCTTGACTTTGACTTCGGCCCGCGTGGCGGGAACGGGCCCACCGTCGGCGAATACGGGTTATACAAATATAAATATATTTGCATGTGTATATATTGGGCCATTTACCGGGATCTCTCCTCTTAAGTGTACTAAATTATAGGTTGCACCCCTATTACTTTCGAAGCTACCAAAATTTCTTACATTTTGAAATTACTAAAACCTCCCCTGTAAGTGTACATTTCATAACATCCATGTACAAAAAGCCCCCCCCCTGAAAATTTACTCCGGGGCGGGGGTATTTTGTGCATAGATGTTATGAAATATAAACTTCAGGGGAGGTTTTTGTAATTTCAAAAGTAAGAGGGGTGTAACCTGTAATTATGCCAGCTTTCAGTGGAAGTTTTGATAATTATTTCTATATATATATTCATTTATTCCGTTTTAACGAGCACACATGTTTGGCTTGAAATCATGATCGACTATGTTCTTGCCAGAGTTGTGCTTGAAATATTGTATTGCACCTATTGAAATGATAGATACATGAGAAATTATGTTTTTTATGCATTTGTCTCACCCCCATACTTATCTTTTTACTCGTCCTCGAGTAAAAAATAAAATTATAAATAATTATATTAATTTACTTTCACATAATTCGCTATTGCACTTAGCATGTGCAACAAGCCTTTAAACCACTAGATTACCCTAGTGGACGAGTTTATTCTCGTGAGGTTTCCACGAGACAGTTCATTGTCAATTTATGTATCAGAATATATGAATAGTTGTAAGATAATATCTACCAGATTTAAGTAAATATGAAGCAATATTAAAAATAATATAGATTTATCGCTCTTTAATAATTATACGGTTTAATTTTATAACTTTGTCAAGCATCAATCAAATTTTATATCTCAATGTTTGTAACTTTTAGTGATGGAGCATTATACATCTCATTGACTTTCTCATTGATCGCGAAAAAAATAGAAGTTTAAATTTGCACAAAATAAGGGTACTTGCTACTAGAAGAAATATTCTCATAACTTGCTATAGTAGGAGTATATACTTTTTTTAGAGAAGACACTCGGTTTAAAGTGACTGCAAGAATTCATTACATTAAATCTATTATCTCAAATAGTACTAGAAGTAATTGGACTTCTTTTATTCATTATAATTTTTTTAATTTCATTTTTTACATTGATCTTTAAACATTCTAATAAAAATTAGGATAACCATGGAACTAGTATTTCATCAATGACTCACAAATCAGTTGATTTCAGACATTAGGCTTTAGAAACCCCTACAGGTTAATACTCTAGTATCCTAATTTTAGAGTAGAAAATACAATCTAGATTGGCTTTCTAGAAACCCCTGTAGCGAGTTTTGGACAATGACTCCCAACCGATTGGTTTAGGGCATTAGGTTTTAAGATACCGCACAAACCTAGTTCCCGAGCTCTAAAAGTACAACTAGACTAATCAACTATTGGGATAACTCAAAAACTAATGAATCTTAGAGTTTCAACGATAAAGAGTGTTTCTTATAAAGAGCTATGCTAGATTTACTAATCAAATTAAAAGAATAAATCATCATGATTTATACACCTCTCTACAATGCTAAAGCTTAATACTTTAATATTAAAAAAACATGCTCAAAAATTATAAATGTTCAGTTTAGTACTTTATACAATACCCACAGAGATATATTTTGTGCTCCTCTACTAAAAATTAAGTGATCATTAATGAGATATAAAATCGATCAGTAACATAACTATGGATAAAAATTGAGGCTTTGCAACAACTTATAAGTTACAAAATTTAAATAAAATATTAATATGTAGAAAATAAGCTTGTATTCTTGTAAATCCAGTTTTGTACTATCACAATTCTCCAACAATATTGTCAAATTGATATTTTATGCATATATATATATCAGGTTATTTACCGGGACTTCCCCTCAAAGCTTGTAATTACAGCTTGCACCCTTCTAACTTTTGAAATTACAGTTACCTCCCTTCAATGTTTACATTTGATAACATCCATGCACAAAAAAACCCCCCTGACGATTTACTCTAAGGGGATACTTTTGTGCATGGATGCTATGAAATGCAAACATTGAGGGGAGTTTTTTGTAATTTCGAAAGTTAGAGGGGTGCAAGCTGTAATTATGCAAACTTCGAGGAGAGGTCCCGGTAAATAACCCTATATATAAGTTATTTATTTTTTAATATCACTCCCGCAGTTAGATTAACCATTATTCTAAATCTCTTTTGCATAGAAATCATTAATATTTCGAACAGAAATATGTACCATAAATTGAAAAGATAGAAAATACTCACAGCGATGTTGCATGATTTGAGCCACATTTGCTGTTAATGTAATGTGGAGAATAATATCCGTCATTTCATACTAAAATAAAACCATTAGAAGAAAATGCACGCAGTTGTAGTAAAAAATCATTTTTTAATTAATGTTTACATTTTCTTGAAAAAGAATATAACATGAGCAAAATGGCAGGTCTCACCAAGTAAGGAACCGATGTAGGATTGGAAATCCTGTGATTGTAAATGTAGTGGAAGCCGAGAAGATAACAATTGTCGGATGGTGGCTGTTGGAGGAGTGGATGAATGTTTGGGGGTCCGAAGGGTGTCAGTGACTATTTTAGAGGCACTGGAAGGGTTGTATAAAGGAGGTAGGTGTTGGTCAGGGTTGGTTGGGCTCATGTTGAGATATGGGAAGGTGACTGGGGGATCTGACAGGGGTAGGAATCATGAAGGGATGGTCAGAGTGCGAGTCCACTCGACTAACTCTAGCGAATCTCCAGGACTGCTCATAATGAAGGGAGAGCTGGTATGTCTACTCGAGGGACTCCAAGTAGTGATAGGTCAACTCAGTACGTATCTCAGATTGAAGTCCATACCGAAATCAGGAGGTGGTCATTGCTAACTCCTCTTGGATGTCTCTCCTCACTAATTTATCAAAACGATCCCTATAATCAACGATCTTAGTTATTAAAGGCGCAAGGCGCACTAAGGCACAAAAGAGTCTTGAAGCCTAGGCTCAAGGCGCAGGCGCGCGCCTGACGAAGGCAAGGCGCAACCACATCCATTTTAAATAATCAACATCAAACATCATTTCCTCTTCTCGATCAGATTCTTCATCTATTCTACTAATTAATCATTCATTACTATCGTTTATATCTCTTTAAAAATAGAATCAATGTGGTCACTTGCATCATATCTAAGTCCCAATGCACAATTATCTTTCATAAATACTAAATCAATCAAAAATTATTGAGTTCTTATATTATTTCAATCTTTATTTTTGAAAAAAAAATTTTACAACAAAAATCTCACTCAGTCGTGCCTTTTTATGTTCCAAAGGCGCAAATAAGGCGTAAACCTCTGAGCCTGGAGCCTTAGACGTGCCTTTAACAACTTAATCAACGATAGATATGGATCCTTGCCGAAGGGTAAATTATTGCTCGAGTAGGTAACTTTGATAGAATGTTGGCAATTCCCTATGACACAACCTTCTTCTCATCTCTAACCGACTAGTGATGCGGTGAACATGATCTCGCTTGCGTGTCCTCTCAAAGCTAGACCAGTATGCTTTCTCCTGATCTAGAAGCCTTAGTTTCACAAATTTGATGCGACACTCACCTAATAATTTAAAATAATTGAGATAATATTCCATGTCCACGGGCCAATAACAAAAAGACTCCTCGATGAACCGTTAAACGATGGGGAAACTACACGAAACCTACATTCAAGATCTCTCTCAAAATGATGATCCTCGTAGCAATCATCTCTAAGATAATCGAGTCATGCCAAAGGTTCAACACGACCCGCTCTTGCGCGGGATAGGGACGATGATAATCATCGTAGTGATCATCTCTAGCATAGTGAGATCGCATTGAGGGGTCGACACGATCTCTTGAAGTGGTTTGCAGAGAATAATCATCGTAATAATATGAGGATCTCTTTGAAGGGGCTCTATTAGATCGAGTATAGATAAACTCGGGATCCTCAAATAGAGGAGAGGGATGACGACGATAGCTAGACATGAAGGAACCTATACACTCAATGACTGCGTATCAAAATAAAGCCCGGACCTAGGGCTCTGATACCATTTGATGCAACCTACTCGTTCGTTTCACCATCGTCATCCCGACAAAACTCTACTGAACATTTCTAACATACAAGACTTATTCATTGTGCGCTTGAAATATTGCAGCTCAATTGCTTGCGAGTTAATGCGTGCCTCTTAGTTTAATTTTTTGTGAGGATTGTACTCCTGATTAGGCTTTATTTTTATTAATTGTTTACAACTAATTTATAATCGGGCTGTTTTTACTGCATTTGCACCTACATTAATGTTCGTAGGTAAGCGCTCTGCAGTCCACTTAGGGTTGCATTTGAGGGTATCTACATTCACAATCTACCCGTGCATCAACCAGTCCATTGCTTGAGAATCTGTTTTAGTAGGAATGCACTGAATCACTATCTCTTGTTAGCGTCTGATCGAGGTGGCCACTGGGAATACCGTATTCAATGTAATTTCATGCTGGTCTTAGTACAGGGTTCTGAAGAAGTAAGAAAAGAATGCACTGTGATGCTTCCCACTGTATGAAGGTGCGGTTTGCTAAAATGAGTGTGCAACTTCGTTAGATTAGATGGATATTTCTAAGAAGTCCTACTCTTTAAATCATTTTTATAATTTCACTTGAAAAAGATTATTAAGTATCCCAAATAATAACTTCTTATTTGTTTCTTCTTTTTTCCACTGAAGCTAGGTAGTTCTTCCTGGTTTTGTTATAATTCGTGTAGTAATGCTCATGTGCATCTGGAGAGGTGTAGAGCAGTCAACTTAACATTTTCCCCTTTTCGTCCTTTTCAGGCTATGCTTATATTTATGTATTCTGATGAACTTCCTGATGTTGTCGAATTAAGTGGATCCATTGCAATGTGCACATCAATAAATATGGTACAACATCTATTGGCTGCAGCTGATAGGTATGGATTAGAACGGCTGAAATTACTATGTGAAGGCAAATTATGTCAGGAAATCAGTGCAGATACTGTCGCATCCACATTGACGCTAGCGGAACAACATCAATGTGCTCGCTTGAAGTCCGTGTGCCTAAAATTTTCCGCTGCGAGAGAAAATTTGGGAGGTTAGTACTACCATTTCATGTAATATTAGTTTTTTTATGCATTATCTCTGAGTAGATAGAAGCATGCACTATTGCGCTATTGTTTCCCTGAGCAACTTATCTGCACTATTATCAACGAGTATTGGGCAATTTTTTGTAAGCTTCAATATTGGTTTTCTAAAAGATCTTTTATTGGTTGTTTTCTTTTTTATACTTGGAACTGAATTTAAACAGAGAGAAACTGTAGCATTGGATTATATGTATGAGTATTTATTGAATAAAACCTCATTTTAACTCATAATCATGGTGGCATCCAATGGCCTTGTCATTCCTAGATTTCTTTCCGTAGCTTATGTTGCCTTCACAATATCCTGGAGGAGGCTTTAGGGTCTGCATTGTGTTAGAACAGTGTGGGTGGAAGCTCCTTGCAATGCTCGCAATCCCTTAGAACTGCAGAGACAACTTCAATTTCCTAACAAGGCTTGAGAACTCACTCTTCTTTTATTATTTTTGTGCCTATCAGTGTGGTAGCATCATCAACTCATTGGATGTTGGTGGGGCAGCCTAGTTTCTTGTGGATTCCTATTTTTGTAACCTAGTCTTAGCCACTGACAGAGTTGAGCCGACAATCAGTGTTTTTCTTGGATGATGGAAGTTTGGAGCAATTGACATCGTTCACCTACATCCCTAGTGGCTATGTTCCTTCCTCACACAGAAGGTGTAGGTAAATGCTGATGGTTCTTTTGCACCCTTAACCATCTTATGGTGCTTTATATAACATTGAGGGAAGTGACTGTTACCCTTAGGCAATCTAGGGTAGCCGACTGTCTTAGAGGGAGGAGGAGGGAGGAGGAGGGAGGAGGAAAAGAAGTGGGGAGAAAGAAACTCCAAGGGAACACCCCTTGGACAAACCCTATGCTTAATCCCTACTTCCAAGCATAAGGGTTCAAGGAGATTACAATAATATTTATGCCCTAACAGGCTAACATTCACGGGCGAGCTTGTAAATAACTGGAAATAAAATACTCATGCAAAATAGAGTTAGATCGCTGTTTACCCATTACCTAGAAGTTGGCAATCACCTTCTCCAAGACGACTAATCCAAGTCACCCCGTGTGTAGCCGCCTCCCCCGTGAGGAGTACTCGCCTCCCTCGTAAGGAGTACTCGCCTCCCCCGTGTGGAGTACTCGCCTCCCCCCGTGAGGAGTACTTGATGCGCTAACGGCAAGTGCACCGGTCGCTCAAGTAATATAAAATGTGAGAGTAAATCCCTAAGTATCGATCTCGAAGGAACGCAGGTTAGGGCGTGTAATTCTATTGTTTAGAAGACTAATTATATAGATTAAACTAACATAAGGGCTTTGGATTCGGTTTTTAGAAAAGCAAAAGAAAAACTAACTACTCTAATGCGGGTCGCACAAACCGCTACGCACGCCGGATGGAAACTACACAGGCTGCTATGCACTGCTTCGGTAGGCGGATGGGCGACAAGGCAAGCGTGTGGATGGTTCGCACATGCGGAATGAGGGTCGAAAGCACCTCGTCACAAAGCACGCCACTAGTAATTGCTAGTGCGGCAACTCAACGCATTGGTGGAATGGAGGATGGAATGGAGGCGCTCCTCACTTCACATAAACCACAATGAACTTCAAAGACATGAAGTTAACAATAATATCAAATTAAAGTTCATGGAAATCATCATACCATACATCCAAGCAATTCAAGGAAAAATACTACAATCACAGAGAAGGGAAGAATACAACTGAAGCACGAAAACTCATCAAAAGTTCAAGGCCGGAATCGAGGGTTGTCAAGCCTCGTCCGTGCTCGGGCTTCGACTGCCGTCCGTGGTCCAGAAGAGCTGTCACCTTCTTCCACTATACCCGTCTTCTTTGTCAATCACCTTCAGCCACGGTCTTCACCAGAGAACTCCGCAAGTGCAGTGAAATCCCTCGAAATGGAGCTTGGAGGCTTGCAAATGCTGGAGGAGGCCAAGAGGGTGTCCTAGCCTTAGATTTGCATGAAGATTAGGGCTGGAGGACCTCCTGAAGGTGGGCGGCGGTGGAGCGGCGAAATAGGGCGGAGCTGCGCACTTTGGCCCGGAAAAATGGAGGATCCCCCAAATAGGGTGATTTCCTGCGCTTATATACCAAACAGTCAGAAAATAGGCACGCACGGTTGAACGCACGACCGTGCGTGGATCGTGTGAATTTTATCGAGCAGGAAACCAAGAAAGGCCAGACAAAAGAACCTGTGCGATTTTACTCACGCACGGTCGAAACGACCATGCGAGAACACAACGCATGGGTAGATGCAGATTGCTGAAAAACAGTCCAAATAGAGAAGATCGTGCGATTTCCTTCTCGCACGGTTGAATCCAATCGTGCATGAATGAAACACACGGGTGATAATTTCATAAACCCTATACCAAACGGTCAGAAAATAGGCACGCACGGTTGAACGCACGACCGTGCGTGGATCGTGCGAATTTTATCGAGCAGGAAACCAAGAAAGGCCAGACAAAAGAACCTGTGCGATTTTACTCACGCACGGTCGAAACGACCATGCGAGAACAAAACGCATGGGTAGATGCAGATTGCTGAAAAACAGTCCAAATAGAGAAGATCGTGCGATTTCCTTCTCGCACGGTTGAATCCAATCGTGCATGAATGAAACACACGGGTGATAATTTCATAAAATTTTAGGCAAAAAGACAAGGTCCTGCTATTTGATCACGCACAGGCAAAATAGCCCTTGCGAGAACAAACGACACGGGGGCAGATCACCATTTTGGGTTCTGCAGGGATCGCACGGTCGCAACGATCGTGCGTGAAGGAAACACACGACCGTGCGATTCCTACAGGAATGAAACTGGGCAGCATAGGAGATCTGCCCACCTGCACAACCAAACAAACGCTGGGAACACACCTCCAACACAAGCATAACAATAAAAAAGAATGGGGAGCACAATGTGCTTACCCCCAGCAGAATAGTGCGCAATAACACACCACAATGAAACAAAATGCGCCCTTCGTGTGAGAAGAGTGAACCTGTGAAATATAAGCAATAATGAACTAAAAGTGAAGTGCAAGTGAGTGAAAACTAGCCCAGATGAGTTCGAAAAACCCTATATAAATCGGACTCGTCACACCCCCAGACTTACCCGTTTGCTCGTCCCGAGCAAACCATCTCCCTTGCGGATGATAAAAATAATAGTTGACATAGAAATTGAAAAGCGGAATACCACGCGAAGTCGCATACTCACGCCTGTAGAAATACAGTAGAAAGAATCTTTAATTATATATAATAATTTATAAATTTCTAAGAGCCTAACCATATATTATTTCTACTCCAAAATTGAATCACGGTGAATCAGCCGGTCACGCGTAGGGAGAAAGTAAACCGATCGCTGAGTTGCGCATTGCCAAAGATCGGGGCTCAGGAAAATCTCCAAAGAAGTCCATCAAAGACGGTGACCATAAGTTCACCCGTTCACACTCTCTCCACAACACTAGTTTGGTTCACCGCGCGAGTCAGTAGGACTTTAGGTTAGAGATGGGGCTTGGGCTACGGTAAGGTATACAAAGATAAACATGAGGGCTCAATGCGCCTAACCCAAATGAGCTCACACAACAGGAACTATCCACGCAGCAACACAAAAATACACGCGGGTGCACCACACCCTCAGACTTGGACTTGACTACATGGGTGTGTGCACCACCTACTCCCAATTCATAAATAATGATTTTCAACAAAGCTCTTCATCTTTTTCTTTCTCATTTTTTTAAATTCATTTTCAGCAAATTGATCAATGGAGCACATCCACATATCCACAATAATTATCACTACATCATCACCCCAATCATGCAAATAAAATACAAACTGGAGTTCAAATTTAGGTGTGCGACTAGGATTGACTTTTAATCTTTGGTGAGAAATTGGTGGAACTGAATCAAAGGAAGGGTAGACACAACGGGGCTAGCGAGGATAAGACGATAGGAATTTTACGAAAGCTCAACAGGGCCAAAATGATGACCTACATCACGCTCACGCAACTGAACTAACCTGTACCAATGCTTCAAGAGTCGCTTGGGGCAAGTTTTTAGCCACCGAGAAAGATAAACCTTCCTCCCGTCTCGAGGAATACGAGTCTAGCAAAAGTCTACCGTTGGATTCACACCCGATTCACTAATTTTGAGTAGAATAAACAATATTTACGCAAATAAAAAAGTATAAAACTATAAGCATAAAGATAAATTAATTATACACGGATTTCTATGCGAGACGCGAGCACTCGACTAGAAGCACTACAGAAGTCAACATTTTACTCTGTCTCACAATCCTAAGCCAGCACGATAAGTTTCCAAATCGCGCAAAGGAAACGAATTAAATTTGTAACGCGCTTACGGTTAAGCGTGTGCTCATGTGGGTGCTGTGGTGTGCGGTGAATATGAACAAATACTATATAGCTAAAACAAAATACTTCTAGCATGCAATGAAATGTGCACGTGCGCAATGGGTAACGATAACCAGCTCTTCCCCAGACTTAATCTAAGCAACACAATAAAAAAAATATAACAGTAGGAATTAAAATGGATGCTAGGAGAGGAGGTTACCCCATGCTCAGAAATGAGCATACCAGAAGATTGACGTTAATACTGAGAAGAAACTCCCATGTCCGCCACCAAAGGATCACCGCACCTACAAGAAGAAAACTCCGACATAGCAGATATAATGCAGAAAAACAAATATTAGCTGGATAAATAAACAAAACGACAAAACTGGGTCGTCTCCCATTAGCCCTTCTGTTTACCGTCCTTAAGGTGGACCAAATACCTGTATTAACAGTTATATAATAAAAGAGTTCTCAGAATTGTCTATTATCGCTACCACATAAAAACAAACAGAAAAAACTCAACTAAAGGAGCAAAACAAAACAAACTTAGCAGCGGCAAAAACAGCCCGAAGATCCGTCACGAATCAGCTATACGCCGACTTGTGGTGGTTCTCCCCTGCCACGCGAGATGGGCAGGAGGTGAAAGCTTTAGGGCCCAAGGGAGACGATCCTCCCTTGCCCCTAACCTCCTCGCGCCGGCGGGCAGCAAAACGCGCAACACGCAACAACCTTTCTTGTTTAAGCTTCTCCACAGTAGGAGAGCGCCATCGAGCACCATACACTCGATCAGAATCAGTTTCTATCTTCACAAGAGAAGCAGGGGGCTTCATTTCTTCACCCACCGCGGGTGAAAGATCAACCCATAGAATCTGTTTTAATTGTTTACAGAGCGACTCAGAATTAGTAGCGATATTTGAAGAATTTGCGGCCATGCTTGCCGCATCAACACTCAACTTCACGGCCTCGCCGCCTTCATCCATCACAACCTCGTCATCCATCAGATCCTTATTCACTTGCTCAACCCCTTCAACTTCCGACTCAGCACTCGCTTCAATCCTTTCTTTCTTAACAATTTCCATCAACTTAGACACTTCAAACCTGCATTCTTGATTACTTCATCAGAAACAACAACAGATAAAACATTGAGGTCCTTGGTTATCGTCGATGGACAAGCATGCTGTCACTTTGGGTGGCAAAGTAACACAGCCATTGACAATATGAAGAGTGGCGCCACTCTCTTTCAAGAAGGTGACACCCAAAATAGGAATGAAATTATTTTTCATGGGTCCCAACACTTGAAAGTTAGTGACTACCAACGTTCCGTCCACAATAACCTCAACCTCTTTAACTTCTCCTTCAGTTTCCACCACCGACCCATTGGCGAGGATAGGGGATGTCCGATCATCAACATTAATATTTAGATTAAGCTTTTCAACGTTTTGCAATGCAAGAACGTTGCGTGATGACCCCGTGTCGCATAATGCGGTGGTTTCAACATCATTTATAGTGCAGTTAACTACCAAATCGCCCTCATGGCAACCATCTGACCTGGCCAAGCTCTTTCCTTGCTCACGAGGATTTTATTTTCAGTTGTACTGGGAAGAGCACCCTGAGCTCGCTTAGATAGCACTTGGGCCAACTGGCCCAGTTGCATCTCCAATTTCCTCATAGAGGCAGTCTGGTTGGCCATGTTAGATTGAGCCATATCTATGAATTTTTTCATCATTTCCTCCAGAGTATTCTTCCTTTGGGTAGGGGCACCTTGAGTGTAAACCGGTTGTGGCGGCCTCGGTTGGCTTCCGGAAGCTTGAGCATCAAATTGATGCTGGCCCGGTTGCCATCGTTGGTCTGCAACATTTTGGTTCCAAGAAAAATTCGGGTGATTTCTCACACCCAGGTTATAAGTATTTGAAAACGATGCCGCACGATTTTGATTGTTCACATAATTGACACACTCATCAACATTCAAATTAGAAAAGTCAGAAGAGAGCTCACCAGCGGGACACTCATAAGCATGGTGCCCGGGGTTCCCGCAACCTTGACACGAGATGGCCATCACCTGAGCAGAAGTAGAGGCGGGCCTCTTCAGCAAAGCTATGTTCTCGGGTGGTGATGGTGTCGCATCAGCTGGTGGCAATGTAGTGTTCACTTCAAATAATCCCCTTGTTCTTCTCGGAGTGTTCCTCCCGGCCATCCAGAAAGAGCTGTGGGAAGCGCATTATCCTGCAGGATTCGTAGTGCCTCCTCAGGAGTGTGGTTCATCAATGTCCCACCAGCAACATCATCGATTATGGCCCTGTAGTTGGGCTCTATAGTAAAGTAGAAATTCTCAACCAAGTTCCATGGTTGGAACTCGTGATGAGGGCACTTCCGTAGGAGGTCCATAAATCTCTCCCACGTCTCAGCAAGGGTCTCTTGGTCATTTTGACGGAAGTTGGCGATCTCTCGTCTCATGCTCACGATTTATCCACAGGGTGGAATTTGTCAAGGAACTTGGATGAGAGCGCATTCCAAGTGGTAGAAGCACCAGGTGGAATGGTGTGGAGCCATGCCTTCGCCTTGTCCCGAAGAGAGATGGAAACAGTCTTAACTTCACTGTATCATCAGAGATGCCGGCGTACCAGAATGTTCTGCAGATTTCAGAAAACTCTGCCAAGTGAAGATGGGGTCTTCACTTGCCATCCCAGAGAACTGGGCGTTGTTGCGGATGATGTTCAAGATGGCTGGCTTGATTTCAAACTGATTATTTGTAATGGCCGGGCCAAATCCAGGGTACACACTCCCATCAGTGGGAGTGGTGTAATCACGCATTGTACGAGGCCTTGGCCGGACCACATCGTGTTCATCAGCAGCTTGACCAACAACGGGCACGCCCTCTCCCCTGTGGTCACTCCCATTGTTCTGGTTACACTCCATGACAGCAGCAGCACGGCGGCGCGCACGCAATGTCCGCTCTATTTCTGGATCATACTCAACTAAGTCTCTAGGGCCTCGCCCCTGCATACAACTCAAAACAGAAAAACAGAAATCAAATATAACAAATCTTTTTAACAGCTTCCTGAACCGAGAAAATCACACGACTCTTGCGTTCCCCGGTAGCGGCGCCAAAAATTGATGCGCTAACGGCAAGTGCACCGGTCGCTCAAGTAATATAAAATGTGGGAGTAAATCCTCAAGTATCGATCTCGAAGGAACACAAGTTAAGGCTTGTAATTTTATTGTTTGGAAGACTAATTATAAAAATTAAACTAACATAAGGGCTTTGGATTTGGTTTTTAGAAAAGCAAAAGAAAAACTAACTACTCTACTGCGGGTCGCACACACCGCTTCGCACGACGGATGGAAACTATGCAAGCCGCTATGCACTGTTTCGATAGGCGGATGGGCGAGAAGGCAAGCGGGTGGATGGTTCGCACAGGCAGAATGAAGGTCGAAAGCACCTCGTTACAAAACACGCCACTAGCAATTGCTAGTGTGGCAACTCAACACGTTGGTGGAATGGAGGCGCTCCTCACTTCACATAAACCACAATGAACTTCAAAGACATGTAGTTAACAATAATATCAAATTAAAGTTCATGAAAATCATCATTCCATACATCCAAACAATTCAAGGAAAAATACTATCATCACAGAGAAGGGAAGAATACAACTGAAGCACGAAGACTCATCATGGCCAGAATCGAGGGTTGTCAAGCCTCGTCCATGCTCGGGCTTCGACCGCTGCCCGGGGTCCAGAAGAGCTATCACCTTCTTCCATTATTCTCGTCTTCTTCGTCAATCACCTTTAGCTACGGTCTTCACCGGAGAACTCCGCAAGTGCAGTGAAATCCCTCGAAATGGAGCTTGGAGGCTTGCGAATGTTGGAGGAGGCCAAGAGGGCGTCCTAGCCTTAGATTTGTATGAAGATTAGGGCTGGAGGACCTTTAGAAGGTGGGCGGTGGTGGAGCGGCAAAATAGGGCGGAGTTGAGCACTTTGGCGCGAAAAATGGCGGATCCCCCAAATAGGGCGAGTTCCTGCGCTTATATACCTAACAATCAGAAAATAGGCACGCACGGTCGATCGCACGACCGTGCGTGGATCGTGCGAATTTTATTGAGCAGGAAACCAAGAAAGGCCAGGCAAAAGAGACCGTGCGATTTTACTCACGCACGGTCGAAACCGACCGTGCGAGAACAAAACGCACAGGTAGATGCAGATCGCTGAAAAACAGGCCAAACTGAGAAGATCGTGTGGTTTCCTTCTCGCACGGTTGAATCCAATCGTGCGTGAAGGAAACACACGGGCGATAATTTCATAAAATTTTAGACAAAAAAGACATGGTCGTGCGATTTGATCACGCATGGGCAAAATAGTCCGTGCGAGAACATGTCGCACGGCCTGGGGGCAGATCACCATTTGGGCTCTGCAAGGATTGCACGGTCGCAACGATCGTGCGTGAAGGAAACGAACGACCGTGCGATTCCTACAAGAATGAAACTGGGCAGCATAGATCTGCCCACCTGCACAACAAAACCAAACGCTGGGAACACACCACCAGTACAAGCATAACAACAAAAAAAGAATGGGGAGCACAATGTGCTTACCCCTAGCAGAATAGTGCACAATAACACACCACAATGAGACAAAATGTGCACTTAGTGTGAGAAGAGTGAACCAGTGAAATATAAGCAATAATGAACTAAAAGTGAAGTGCCAGTGAGTGAAAACTAGCCCAGATGAGTTCGAAAAACCCTATATAAATTAGACTCATGTACTCGCCTCCCTCGTGTGGAGTACTCACCTCTCCCTGTGAGGAGTACTTGTCTCCCCCGTGAGGAGTACCCGCCTCCCCCCATTATAGTTATCGCCTCCCTCCGTGGTGAGACTCGCCTCCCCCATATGGAGATCTTGTCATACCATATAAGCGGGCAACCCATATTTTCAAAGGCTGCCCGCGGGCAGAGCCTCCACGTCTATAAATAGAGGCGGAGGGTTTGTTGAAGGGGGATGGAAAAACTTGAGCCGAAAGGCCATGGTACTCGCACCACCTCGAAAGGGTTCTGGCGGGTACCGTGTTCCGTGATCTAGCGACTCAATTTTACTCCCGATCATCTGTGACTCAGAGAAATCAACCATCCACATGACCTCCCTATCCTCGAAACGTTGGGCGTGGAGCTGATATAGAAAAAGCACCAACAGAACGAACACGTGACCTTTAGATACAGATAGTTGACGAACTACATGTTATGAGGATTGGACGAGATCTAGCACATTACTTGCTGAACCTCTAGGAGAGGCAGATATCCCGGTTCCTGAAAAGTACTCACTGAATCCTTAGGAGAGGCAGATATCCCAAGTCCTTGCAAAGTACTCGCTGAACCTATTGGAGAGGAAGATATCTTGAGTCCCTGCAAAGTACTCGCTGAACCTATAGGAGAGGAAGATATCCCGAGTCCCTGCAAAGTACTCGCTGAACCTCTAGGAGAGGTAGATATCCCGAGTCCCTGCCAAGTACTCGTTGAACCTCTAGGAGAGGAAGATATCCCGAGTCCCTGCAAAGTACTCGCTGAACCTCTAGGAGAGGTAGATATCCCGAGTCCCTGCAAAGTACTCACTGGACCTCTAGGAGAGGAAGATATCCCGAGAGTCTGAGACCCTGCAAAGATCTCGCAGCTCATATTGGATTGGAAGTAGCAAGTTATAACAAAAAGATCTCGCTGACAATATTGGACATGAAGTAGCAAGACCCAACAAACAGATCTAGGAAATTGGTGTCACAGACCATATTGGGTTGGGAGCTGCGAGGTCTAGAAAATTGATCTCGCCAACCCTAGATAAAAAAATCTTCCGGGGCGATACCCTTGGACCCTGCAAAGGGCTCTGCCCCCTTTAACCTCTAAAAACTTGCGTATGGGGTTTATTATATCAATGGTGACATTCAGATCAACATAACAAAGAAGAAATGGATAGCAATAACGAAGAAGTACTCAATTTAAGAACTCTACAATCCATGGTTGAAACACTTCAAGAGAAAATTCTCTCTATAGGTGCGACAATTACTGATGATAAGCCATCTGACGGCCATGCTGAATACATGTTGCGACCTGACACTGAGGAATTCTCCAACCCTACTCGTGAGTTTCGTAAGGTGACAACAAGTACTAATCCGAGTATTCATCCTTGGGGAGTTAGTAAATTTGCATATCCTTGAGAAGAAGAAGAATCTTTGCCCTTTTCAGATGCCATCCATTGGGAACAAACTCCAGTTGGGTTCAAAGTGCCTCGTCTTCCTCAATTCACAAGAATAGAAAATCAAACCTGTCATTTACAGGATTTTGAGTCTACAATCCTTCTTCAAGACCTATTTGATGGCATCTGCTGCAAACTATTGTCCATGCCCCTCAATGGGAGAGCTAGGGATTGGTTTTATCGATTATCATCCCGATCTATCAACGCTTTTGCAAATTTTTGAAGAGAACTTGTACTACAATTTACAAACTTGAAGGAATGAAATAGAGGTCCTCCAACACTTTTCCAAATTAAACAAGGCGAGTCTTGGACTCTTTGCTGTTATGTTGATAGATTCCATTAAGAAATTCTTGACATCGATGACGTTGATTAGAATATGTATCAAGTCGCCCTAGTATGCAAGCAGGAGAAAATACAAACCCACATGTCATCTCCTCTCTTACCCTAGTGATAAGTCAACAACAGGAGAATTCTATCCAGGATCCTCCTTCTGCTTGTTATGAAGACCATATTTCTGAATGCTATCAAGAGTTCTATCTGCCAATGCCTCAACATGGGATGTACTCCCGACATCGACGTCCATCTGCACCACGATATATCTGACAAATAAGGCGGTCGCAATCTCGTTCTTTTACTTCGGGTATATCTCCGCAACCTCCGTTACAGGACATGCCATGTACATCTACTCGGGTTCATCCTAGCAGAAGAAGCCTGATATTAGAAGACCTCCACTTCTACAACCTATAAAGAGAATTTTCTCCGACAATATAATAAACCCCCTTCTACATGTTTATGGTATTGATAAAAAAAATCCTTGTTGCGGGTGAATACATGTTGTGACCTCCCCTTCGCAGAAAAAAATCCTTGTTGCCCATTCAATTGTTATTCGCTGGCCATATATTCAGCTCTCGCTGTCTATTCAATTGGTATTCGCTGGCCATATATTCAACACTCATTGCTCATTCAATTGTTATTCGAGTTGAATTAAAGTCTTTATTGTATTATTGTTTAAATACCCGCTTAAGGGTAGTTTTGTCCTCGTTACTTTTGGTTTTATCCCTTACTCTATATATATGAGTAAGGGGTTGGTTTAATACTATTATCACGATTACTCCCTCTTCAACTTGGTATCAGAGCAAGAAAATTGTGCCCTAGCCGCGCTACGTCTGCGCCTCTTCGATCGACACCGCTGCTGCTTCGCTCTTCACTGCCGCTGCCTCTCTCTCTCGCCTTCACCATCGTTTTAAGAGTCCCCCGTGGCCTTTCTCGCTTCCGTCCATGCGTATCATAGCCGACGCCCGTGATGCTGGTCGCTAGGGACGCCGCTAGCAAATGCTTTTGCCGCTGCTGCAGATCCAAGGAGCCGTATTTTGCCGCTGATTTCCACTGCTCTGCTCGTTGCGTTCTGCTATTGCCGCTGTTTTTCCGCTGCTGCTGTCTCCCGCAGACATGCCGCTGATTTTTCGCAGATCTGCCGCTGCTTTCAGTCGTATTTTGCCGCTGTTTTGCGTTGTTTTCCCTGTGTTCTGCTGCGATATGCCTGCCGCTGTTTGCCGCTGTCTACTATCTGCCGCTGTCGATATGCCTGCTGTCTGATCTCTCTGTCTCTGTCTTCTGTTTGCCGTTGTCTATTGTTCCTCATGGATGATCGTTCTGCCTTGACCAATGTTGGTCGTGGAGGCTCCAACAATACTAGTGGAGTTCCGACCTGTGATCACTGTGGTCATAGGGGACACACTCGGGACGGTTGCTTCAAACTTCATCCTCATCTTATTCCACTTGGATACAGCCGTGGTCGTTGCCCTGGCCGTGGTCGTGGTTCAGGACGTGGGGGATATCGTCCGACTAGTTCTCGTTCTCACGATGCTGCTTTCTCCACTGAGGTGCTTGGCGACCATCAGGGTCAGTCACCAGGACATTTCACCACATCGGAATTGGACGCTCTCCGCCGTCTTCTGCATTCACAGTCTGATGCTTCACAGAGTGCTATCTCTACTTCTTTTGCCACTGCTGCCATGCCCAGTGCCAATGCCGCTGCCACTCCTCTGTCTGAATGGATTATTGACTCCGGAGCCACCGATCACATGACCGGCTCCTCCTCAGGTTTTTCCTCCTACACCCCCCTGTCAGGTAAAGACAAGGTCATTTCTGCTAATGACACTTTGTCCCCCATTGCTGGGAAAGGAACCATTTCCTGTTCCACCTCTTTGTCTTTTCCGTTTGTCTTACATATACCGTCTTTTCCTCGCAATCTTCTGCCTATTAGCAATCTTACTCGGTCTCTTAACTGCTCTGTAACCTTTTTTCCTGATTCGTGTGTTTTCCAGGATCTGGGTACGAAGGGGACCATTGGCAGTGGTAGGAATCGCGGTGGCTTGTACTATCTGGATGCCTCCCGACCGTCTCTTGCTCTCTCATCTTCTACTGCTACTGCTGCTGATGCTCGACGCTGGCACTTGCGTCTCGGGCACCCCTCTCATGTTTGTCTTTCAAAAGTGTTTCCTGCTTTATCGCATATTGTTAAAACTTTAAAATGTGATGTTTGTGATATGTCCAAACATGTTCGACATTCTTTTTCCAATGTTTCTTCTCCTAGTACTACCCCTTTTGCTATTATACACTCTGATGTTTGGGGACCTTCCCCTGTGGTTTCTTTAAATGAGGGGGGAAAAGAGGAACGATGTTGTTTGCCCAAAATACAAGATTCACACTTAAAAACAGAAAGAGGGATATCTGGAAGAGCCTTCTGAAGGACTGGAAGAGGTGCATGCCCAAGACGCCGATGCCAATCAACAGAGGAAACTGAGAGGATGGTAGGAGAATCATCAAGAAGGTAGAGCCCGTTTTATAGTCGTCCCTTACCAATGATATTCTGCGTCCGTCGATCTTGCATCAGAAAAGAGGAAGATGTGAATGTTACTGAGCAATCCAAATATGTAGTAAGGCGACTAACAGAAAGTAGATTAAATGGGGAACCCAGAACATGAAGAGCCGAGCATAGAGAGAGAGAGGAAGTGAGAGGAATATCAGCAGAGCCGGAAACGGGAACAGTGTCGCCATTGGCTACTGTGATGTACTTAGGATGAGGAGCATCCAAGTAGTGATGGAGTGTTTGCGAGGTGATATGGTGGGTGGCACCTGAATCCACTATCCAGCGCGGACTAGTGGAGAGACAAGCGATACCTTCATTGGAGATGGAGGCGACGAAGGCAGGTGGGTGGCGGAGCATGCCTTGAAGTTGATGGAGCTGGAGGCGAACTGCATCAAGATCAACACGAGTGGCAGAAAGATTGTCAGCTGCAATATAAGCAGTTGGGTGAGGAGGACGACCATGCTTGCGGTAGCAGGTCGCCTCAAGATGGTCATCCTTTCCGCAGAACGTACACTTAGGACGTGGTCGGCCTTCGCGACCCCCGCCCCGGGAGCCTGACCGTCCTCCACGAGTAGCGGGAGGGAGAGGAAGTAATGGTGCAGACGAGTGCTAAAGAAGGACCGGTGAGGGAGGTCCAATAGTATCTGGAGGCGGTAAGACTTTGAGCAACATGGAGCACACATCAGATAATGACGAGGTTGTAGCCGATGAAAGGATCTGCGCCCGAATACTCTGAAGGTGAAGCGGGACACGAGCGATCATCATGACAATACACACAGCCTCTTTTTGAGCACGCTGAGCTGCTAGATCTGTAGTAGGGGGTTGATGTTGTATCCAGACTTCTACGAGAGTCTTGGCCCGAGCAACAAATGAGGTTAAGTCAGCCGCCCCACCAGTGTCAAGGTTTTGAAGCTCAGTAATGATGTCATACAAGTGTTGAAGGCTGTCTTTGTCGGAGTACAAGGAGTGGAGTTCCTCCCACATTGCCTTGACCGTCTCGTGATACATGGCAATGCGGTAAAGTTCGCCATCAAGGGAGTTGAGAAGTCATGTCTGAACCCGACCATCGTAACGCAGACAGTCATCAGTAGGAGCAGATGGGGGTCCTTAGTGAGATGAGTCAGAAGCCCCTTGGACTGAAGAACTCGTCTGACAGAGTGCACCCATTCGACGAAGTTTTTCTTCCCAGTTAGGGAGATGGTGGTGATTCTTAGTTCGTCGCGCAGTTCAGGAGCAGGAAGCTAGCTGGCTGCAGGAGAGTTAGTGGTCTGTCCCTCTGGGTGCACAGAGGGATCATTGGAGGAACCCATTGCAGAGAGGTCGGCAAGGCTGTGGAGATCGCTGCTAGAGAGGAGCTTGCTGCTGGAGACCGCTGAGGGAGATCGCTGCTAGAGGCGGCGGCTCCTGAGGAGATCGCTGGAGAGGCAGGCCGCAGGATGGAGGTCGCACGGCTTCAAGGAGCTCGACAGAGGAAGTTCTGCAGAGGGAGCTCGACACGATCTTTCTGAGAGGAGACCGCTGGAAGGATTGCGGTGAGCTTGGCAGAGGGAGCTTGGCACAATATTGCTGAGAGGAGACTGCTGGGAGGTGTCCGTGCGAATATAAGGAGCTCATCAGACCACTGGAGGGGAGGTCGGTAGAGGGCGCGACGAGCAGGAGAGGCCGCTGGAGGGGAGCTCGGCAGAGGGCGCGGCGAGCAGGAGAGGCCGCTGAAGGGGAGCTCGGCAGAAGAGTCCGCTGGAGAGACCGGGCAGTCCGCGGCAGGAGAGACCGGGCAGACCGCTGACAGTCCGCGGTGAGCAGGAAAGGCCGCTGGAGAGGACCTCGACAGAGGGAGCGGAGTTGACCTCCCTGGCATGAATCCAAATTGATTCTCTGAGATGCTAGTCTCTCGTCTAACTCTTCTCTCTATTACTCGTTCTCATAGTTTCATAGTATGACTCATTAATTTATTCCCCTGTAATTGCCACAATTTTGTATATCTCTTTTGTTCTTAAACAAAGGTATCAAAATACTCTCTCCATTGGTCTGACATCCTCTTTGTCTTCAGTATCTTATTGAAGAAATTTGTTAGCCATAAAATTCCCTCCCTAAGCATTTCCATACTTCAATAGGTATATCGTCTGACCCAACCGTCTTTCCATTTTTCATCTTCTTCAGAGCGTCATCTATCTCTGATGCTTGAATTTTACGATTAAAAATTATGTTTCTATACTCCTCCTATTCACATAAATTTTTCAAGTTCAATTCATTGTCTTTTCCTTCATTGTATAGTTGATAAAAATATCTTTTTCATCGCTCCTTAATAGCCACATCATCCGTCAAAACCGTATCTGATTCATCTTTTATGCATTTAACTTGGCTTAAATCTCTTGTCTTCCTCTCTCTAGCTCGAGCAATTTTATATATATCACGCTCTCCATCTTTGGTATCTAGTCGTTTATAAAATTCTTCATAAGCTTGACTTCTTGCTTAACTTACTGCATTTTTAACTTCTTTTTTGGCGAATTTATACTTTGTAAAGTTTCCATCATTTCTACAAGCATATAATATTTTGTAGCTGAACCTCTTTGCCTGTCTTGCAGTTCCTTTTTTCACCACCAAGATTCTTTTTGTGGGGGCGCACGACCTTTTGACTCTCCAAGTACGTTCTTTCCACTTATCCTTAAATGAGAAGACAACTTCCCATGTGACACTAGGATCAACATAAGGATCATCAACTAGTTGTTCTAAAACCGCTACCTCGAAAGTAACTTATTTTTCCTTTTTCAAGTTCCACTACCGAATTTTTGGCTACACTTTTGTCTTTCTCTTAAAGTTACTATATTTAATTTGCACATCCAAAATTACTACCCTATGTTGCGTTATTAAACTTTCCCCTGGTATGACTTTGCAATTCTTACAAATCTTTTTATCCATTTTGTGAGTCATAAAATAGTCCCTCTTCATGTCGAACACATTTGTCACAATTAGCTCATGTGCTATGGAAAAGTCTAGAATGGTTCTTCCTTCTTCATTTCTTTCTCCATACCCAAATCCTCCATGAATATCTATATAATCCGTATTTTTCTTCCCCACATGTCTATTTAAGTCACCTCCAATGAAAATTTTCTCGCTTTATGAGATTTCTCTTACCAAATCATCTAAGTCTTCCCAAAATTGTACTTTAATAGTTTCACTTAATCCTACTTGTAGCGCATAAGCATTAATTACATTAATAGTTTCCTTTTCTACGATTAATTTAAGAGCTATGATTATATCGCCTTTTCTGCTTACCTCAACAACTCCATCCCTCCAAGTAGTATCTACAATAATACCTACTCTATTGCTTGTTTAATTTTTCCTCTGTACCATAATTTTAAACCTGAATTATCTAGAAATTTAGCTTTCTCACCCACCCATTTAATCTCTTGCAAACATAAAATATTTATCATTCTCCTAATCATTGTATCCACTACTTCCATCGCTTTTTTCGTTAGTGTATCTATATTCCAACTTCCAAACCTAAGTCGATCACAAATCCTACGATCTACTTTTCTAAGACGCCTAATATGTGGATGTCTAATATGAGAGGGCTCTTGCATATTTAACACTACACCCAAGTCCTTTTGGAGGTGCAGTGGTCCTTGCCAAGACGCCGCATTCAGACAATACAACGATGTCTCTTGCCTATTTAACACTACACCCAAGTCCTGGAGATGTAGCGGTCCTTGCCAAGACGCCGCATTCATATCATATGACGCGTTCCTTATGGGGAACAACCTAGTTTTAGCATAATTTCTCAAAAGATCCATATTCATAAGAGTGACTAAATTTTACGCTGACCGTCTACCTAACACAACCCTTACCATTTTTCATTGCTTTGTAGATCTAGAAAAATTTGAATATACCTTTGCAAATAAATGGAGATCCTATGAATTTTTTTCTAATTATTTAACTCTCTTTTTAAGTATGTACTCGCAATTATTGTAGTAGTCTTGTTTTAAAAATCTAGTGAAAGATTATGTTTTTAAAGTCATTTGGATGCATGTTTCTCACATTTACTAGAACTTAGTCTATACACTCTCGAAGCGTCGTATGATTTTGACTCTTATTTTGGAATTGATCTAAGCCACCTTTGAAATTTCGTTTGAGCCTAACCGACATATTTTCACCACTAGTAACCTGTTTTGAGCATATTAGCTTATTTTTTGTAACTCCATAAAATTACCAATGTCTATTTCTTCGATCCTAAATATCATTACTAAAGAGCATTGTTCTGAAAAAATCATAAGGATGGAGAAATTAAAAATTCTATGATTCACTTCTATGTGGGAGTGATGAGAATAGAATTGGAGGTCCTGTGATTCACTTCTATATGAGGGTGATGATATTACAAAAGAAAACTGAAAGATATATAGAAAAAATACTTTATATATATCTTTCTTAAAAATTGTGCAAAAAGGGGAAGTTGAAAATAATGAAAAAAATACACTTCACATAAAATAAGTGTGGGGTGTGTACATATATTCAGTGGGGAAATATGATCCTTCTTAAGAACATGCTCAAACAAGGTTTAGTAGTGATAAAGATTGCTACCATATCTTATCCTTACCCTTTATCACCTAAGCCACGCTACAACCTAAGGCAAGTCCTATGTGATCCTTGATAGTGAGTCAATTTTTAATTAAGTAGAGGGTGTACAAAACTAAGCATATAGTATTTGTATATATTCATGATATTAATGAATTTTACATAATCCAAACTAAGATGGATGAAGTTGACTCAATGTATGGTTATAAATTATTTGACTAGAGAAATTCGTAAAATTTATCTATTTTCATTTGATCGCCTCTGAACGCAAGTGCTATTCCTAGGATTCTATTTTTATTTAGTATTTTGTTTTCATTTCAACTTGAAGGTTAAGGCACATACTCAATATTCTAAATGTCGGCCGACATGTCCGACATGTCGGTTTGAAGAGGAAAGCGATATAGAACTTAAAAATGTTAAGAAAAAATCGTTTTTAATAATATCGGCCGATCCGATTTAACTGAATGTCGCCGAAAACGTCTGTTGGATTTCCGGTTTTATATATTGCTCGATCCAAAAATTTTCTTCTAAACCTAATCTATCGCTGGATCCAGTGCGCAGCGCGGCGCGAGTGTTCTCCCTCCTCCCGGCTCCCTCGCTGCTTGTCTTCTCTCTCGCCGATCTTCCCTCATCCAGCCGGCGTCCATCCTCCCTCATCCAGCCGGCGTCCATCCTCCCTCATCAAGCCGACGTCCATCCTCCCTCATCCAGGCGGCGTCCATCCTCCCTCATCCAGGCGGCGTCGTTTCTCCCTCATCCAGGCGGCGTCGTTTCTCCCTCATCCAGCCGGCGTCGTTTCTCCCTCATCCAGCCGGCGTCCATCCTCCCTCATCCAGGCGGCGTCGTTTCTCCCTCATCCAGGAGGCGTCGATCCTCCCTCAACGTCGATCCCTCGTCAACCTTCTGCGTCGAATTTACACGATTTTCTCTGGTAAGACCGTAAGAACTCCTTTTGATTTAATTTTTATGACTTTGGGTGTGTTGTGGCTGTGTTTGGCCGCAACACCAGCTGCTACACCAGCTGCTGGACCTTTTTTTGGGTGAGTTGTGGTGGTGGTTGGCTACTACTCCAGCTGTTGGCTGCTATTGTGGCGGTGGTTGGCTGCTGGACCTTTTTTGCCCCTGTTTAATGCTTGTAGTATAAACATGGTGTGCTTGTGCTTTGTTACAAAAAGATCCCAATGCAGTGCTTATGAACATTCAGAAAATGATCCCAGTGCAGTCAAGATGTGTGGGTGCCCCCGCCTTTCAACAGGATGGTCTGGTCCAATTTTCATAACCTTAGTTCATGATTACTTGTAGGACGACATTAATGTTACAATCAAAACTATAGAGTTCTATATTTTATTATGAGAAGCTTGGTTTTAGTTTATGTCATAGTAGCTTACAAATTTTTTGATTCTTATACTAGCTTATAAAATTAGCCTTTAATATTTATATATTGTAGTTTTAAGAACCCGACATTTTCAAATGTCTCCTACATGTCTCCGACATCCTACATCCGACATTTAAAAACCCAATCCGATATGTACCCGACATCCGACATTTAGAACTGCACATACTTAGGTTTGAGCCAGATAATATTTGCATATTATACTCTCTATTTTTATTCTTTATTTTCCTTTGCTGAATAACAAAGACTTAATTGTGGGGGTATATGATGAGTGCTAAATTATACTATTATTTAATATCATTTCATTAAGGAAAATCACTAGTATTATATTCTTTTTATACATTTCATATGCTATTTCACTTGTGACGCAGGACGAATCTATATGTGGCGGATTAACCGTGACCTAACCCTACATGCTATGCCAATCCGACGACGTGAATCCAAATTAGATAATAAATTTAAACATCCCACACGCAATTAATTCACAGCAAAGCACAAATAATTTATTAGGGCAACAAGCTTAGGTTTTCCTCCGCGTGGAGGGCCAAAGCAAGAGCGCGCGGCGAATAATTCCTTCCTGCAGTTAGAGATTTATCCAGACACAAATTACTAGAATAAAATGAACATCCAAACAAGCATAAAATTTCCACAATGTCACAATGTTTGAACACCTTTAACCAATACAAAACACAACACAAATCTGATAATAAAATAGGGCTGCAGTAATTTCAGGAAAAAAACTGAGTTTTGGGGGGGATTGGTGGTTTTCCGGGTGGTGGTTTACTGGATCGGGTAAGGGTGGTGGAAGGGGGAATGTACGGAGGCTGGATCGGGGCGCCACGGGGCTGGATCTGGGTTGTAATGTCCAGATCTGGGCAGATCCGGGCAGATCTGAGGGGAACAGGAGATGTAGGGGCGGTGGTTTGCTGTGTGGTGTTGGGGGAAGTGGTGGGAGGCTGCTGGTGGGTTTTAGGGGGGGGGGGGCTTGCGGGGTGGCTGTAGGGAGGAGGAAGGGCTGGTGTTGGCGGCAGGGGATGGAAGGGAGTAGGCCGGCGGCTGGGGTTTTGATAGGGGGCGGCGGAAGGAGGGCTGTTGGGAGGGGCTGGCAGTGGAGACCTGGGAGGGGCTGGCTGTTATGGCTGCAGGGAAGGGGCTGGCGGCTGGTTGGGAGCAGGAGGCTGGCGACTGTAGGAAGAAGGGAGAGGGCTGGTGGATGCAGGGGCAGCAGGGAGGTGGCGGCCTGTTGCTGGTAAAGGGGGCTGGCGGCCTGCTGTTGGTAGGAGGGCTGGCGGCAGGAGACTAACAGGGGGCTGGCGGTTGTGGTGAGGGAAAGGGCTGGCGGCAGTGGTGAGGGAAAGGAATAGGAGGAGGAAATAAGATACTTACCCAAGGAGTCGTCACCAAGGGGGCTCCACGGAGTCGGCACAGCGGAGGGGATCACCGGAAACAAGGAAGAAGACTCTCCAAATTTCAGCAATCAAATTCCTGCAGCCCTAAGACATCTATTTATAAGAAAATAAGATTAGGGCATCTGAAATCGACGGCTATGATTGGCCGGCGGTTTCGATCCCATAACTACATGAAATAAAACTCAAAATACATAATGCTATATATGGAAATGATTCGCAACACGCATTCGGACGCATCCACGGAGTCGGATCGTCGATCCGGGCACGCCATATATGGTAAGTCGCCAAATCAGCCAGAATGGGCCCAAAACTCGTCCTTCACTGCTCCGCATCAACTTGTTTCTGTATTTTCAGGATTAAAGAGTGGAAAATGAGAAATTTGCCAAAATGGGATCAATTTCACCATTTTGGGCGTAGAATGGGCTCACGAATTCGGAATGACGCGATTCAAGCGCTGTTGGAAAGCTGACACAAAGGGCTATAATTTTGATGAAGGTGGAAAAAGCATACGGGCTAAGACACACGACCGTATGCCCCGACCGTGTGCGGTTATTTTGTAGTTTTGAACTGTTGGAGACGTACCGAATGAAGTGCCGCTACTTTTGGGGACACACGGCCTATGTACACGGGCGCGTGCTGCGGTTATTTTTGTAGTTTTGGACAGTTGGAGACTTGCAAATTGAAGAAACACGACCTTTGGGACACACGGCCTAGGCACACAGGCGTGTGCCCCGGGCGTATCCGATGGTTTTTCACGAATATATATTCTCGCTCACAACATCGATAGAAACCCTTATCCCCTCTCTGAGAGAGTCATTTGGAGTCATCTTAAGGCCGAAAACACTAATGTAAGGGAAAATCCAAGGAAGGAGGAGATCGATGAGGGAAGATCTTTATTTCTATTTTTCTCTCTAGATTCCTTATATCCTCTTAAGTGTTTCTCCTGATGTTTATGTCTATGTAATCCATACATAGTTGTTAGTTTGATTATTGAAATGTTTTGAAGTATTGGTGCTGAGAATCGCTCTATGAATTATCCGTGTTTATAATTGAAGGAGTTGGTAGCTTGCAAATATTGATTTCATATTTGTTACTAGCAACTCAAGTCATATAATTTTGGGTATTATTGTTATGATTAGATCACACACGGATAAAGAGAGTTGATTGTTCCTTGAAAGAATAGAGAACCATAATTCTCCAGTTTAGGTGTGAAAACCTAGAGTTTGGGTTCACGGAACAATAAGACGATCTTTAAGGTCCCCTACCCATAGTTCAAATCTCAGGTAAGCCTCTCTAAAATCAGAGCTCCGATGCCGTCTCGCCCAGGGAGATCGGAGTGGCGCGGAACCCCGCGGTCTAGAATAACATTCCTCATTAAATCTGAAAAACACTTTCAATAGTCAATCTAACATGTTTATAATTTATATGGTCAAATCTTTATCCTCCAAATTAATCTCATAGTTAATTAGTCACAATGTATCTTTATTTTATCCTTATCAAATTATATATTGTAATGAGATTAGAAGAGATAAGCGAAGTAGGGTAGTTAATGACATACCCTGGAAAATACAACCTTGATGCAAACGTCTCATATTCCCGTATGATGCATGACACATCATGCTAATATAAATTTAAAACTTGATTTATTTAAAAATTCCTTTACGACAACGATAGGTGCTTGCCTAAAAGTACGCAAATTTATCGATTGCATAGGTGCGATCAGAGCGTATCATCAGTCATCTCATTCTCCTAGACAATGTATTGTTGTACCGCTTCATTGAGTTGCGGCTTTCAAGTGCTATGGGGGTAATCTTCTTGCATTAGTACCCCACCGATAGTGAAGTCAGATGCGTTTGTATGCAACTCAAATCTTTTGTTGAAGTCAGGCAAGACAAGCACCGGTTCAGTGCTAACGACTATCTTCAGATCTTCAAAGGCTTTTTGGCATTCATCCCCCCAAATCCAAGCCTTGTTCTTCTTCAAAAAGCCTGTCAATGACATTGCCCTCCTTGAATAGTCCTTGATGAATCTACGATAGCAGTTTACCAAGCCAAGAAATGATCGTAAATCTGTTACCTTCGTTGGTGTCTCCCATGCTTCGATTACTTGCACTTTGGCCTTGTCCATTCGTAGCCGGACATGCTCAATGACATGCCCAAGAAAATATATCTCCTCTTGGCCAAAGGAGCACTTTGACTTCTTCACATATTCCAAATTCTCCCGCAATACTTGGAACACCAAACTAAGATGTCGGCTTGGTCTTCGGTGGTGTCACTGAATTCCACATTGTCATCCAGATACACCACCAAAAATTTGTCCAAGTATGGGTGGAATACTTGGTTCCATAGTGCCGAAGGTTGCAGGTGCGTTGGTTAAACCGAAAGACATCAACAACCATTTGAAAGATCCATACCGTCTGACACATGTTGTCTTCGGTTCATCTCCTTTCACAATCCGCATTGATGATATCCTCTTTGTAAGTCCAACTTGGAGTATATTCTTGCCTTCCCAAGCTTGTCGAAGTGATCCACAATCAGAGGAATACGATATTTTTTTTCACCGTCACCTTCTTTAGCGCCCGATAGTTTGTACGATTCCGCAACGTTCCATCCTTCTTCTTTTGGAGTTGTATCGGGGCACCTAATGGTGTTTTTGATTTCCTGATCATTCTCTACACAAGTAGTACTTGTATTTGCTTCCTCAACTCCAATTCAAGTGGAGCCATTTGATATGGTGATTTGGCAGGGGCTTTGCCCCGGGATCCAACTCAATCTTGTGATCCACCTTCCTCCGGGGTGGTAGCTTTAGAGGTAAATCTGCGGGCATAATGTCTTCATTCTTTGCGAGAACATCGACAATGATGTGAGGCACCTCCTCCATCATGTCATCGTTTTCTTACTCCTTTAGGGTGGCAAATATGTTGGTTCACCCTTCTTGAATCCCCTTGCTACCTGCATGACCGATAACTATTTTGTCTCTTCCTTGTCATGTTTTGATGGTCATTGCACCGTTGGGACCATGCATGTAGTTCCTTCGTCCATAATGCAAACTGAATGACGAGCTGACATGCCTATGACTTGCATCTTCTTTAGAAAATCCATTCCAAGCACAACATTGGAGTCATCCATGCGTGTTATTGAGAAGTCCACCCGGTCCTTCCAAATGCCCATGCACAGGTCCACATTACGTGCAACTCCATCGAGCGGCCTTGCCTGACCGTTCACAGTCTTCATCCAACATCCTCCATAAACTGCAAGCCCAACCTCTTGGATTCTCCTTCTGTCACGAAGTTGTGGGAAGATCCAGTGTCTATTAAGGCCTTGGTGGCCTTCCCATTGACGATAACTTCCACATACACCATCCCCTTGCTTGATGTAACTTTTGTTGGTTGCATGTTCAAAGCATTTACTAGTTAAACTAATCTGAGACGTACCTTCCTCCGATGGAGTGGCATTGAGGCTCTCCACTATTGCTGGCTCCTTATTCAACTCATGCATAGGAACATGTGGAAAATTCTTCGATGGGGGAAGCAACTGGTTAATCAACATAACTGGTTTGCGAAGCTTCATCCTGACCATCCTTCATCCGTTCATTTGGGAGGCACTTTCCTCACCATCGTCCACCTTCACCTTCCCATTTTCAACAGATGCTACCTCCTCAACCTCGATCTCCACCCAGGAATCATCAAGTAAGGACACAACCTGTTGCTATACAACTAGCACTAGTGTTGGCTTATCAGAAGCAAATGTATCAATCTCCCGTACCTATCGGGAGGTATTATCACATCCTGGAAGAATTTATTGATTTTATCTTGCCCATGGATAAGGTTGTGCAGATAAATACAGATGCGACCATGCTTCGAGACCTCCTTCTTTGAAGTCCGATTATGGGAACAGAAACATGGAACTCTATTGTGAGTTTCATAAAGACATTGACCTTGATACATAGAGCTGACATGCTCTTCATGAACTTATTGAGAGAATGCTGGAGGCCAACAAGTTTTGGGAGTTGGTTGCCTGCCGGTGGTACATTTCCCCCGACAATGGGAATGTATTGAGCAGAAGGTTGTTGGCCTTTCAGGAAGCATCAACTGCATTTGTGAATGCATAGAACAAGAAGATGTCTTTTTCGGCATCATCAACTATATTCATGGAGTAGGCCTTGAATCATCCAACATGGCCAGTGTGGGTGTATCCTTCGCAAGGAGGTCACTTCCACTTCTGAAGTAGCTCCACCAAAGGGGTGAGATTACATTTTGTGAGGAAAACATGCCTCATAATGCCGAGGGCAGTCATTGCGAACTTCTCCTTGTCGACAATTGCTTAAACCTAATGGCATACCTCTCACTCAGTTTGCCGGGGAGAGGAAGGAGATGGATGGGAGCATCACATTTCTTGTGAGCATGTGTAGAGTAATCCGGTAGGGAACATTCGTAGTAGTTAATTCTCCAAGTACCTACAATGCCATCTTTGACAGACTTCTTCTGAATGAGTATCAAGCTGTTGTTTCGACGTTTCATCGGGCTCTGAACTTCGACATGATTTGATAGCAGTTTCGAGTCTGTAGTGATCTGAGGATCACTCTTGAATGTTACGTAGGCCCGGTGAACATGGTGGAAGACCCTCGTGAGAAGGGGAAAACTGAAAGAGATGGAGCTCGCCTGCAAGATGCACAAGGAGTTGATGATTTTGTTTAAGGTGAAGCTGGAGATCAGGTTTTCTCATGCTGAATTGGAAGCTGAAGAGAAACAGATGCTCATCCAGTGCCTCTGCGATGACCTCGACGTCATTGCCTCCACAACGACGAACATGCCTGGAATTAACTCTGACGTCTCTTCTCACCACCTCAACATCCACCCAAACATCAAGTCTATCAAGCAGAAGTAGGCGGTGGCGACGTCCTTAATCGAACCTATCTGAGAAGAAATTGTAAAATTGGACTTTATTAAGAAGGCCCAATACCCCGAGTGAGTTTCAAATGTTGTAATGGTTAAGAAATCGAGCAGCAAATGACATGCATATCGATTTTACTAAACTTAATAAAGTCTACTCCAAAGATTGTTATCCTATGCCTTGGATAGATTCATTAGTAGACTCGGCCATAGGTTTTTTGGTCAAGAGTTTTTGGATGCCTTCTCGGGGTATTTTCAAATTCGAATGCATCCCTCGAACATCCCTCATACTATTTTTATCACCAACGTCGGTTGTTGCTGTTACAGATTGGTGCCTTTTGGTATCGAGAACTCCATAGCAACATACCAACACATGATGGGTTATGTCTTTAAGAGTTGAAAGGGGAGGAACCTTGAGATTTATTTTGATTACTAGCTGAGAAGATACAAGGTCATTGAACACATTCAAGACCTCGTTGAGACCTTCGTAAGTATGAGAAGATACAATATGAGGTTCAATCCAAACTAAGTGTGTATTCGGGGTTAGCAAGAGGAAGTTCTTGAGTCACTTGTTGACATCAAGAAGGATTGTGCCCAATCCTCATAAGGTGAAGACTATCTTGAATATCTTGTCTCCATAGAAGTTCAACAGTTGGCAGGTGAGTAGTGAGACTCAGTCGAGTCAGATAAGTGTTACAATCTTAAAAACGCTTTGAGGAACGTCGAGATTTGAGTGGACAAAAGAATGTTATAAAGCCTTTGTTGTGTTTAAGCGACAACTAAAGTGCTAAACGATACATAGAGTAGTTATATGATCCTTGAGAAGTTTGCATTTTCTTTGATGGTATTGACTTGGAGACTTCAACCATACTTTCGAGCTCATACTATTCAAGTGGTGATTGAACGCTGTATTGGAAGCCAGAGCATTCAGTTAGATTATCGGAGTGGCAATTGAACTAAGGGAGTTTAATATATTATGTTCATCGAACTGCGATCAAGGCACAATTAGTGGAAAATTACCTAGAAGATTTCACCGATAATCCGACAATTCAACGAGAATTGTCGGCACCTCACCCTTGGATGATTTGACAGGAGTTCAAGTCATTTTTCTGATTCTTAATGTGCTGAGGATCGAGCAAGCCATCAAGCTACATTTCAAAACCACTAATAATCAGATAGATAATGAGGCTCTTGAGGTTTGCTCGAGATCTAGGGGTAGAAAACATTCAAGTCAAGATGGGCTCTTATTTAATGACACCACAAGTGAAAGGAGGATACAATAATCAAGATGGATTCTTGTTTAATGACACCACAAGTGAAAGTAGTACTTGATGGTTCATGGAGAGATTGGAGTCTTTCAAACCTTTGTGACATCCAACACATACCTCGGGCTGAGAATGTCGAGGCGGATGAGATATCCATGTTTGGCCTTCCCTCAGGTGGAACGACAACTTTTTCGGTTGACAATCGAAGAAAGGGAGATCATGGGGATTGATCAATGATCTTCGTGGATGGATCCTTTCATACATTTGTTATCCATGAGGGAGCATCCTACAAGCATCACTTACATGAAAATATTATGATTCAAAGCAACCTATTTTTTTCTTTCATAAAGGGCATTTAAATCAGCCAACTCTATCGACACCTCTTGAGAGATGTGTGTACGAAGAAGTTCCTGTAATTCTCTGAGAGAACCGCTTTGGAGAGTGCACAAGTCATTCAGGAATGCGAACCTTTGAGAAGAGAATTTTGAGGTAAGGTTATTTTTGGCCGACCATCAGAAGGATGATGTGGCATATGCCAAGATATTTCTACAATACCAAAGCTTTACTCCGTATCCGATCGATCGCAACTTCTTGTCCATTCACCATTTAGGGAATGAATTTGCTTGGTCCATTTCCCGTAATAGGTGGGCAATGAGGATTCATCTCGGTGATGATTGATTACTTCGTCACAATCATGTCGGGTGACGAGATATTTTGACAAGAATTTCTGAGTGAAATAGTTCGCCGTTGGAGATCTATTCTTGAAGATGGTTGATGTTGTGGAGAGATCAAAGCCTTATTTGGGAAACTAAACCAAATTGGGCGGGACCTATTATCCAAATTGTGCGGGACCTATTATCTAAATTGTGCGGGACCTATTATCATTATTCTTGGAGCAATTGGCAAGTCGAAGCTGCCAACAAACTCATTCTTAACTTGTTGAAGAAGGAAATGGGTAATGCTTGAGTCAATTGGGCCGAAAAACTTCCTTCTATTCTTTGAGCTCTCTAGACTACTCCGACCTTGACTACTGGATGGAGACCTTGTTAACTATCTTGTGGGTTTGAAGCTTTGATTCCAGTGGAATTTGAAGTGAGGAGTCCTAGAGTAGTAGTGGTTGTAGATGGAGCTGAAGAGTGGAGGATAGAATGAAAAAGATCAATGTGTTAGTTTGGATTTGATTGAAGAGTTGAGAGACCTTGCAGTCACTCGACAAAAAGTGAAATGTCGGGTGACGAGATATTTTGACAAGAATTTTTGAGTGAAACAGTTCGTCGTTGGATATCTATTCATGAAGATTGTTGATGTTGTGGAAAGATCAGCCTCATTCAGGAAACTAAATCCAAATTCGGCGGGACCTATTATCATTATTCTTGGAGCAATTGGCAAGTCGAAGTTGCCAACAAACTCATTCTTAACTTGTTGAAGAAGAAAGTGGGTAATGTTTGAGTCAATTGGGCCGAAAAACTTCCTTCTATTCTTTGAGCTCTCTAGACTACTCCGACCTTGACTACTGGATGGAGACCTTGATAGCTATCTTGTGCGTCTGAAGCTTTGATCCCAATGGAATTTGAAGTGAGGAGTCCAAGAGTAGTAGTGGTCGGAGATGGAGCCAAGGAGTGGAGGATAGAGAATGAAAAAGATCAATGTGTTAATTTGGATTTGATTGAAGAGTTGAGGACCTTGCAGTCACTCGACAAGAAGTGAAATGTCGGGTGACGAGATATTTTGACAAGAATTTCTGAGTGAAACTGTTCGTCGTTGGAGATCTATTCATGAAGATGGTTGATGTTGTGGAGAGATCAACCTTATTCGGGAAACTAAATCCAAATTGGGCGGGACCTATTATCACTAAGAGGTCTTTAAGAATAAAAGTTATTGAGTTTAGACCTATGTTGGAGATGACTTCACAAATACTTCAATTGGCGATGACCTGAAATGCTATTATACCTTAAAGGCACCTGGGAAGTGATCTTACTCATAGTGTAAGTTGTTTTCGTTTCAAGGTATCATTCCCGATGCTTTTTCAACATCTTTTGTGACTCATGTTTCGCGAGTACTTATTGTGAACTCGCAAAAGCTACGATTTTTCTTGAATTCTCCATATAACTAGTTTCTCCATATGTTTTTCTAGCTATGCGAGTTCTCTAGATTTCCTGCCTTCTTGCATTTTAGCTATCTTGGCCTTTTCACTCTTCAACGATTTCTTGGCCGACATATTTTTGCTCTCGCCAATATCCACTTGAATCTCTTGGACGTAAGTTTGTTTCCTGCAATTTTCACCATGATTACTTACGCTCTAGTTGCTCATGATCATGTATAGTGGCTTTCCTGATCCAATCATGCGATTATTTTTAGCGTATCTAGAATCTTGCTCTCACTAATATCTATTGTATCTCCCTACCTGATCGCTGTCTATAACCTCCATTACTATTACTTTCGCCGTAACTGTTCGCAACTTGTATACGTGGTAAGTTTGATTTAATAGAGATGAACTTTAGCTTTGTCACACATCAACACAATATTCACCAATATCTAAGAACTTCTTTTCGAGAAAACCTGTAAAATTCGCATCAGATTGTTCTCACGACCCATTTCACAATTGTTTAGCACTATGCCTGAGTCCAACCGGATGATCCTTAGCTCTATCACACAAGAGAGTAGTAAAACTAAGCCGAGAACTTTTGGATTGCTCTACCCACTCTTGAATTCTAGTGCTCTCTCACCTAGTTCTAACAAGTACATTAGGAGTTGTGTGAGTACTAACACAAATACTATGTAGGAGTTGAAATTTTTCAAAAATTATATATAACTGAATTTGATCTTTGCTTTACATATATTGTTCTAGATCTCCACGATTACAAGAAGTCTTTGCGAGATCCAAAAAGTAAAAGGAATTGTCAAAAATAAACAAGAAGACCTCTCTGGAGATGCAATATAACCGTTAGAAGAGTTCTCTCCTGGAGATCTGGTAGAGGATTTGGAGGGGGCTTTGCGAGAGGCTTCCAGAGAGGATGCGCGTGAAGATTCATTTGAGAATTTTGGCTCAGAGACAACGAACTCCGGATAGAGATCGTCATAAGAGATACCGCTCACCTCCTCCTTCAACCAATCCGTATCTTTCAAGGTTGCAAGTGTTAGTCATATGTGGATTTGGTAATTAATTAGCCAGATCTCTATCACGCCACGCCATATATGCCGCCATCAAACATTGCAAAAATCTCTAAAACACTAACCCAATCTGACCAAAAATGGCACGGTGACATATTACGGCCCTTTTAACTCTATGTACCCGAACGCCGAGCGCCAAACGCCGAACGCCGAACGCCGAGCGCCATATCCCTTCTCACCACTTCCCTCATATTACCCTATGCTCCGCGACACGTGTCGCTAGTCGCGATCCTTCCTCGGGATGCCCCGAGGCATGGTGATTCACTTGGCACTCATAGCAAAAATATTCATTTCGGTCGTTCAATCATCCATCTCAATGCCTTTTTCGTCGATGGTCATTTAGCCGATTCTCCTTTCCCGTTTTTCTCTCCCCTCTCCCTTCTCCATTCCTTTGCTCTTCTCGTTTGTCGCTCTTTTCTTTACAAAAGATCTTGCTCACGCCACACATCAGTCACCGAGAACACATATACACTGCTCCGAGAAGCTACCGACTAAGTGGAACTTGTCTTGTTTGCACCAAGTCTTTCCTTTCCACTACCTCCCATTCCATCACGGGGGTATGCACATTATTGTTGATGTTTATAGAGGCAAATAAATGTTACTACGGACAAATCATTTGATTTTCTAGAAATCATGATATTTTCCGTGATAACGACTGTAACCCCTACCGCTACCCATATGGTGCTTGGTAGACTGTGGTTTGACAGTGGTGCTGACACGCCCACTTATTCCTGACACCACTCGACAACTTAGGTTCACCATGCGATGGTGGCTTGATCCCTACTTGCTTATATATAGTCCGGCTTGAGATAGAGGCATCAATATCACCCTCTCTTTTAAGCCCATTTTTTCGTTCTCCTTCCAATATCCCTTGGAATCAAGTGTGTACAAGACCCGGGAACGAATTCACCGCCGTATGGCTGACCGGCGATTTCTAGCGATTCCGGCTTCATGCAGGCGAGTTGCAGCCTGCAATCCGAACTGAGGACGGGGTTTGGAGTTAGCTCACCCTCGTGGGATCGCGAGCCTTTGTCCCGACCATTGTAGCACGTGTGTCGCCCATGGCATAAGGGGCATGATGACTTGACGTCATCCTCACCTTCCTCCGGTTTATCACCGACAGTCTGTTCAGGGTTCCAAGCTAAATGGTGGCAACTAAACACGAGGGTTGCGCTCGTTACAGGACTTAACCCAACACCTTACGACACGAGCTGATGACAGCCATGCACCACCTGTGTCCGCGTTCCTGAAGGCACCCCTCTCTTTCAAGAGGATTCACGACATGTCAAGCCCCGGTAAGGTTCTACGCTTTGCATCGAATTAAACCACACGCTCCACCGCTTGTGCGGGCCCCCGTCAATTCCTTTGAGTTTCATTCTTGCGAACATACTTCCTAGGCGGGATACTTAACGCGTTAGCTATAACTAGTGTTGTAGATGTCGGCCGACATGTCCGACATGTCGGCCGACATAAAGGTTTTGGGGATAAAACGCAACGACATCGATATTTTAAACAAAAATGTCATTTTTGAAAATATCGCCTGATATATCGGTTTAACCCGATATATCTGTCGATATTTCGCGACCGATATATCGTTTCGTGCAACTCTTTAAGTCTAGCGTCGACGACTTTCTTATCTCGCTCTCATTTGATGATCTTTATGTCGTTTATTGCAGTCGACATCTCTTTGATATGTAATTTATAAACATACATTATATGTATATATGTTTATTTTGTAGTTTATAAACATAAATTATGTATACAATTATACATATTTATAAAAATTGTGTATATATATGAATAAATTTATTTAAATATTAAAATCCGACATTATAAAATATCCCCGATATATCCTCCGCAATCCGACATCCGACATTTCAAACTCAAACTGACATGAATCCGACATCCGACATCTACAACCTTGGCCTGCAACACTGCACGGGTCGATACGCACAACGCCTAGTATCCATCGTTTACGACTAGGACTACTGGGGTATCTAATCCCCTCCGGTGATCTTCGACCGCCTTCGTTGTTCTTAGCCATCATTGAGTAAGGTCGTCCTCAGCAACGAACATTTCATGCTCCAACACCCTCAAAGGTGCGGTGGGACCTCTAGTGATCTCCTCCTGCCTGCATTATTCTCAGCCACCATTGAGTAAGGTCTCCGGTCATGCAAATTTTAGGGTCCAACAGCCAGGGTGCCCTCGCCCGCCTCTCTTCCAACCTTTGCGATAATAAGTAAATACTCTGGGCTCTGTGTCACATTAATAACTGAAATATCGGAAGGACCAAGATGATAGCTTTGTTCTTGTCGAAGTTCTTCGTTCTCTCACTGAAGACTTTTGTTCCCGATAGTCTTAGCCACTAGCTTTTCAATAAGTTCCCGCAAGGGCCATAGAAAGAATCAAGAAGAACTTTGTGTTAACATTAGAGCTTCAACTCTCACATTACTCTTTTTGCGTGTTCTTTCCCGACAATCACAAGCCTCCTCGCAGTATATTTCGCTTGGTGTCCAAGATGATGCATCATCAGAAAGCTGAGTGAAGCCCGCGCAGCGACTAAAGGCACCATGCTCTTGCGAATGTTTACCATTTTCTTGGAGATATCATCTGACTCTGCCCATTAGGGTAGGCAAGTTGATGGGGACCATAGTCCATGGACGGGCCGACCCATATTAGTGCTCGTTCGGGTTTACACTTGCCGTTGGAGGGGTTGGGATCATTGTATGGACGATCCGAGCCCTTCGTCGCGTTTGGAGTGTCGACGGGATATAATCTATGCATTTTCGTATTTTTCAACACATTATTCGTGTTTCATTTGTATATTGTTGTATCGACCAATCACAGTCGTACCTTGTGTGTGTGAGAGCCTATAAGTACTTGTGGTGGAGTTCATTATTAATTATTGTAGTTTATGGAATGATTTCAGGTTTTGTAATCATCACGGTGCCGATTCCATGTAGTATTAGGTGCCGAACCTAATACTTATTTATTTTCCTATTTGGCCGACCCTTCATTAGCCTTCACCTTTGTTTCCTTTATGCATCCCACGACACCCCCCCCCGTAACCGCTGGTAACTCCAGGAAACTGTCTGAAACCATCAGAAAATCACAACTCATGGCCTAATCAGGATTGTTGGCTCCCTGCATGACAACGAGGATTCTCCTATTGATCGCAAGCCATGTTGATAACCATCGGCCCTTCCTTGGACGAGAACAAAACTCTTCTGTTTTCCAACCTCTCCCGCGTTCGACTTGGTGGAATTACTTCCCAGTCGTCGATCAACTCCAGAGCATCCTGCCGCTATTTCCTGCCTCGTATGTAACATCCAATGCATGATGGTTCTTCCCCAGCCCTAGATGACTACTCCTTGAGCGGCTACGACCTTTTCAATCACCTCTAGACGCGGACTGCTACGGGTGACTCCCCTTCTTCACGGACTGCAGGAACAATACTTCTAGGCCTCCTCCTCATTGCATCCTAGCCGTCCATAACTTCATTCAACGACCCTCCTTGCTATGTCTTCTACCGACAACCACCCTCCAGCAACAACTTGCAGCATACGCACTGTGCTTGTTATGGTTCATTGTTTGAAGCATGTTCTCTCTGGTTCTGCTTCTCGCAAATCAATTTTCTTCTTTTCTCCCTTGCTCTCTACTTGTGACCGAGTATTCTTTGTCAGGTAGTCTTGTTACCTCTCGAGAGTGTCGTAGGTGGGGGTTTGACTGATTTTGCACCAACAGTCCAATTTGGAGAAGTGGCGCCACGGTGCTTGTCATGGAGCTCTTGTATGACTGAAATTAGATACTTGTCTGCAACGGTGGCCTTATTTTTCTCCTAGGAGTCGACAAAGAAATGTTAGCTTTTATTCTTCTTATTTACCAGCAACACTAGTCTAGAGATAGGATTAGCACTAGGGTGGATGAGACTGGCCGCCAACATCTTATAGACGAGTCACTCAATCTCGCCATTTGGAAGTGGTCTGGAAATTTCGCGAGGAGGTGTTGTATTTGTGAAGTTGGTGTGTTTTTCGTGGGCCAATCTTCGAGTTACCATAATATGACGTAATAATCCATTGAATTCTTCTTTTGAATAGCCCGAAAGGTCATTGCCATGCAAAGCAGTGATGTGTCCCCGCGTAAGGTTTGTGGTCGTCCCTTAAGATCAAATGAGATGGTCTCCCAAGGTATGCAGCCAGGCAACACCCAAAATTGCGTCAATGTTGCACAAACCATTGGCTTAGAAGTTCACCACTGTTTGACCAAAATCTGCTTTCAACAACTTGCAACATCGGCTGCCCGTGGGACTGCAATGACCGTCTCCTAAGTTCATTGTGTCCTAGTGACGGGCTCGTGCTCAAGCCACTGTTTTAAATGTTCTCCGACATGTCTGCCGACATGTCATTTTTGAGGGTAAAATGATATTTTTTTCTAAAAAAATCGATTATGTTCTTTTTTGTAAAATATAGGTTGATATATCTGATTTTTTCTGATATATCGACCGACACAACTTTTAAACCTATCGTCCGCTATTTTATTTGATGTTATGTTAGCAGTCTAGTAGAGTGTCTAAATAACATATATATATATACACTATACAATGTATGTTTAAATCAATTATATTTATTTTTTCGTTCTTTTAATGTGTTATTCTTATAATCAATTTTGTATAATTATTTCACACTTTCTTATTTCATATTACAAAAATTGTGAAATAGTTCAACATAATTATTAGTTGTTATTTATATGATTTTAACATAAACTTATTAAGTATGAAAAAACTTGTAATAATCAAGGATATTTAGCTTTTAAATCATCTTTATTTGCTATAAAACTTAGTACTAACAAAATAAAATTCTTATATAATAGTGAATATTTTTTACATGTACTGATTTGTACTTATTATGATATTTTACTTTGGATATTTTTTGAATTTATTTTATGACATACATGACTCATTGTTTGTTTATTGGTTATGTTAATTTTTTCCTTCTAGAACATATATTTATACTTAATATACATAAAAAGTAATTTTATTTATTTATAAGATATGAAAATCCGATATTTTAAAATATCCCCGACATGTCTCCGATTTCCGACATTTAAAAACTCAATTCGACATGTCGCCGACATCCGATATTTACAACCTTGGTCCAAGTACAATTATGTTACCAATTCTTGAGAGAGGAAATTGTGACTAGCTCCGTTGTCAATCATGATGATGATGAGAGTGTCGTGGGGTTGCCCCAGGAGCTTCATTATGCACCACCCAAATATCCCATAGAGTAGCATGGAAGGTTGAGGCGGTGAAAGTTTCCCCTTGTCAAATCATAGGGTTGATCCTCGTTGATTTCCAATGCTTCAAAATTAGCCATGGTGATTTCCTCCTCGCCAGCATTCACACAACTCCTCCATAGGATATTAATGGTTAGGAGAGAGGATTTTTGTAGATCGGTGCTAATACTTCAAATATTGAAGATAATTAGTTTTTTTTATTGTGGCAACTTGATTTGGTGAGGTCAAAAGAAAATCCAAAGTTTGAACCTTGCGAGATTATGAACAAATTTATGTGCAAGAACTTACATTCTTTGTATAAAATCTTTAAGATAATAGAATGGGCTTACAAAAAGAATGTGGAAATGGACGCTACTAGTACAACGCTAAAGATGAATTCATGAATGCTGTTAAGCTATAAAGTTAGCAATGAATTATCTTTAAGCTCTGCATAACTAGTTTAATATTAGTTGCTTACAATAATCTATTTAGCCAGTTCTTCAAACTTGGAAGCAATATAGACTGAAAATTCATTATTCTCTCAACATAATTTACTTGTGAATTGTGATTATCATATTACAAGTCTCTAAAATATTTCGTCATTAGCCAATAAATTATAAGTGGTATAACTATCGTCTTTACTCATCCTTAGTGTATTAAAGAAATCGGGATCTAACCATACGGGTATTAATCATCTGAGGGTACATCAATAAAGTGAAAAACACGGCGACTCTTGCAGCAAGGGAGGGTTTAATCATCAGGTGCATGCTCACATACATGCTAGTGTCAAATTCAACATTACTGAAATTTCTCCCAGGTTTTATATTTTAATTATGGAGGGACATTCCTTTTGAATTTCTGTTTGTGTGATCTTTATACAAGTACTTGACCTATGTTTGGGACCAGAAATGTTTGAGTGCTGCTGGCGGTGTAGAATTGTTGGGATGATTTACCTGTAATTTGGACAATTTTTGACCCAAATTTCAATTTTTTGGAAGTCGGTATATTTGCGACAGGTAATGCCTATGGCTTCGTTTGACGCGGCTTATTTGCTCCGGTGAGTTGGGTCAAAAACGCCATTATCATAGATTGCATGTTTGGCGAGACAAATGTTATGACCTCTACCAAGAAAATAAACTAGTTTTGAGCATAAAATGAATGAATTTTTTTAGGTGAGGTCAGGCGTTCACGAACGACGGTTCAAGACCACCGCGTTCACGACCGCCACGCCCAACGAAGCCTAAATGACTTTGGTAGCATATTGGCCCAAAACACACTGTTTTGGGGAATTAGTGTTCACAACCCTAGCTACCCAGATGCTATTGGTGTTTTTCATCACCGCACTCACAACTGACACCACTCTCCAACAACTCTCCCAACCAGACCCTAGTAGCTTATTTTTTCCATTCCTGCTATTCTGTTGTATTTTTCTCTCATTAAGAGCATGTTGTTCTGGCAGGCGTCCTGCAGACTGAAGGATTTGGCTACTTGGAGCAGTCATGCCCCTCGCTATTATTTGATATTCTTGCGAACATAGCAGCTGACGAGGACTCCAGTCGCGCTAATAAGAAAAGGAGCAGCAGTGGCAACTTAGTTCATCATCCAATGGACACTGTAGATTCCAGTGGGAGGCGAACAAGGAGGCGGTTCTAGCACACAAACAGTTGTAATATTTGTGACCTCCAGGCTTGTAGTTATAGGTTGTCCTATGCTCTCTCCATATAAGATAAATCTCTATCCATTCTCTTGTATCATTCATGTTGAAAGCGGTTTCCACTAGTATTGGTTGGAATTCCATTTTTTCCCTCAAATAATCTTTTCACGTTGCAGCAGTTTGTGTGCAGTTTAGATAATAGAATAGTAATTGCTTTTGTTAAACGTGAAGGCTTGGCATCTTCTTCTTCTTCTTCTTCTTCTTCTATATGGAGGTAGCAGATGGCTTTTATGACATTTGCATCCCTTCTGTCGTTTCTCTCGCTTTTCTCCTATGGAGGTCTTCGTTTCTTAATTTCACGACAATGTTTTGTTATGCGCTCACTATTTTGGGTAATATCAGGGTTTTGGGGAGGATGTTTCAGAATTGGCTTAGCTTGTAGCATGTTTGTGTGGGTAATTTTGATGGTTATATTGTATGCAATATATCATTTAAGGGTAGAAAAAAAAAGAAACATAAACAATCAAAGCATTCAGAAGATAGGAGATTTTATAGAGGTTCTTCAAAAGGTAGGTACTATCTTTCACAGCTCCGTGGGCTAGCATTGCCTTTTCTTCAAGGTTGACGAGTCTTTTTCATTGGAGACTTCAATCCACAGAATCTTTTTCATAGCTCTTATGTAGGGAGAACTTGGTAATCCTTTACATCATATTGTTTTTGTTTTTGTGAAGGCTTTAGATCAAATAGATTTATCACCAGAGAGAAGTGTAGTTAGCTGAATCTTAGGAGGATTCGGTTTACAATAAAGAGAAGAGATGAAATCGTTTTTATGGCTTACTGTGTTATGGAGATTAATTTTGGATGATTAGAGTTTTCTGAGGAATAAGAGAGCTTTTAAATAAGGTCCTCTTTTTCATTCCCTTTGTTATTAGAAAAAAGCGGGATATTTCATAAAAATGAATCATTATAAGATACTCATGTTCAAGTGGATAAAGAGTGTATGCAGCAGAAAATGTGAAATTAATGCATAGCAAGGGAAATACACATGCAGATAATCGTAAAGGCATAAGAGTACAATTTCATAAAAGATAATCTTGATAAACCATATCATAATCTCTGAAATAACATAAAAGATTAGAGTTATAAACCAAGAGGTTGAGATGTTTGAATGAAATTAGTTAGGATAACTGTTAGAGTTCCTATTGATTATGATAAGCATGTATAGTATAGGCGTTAAGGGATTCAAAAGTACAATGTGATATGATTTGAAATTTAAGCTTTAAAGACATTGGAAAGATCATCCTTAGTCATTTAGTACTTTTACTTGTATATGTAGAAAGATGTATTTTTGTGCTCATAGTCCAATCTCATGAGTGGAAGCTTTATAAGAAACAATGATGTGTACAATTAGTGAATTTGATAAAGTATACAATATTAATAATCAAGACACATACAAGATGCAATGAATGTACACAATCATTATCAATATGTAAAGTAAAATTACTTCACAACTTCTAAGCATAATAAAGAACAATTACCAAGGTATTTTGTTCACATAACATTAAGACTTATTAGGGATACAAAGTATTGCTTAGCAAATTACAATATTATTTTATTATTTTTGGGTGATCCCGTGTATCGAAGAGAAGTATAAATTTGGTGTTATTAAAGATTGTTTGTTCAAGATAACTTATAATTCAATCCAAGTTACTTTGCCCACACAATGCTCATTAAAACTTATCATGGGTACAAAACATTACTTCAGGGAGTTTTTCTTATCATTTATTCATTTTTATTTTATCTATATTGAATGAGCAAGGGCAACAAATTTACTTGAAAGAAAATGCACATATAATAAACCACACCCTTTCAAATGCACATATAATAAACCACACCTCTCTTGAGTTTGTGAATGAATATCCATGGATCGCATGAAGGCAATCCGATGAAGTGTAGATAATTTAGACGTGCATATTAATTAGATCTAACATTACACCACACAAGCATATAAACTCAAGACTAAATAATTGTAGAAATAAAAAAGAGTAGATATGTGAATCATTGTTTGAAATACAATATTACTCATACTTAGAGACATACATAATCATTTTCATACACTTTTTCTACATATGTTTTCATTGCACATCTAAGATAACATTGCTTAGCATAAATAACCAAAACAATGTTCAATGAAGATTATATTAACAAATCATACAATGTAGTCAATCCTTAGAAGTTATACTACTCATGCTAGACATTTTCAATGTAGCTTAAAAGCAGTTTTTTATATATTTTGTTCTCCAAATAAAACGCAAAGACAAACAAAAACAAAAAACAATAAAGTAAACATATTTTTGTATTTTAGAATTGTTTTGTAATTTGTATTTTATTTTGAATTTTAGAAAGAAAAAGGAATAGTGATGAATCAACCTAATAATTTTGCTGCGTACATAAAGCACATGCAAGTCAGTATTCAGATATCCCATGACAGAAAAATGTGGCAAAAAGTAAAATCAGTAGCTATCACAAGCGATAACACTATCGTGCTACGATATTAAATAGAGCTTTACAAATTCGTTGAAAACATGTTTTTGGATTTTTTTTTTCAATTTTATGTATTTTGTATATATGCTATAAAGAGCAACTAATGCAAGCAAGAAAATCAAAAAAATTGCAAAAAAGTGCAGATTTAATATTTTAAGCTTGATGGTCTAACACACCTAACTCCAACTTTAGAAGATTGAATCATGCATCAGAGAGTGGTTTTGTAAGTATATCTGTTAGTTGAGATTCAGTACCTAGGAAACTAACCTTGATATTTTCCTTAGTGATGTGGTCCATAACGAAGTGGTGCATAACATCTATATATTTGGACCTAGAATGATTAACCAGATTGTTTGTCATATCAATTGCATTGTTGTTGTCACACCTGTACAACCCCGATATTCGCCAGGTGAGGAAGCGCGGTGTGAGAAGGCAACATGATGAAGTAACAAGAGAGGGAGGTCTTAGGGCCGAAGACCTCGCGAAAAGGATCTGAAAGAAATCTCTCACGGAGGGCCCGCTGAGAGGCGAGCGAGAAGGGTTAACGAGATAGACACTCGCAGGCAATTTAAAGAGGTTTCCTGAGTTCGACGAAAGGGATGTTGCGTTCGACGAACTCTTCCGAGTTCGTCGAGCCCACCAGTGGTCGTCGAGCTCGCCCCTGTTCGACGAGATCATTAGCAGTCGACGAAATGTTCTATGCTCATTAAAGCCAAAAGGACGGTCTCGCAAGAGGAGCCGCGAGATCCGGACCTCGGCAGATATCTTCAAAGGACTGGGCCAAGCGAGGGCCTTTGTTCAGCAAAGAGGTGTCCGACGAACTGTGTTCAGTGCGCGCCAAAGTTAGCGGGCGATCTCGTAGGAAGGCTCGCGAGCTTAGAGCCTCAGCTTCCAGCCAGCTCAATTCTACGCTCGACAAATGTCGAACGGAGCTCAGCATTCGTCGGACGGCGCCCGACGAACAAAATATATTCTATGACAGCGCTCGCCAAGTTACAGCAGGGAAGCAGTGGTGGGCGATCCGCCCATCTCAACGGTCGGCGAACCGCCCGTCTCAGCGGTCGGCGAACCGCCCGTCTCAGCGGTCGACGAGCCGCCCATCTCAGCGGACAGCGAACAACTTAGCGTTCGGCATCCGTCGACCTCGTCCGTGATCGGCGAAGTGACCTGTGTTCGGCGAAAGGCGTGTTGAGCTCGACGAAGTCTAGAGGCGGTCTCACAGGAAGGCTCGCGAGACCGGACATCGGCAGATACCGCCAGAATTGGCCGGCGAGGTCCTCGCAGGGTGATCGCCTAGGAGAGGCATCGCGAGCAGGACTCGCGAGAGGGCCCGCGAGAGCTTCAGCAGTCAAGTTCTCGCAGTTCCTTGCCCACAAGTTGATAAGGCCAAATTACCCTTTTACCCTTGGTGGCCTGCCTTTAGCCTCTCAAAACAGCGGAGTTTGGCTGTTAGCAGACCCATTTGGGGTGCATATAGTAAAATCAGAAGGTGGGATCCTGCTATTTGCAGGCCGGATCAGGAAACCTATAAATAAGACCTCAAGGTCACCTTTGGAGAGGACTTCACTTCAGCTTCTCTCTCCTCAGGCTTTCTTTGGTTAGCATTTCGAGAGCTCTCCAAGGCGCCCGAGTCTCAGCTTTGGCTTGGGAGGGGAAGCGCTCAACGATCTTCCGGGTTAGTGGAGGGACCTCCTTGCTGTGACTAAGGTCTTAGTCATTTTTCTAGTCTCCAGTCTACCTTCTCCGAGGGATCAGTAAGGGCTAGCTGCCCCTCATTTCGGTGAGGGCCCCGAGCTCCACAAGAGGCCGAGAAATCGGTTTCAACAACACCTTAACTCTACATTTTTAAGGGGTACACCACAGTCTTCTAATGTGTAAGTCATCCACAATGCTTGTGCAGAATAACTACCTAGTGCAATATATTCGACCTCAACAGTGGAGAGAACAACTTAATTTTGTTTTCTACTCGACCATGAAACTAGTGCAGGCCCTAAGAAGTGATAAGTACCACTAGTGCTCTTGCGATCTAGTAAATGATCTACCTAATTAAAATAACCATGCAAAATAAAAGAGTTATTGTGTGGGTACCATTAACCTAGTTTAGGTGTTCCTATTAGATACCTAAAAATGCTTTTAACCGCTTTTAAATGAGATTTATTATGATCAAATTGAAAGCGGACACATAAACAAACGACAAACATAATATTGGGTCTAGATGCACTCAAATTTAACAATGATCCTACCATTCCTCGATATAACATTTGATCTATTGATATTCCGAATTCATCCTTTCCTAACTTAAGTGATGCGCTCATTAGAGTATTAGTTTATTTTAAATTTTCAAATCCAAATCGTTTAAGCATGTCATGAACATATTTACTTTGACAAATAAAAAATCCATTATGACGTTGTGAAGTTTGAAATCCAAAAAAATATGTAAGTTCTTCTACCAATCTTATTTCAAATTCTTTTTACATCACATTTACTACTTCTTTACATAAATCTTCATTAGTAGCTTCAAAAATAGCATCAACATATATTTACAAAATTATCAAATCATCTCTTATATGTTTAATGAAGAGTATTGTATCAGCACTACCCATAACAAAATCATGTTTTAATAAAAATAAAGTCAATCTATCGTACCAGGTACGAGACGTTTGTTTTAATCCATAAAACACTTTATCTAATTTTAAAATATGATTTGGAAATTCACTACTAATAAATCCTGGGAGGGGGGGGGGGGGGGGGGGGGGGGGTTTCCCAAACACTTCTTCTTTACTTAACCCATTTAGAAAAGCACTTTTGATGTCCATTGGAAATAGTTTAAATTGTTTAAAACTAGCAAATGCAAGAAATATTCTAATGGACTCTAAATGTGCAACTGAGTGCAAATCTTTCTTCAATGTCTACCCCTTCAATTTGTAAAAAACCTTGAGCTACTAATCTAGCCTTACTTCTAATTATCCTAGACTCACCATACAATTTATTTTAAAAATCCATTTGACCCCAACAACTGGATGGTTAGATTGACGCTCAACTAGATTCCAAAAATTATTTATATCAAATTGGCTAAGTTCCTCACTCATCCCATAAACCAAGATTTATCATTTAATGTGGTAGACACATTTTTAGGTTCTATTTTAGATATAAAGTATTCATGCAAAGAATAACGTGCAGTTACCCCTTTAGATGACTCTCCAAGCATAAGTTCCCGCGGATGGTTCTTAGAGAATTTTAGCACACTTGGCGGGAAATCTGCTTGTTCTTTTTTTTTTCCTTCGTTTCATCATTGGGTTGATCCACACCCGTAAGATCTATGATATTAATGAGTTCATCTTCCTTTCCTGTATTAGTGCTAGGAGCTACACATGTAATAAACACATCAAATTTCATATGAATGGATTCTTCAACAGTCATAGTTCTTTTATTATAAATTCTATAAGCGCAACTAGTTGAAGAGTATCCTAAAAATATTCATTCTTCACATTTTCAACAAATTTACCTAGATTGTCTTTAGTATCTAAAATAAAGCATTTACATCAAAAGACTCTAAAATAAGATGCATTATACTTCTTTTGAAAATATAGTTCATATGCAGTTAATTTTAAAATAGGGTGAACCATAACTCGGTTGATAATATAACATGCGATACTAATTGCTTCGACCTAAAAATATTTATGCAACCAATCTTGGAAAGCATAGTGCATGCTAGCTCTTGTAGGGTTCTATTTTTCCACTCCATTACCCTATTTTGTTGTAGAGTGTGTGGAGTAGAAAATCATGTTTAATGGCTAAACTATCACAAAAAGTAAAGAATTTTTCATTTTCAAATTCACCTCCATGATCTCAACATATGCAATTAATTTTAAATTCATGTTCATTTTGAATACGCTTACACAATTTTGTAAATTCAAAAAATGCATTAGATTTGGAGGTAATAAATATCGTCTAACAATAACGGAAATAATCATCAATCAATACAAAAGTATATTTTCTTCCACTAGGACTAGATGGTCAAATTATAGAAATTTCAGTTTTACTTTTAAATGAAGATCTAGTAATTTTTCCCTTTTGGCATGGGTTACATAAAGAAGATAAATTTCCATTTAGTTTTGGAAGACCACTAATTAATTTATCCTGTGTGTTCTTGGGGGCGTACATAAGGTCTAAGCTGGGAGGTGTCATACTAGCCTAGGAGTGCATGAATAGATCAACTGCCCCTGTTTGCCTCACCGGAGTGTACCTGAGCGGAGACTCGAAAAGCGGGATAGATGTGTTACTTACCAGATAGAACATGAATACCCTGTGTGTTCTTAGGGGCGCACATAAGATCTAAGCCAGAAGGAGTTGATAGGAGCCTAGAAGTGGACATGCCCAATCCACTGCTCCTGTTTGCCTCAACGGGGTACCTGAATTGACACACTCGAATAGAGGGAACTAAAAAGATATGTATGTATAGTGTCTCATGTATGAATTGCATCATTGCATTGCACAACATATCATAGCATAACATCATTACATAAACAAGACCTCACCGTATAAATTAGTATGAGCTCTTTTATACGATGAGTTTACCTTAGTGTCGGATCACATAACTTATAAGTTGTATGTGCATTCATATAAGTTAGGGTTACTTTTCGTAACTGCTCTCCTTTACTTATATAACTGCTCTTTCTTTACTTATACTGTTGATAACATCATTGCTTACTTAATGTACACTGCTACTATTTCTAGTGCTTACTTATGGTCTACTGCACTTTTTGTTCATTGATAGTATAGTAGAATTGTTGGAGTAGGCCCCTTAACATTATACATATATACCATTGCTAGTTAGGGCCAATGTTACCTATTTTTGTACATTACCCCTTGAAAGTGCATAGTGTGTCTCTAAGTATTCTCTAGAGGGGTGAATAGAGATTTAAAATATTTTCTATTCTATTTATGCATACACAATAAAAACAATAGGTATTATGCAATCAGCAATCCAAAGACATAATAAAATAAATGCAGATTGCTGGAAATATACACAGAAAACAGTAATATGAACAACACAAAAAAACACAGGGATTTTTATAGAGGTTCCCCAAAATGTGGGTAGTCCTCTCTTCTACCTCCCTGGTAGGATTGCACAACTTGTGCCTGAGTCTTTTGATAAGAAAAATCTAAGAACCACCGAGTCTTTTGATAAGGAGACTCTCAGAATCACTGAGTCTTTTGATAAGGAGACTCTTAGAACCACTGAATCCTTTGGAAGAGGGATTAGTAAAACTATTTTACAATTGAATGAAAAGTGAGAAGAAAGGAAGAAGAAGAAGAATATAATACAATAATGAAGAACACTTAACACAGTAAAGAAAATACTGGAGAGTTCTTCAGAAGCCTGATGAAGAAAGCTTCTGGACTTGAAGAGATAACAAGAATGATATTTCTTCACAGCAAAGGCTTCTTTTCAATCCTTCCTTCAATCTGGAACAATCTTGACAGTCGATGTTGCTTGACTGAAACTTGGAGAACAGAGATCAAGAAATTGTTCTCATGGGTTTGTTCCTTCTTCACACAGCCGCTATTACCGTTCAATTGAGTCGAACGTTCCTTGCATTCTTCTCAGAAAATTAGGGCAGACACTTATTCTTTTTATATGACTGAGGGGCCTTCTAACGGTCTACTCAGATGTCCTTTAAGTGTCAGAGGCCCATTCCTTAATGACACGAATTGATTGGACCATTATGCGGCGACATTAAATGCCGACATCGCATTTTGAAAAATCTTGTCCTGTCTCGACGACATAAGTGAGCTCTCGACGACAGATCTTGCCGTATCAGCGATCCATCTTGGACTTAGGCAAATCTTCAAGTCTTCTTAAATCTTCTTCTGAGAAGGATATCTCGACGATATGAGATATCACAGCTACACTTGCACTCATGTCGACATGATGTAATCTAAACAATGTTGTCGTGAATATCTTGTCGACTTGAGGTCTTCTCGTCGACATCGTCGCGAGCATCTTGACTTATCGTCGATATCGTCGGGATCATCCATACGATAAGGAACACTTCAGCTATAAACTGACTTCATGAGATCCGTCTTAGTCTTCTCGACGACATGGCTTCTTTACGACAATGTCGTCGACTTAGCCGGATGACTTAACTCAAGTCTTCTGAAGAGCTTTATCATGCCAAACTTCTCGACGATATCGTCGTGTGATACTTGTTAACACGACGATACTATGACTTGGTTGATTCTTCTTGTTCTTACAACCATGTCGTCGTGTGTACTTTGTTGACACAACGATATCGTCGTGTTGTCCATATTATCACGACCATTACTAACATAATCTTTCAGCTGATCTCTGTGAGTAGTCTCAAAGATATATACATATCTATTCGACGAAAGAGTTTGTTTGTTTTTGTTTCCCATAATCTTTCTTCATTCATTAATCTAATGAGTTCGTCTATTTCTTTTTGTTTCCCATGTTCTCAGTAGCTAAAGAATTTCTTTTGTAGTTGTCCTGCATTGGAACCGTCTCTGCATGTTGTTTTCTTGTTCTGTGTGGCAATAAGTATTTTCTTAAAAACGACGGGCTATATTGCGTCAACCGTCATTCTTTGATAATGTACATGAATATGCGTATTTTAAATTTTTTGGGTTGAATAATAGTTCAGATATTCATTTGAAATCTTTGAACTTTAGCATCTCCAAGGTCTGTATAACTAGAGTTTTGCTTCTCGAGAGCCGATTGATTAACCGTCATTCTTTGAACTTTAGCGTCTCCGAGATCTGCCATCGGCCTGTCATTGCACGAGTTCCAGACGAAACTGGTCTCAGCATACCTCGATCTTGAAACCAAGGTCGACAGGCCGGCGACGTATGAGGCTAATCGCCGAATATTTGGTTTGATTAACTAGAGTTTTGCTTCTCTAGAGCCAATTGAGCTTTTTATGTATATTTGGTTTGATTAAAGTGGAAATGGTGTTGCGGTTTGTAGTGGAGTCTCTTTAATTAATTATGAAGCTAATTAAATTGAATAATAATTATGTATGAATGTTTTGTTTTAATAAAAAAATTATAAGAAAATGTTGCAATGCATTATAAATTGTGTTTTTTAATTGCGATCATTCAGAGCATTTATTTAAAGGCAATTGTTAACGCACCCCAGTTTTGGCTATCCGCAACCCATTTATAAGAAGTATTACGCATTTTTTTGGAAATACGTCATGTAGAAGCTTTTTTAGGAAAAATGTTCAACACGAAAGTTGTAGATATAGACGATATCTACAACTTTCGTGTTGAATACTTTTGCTAAAAATGCACGCACAAGACGTATTGCCGTTCGAATTGAAATATGGGCGTAACTATAAAGAATTTTTGGAAATACGCATTGTGCATGCATTTTTAGGAATAATGTTCAACACGAAAGTTGTAGATCTCGACGATAACTACAACTTTCGTGTTGAACATTTTCCCTAAAAATGCTTGTACAAGGCATATTTCCAAAAAAAAGTGTAATACTTCATATAAAAGGGTCGCGGATAGCCAAAACTGGGGTGCGGTTAACAATTGCCTTATTTAAACCCAATACCTATGACAGAAAGTCAGTCTGCAAAAAAAGGATCAATATCAATTCCTATGATAGACCATAATGCGATCGAACAAAAGAATTGGATTTAAACCCAATGTCATTTCCCATGTATATTGATATTGGATTGAAAGACAATACTTCAATATAAATGTCGTTGAAATGAAGTTTTTCACATCAATTAATATAGAACTCAAACACCAAACCCATGAAATCTCCAAGAATAATAATGAAGTAATCAAGCTTTAGAAAATAGGCCTGTCCGCCCGGTCGGACAGGTTGAACTGTGACCCGTTCCATTTGGAAAACCGGTTCGGATGGTCCGCATTAAATAAATAAATTCTAAAAATTAAATTTAAGGTTTAGGGTTATATTTTACTTAATATATACTGCTATGTGCATGCAAACTAAAAAAAAAAATATTTTTATATATTAATTTGTGTATATATACAACAATTGATATACATAATATATATTCTAATATATGTATACATACATTAATATGGTTTAAATACATACAATTAAAAATTATTAAAATTATTTTCAACTTGGGATTTTTACTAATAATTTTATAATTCGTGCAGGAATAGATTATTTTAATAAAAAAATAATGCACATTATAATATTAAAATAAAACAAAACAAAAAATTTACTTACACCAATTTTATTGTTTTATTATATTATTACTTTTATAGAACTTTATTATTATTTTTAAGTAGTTATAAATAACTTTTATATTTTTTTATTATTTATCACAACATGACCCACCCACCGTCCAACCCCGGCCAGACCGATCAGACCTTGAACCTTTGATCATACCGGTTCGATCTCCGATCCGGTTCGATCTCCGATTCGGTTCGATCTCCAATTCGGTTCGATCTCCGATCCGGTTCGATCTCCGATCCGGTTCGATCTCCGATCCGGTTCTTAAAACCTTGAAAATTATAATAAAATTCTAACTCAGTAGTGGTCCCTGCTCCGAGCGTGAAAGACCGAGCTACGAAAAGATGCTTGTCATGCAGTGGAGACAAGGGAGTGTGTGATCGGTTCGATCTCCGATCCGGTTCTTAAAACCTTGAAAATTATAATAAAATTCTAACTCAGTAGTGGTCCCTGCTCCGAGCGTGAAAGACCGAGCTACGAAAAGATGCTTGTCATGCAGTGGAGACAAGGGAGTGTGTGCGAGATTTCAAAAATATTCATATCAAACGGGAGCAATAATTTGGTACGCTCAACGTACCCGGGCATGGTACGTTCAACGTTCGTGATGCATACATCAAAGAAAAACACAACTTGATCGACGGCCGTGATGCAACCCACGCACCATGCGCAATGTACGTTCAACGTACCTACAAATTAACCGTCAAAGGAACCACAGCCGGTACATTTTGTAGCGTCGCTGGGTTGTCAATTTTAGAGAATACAGTCTCAATCAGTAGTTTCAACTAAAAGAAACATGTGAATAGCCCCCTTTTTTGTCCTTCCAGTAGAACTTAAACTAGTTTCTTCGTCGGATTTCTCCAGTTTTCTCCGGCGTATACTGCGTGTCCTCCGAGCTCCTCCTCGATCCTTAGCAACTGCGGGTGCAGAAAAAAGACGAAAACTTTTTAAATTTTGATTCGTAAAGGTAAATAAATGAATTTGGAAAGCTTAACTAGCAGATTAGGCAAGTGCGGAAATCTCTTGACCCAGGATTTTTGTCTAACCCGGGCATTAATAAAAAGAAATATAAATGAACCTGAAGTTAACTAGCAGAAACATTGAATTGACGATTTACTGGTACTTAGGGCACTACCTAATAGGGAAGCGGTTGCGGCCTGCGAGATAGGGATGTATGGCAGACGCTCATACTCCTCATCGGCGAAGAAGATGAAGCGGATATAGGGTGTCAGACGGTGGGAGAACGTCGACAAATTAAGAACTAGCGGAGATAGGGTGCTGCTGTGCCAGTCTGCTCGTCAAAGTCGCCGTCGAGGAAGGAATCAAAGAAGAAATTAGGGCACTTGGTCTCGCTGCGCGGCTCTGGTTTGGAGAAAAAAATCGCACGCGGACTGCCTCTCCCGATTTTCTGAAATTCATGCCCGGGCACGTGCCCAGGTATGCCTCAAAGTGGGTCTGCCTCTGATTGCAAGGGTATCCTGTCAAGAATAGGGGAATTTTTTTGTGTCCGGAAGAGCAGAGAGAAAATCGGAATCAATTATGGCGCGTCATAGATTTTAGATGGATGTCTTGAATTTATCGGGCGATAATCCACATAAAATGTAATGGCCATCCTCTTCCTTGATTACAACCGGGGCTCAAACACAAAAATCCCCCCAAGAATAGCATGTCTCCAACCAAATTGATACCACAGCAAATAAATATATATCATATCAAATTCTAAGTTTAGCTTAAAACTTCACAAAGTGCATGTTACATATTGAAAGTGAAATCTGTTAGTTATATATATTTGCTTTGTATCTGCTACTCTGTCATTGCTCCAGTTATGAAGTCAAGGTACTCTGACTTCCTCTCCCTCCATGATGTACATACATTTTTGCTCTCGACGCCTGGGTTCCATTGTCCAATCCTTCAGGCTTCGACGTACGTCGACCTATGACTATACATGTCGAAGCACACTTTCATCGCTCAACGCACAGCTCTCCTTTCTTTGCTCTCGACGCTAAGCATAGACCTAGGCTTCGTTTGGCGCGATGGTGGCGGTGGTGAACGTGGTGGTCATGAACCATCGTTCGTGAACGCCCGACCTCACCTAAGGAACTTCATCCACTTTTATGTTCAAAACTGGTTTATTTTTTTGGTAGCGGTCATGACCTTTGTCATGCCAAACATACATTCTATGATAATTGCGTTTTTGACCAAACTCACTGGAGCAAATAAGTCACGTCAAACGAAGCCCTAATCGAGAGCCTCCTCCCGTGAGAAAAAAATAGTGGCCGCAGTCAGCCTCTCCCTCCGGTGAAGCAGCAGTTTTCTTTCTAGGCAAGAAGAAAGTAGGGGTCTCTCCAACTCCCGTGAAGAAGCAGCAGCCACAGTTCCTGTTTCTTTGTGAAGGATTTCTAGAGAGAGAAAGGAAGGGAGACCTTCTTTCTGAAAGCGGCCTCATCTCCGACCTCCAGTTCCACTGATTCTCTACGCCGTTGTGTAGCCGGTCTGTTGTTGGGGTACTCAGTGGAGGCCGTAGAAGGCGTTGACGATTTCAGAGGTTTTATCAGGTTTGTATTTTCAGATTTCCTATATTTATCTCCTGTTGGATTATAGACGGAACTGTACAACTGTGTATGTCTCGGTGTATGCCCAGTTGTTTGTTTGTGTGACTGTAGCAAATTTATTTCCTTGATCTTAAGCAATCCTGCAAGAGGTTTTAGCGGTGTTTGCTAAGTTCCTTTGGTGAAGAAGATCGGTATACCTAAATGGAAGGTGCGGGTGGATATGCGAGGAGTCTTGATATTGATTTGCTCACACAGAAAAAATACAAGAAGTGAGAATCATGTATGGAGAGCTATCTGTTGGGAGAAGACCTATGGGAGGTTGTTGGCGGTGATGAACATGAGGAAGTGGTTGCGGCCGGGGACAACGGTCCGACGGTGAGAGCATGGAAGAAGACAAATGCGAAGACCGAGTTCACACTCAAACGGGCAATATCTATGGACTTGTTTGATCACATCATCGGGTGCAAGTCGGCTTCGGCAATTTGAGCATCTTTGGAGGGTATGTTCGACAAGAAGAATATCGCAAGGTTTTAGTTTTTGGAGAATGAGTTGGCGAAAGCCAATCGGGGGGAGTTGTCGATTTCTTCTTCTTTTGAAGATGAAGAACCTCTGTGTGGAGATATCGATGTTGGAGCCGGATGAGCCGATTTCGAAGGCCAAGTTGAAGCGACATACTATTCGTTGTTTGCGGAAGGAGTATGTGCCCTTTATTACTTTGGTGCAGGGATGGGCTACTCAACCATCTTTGTTGGAGTTGGAGAACGTACTGGCTTCACAGGAGAGCTTGGCAAAGTAGATGTCTGGTTGCTCTATTTTCGGGGGAGAAAGTGAAGTCCTATACTCATGAAAGAATAGTTGAGACAGGAGAAAGAAGAAGAACACCGGAGAGGGGCCTTCTACTTCATCACAGAGAGTGAAGGCAAGCTTCCTGCTAGGAATGATGGAGAGCAGAAGGTGCCCAAATGTCGCAGGTGCCCAAATGTTACAGGTGCAACAAACCGGGTCATTTCAAGAGAGATTGCAAGGTGAATCTCAAGCCGGGGCATGTAGCATAGAAAGGAGGGGATCCAAGGATGAAGAAGAATGGGGAAATTGTTTCTTGACAAAGATGACGGCGACGCCGGTGGATGCCTTGACCTCTATAAATTTTCAAGATGATTGGATTGTTGATTCTGGGTGCGGTCATCACTTCACCGGCGATTCTCTTCCCTTCAGGCTTACGAGGGGAACGATGCTATCGTGACAACGGATGATACTATACATGCAATGGAGAAGGAGGAGACAGTTACCTTGAGCAGTGATGGGAGTGCACTCAATTTGAAAAGTGTTTATCATGTGCTGAGAATGAAGAAGAACCACTTCTCGATGACCAATGCGGTGGATGCAAGATATCATGTTCTTTTTGGGCCTAAGAAGGTGAAATTCTTGTGGAACCTCTCTTCCGTAAAGGCAGATGTTACTCACACCGGGAGGCGTGTGAAAGACTTGTTTGTACTCTTTGCAAACTCCTATGTGAACAAGATGAAAACCAACGATAGTGCAGTGATCTGGCATGTGAGGTTTGGGACATGTGGGGATGGAGAAGTTGAAGACAATGGCGGTGAAGGGCCTTGTGAGAGGCTTGGCTAGCTTATCTTCTTTTGGCGACGGACATGTTTGTGAGAGTTGTCAATTTGGGAAGGCACGTTGCCTCCCATTTGGTAAGTCCCTTTCTAGGTGCAAGGCGTCGTTGCAGTATATCCATAGCGACTTGATGGGTCCGTTTCACACCAACCTATTCTAAAAACTGGTACATGCTTGTCCTTGCGGATGACTTTTCACGGTAAACGTGAATGTATTTCGTGAAGGAGAAGTCGGAAGTCTTTGGGAAGTTCATGGAGTTCAAGGAGAGAGTTGAAGGGGTGTTGAATATGAAGATCAAGAAGCTGAGAACGGACAGTGGAGGGGAGTTTACGTCTAATGAGTTCTCAACTTTTTGCAGGAAGCACGGAAATAAGCGGGAGCTATCTTGTGCTCACACTCCTCAACAAAATGGAGTGGCGGAGAGGATGATTCGGCACTTGGCGGAAACGTGCAAGTGTTGGTTGCATGTGAAGGGCATACCCAAGGCCTTATGGGCGGAGGGGATGACTTGTGCGACGTATGTTATCAACAGGTTGCCGCTAAGTCCAAATGAGATGAAGTCTCCACATGAGTTGACGTTTGGAGAGAGGTCGAGTGTGAAGCACCTACAAGTGTTTGGAGCTACTTGCTTTATGCATATTCTAGATGCTCTCATACGAAGCTGAATGTGAAGGCACAAAAGTGCATATTTATTGGCTATGACAAGCAGAAGAAGGGGTGGAAGTGCATGGACCCACAAACACGGTGCATCAAGAAGGCTATTTGGAGAAGATTTCATATTCTTAACATGGTGCACGTTCGACCGCCACCTTTGTATCCTTATGGTTTTCTGAACTTTTCAGTGCTAGTATTTTCAGTTTGTCGTGCATGATCGTGCGTCCCTATAAGCACGATCGCGTGTGCTTCGCTTTTGATCCCAGGTATTTTGGCCATTAACTTCCATGCAGTGCATGATCGTGCGCTCCTTTAAGCACGACCGTGCGCGAACAAAACCAATCCTCTTGCAAAATCATGAGTTCTGTCTTTTGGTCATGCGCTTTCTTCGTGCACGATCGTGCTCCTGTTGCACGACCGTGCCCCTGCTGCACGACCAAAGAATGTGTTGTGTTGAATTGCGCACGATCATGCGTCTCTATGAGCACGATCGTACGTGCTATCCTAACACTTCATTCTAGCACAACCTCACTTTTTCTTTTTCCTGTTTTGTCATCCTGCCAATAATTTCATTTGTCGCGCAAGACCGGGAGCTCGATCATGTACCCGACTGTGCGCACTCATTCTGTTTCGCCTATTTAAAGTGGAAGCAAAGCCAAAATTGAGGAATCCCGGGACTTCGTCCCTAAGCTTCATGGCTCTTAGTTTTAGCTTTAGAGAGGAAATATCGAAGAGCTCGAAAGGTGATCCGTCGTGTGTCACTCAAGCGAAGGATGCCTTGAGAAGGGAGCCCCGGTGGATGCAGAAGTTGAGTGTTAGAGGATAGAGTGGGGTTAGGAGTCGATGCGGTAGAGGCACTTGCTGAGGGAAAACTGTCGGAAGTAATGACTGGGGATGGGAGAGGGCACCCGGTGCTGGAAAAAGGTCTGGGATGACAATGGAGCATGTGGAGTATGAACCATTGTGATCGGGTGTGATGATTCTGAATGGGGTGCAGTCTCCTGAAGGAATGGCTGAAGAGTGTCCGACGGAGAGGGTGGCATGAAGCACAAACCCGGGGAAGGATGTGGTTGGAGGAGGATGACAGGGATCGGTAACTAAGACTGAGAAGCATGAGAAAGTTGAACCAAAGTGGTGGCAGGTGACGGTGTCTATCTGGTAGAGGTATACAGGAGTTGGTGGCGGAATGGATTGCGTTGGTGTAGTCGTCGGGCTCAATGACGTTGCGAAGATCGGAAGATGAGATCAGAGTCACCAAAGTTGATGATTTGCCAAGGGCAGCAGATAGTTGCCACTATCAAGTACGAAAATTTGTAAGACTAAACACCAAAATAGAGATACAAATATCGAGACAAGCTAGACCCGAACTCTTGAGGGTTTGTTCACCCTAAGAGACTCTCTCACCTAGGAGAGCCTACTACACTCACAAGTTTTCAAGATCCCGAAATAGGAGACACTACCACTCCCTTATATAGGGGACTGGGATACACAAACTACGATAATGCCCCTTAGGGCTACATAAGCAGAGGGAGACGCAACGCATGACCAGGAGGTCGTATCCGTATCAACACTCCCCTCCCGAAAAATGACATTGTCCTCCAAGTTGAGGTCCGTAGCGGTCATCCACGAGCATCAGAGGATCAAAGTCTCCGAAGCCAGGTCCATCATCTTCAGATCCCACCGGCACACACAAGTCTTTGAAAGCACAGACGGGGAGGGCGAGTACGACTACTAGCAGGGAAAGCAAATGCTCTTGCGGAGATGCTCGAGGTGCTGCTCGTGAAATAAACGGTGGGGTTGTCGGGGAGCCGGTGAACGCGGAGCAAGCGGAACTGATGGCGGCAGAGGCATGCATAGCAACGGGGACCCAGGCGGGGGCAAGTGATCCAAGCGGGAAAGAGGCGGCGAAGATTTCAGCGGCAACGATTGGTGGGGTGGACGTGACGGGGAGGACGGATGGGTCATGTAAAGTATCCCATCAAGGCAGCGAGCTTGCTCCATGGCGCGGGAAAGAGTAGTTGGATTGTGGATCCGAAAGCACGACTGAATGTGGGGTTGTAGACACCCAAGGAAGTACCCCAAGTAATGGAGGGATACGTCGGGTACATGCGTGGCGACCACGATGAACTCGTCAATGTATGTGACCACGCACAGAGCTAAGGCGCTCGTAGGAATTTCCTGCCTGACGGCCATCATAATGGCGGAGTAATTCCTCCTTAAGCGTGGACAAAAAGAGGTCAGGAACCTACTGACGCGTCCAACGCGCCCAATGGAGCGTCAAACACTCCATATAGATAGTGTCCAGGGGAACCTTCTGGTTGGAGGGGGCGGATTGAAGGTCGAAGAACAGTTCGGCGTTGAGGATCTAACCAAGGGGGTCGGTGTCGTCGAACACAAAGATCTCGATCCGACGGAGATGGGCCAGGTGGATGTTCATAGCGGGTGGAGAAAACCCATGTAGTCCCTGATGGGCCGAGGGGGTTGTGGTGGTGGCGGCGGAAGGTCCGGTGGGCAGTTTACCGTCATGGCCACGAGCTCTCGAAGGAGGAGAGTGAGATCCTCAAGTCGTGTTTCGAGTTGATCCGAGCGATGGGTATCAGCGGAAGCAAAGGAGGAGGCGCACTTGTCGGCATGGAGGGCCATTGAACGAGTCTGGGGATGGAACGGAGGTGCAAGAGGGAGAAAGCAGGCGGCGGGGTTGAATGGAGGTGGAACGACAGCCAACATAGCGACAAGAAGCCCAGGAACTGTTGTGGACTGTATGAGCAAGCGGACGACAACAGAGGAAGAGCTCAAGGGAGGTTGAAAGTCGCCGGGGTGCCAGTGAGCGACGATGGAACGCCGGAATCGTGCCAGGGTTGTTGGACAACATGACGGGACTAGAGGACGCGAGGAGCATGCGGAAGGCTTAGAAGATGCTGCAAAAGACGAGCAATGGAAGGCTCGGAATCGGCGCAGAGATGCTGCGAGAGACGAGTCGCGGAAGGGCCATAATCGGTAGGGAAAAGAGGTAGGCGGCGGAGCGGTGAATCGGCACATGCCTGACTACTTGGGCTGTGTCGGTGGAGCGATGGCTAGATCGGACGCGGGCACGATTTGGCACACCTAGGAAACGAGTAGACGAAGGATCGTTGAACTGCGGTAGTAGGCGCGCAGTAGCTCGAATTGCGCTGAAGCACGATTATGGGTTGTCGACGCGTGCAGGAACGCTGGCCGTGATGGAGGGAAGACGGCTGGATGAGTGGGAGCGGAAGATGATGGAATCGGTGGGCCGGATGGAACAAGGAGGAGATACAATTAAGGATCCATCAGAAAGCCTAATTGAGCGGCAGGTTGGACCAATTGATAGTTGTTACTATCAAGTACGGAAAATTGTAAGATTAAACACCAAAATAGAGATACAAATGTCGAGACAATCTCTACCTGAACCCTTGAGGGTTGGTTCCCCCAAAGAGCCTCTCTCACCTAAGAGAGCTTACACTCACAGGTTTTCAAGATTCCGAAATAGTAGACACTGACACTCTCTTATATATGGGAGTGAGACACATAAATTACGATAATGCCCTTTAGGGATACATGAGCAGAGAGAGACGCCACGCGTGACCAGGAGATCGTATCTGTATCAGCAACAAGGGTGACCTGACGCCGTGCTTGCGCTTCATGATGTCAGACGTCAGCGGCGGCTTGGGTCGCCAAAAAATGCGCATTTGATCCCAAGTCTTAATTAGATTGTCCGCGAAATGGCCCATGTTGTTAATGACAGAATTAATTTGAAATAATAAAATTAATCCACTGAAATGCGGCAAGATATTAACAATTAATTAATCCAAAACTGGAGTATATAATTAATAACTTGATTTTTGCTGCGCTAAAGGTGGTGTTGGCTCCATGAGGAGGCTTGATATCTAACTTAACAGTGCACATAACTCAAAATAGGCAGTCGTAGTTTAATTAATTCTGGCTCTGGCCTCAAAACAAGAGCACTTGCAGAATAAGAAAGAGCAAGCGGTTCTGGCAGAACACTGATAGCAGGCGGGCGACATGAGGTTGAGGAAGGGGAAGTCGTTGTCAAGGAAGGAGAAGACGTGGGTGGTTCGGGCGTCGTTAGATTTCGATAATGCGCAAGATTCGTTGGACGATGATACCGGCACAGGGAGACTAATAAACTTCGTCGATGATGATAGGTGACATTATTGATAGAGGAGGAGATACAACCAAATGTAAACCCTAGACGAAGGAGCAGCTGCTGACTATCGAGAAGGAAAGCAGGGCTCTGCAATCTCCCGACGAAGGAGCTGTTGTTCTTGTTGGGTGATTGAAGACGGCGAGGGGATGTGATTTCTAAGACTAGATGGCAATCAACAGAGACGACATCTTTGTTTGTCGAGAAAAAAATTGTATGAGAGCGTAAATTTTTGCGGCAGAGTGTATTGAAGATGTAGGAGCGGTGGCTCTGATACCAAGTTGTTACAGGCTAACCCGTAGAACGTCGAAGAGTCATCGACGAAGTGGCCGAAGGCGGAGGTGACGGAGGAAGATGGATACAATGGAGCCAAAACAACAGTTACCCTGGCGGGATTTGCTCGGGAGGAGAGCTATAGTATCATCTTTTCAAGGGGAAAGGGGATAGATTTCATTAATTCATTGAGGACTTTAGATGACTCCAAGGGTCCCTATTTATAGGACTTGCAATGACATGGGCGTAAATAAACTCAATATAAAAGAGATACACAAAATACTAAAACAATAAGATTCTAATGACTCGTAACTACGACTCGATTCATACAAATCAAAATCAAATACAAAAAGACTCGTAATGAAATATGTGCAACATAACAGACGATGGATAGTGGGGACCGATAACATAACGCAATTAATCAAAAACAAGATTATACAAGTAATGAACAAAAAAGGTAAAGGACAATATTATATTCAATATACTTGTTTGCAATCTTTAACGCTAATATCAAAGGCGATTACTAAAATTATTTTCCGTTTCTATACCGAATCCTCCCGACCAGGATGGCTCCCGCCAGTCCACTCCCGGATGACGGTAAACCCTCTTCAATCCGGAGAGCACTAGGTCAACCCAACCCAAACACTTTTGCAAAGACGATTTCTATTCACTAAGCCTACAATGATCTAGATGCCTGCGTAAAGATGATTTTTAATTAACTAGATCTACCCCGATCCAGATGCCATGCAAAGATGACTTTCCACAAGGTCTACCCTAATCCCGATGTAACATCCGAGAATTTTTAGGGTCCCTGGAAGTTTGATGTCCTAGCTAGTGTGCTAGTGAGCCCTGGTGGGACTCAACGACCCCTTAGGAGTGTGAGTGAAGCTCCAGTGTGCAAAAGGCACTAGTGTGACATTGACCTTCAACTAAGAGCTATGTGAGCTCAAGTCACACCCCATGGGACCCAAGATAGGTTAACTCAGACTTAGAAAGATCACCTTACACTTAAATACATAAAATAGCTCAAGTTAGCCCAAGTAAGCTCCCCAAGACCCATGATTGTTCACCAACTCTAGTGACACCCCAGATTAGCCCTGAAAAAAGATAAGAGACTCATTAATACTCACTTAGACTTAATCAGGCTAGATAAGGCTCACCTCATCCTTTGAACCCTAACTGGACTCACTTTGACGCTATTAAGCCCATCTTGCCTAGATGAGACCTATTTAGCCTTGATGGACCCATGTTGACAACCAAAGTCAACCCAGGGGTTGACTTGGTCAACCCTAGCTCAAAAGGATTCTACGTCCACATCAAGGACTCAATAAGTGATCTAATCCTCATCATGACCTGAGACTAACACCCAGGACGGCAGGACCCCACAAAACCCCCACATCATTATGGTGATTGGGATTGGTCACCCTTGGAGGGTTGACTTGGTCAAACCAAGCCTAAAACCTCTATTTAGAAGTATGCACGACCCATTTGACCACACCAAGGACTGGATAAGTCTTGGCCCGACCTAATCCACTGTCATGTGTGTTGGAATCTTTTATGAACTAGAAGTGATCAAAGTTTTGATCTTGAGGCCAACGTGATATGAGCATATGGGGTCGCACGTGAAGAATGTACGTAAAGTGGATAGATGATCGTGTTGGTAATGAACCAAACCTTAACTGACAACATTCGACGGAGGCGTTGAATTCGTGGAAAAGGTTTCCACTGCATCGATTAGTATGATTATTCAACGCATGCGTCGATTTGTAGAATCGACGCAGCGTCGAATTGGTGTGCGTTTATCAGAATACTATGCTATCAAATAATATTCGACGCATGCATTGATTTGTAGAAATTGACGCTACGTCGAATAGTAAGGCATTATTCGACGCATGCGTCGAATAATATTAGACGCACATGTTGCTCTTATTTCTCCATTTCGACGCATATATAGACAGTTTATGAAACTGTAGTATATAGTGCGTTTTAGGGTTTTTGAGAGTGGATTCCTTTTAACGTCGTCAGTTGCATCCTCTCTTGAGAAGCGAAACTAGTATTTCGTGGAGACGAAAAAGCACGGTCATCTTCCAGCCCGAGTTCGTCGGACGAACGGCGAGGTGTTTCCGGGGTTCTGTGTGGATACCCATAGAGACGTAGATTTCATTCTATGTTGTGGTTCTCCCACGACAGTTATCCTTCTCGGAATTTGATTCAGACGCATGTATGAACTCGATTCATGATTTATTGGTTTTTGCATGGTCATTACAATAGGTTTCTTGCAAATATTCTGTTGCGCATGTGATGTTTGAGAAACCCAACAGTGGTATCAGAGCTATGTTGCATTTACCAATCTTTCAGAATGTTTATATGAGGTTTTGGAAGTGTTCCAGAACTCATTGTTGCACCCTGGAATATCAAATGTTGATGGTTTTTCCATAAGAATATTGCGCTGGCCTTGGACCCTGTTAGGGACTCTGCCCCTAAGACCCCGTCAGGGGCGCGACCCCTTGGAACATTGTATTTCGTTGCGGTATATGTGTATATCTGGAATGTATCTGCATTGCGAATGGTGTAATATTTTTCATGATTTGTTTAAATATGTGCAATGATTAAGTGTTAATCATGACTAAATGTTAATCATCTGTCTTGAAAAATCCTTTAAATCTTATATTAAGTATTCAGATGCCTTCCGATTGATGACACTCTTCTTGTCTTGATCGATGAAGTGTGAACTTGCCAAAGCAAGATACATCAATATATCTTGATGGGGTGCGAGTGGATAATTGTGATATCTCGTTGTCGATATCGGGTTTAACTTAACTATGTGATCTCAATGGTTGAGTTCCTAGAAGCATAGCGTTGACATGCACTATATGATGGATGCAAATAATGGTTATTCACCAGTAATACAAAAGTTGTATATGATACAATTGACAAGATCATGACTAAATGTTAATCATCTGTCTTGAAAAATCCTTTAAATCTTATATTAAGTATTCGGATGTCTTCCGATTGATGACACTCTTCTTGTCTTGGTCGATGAAGTGTGGACTTGCCAAAGCAAGATACATCAATCTATCTTGATGGGGTGCGAGTGGATAATTGTGATATCTCGTTGTCGACATCGGGTTTAACTTAACTATGTGACCTCAATGGTTGAGTTCCTAGAAGCATATCGTTGGCATGCACCATATGATGGATACAAATAATGATTATTCACCAGTAATACAAAAGTTGTATATGATACAATTGACAAGTGTTGTCTACCTAAATAATCACATTATAGGTGATCAGCCAAAGCTGATTTATGATAGGGGTGAAATACGAATCTTGTCCACTAGAGAGTAGCTCGCATAAACTCTCCGAATTGATATTAAAAGTTATAAATTCGAAGAAAATAGTGGGAGTATTTAATAAAAGTCCTTATTAAATAAAATGTATTTTGAAATATAGTACTAATTAATTTTGCATAATTCTTATAGAATTTTCATGGCTAGTAATTCACATCACACCTTGTTCCTGCGAGCTATACTCAAGAAGAACAAGCTTAATGGGACGAACTTCCTAGACTGGTGATGGGGATCGGCCGCATGTTCGTGAACGATTATGATCGTCTGTTAATTGATGGGGATCGACCGCATGTTCGTGATCGGAGGAGATTGGACCACCACTCGGCGGAACCCGTTTTTGCTGATTTGCCGGAGATGCACTGATCGGATCGGCGATCTGAGACCGCGAGCGCGTCCGAAGCGTCATTTTTCATTATATATATACTTTTTTAATATTTTTGGGAGTTGTATTTATTGTTTTAGGGCACCGGGCGTAACTGAAGATCATAGCCGTTCACGTCGGGTGCCCAACCGCCCCCTCTCGTTATAAATAGGGGCAGATGTTCTCATTTTTAGATTATTGTGTATTTTGTGAGCGAATCCAGAATTCACGGTCATTCGTGGTGCGACGCCGCGAGCCCCGGGTGCGACGTCCGGGTTATTTCAGTTATCTTTTATTTTTTTACTGTTCATACATTGTTCCCATTACTGTTCTCGTGCCCTCTCCCCACGATCCCTCTATCAGAAGGAGAAAACCGCATGTTCATCCTTCCCAACGCCCGTTACCGCACGATTCCTCCACTGTTCATCTTCTCCCGGCGCGTGTAACCGCAAGGCTTACCCCCGTAACTCCGTCCATGTTCGTCGATCCATTTCCAGCGACATTACAGCCGCGCGATACCTCCTTGCCCGCTCCTCTGTCCAACACCCATCTTCCTCCTGTTCACCTTCTTCCTCGATGGGAACGAGAAACAACGCTCCATTTCAGTGGATTGATTTTCCTCCTTCGACGAGCAGGGCAACATCCCGTCGACGCCACCTACACAACACATCGTCGCTTTCTTTCTCCACCGCAAACAACATCCCCATCCTCGACTGTCAATATCCCCTCTTATTCCCCTGTCGTGGATCCTCGAGCAAAGTCGTAGCCTACATCCCTTTAAATTTACCCATCGTGTCATGCTCTAATCCAGAACTCCCCCTCTCTATTCTTGTTCCTGATTGCATTTCTCCTCTCATAAAAGTTCATTCCCATCCCCAACAAGCAAGCCTATGTTCTGAGCAACACCCCAATTTCCACCATCTCTGTGATCCCCCATAACTGCTGTCAAGTGCACCCCACGAGAGCCATCCAACATTACGTGTTCGCCACCGGATCTCTATTGTTGCGTGAGTATAGTTGTACTGTGTTTAATTTTCTGTATTAAATATTGGAAAACATTTCATGTTTGTTTGGGTAATGGATTGTTAGCATTGTTGTTTCATTTCTTTTAGTTCTATAATATTTATCCGTGCAAGTTTTAGTGGAAAGCGCCACTTCTGTGAGTACGAACGTAAATTGCTTGCATGCTTGAAAATTAATGATTCACTTTGTGTATCACTTCTAATTAATATAATTTAATTTTTCTACGTTTGATTCCGGATTAATTCAAAACTTGCACGCATCATTTAGATTGTGTTTGATCGTATTCATTCCACGCATTCACGTAGGTTTGCATTAGCGTGTCGGCACATCCTTTTTACACATCAAACTGTCCTGCGTCAACTGGTATAAAAATTTGATGATTGTCCACAAAGAAGAGCGTAAGCTCAATGTTTTAGAGGAGATCCACCCGAAGAGCCACTCGGATCTGCCTTTCGATCAGATAAAGATGTTTATAAGAAGTATCAAGATGACTCCTTAGATGTCGAATGCCTCATGCTTGACAACATGACCTCTGAGCTTCAAAAGCAACATGAGACCATGTGTGGTTATGAGATAATCGAGCACCTCAAGAAAATGTTACAGGGGCAGACTCGATAAGAGAGGTTTGATGTTTCTAAGACATTATTTCAGTGCAAAATGAGAGCTTGTGACCCAGTAGGAACTCATGTACTTAAGATAATTTGGTACATTGAGAACCTTGAAAGATTAGGTTTTCCCTTAGGCCAAGAGTTAACCACTGACTTGATCCTGCAATCGTTGTCGGATAGTTATGAGCAGTTTGTCTTGAATTATAACATGAATGAAATTGACAAAACACTGCCCGACCTCCTAGGCATGTTGAGAACTGCCAAAAATAATATGAAGAAGGTCAAGCCTACTAGTCTCATATTGATGGTGCATAAAGGTAAGGGCAAGACCAAGGAATTCAAGAAGACTAAGATAAGATCTAAGTTTTATCTTGATCCCAAGTCTTCAGCACTAAAGAAGAAATGACTGGCTAAAGAAGGAAACAGTCACCATTGTGGGAAGACAGGGCATTGGAGGAGGAATTGCCCTCTTTACATCGAGGATCTGCAAAAGAAGAATGGAAGTGTAACTTTCACTTCAGGTATATTTGTTATATAAGTTAATCTTTCTACTCCTTCATCTTGTGTATTGAATACAGTATGTGGTTCTCACATTTATATAAGTGTGCAGGAACTGAGAAGGAGAAGAATGTTGGCTAAAGGCGAGGTAGACATACGAGTTGAAAATGGAGCAATAGTAGATGTCATTGTTGTAGGAACTTACCATTTTCTTTGCCAACTGAGCTTGTAATAGAGTTAGAAAACTGTTATTACGTTCCTGCCATAACTAGAAACATTATTTTATTTCATGTTTGGACACAAAGAGTTTCTCATTTATAATTACAAACAATAGTTGTTCTATTTATATAAATATGTTTGTTATGGCATTGTGCAAATGTTTAATGATATGTATGTTTTGAAGTTAGATCAACTCATCTATAACATTAATAATACTAAAAGACTAAAAACAAATGACATAAATCTTACGTACCTTTGCCATTACGTTTAGGTCATATAAATGAGAAACGCAAATCCAAACTCCATAAAGATGGACTATTAGACTCATTTGATTATGAATCATTTGAGAGATGTGAGTCTTGTTTGTTAGGCAAGATGACTAAAGCCCTTCATTGGTCATACTGAGACGGCTGATGATCTTTTGGGTATAATACATAGTGATGTATGCGGACCCACGAGTTCTATGGCTAAAGACGAGTTTCACTACTTCATTATATTTACTGATGATTTCAGTAGATTTGGATGTGTATCTTATGAATTACAAGTCTGAATCCTTTGAAAAGTTCAAATAGTTCAATAATAACGTACAAAACCAACTAGGAAAAATAATTAAAATACTCTGATCTGATTGTGGTGAATAATTGAGTCAGGAGTTTCGCGATTATCTGAGAGAGTGTGGTATTGTATCACATCTCACTCCACCTAGAACGTCACAACATAACGGTATTTCTGAGAGGATAAATCGTACCCAGTTGGACATGGTGCGATCGATGATGAGTCATACAAATCTGCTTGTTTTCTTTTGGGTATATGCTCTGGAGATGGCTGCTTTAACACTAAATCGTGCTCCTACCAAAACGGTTCAAAAGACACCATATGAGATATGGACCGGGAAGCGTCCTAGCAGGTCTTTCATAAAGATTTGGGGTTAGACATACATGCGATATCAAATGTCTGACAAACTAGAGCCCAAATCTGATAAATGTTATCTTGTGGGGTATCCTAATGAAACTAAATGGTACTATTTCTATAATCATTCCGAAGGCAAAGTTTTTGTCGCGACGACTGGTAACTTTCTAGAGAAGTTCATATCTAGAAATACTACCAAGATAGAACTTGAAGAGGCTCAAGAACCACAAACAATGAACAAACCAGAATTGAAATATGAGCAAGGACTACAAGTTGTTGTAGTTAGAGAGCATGCTTAAGAAATACAAGTTCTAAGTAGATCTGGTATACCACGTTTTGATCCTGTGAGATACGGATTTCTCATGTATTAAATTGGTAATGTGTTGCTTATGGATCACGATGATGAACCTGCAACCTACCAAGAAGCTATGAATGGACCAGACTCCGAGAAGTGGCTTGAGACCATGAAATCTGAAATGAACTCCATGTATATAAACCAAGTTTGGACATTGGTGGAACCACCTGAAAAGGTACGACCCATATGGTGCAAGCGTGTTTTCAAGAAGAAGACCAACATGAATGGAAAAGTACAGACATTCAAAGGGTGATTAGTGGCTAAAGGTTTAAACAAGTTTATGGTGTTGACTATGACGAGATCTTTTCCTCTGTTGTCATGGTTAAGTCCATCAAAATTCTGCTTGCTACTGCTGCGTACTGTGATTACGAGATCTGACAAATGAATGTCAAAACGGCTTTCCTTAATAGAAACCTCCCCGAGGATGTGTACATGATATAGCCAGAGGTTTTGTAACTCCAAATGAAGCCACTAAATTATGCAAATTGCAGAGATCCATTTATGAATTTAAGCAAGCTTCTCGAAGTTAGAATCTTCGTTTTGATGAGAAAATCCAAGAGTTTGAATTAATCAAGAATGAAGATGTGTCTTGCGTCTACAATGAGATTAGTGAGAGCATTGTTGTTACCTGATATGTAAGTAAATGACATATTATTGATTGGAATGACATTTCATATTCAAAATTAATAACTATTATGTGAAATAAAGCCTTTTTCTTGTACCACTATGAGAGTGATTTTCGTGTGAAGTTAATAGTTTCCAACTTGTACTGGCTTAAGAACTAGATTATTTCAATTAATTAATTGGTATCTCCCCCTTTTACTTTATCCTCTAACATTACATTTACATTGAACGGCTATTAGATTATCTTATTTGAAGGACTTCTTCAGGTTATCCGGCTTTCATCTCATGTACACATAACTATTAAGTAAAGGTTTATGATATGAACTTGCAAGAGATAAGAGAGATCTAGAGAGAAACTATGGGAGAAGAAGAGAAATTAGAGTTTGGGAGAGGGAGAGGAGAATACCTGAAAAATAATACTTTGATGGCCGTCTTGGAGGAGCCCCGGGCCTATTAATACCCGGGGCCATAGGGGGCTGGCCGGCCCCCCATGTAGGGGCTGAACCGGGGTGGTTCATCCCCTCTTTGTCCTTTTTAATGGTTGGGTGCTGAACCGGATGGTTCAACCCCGTTGCTTTGCGCGTGCTCCTTTAGTCGCCGAGAATACATATGCCCTGAGAATCGTAACGCATGCGGGGGCATAACATTTCCCTCCCCATCAAGAACCAGCTTGTCCTATGGTGGAAGTCCGGAAACCTCTCGCGGAACTCCAGCAAGTCGACCCAGGAATTATGAACCTCCGCCATATGCCTCCATTTGACGAGCACCTCTGGCCTGTACTCGGTGCCCCGTTTTTCCATTTGGTCAAAAGAATGGCCTCCGGTGAAGGCCGCAATTCGCCGGCGGTAGTGGCCTCTGGTAGGCTAGGACTGGCCTGAACTGAGTCCCCAATCTTCCTTTTAAGCACTGAGACATGGAATGTCGGGTGGATGCGAGATCCCTCTGGTAGTGCCAAGGTATAAGCTACTGGGCCCACTCGTCGGATAATGCGGAACGGCCCGTAGAATCGTGGCGCCAACTTCTGATTGGCACGACGAGAGACTGAAAGCTGCCTATACAGTTGGAGCTTGAGGAAAACCTCGTCGCCCACCGCAAATTCCCGTTCAGTATGGTGTTTATCTGCCTGAACCTTCATGCGCTCCCGCGCGGCCCGTAAGTTGTCCCGAAGTAACAGTAGGGTACGATCCCGATCATGTAGCGTCCGATCGACGGTCGGAAGAGCGGTGTTGTCTGGCTCATAAGAACTCAATGTGGGTGGTGGCCTGCCGTACACAACCTCGAAAGGAGTGAGCTTGCTTGCCGTATGAAAGGACGTGTTGTAGCAGTACTCATCCCAATGTAACCAACGGGTCCACGTGCGTGGTTCATCCATCACAAAGCACCGTAAATAAGTCTCGACCCCCCTGTTGAGAACCTCCGTCTGCCCGTTAGTTTGGGGATGGTTGGCTGTGCTCATGCGTAGTGTGGTGCCCTGCAGCCGGAAAAGCTCCTTCCAGAATTTGCTCACAAAAACTAGGTCCCTGTCTGAGATGATAGAACGTGGAATACCATGGAGTCTCACGATCTCCCGGGCAAACAACTCAGCAACGGTCTCCCCAGTGTATGGATGGCTCAAGGCTAGAAAATGCCCGTACTTGGACAGTTTGTCGACCACCATGAGAATGACGGACTTGCCCTGAGATTTGGGCAGCAGTCTATGAAGTACATGGAGACCGTGTCCCAAATCTGGTGTGGAATCTCTAGCGGGGTAAGCAGTCCCGCGGGTGATGTGGTCTCGTACTTCTGTCGCTGGCAAACCTCACATTCCCGTACGAACTGTTGGACATCCCGTCGCATGCCCTTTCAAAAAACATTCGCACGGACTCGCTGCAGCGTACGAAGAATACCGGCATGGCCGCCAGTCGGGGATGCGTGGAACTCCTGCATCATAATAGTACGCCACGCAGACGTGGCGGGAATGACCACCCGACTGTTGGTACCAAAAAGTGTACCTCCAAAACTCACACTAAGGGAAGGATGAGGGGGAACATCATTAGTCGGCCATCGCGCGATCTTGATTTTCTCAGACCACAAATTCCTATGATCATTTCTGTACACTTTGAAGAAATATGAGTAATCACTTAGTAATACCCGTCGAGGATGGAGGAACTCGCGATGGGGGAACACCGGCAGGGAGGAGGGTCGATCGGGAGATTGAGAGAGAGAGGGTTAGGGTACGGGAAACAAGAGGGAGCAGTCCTCTACTTTTGATTAATGATCCAAAGATAAAACACTCAAGCCAAAGTTCACCCTCTTATAGTGAGGGGTCCAAATAACAAGCAACATAATACTAATTAAACCGAAAAGAACATTTCAGCCTGAACCGCCCAGTTCACTCGCATTTGTGTCCGCCTGCCGTTCGTCTCCGTGCTTGTCGGACCGCGCGTCGCCTCCGACGCCCTTGTTCTTCGTGTGTACACTTGCCACGACGGCTCCTCCGACAGTAGATCGGTAACAATGCCGCCATCTGGAAAATTAGCCTTGTCCTCAAGGCAGTAATCCGGAAACTGGCGGCGGAAATCATCCCGAAGGAGCCATGTCGCTTCAGCTGCCGCGCGGTGCCGCCACGCGACATGGATCTCTTCCGGCCTGGCGTCCCCGGGTAAGTGATGTCGACGGTCGAGGATGGCCTCGGGGTACAAGGGCTCGGGTCCGGAGTACTCGAGGTCGGCCGGAATGTGGTCCACTACTGGGTAGTCTCCTACCACCCTTCGCAGCTGCGAGATGTGGAAAACCGGGTGGACTCTACTGCTGCTGGGTAAACGAAGTCGGTACGCTACGACTCCAATACGGCTGATCACCTCGAACGGCACGTAGAAACGTTGTGCTAGCTTGGGACATGGCTGCCGCGCGACGGTAAGCTGGCGGTACGGGTGGAGCTTGAGGAAAACTTTTTGCCCCACTTGGAAAGAGAGATCCCGACGCTTCCGGTTGGGAAGGCTAGCATCTTTGCTTGGGCCCGTCGGAGATGGTGTTTCAAACTATCGAGTATGATGTCGCGATCCTGCAAATGGTCGGCCAGACTGGCCACGGGGCACTCCCCTGGAAGGTATCGGACCACAGATGGTGGCGGTCGGCCATAGACTGTCTCGAACGGTGAGGTGTCCGCCGCATGATGATAGGCTGTGTTGTAGGAGTACTCCGCCCAACACAACCACTTGTCCCACGTGCCCGGCCGCTCGCCGATGAAACAACGAAGATAGGTCTCTAAGCACCGGTTGAGAACCTCCGATTGCCCGTCAGTCTGCGGGTGGTAGGCTGTACTCATACAGAGACGAGTGCCCTGTAGTCGAAATAGAGAGGTCCAAAAACTGCTGAGAAACAAAGGATCGCGATCACTCACGATAGAGCGCGGAAATCCATGTAGGCGAACAATCTCGGCGATGAAGCAGTCAGCCATTGTGTCGGCCGTATAAGGGTGGCGAAGAGGGATGAAGTGTGCATATTTCGTCAGGCGGTCCACCACCACCAAGATGCAGTCGAACCCGCTAGAACGTGGAAGCCGGGTGATAAAATCCATGGCTATGTCCTCCCAGATCCGCTCCGGAATCGGAAGGGGCTGAAGTAGGCCGCCGGGAAACATGGTCTTGTACTTGGCCTTCTGACATGGAAGGCACGCGACCACGTAGGCCTTAACTTGGCGGAGCATACGAGGCCAATACAGGGAAGCCGCCAATCGTCGGTAAGTGCGGAACGCTCCCGCATGACCGCCGGCCGGGGTGGCATTAAACTCCTCGAGTAACCGGGGAATGCTTGGACATGCGACGGAGAGCATGAGACGGCCCCGATGGAACAAACGGCCTCCGATGAGTGAGTATGGCGGGTGAGCTTCCGGGTTGGCCAAGAGCGCCGTTCGGATGGACTGAAGGTGCGGGTCCCGCTCGACCTCCTGCTGTATGCTGGCCGAATCCTCCCACACCGGCCGAGAAATGGCCACTAACTTCGACGCGTGTGGTTGTCGGGATAAGGAGTCCGCCGCCCGATTCGCCTTACCGGGGCGGAACTCAATGGTGAAGTCGTATCCCAACAACTTGGCCACCCAAACTTGTTGCGTCGGGGTCGCGATCTTCTGTTGCAGTAGGTAACGGAGGTTGTGGTGGTCCGTACGGACCACGAAAGGCTGGCCCAGCAGGTAGGGGCGCCAATGCTGGACCGCGAGCACGAGAGCCATGAGCTCGTTTTCGTAGGCCAAGCGACTCCGGACTGTCGACGAGAATGCGCGGCTGTAGTAAGCAATGGGCCGACCGGACTGCATGAGGACGGCGCCGACGCCCGTACCGGAGGCATCACACTCCACGAGGAAGGGTTGCTGGAAATCTGGCATAGCCAAAACCGGCCCTTGCACTAGGGCAGTTTGGAGCGCGGCGAACGCCGCCATAGCAACGGGTGACCACGAGAATGGCCCTTCCTCCGAAATATTCAAGAGCTGTGTGAGGGGGCGAGCCAACGTGGCGTAGTCCTTGATGAACCGCCGGTAGTAGCCGGTGAGGCCGAGAAACCCGCGGACTTCTCGAAGGGACGTAGGTGTTGGCCACTGAAGGACCGCCTGAATCTTGTCTTCATCCATGGCCACGCCGTCGGCCGAGACGGTGTGGCTCAAGTAACTCACTGTCGTTGCCCCGAAGGAGCACTTCTTGCGGTTAACGGCGAGATGGTGTTGCCGTTGTGTCGAAAAGGTGTTTCGAACATGCTTGAGGTGTTCCTGCCATGATTGACTAAATACCAAAATGTCATCAAAGAAAACAAGTACATGCTTACGGAGTACCGGGCGGAATATCTCGTTCATGGTTGCTTGAAAGGTCGCTGGTGCATTGGTAAGGCCGAATGGCATCACCAAGAACTCGAAGTGGCCATCATGTGTCCGAAATGCGATTTTTGGCACGTCGTCCGGCCGGACCCGGATCTGATGGTAGCCCGCCCGAAGATCCAACTTCGTGAAGTAGACGGCGCCGTGCAGCTCATCCAAGAGATCCTGAATCACTGGAATGGGATACCTATCCGGAACTGTGACCTTGTTAAGCTCCCTGTAGTCGACACAGAAACGCCAACTCGCGTCCTTTTTGCGGACCAGCAACACGGGGCTAGAGAAAGGACTGGCACTGGGTCTGATGAGGCCGACCAACAACATCTCCCGCACGAGGCGTTCGATCTCGTCTTTCTGGGTGTGCCCGTAGCGGTAAGGCCTGACAGAAACCGTGTCCGTCCCTGGCTGAAGCACAATCGGGTGATCGGTTGGTCGCGCTGGTGGAAGACCCTGTGGCGTGGCGAAAATGTCCGAAAACTCATCGAGTAGGGGCTGGAAATCCGTGACCACCGGAAAGGGGGGGGGTGGTCTCCGTCTGAATGGGCAAAAGCCAGGCTGAGAAGTCCACGTCCGTAACCCGAGTGAGGGCGCGAGCCGAAATCGGGGACCGGAGAAGAGCCGCATCACCCACCAGGCGGCATGGCCGCCCCATGTGCTGGAAGAACATGGTCATAGCGGCCCAATTAACGCGGACATCCCCCAGCGTTTGAAGCCATGCCACCTGCAAGATCACGTCGGGTCCGCCCAATTCGAACACATAGAAATCCGTTGTGAGGGTGCAAGGGCCCACAGAAAGAGTCACGCCGGAGCACTGCCCTAAAGTTGGTAGCCGTCGGCCGTCGCCCAAGCAGACGGAGAAGTCCGGGGATGGGGAGACCGGAAGAGCTAGGATGCGCGCCAACCGTGCCGAAATGAAGTTGTGGCTTGCGCCACTATTGATCATTACTATTACTGGGTGAGTGAGAAGCACTCCGACTATCTTCATCGTTCGCGGCCCTGTAAGGCCTCCGATGGAATAGAAGGGTAGGTCTAACACGTGGAGGCCCGCGCCGTCGGCCGCCGGTGTGGGGGGGGGGGGGGGGGGTGTCCTCCTCCTGTATGGCGAGGGCATCGAAGTCGGCCATAGTGACCTCGGGCTTGCAGTCGCCGAAAAGGGCGTGAAACTCCTTGATCGCACATACATGCTATGGAGAGTACGGTTGGCGGCAGCGAAAACATAAGCCCTTGCGACGGAGTTCGTTGTAGTCGTTGTTGGAGATCCGATGCGGGGGGTCGGCGCGGCCCGACCGAACACCACCACCTGCTGGTTGCCGATGGGGCACATCCCGAGTGGCCTGAGGACGGGGAGGGTGGTGTCCCCGAGATGGAAGAGGGCGATGGCCGAGATCAACTTCCACCGCCCGCGCGAGGTCGAAGGCCTCCGAAACCGTGCGAGGGTGATGCGTTCGAATGAGGGAACGAATCGTAGGGAGTAGCCCTTGAAGAAAAAATCCCAAGTAGTGGTCTGGCGGGAGGCCCGGTACTTGTGTCACTAGCGCGACGAACTCGTCAATGTATGTATCCAAATCGGTCGTTTGGCGGGCACTGCAAAGGCGCTCGATGGCGGAGCCGGTGTAACGCGAGTCGTAGTGATTGATCATTTCTTGCTTGAACTCGTTCCACGAGATCATGGGTTGAACTTGGCGGAGCAAACGTGCCCAATGCAGGGCGGAGCCGTCGAGGCCGACACGGTCTGCCGGCGGGGTGAGGTGGAGGTCGAAGAATTGCTCCGCACGCGCTACCCATCCCAGGGGATCCACGCCGGAAAAGGACGGCACGTCCAGTGAGGGAGTCACCCGCCCGGCTAGAGGTACCGGGACTGCCGCAGCCATCTGAGGCAGCAGGGGCGGCGGTATCCCCAAAATAGATGCCGTATCGGTGGAGGAGGTGGAGCCGGGCGAAGGAGTGGTGGCTGTTGGCGGTTGGAAGGCGTCGAGGCGGCCCAGAATGAGCGCCTGGCCGGCGAGGAGGGCGTCGGCGGCCGACTGGAGGGCGTCCAAACGATCATCATGTCGATCGAGGCGGGCGCGCGCGTCGTCTGTTCCGTCGTGGGCGTCGGCGAGCTGAGTGCGTGTAGTCGGAGCCATCGATGACGAAGGGCTACCACCGGCGGCGCTAGGGCAGGCGGAGAGGCAGGGTCAGACCAGTTAATACCCGTCGAGGATGGAGGAACTCGCGATGGGGGAACACCGGCAGGGAGGAGGGCCGATCGGGAGATTGAGAGAGAGAGAGAGGGTTAGGGTACGGGAAACAAGAGGGAGCAACCCTCTACTTTTGATTAATGATCCAAAGATAAAACACTCAAGCCAAAGTCCACCCTCTTATAGTGAGGGGTCCAAATAACAAGCAACATAATACTAATTAAACCGAAAAGAACATTTCAACTTGAACCGCCCGGTTCACTCGCATTTGTGTCCGCCTCGCCGTTCGTCTCTGTGCTTGTTGGACCGCGCGTCGCCTCTGGCGCCCTTGTTCTTCGTGTGTACACTTGCCACGGCGGCTCCTCCGGCAGTAGATCGGTAACACTTAGCTTGCGGTCTCAATTTATTCAGACCGTTCATTATAAGAATAATTAAGAGAAATTTCTAGATAATGATTTCAAATGCCTCGAGCTCTTCAAAAATCTTTTCTGGAAAACCAGCCAGCGATCTCTAACACCCAAGTCCTGGAGGAGATCCAGCCAACGTTCTTAAATATTTTAGATCGCTACAAACCACTTCCTGATACTTCCGTAGAACCTACCAGCGATCTCAAACATCCAAGTCCTGGAGGAGATCTAGCCGACGGTCTTAAATATTTTAGATCGCCACAAACCCATGAAAAGACCAAAACTGGCGGTCTCCCATAATTTAGACCGCTTCACTCTTGAAGAAATAATATAACCTCTCTTTTGCTGGCCTCATCGTGAGATCAACCTGCCCTACCTGGCTAATGAAAGCCTGGCAGCGGGATCTCTCGGGGCAATATTGCATAACTTTAGTGAGAGAGAAGAAGAACAGAAACCATCGAATAGTTTAGAATGATTAAAAAAAAGGGAGGTGTGGTTATGCCGCGGAGGCTATACCGACATTGCTTTCCCCAAGGAACTTCTTAAAGTTATATCATACAACCATTTTTCTCTGGCTATCCTCATACCAATGAGCGTTCGATGGTCACAAAACAAGATGATCCATAGGGCAGGTGTTGGTCATACCACGGAGGTTACACCGACATTGCTTTCCCCGGAAAGATCATCAAAACTGTAACGATGTCCTCCTTTAATGCATGAGAGAGCTGAACATTCACCTAAAACCTCCCTTAACGTAAAGGTGTGTCAGATGTCAACTAGGACCCGACATCCTAAAGTTCCTCCGCACGAGCTTGGCGAGGCACTGCTACACAGATGCGAAATCTCCCCACTATCTGTGGTCCTGACAGATTTTACCACTCAATCTTCAAGTCGAGGGGGAATGAAGTAGGATCCGTCGATACCTCCCTTGGTAGGACCTTAGCCTTTGATGACTTTTTGTTTCTGATATCTTCCTTTTATTATATATATCAAAAAGAATACAATCTCATCATCATAATGTTCAAGAGGAGAAGGGCAAGAAAGAGGATGAAAAATTAGATACAAGTATTTAAGAGAAGAAACGTTTGAGGTCGTCTCCACTCCAAGTGTGAGGCAGTTCTTCTCCTTCATACGTCTGGAGACGATAAGCGCCATTCTTAAGCACTTCTTTTACCATGAACGACCCTGCCTAATTTGGGTTGAGCTTTCCAACTGAGCCAGATCTTGCTGCTATGTCTACCTTTTTCAAGACTAGATCACCAACAACGAACTCCTTAATTCTGACATTTTTATCAAAAAAAATTGTCATCCTTCTCTTCACTTCTTCCTGCATAATTGTTGCGGTATCTCTTAATTCTTCGATAAGATCAAGACTACAATTTAGCTCTTCATCATTCTCCTCCATCCAGTTATCCTGATTTTGTTGAGATAATAACACTCTCGGACTTTTTACCTCAAATTCAACAGGAATAAGAGCTTCTGAACCATGAGATAATTTACAAGGAGTTTCTCCAGTAGCTGAGGTTGGAGTCGTCCTCAGGGCCCATAATACTGAAGGTAACTGTTCTGCCCAATTGCACCGGAGATTTTCTACTTTCTTCTTCAAAAGGTTGATTATGAGTTTATTAGCAGCCTCTACCTGACCATTACTTCTAGGATGATGCACAGAAGCGAAACGCAATTCGGTGCCAATCTGATCACAGAAATTTATAAGTTGAGAGTTGTTGAATTGAGAACCATTATCCGTGATAATTGCCATTGGAATTCCATGCCTGCATATTATCTCTCCCAAGATGAAATTTCTCACAACTTGAGTGGTAATTTTGGCCAATGCTTTTGCCTCGATCCATTTGCAGAAATAGTCAATCATTACTATAATGTACCGACGCTGTCCACTAGCTAAAGGAAAATGCCCAATTAAATCCATTCCCCAGACCGCAAACTGCCATGGGGTTGCTATTGGTTTAAGTTGCTGAGCCGGTTGATTCTGAAGAGGAGCAAACTTTTGGCATTGGACACACTTCTTCACGAACTTCTCTGCATCCTTCCTCATTTGAGGCCAAAAATATCCCTGCCTTAGAATTCTCTTCTCCAAGGTTCTAGCTCCAGAGTGACTGTCGCACTCTCCTGAGTGAACTTCTTGAAGAATGACTGAAATTTCTTCTTCCGAGGCACACCGAGCTAAAGGTGGCAGGAAGGTTTTCCTATAAAGTATTCCTGCAACAAGATAATAGTGAGCCGTCTTTAGTCTAAATCTCTTCCTATCTTTTACCGTCGAGTGGAGCTTTTCGGTTGAGAGGTAGAGGATGAATGAATCCATCCAAGATGGGCGTTGATCTATCTGCATAACTTTTCATTCTTCAATTGCTGGATGAAACAATTCGGAGGTAGTTCCTCCCGAAAGGAGACCAAACTTTGCCAGTTCATCTGCTTCCGCATTCTTCTCTCTCGGAATATGCTGGATAGTAAAACTTTTGAACTTACCTATCTCAACTTTTACCAGAGCTAGATATTGCTTCAAAATACGATCTCTGGTCTCAAAAGTCCCGTTTACTTGAGATGCCATCACTAGAGAATCTGTTTTGATTTGAACGTCCTCAATTCCCAATTCTCTTACAAATCTAAGACCGGCCAACAAGGCCTCATACTCTGCTTGGTTATTTGTCGTTGGGAAATAGAACTTCAATGCTTGATCTAATCTAACTCCATTTGGATTGATCAAGACAACTCCCTCTCCAAATGAATTCCTCCCTGAAGCTCCATCGACAAAGATTGTCCAGGCAAGAGGCGTCCTAACCTCTTTTTCCGATATAGCTTCAATCGCATCAATTATGAAGTCCGCTAGAGCTTGTGCTTTGATTGCAACCCTTGAATATAAGAGATGTCAAATTCACTAAGTTCTATTGTCCATTTAGCTAATCTCTCTGAATGTTCTGGCTTTTCTAAGACATTTTTAATGAAAGATCAGTGACAACTTGAATCGAATGAGCTTGGAAATAGGGCCTTAACCTCTGTGCTGAAGTCACGAGCATTAAGGCCAACTTTTCAAGAATTGGATAGCGAGTCTCCACATCTTTCAAAATCTTACTCACATAGTATACTGGAAACTGCTTCCTCTTTTCTTCTCGGACCAACACTGAACTTATAGCATCGGAGCCAACTCCTAGATACAGAAAAAGATCTTCTCCCTCCCTTGGGTTTTGGAGCAGGGGAGTTGATGTCAACTGCATTTTGAGCTGATTGAAGACATCATCACATTCATTCGTCCACTCAAACTTAGCCCCTCTCCAGGGGTTTTAAAGAAAGGAGCGTTTTTATCTCCTGACTGAGAGATAAAACGACTCAAACCTGTCATTCTCCATCCTAATTGCTGAACTTCTTTAGGGGACTCAGGGGGTGTCATCTCCAAGATGACATTTACCTTATCTGGATTAGGCTCTAACCCCTCCGGAGTGAGGAGATGACCAAGAAATTTTCCTTTGCTTGCTCCAAAAACACATTTCAACGGGTTCAACCTCATATTAAAAGCTCGAAGAGTCGCAACTGTCTCCATTAAATCGCTAAGATGAGATGAAAACGATTTGTTTTTTATTAGGAGATCATCGACATAGACCTCTAGATTTCTTCATTTTTGGCTTTTAAAAATTGTATCCATCATTTTTTGATAAGTTGCTCCAACATTTTTTAGCCCAAAGGCATCACGAGATAACAAAAACAACCGTCATTTGTGATAAACGAGGTGTGAGGGATATCAGACCCATGCATTCTAATTTGGTGATAACCTGAGAATGCGTCCAAAAAGCTCATGCAGGAATACCCAACCGCGGAATCCACTAAAGAATCTATCTGAGGCAAGGGGTAGCAATCTTTCGGGCAAGCTTTATTAAGTTTTGTAAAATCTACACATTCTCCACTTTCCCCCAGGTTTTTTAACCATTACAACATTCGACACCCATTCCGGGTACTGAATTTCTTGAATAAACTTGGCCTTCAGCAGCTTCTCCACCTCCTCTCGAATCGGCTGAGCAAGGGTCATTGCTACGGACCTCTTCTTTTGTTTGATAGGAACAGAGTTGGGGTCGATGTTGAGGTGGTGGCAGGCGATATCCGGATTAACTCCTGGCATGTCATCAGCTGACCAGGCGAAGACATCCAGATTCTTTAAGAGGCAAGAGATAAGCCGACTCTTGTCAGCTTCAGGCAGTTCAGCGTTGATGGAGAGCTTCTTACTCTCATCTCCCTCGCTGATGCGCACACCTTGAGTCGCTTGGGTAGGTTCCAAGCGAACTCCATCTCTTTCATCCACTTCTTCAGCTTCTTCCGCAACTTTGACCTGGTCGGGAATTTGAGGTGCTGAAGACATCTCAGCCACCTAGGGAGAAGAAGATACGATAACGTTGACCATTTTAACATAGCATTCTCTGGCCTTCTTCGGATCACTCCTGATCCGGTGTTGCTTGTCATTCAAGGCGAATTTCATGGCTTGGTGGTAGGTTGACATTACCGCTTGATACCCATTTAGAACGGGCCTTCCGAAAATTGAGTTGTAGTTGCTAGGAGCTTCAACGACTATGAACTTTACAAGCTTCACGATGCCTGCCAAAATCACTGAGAGGGTGACGAATCCCTCTACTTCTTTCTTTTCCATCGAGAAACCATAGAGAGGTCCCTCCGTGGAGAGAAGAGTCTTCCCTGTCTTCAAAGCTTCGAAAGCAGGCTTGAAGAGCACGTTCACTGAGCTCCCAGTATCGATTAAGATCTTCTCCACGGTATAATTCTCGATAACTGCTTTAATAACGACCGCATCGTCGAAGGGATTGGAGGTCGGAGGAAGGTCCTCTTCTCCGAAGGTAACCGTTCCCCGGACTGGAGCTGAGGAAGTGACAGCAACTTCTGATTGATAGACCCTTTTGAGACTAGCCCTCCTAGAGGATTCTGGTCCTGCCCCTCCGTGGATGCAGAAAAGATTGCCCAAAGCACCTTCATCATCCGCATCCACGCACTCATTGGGAAAGCCAATGTTGCCGAGGTGGCCAACATTATATACTTCTTCACATTCCCAATGGACTTCCGCCACCTCTTTTCTTTTGGAGGTCGAAGCCTTGGAGGGGTCATTTTTCTGGAAGAGATCTCGGAGCTTTCCTTCTTTCAGAAGCTTCTCCACTAGCAAGCGAAGAGCTTTACAAGCCTCGGTCAAATGACCTCTTTCCCTGTGATATTCACAGTAAAGAACCGGGTTCCTGGATTTTGGATCTGAATTGAGCGGAGCGGGCTTCTTGAAGAAGGGCTGCTTCTGAAAAACCTGAACCACCTCACTCATAGAAACACCAAGATCTGTAAAGGACTTTTGGGAGTCATTATAGAACGGTTGAGCAGGTCAGAAGGGGCGGCTGAATATACTGAATTTGATGAACCGGAGTGACTTGCGGAGCTGGGGCAGCAGGGGTTGGCAGCAGAGGTCCCTTGGACTGGAACGGCTGATTTCCCTGATTGGAGCAGTGATTGCGGAAGTTTCTTCCCCATGGAGCGAGAGGTGGGAACTCTTGGTATGGTTTTGACGACGACGGGGATGGATAAAATCCTGCAGAACCTTTTTGAACGGCCTTGCTGGTCAGGTTAGAGACATAGGCGGAGTTGTTGATTTCCCCTTCTATGTAACGATTATCGATGCTGATCAACTCTTGATAAAAGCTGTGCTCTCTTGTGGTGATCTCAAACTTGAGGGGACCCTCTTGCAAGCCATTAATCAGAGTCGCCATGTAGAGAGCGGGCTCTACATCTCTGATTCCCAGAATTTCTTTTTGAAAACGGTCGATGAAACGAGCCAAAGTCTCGTTATCTCCCTGCTTAATCTTGAAGAGGGCCGCATGACCACTCTTCCTTTTCTTGGCGGTTGCAAACCTCAGAAGGAGTTCGTGCCTCAGGATGGCAAAACTCGGGATGGATTGGGAAGGCAGCTTGTAGAACCATTCCCTAGCAGATCCATCAAAAGAGGTGATCAACAATTTACCCCTCACAGCATCTGAGATAGTCCTGAGAGCGACGGCGGACTCAAATGCCTGAAGATGAGAAACTGGGTCGCTCTCCCCAGAGAACATTGGGAGTTGAGGCTCTCTGAAGCCATTGAGAATGGGCTCCCAACGAACTTTGTCAGAAAAAGGAAAGGGCTCCTCTGTCTCAACCAGTGTTGTGGATAACCTCCGACATGGCCGACATGTCGGCCGACATAAAGGTTTCATGGACAAAACGACGCGTTTCCGATATTTTTTTGCAAAATATCCTTTTGGAATATATCCCCCGATATATCTGCTATTAACCGATATATCGGCCGATATATCCCGACATTTTATCGACTGGGTTTTTTCAAGTTATTCTAATTAGTGTCTATGGTCTAATAGAGAATAAATCAAAATTGTTTCATTATTAAGGTAGTTTTTTCCATTCCTCTGGCTTTCTTCTTTGCTCAAGTCCGTCATCGACTTCAATTATGCATGGTCTTTGAATTATGAACTAAAGGCTCCTTATCTTTCATTGTCATTGACAACTCCCTGACTTTCTGTCTCCTCTACTTTATTTCACGCGTTATACCGTTATTACTTATGTAGCACAAAATGATTATATTGGTTTGATAAATTTAGGAGTTCAATAAATATCAAATTATTAATATATTATATATATAAATTAAAAAAAATGATTAAATTTATATATAATTACACATATAAATAATTAAATATTAAAACCCGATATATGAAATATCCCCGATATATCCCCCGACATATTAAAACCGACATGAAAAACCTAAACCGACGTGTCCCTGATATCCGACATCTACAACCTTGGTCTCAACAATGTTAGAAGGAGCAGGAAAATGAGCAGGGGGGGTCGGAGGATAGACATAATCCTCTTGAAAATTTAGGGTCTGGGCTGGATGTAACAGCCCATGTTTAATAATAAAGCAAAAATTAGGTTTCCTAATTTTTCTTTGTCTAGCCGCAACCCAAACCCTCCTCTGTTAAATCCCGAGCAGCCCCTCTCCCGATTAAACCCCTCCCCGGTCCAGGTCTTCCGCAAGCCGCAAGACGCACTCCCGCTCTCGTCTCCCGCTCCCGTCTCGCGTGCGCTGCGCAGCCGCCGACGTCTGATGCTCTCCCTCCTGCTGTCGTCTCCTCCTCCAGACGTGGTCGCCGCCTCCTGCGCCCCTCCTGCTGTGGTCGTCGATGCTCTCTCCTGCAAGCCGTCGCCTTTTCCTCTTGCTCAGGCCGACGACTCCTCTTACCCAGGCCATCGACAAAAGCAACTTCTCCTCCCCAGCCGGCTGCAGCAGCCTTTTTCCTCTTTCAAGCAGCCCTCCCTATCCTCTAAGGGACCGACATCTCCTTCCCTTCCTCCGACAACACTCTTCTCTTCCGATTGGGTTGGCTTTGCAAGAAAAATGCCTAGGGTTCGCTTATTTCCCCCTCAACTCGGATTTAGAGCCCGGACATGACTTCCTTTGGGTAAGATTTCTTCCTCCTTCCCCCTCTATTCAGATTTCTCTTGAATCCCATGCAATTTTTGCGCCCTAAGTTGCAGATATTTGTGATCCAACATTTTGCCACCGTTATAACCGTCTAATTTCTAGGTTTTCGTGCTCCCGGCGCCATTCGTCGCCCTAATTGACGGGAACACGCGAAGCCCACTCAAAATTAGGGTTTCCGCAACCTAAGCGCCGCCAAGTCTCCGTCTCCGCGTGATATCTCTTCTCCCCTCTTTTTGAGGGAGGTAATTCGCTAACCCTCTCTTGTTGTGTTGTGCTATTAGCAAATATTTGTGCAAGCGTAGAGAACTTCGCTAAGTCGAATATTATAAATATTGATCTTGAGCAGGTTCAATCGAGCTTTTGTTTTGCTTGCGCCGCTTCGCCGCCGCCGTCAGTTTCAGCCCCATTTAAGGCAAGTAGAGATCTCTCTCTCTTGCAAACATTGAATTTTATTTAGCATGACCTGTTCTTATGATTTTATGTTTCACCTTTGAATCCACGTTTCATCAAATAAGTTTAGTTTTGATTGCTTGATTTGACTTGATAGTAGCTTGAGATTTCACGCATTTGAAATATCACGAGTTGTGAAATGTGAAATGATGATTTTAATTGGAGAATTAGTAGTTCTTTTTTAGCATGAACATTAATTGGTATATTGGCAAATGTTAAGATTCCTTGCTAGCAATTAGACGAAATGTGTTCGATATGAAATGTTTGGGTCGTACACGTGTCTACTTAGAAGATATTCGTGTTTTGGAATGACTAAATCTAAAAGAATACCTGATATCCTAGATAATGATCTATAGTAATCTTATTACTCGTGAATACTTGAACCCGCAAGTTTCAAAACTCTCTTTCGAGTTCTTGAGTCATCAAATTCTGTTTCTTATGCCTGTTTGGTTGAAATACTTGGATATAGTCTATTTCTCTTGATCTGATGTTTTCTTTAGCGTGAGTCTGCTTCAATTAGAATCACCAATCTATGAATCACTTAGGTCCTGCGTGTCATAAGCAAATCTTGGAAGCTAGGGTTTAGGTGGTGCATCGTCTTGATTGCATGGTCACGATAAGCAGGAAATACTCTCATTCTAGTAAGACTTACACTTGAACTTGAGTGTGAACCATGTGCACCCATTGTAAACATCTACGCATTTCAACGATTACAGTTTATGTCGTTGCAAGATTGTTTTAGCTTACGACATATTTCCTTATATTGTAAATTTTCCTGTCAAATACCTGAATCCTCGATTTGATAACTCGTTTCAGTACACTAGAATCCGCGAAATCTTGTACTAAGTCATTAATAACGTAAGTTAACATTGAAAGGTAAGATTTAATTGATGCAACTCCTTGACTTGGGTTCCCTCTTGAATCCCTAATGGGAACAAAGGACCGGTCATAGCGAGCTTAAATTTCTGAATCTCCTGAATCTGTACTTGTATCTACCTGAATCAGGAATCCTGCGCATCAAACAAAAACACCTACACCTTCACTTGTTACAACTTATGTTATTACATGATCATATTTACCTGCTTTACTTCGGACTAGTCTAATAATTCTAGATATTTCTGCTTGTCTCACTTGCTTGCCTGTCTTGTTAGCTCTGCTTCATGAAAAGCGGTACACAAATATTCTGTTTCTCCTGCTCGTATTTTTATTTAGCTTTACTTCTGTTTATTTCAATGTTCTGAGTCTTTTTCTCCTTGTTTTGGATTTGCCTTAGTGTTCGTGCCTGCGCCGCCTGCTCTCTAAGGCCGTTTTGCGTCAAGTTCCAGGTTCTATGTTTATGTTTCATTTTGTTATCTGTCAGATATTTCTTTTATGTAATAATTACGATCAGCCATTTTCTCCTGTTTCATGGACAACTGCTAGGATAAATATTATATGTACTAGAATTTGACATATTTGCATGCTCATTCATCTGCGATGATCACTGCATAAAAATCTGTTCTCAAAACTTGTATCATAAGTTTTTCTACAAAAAATGTAAGTGCACCTGTTTTAAACTATCATATTTTAAAGCTGTCGCAATAAATCAACCTGTTTTACCCAAAAGTAACATCTTTTAAAATTATTTGTAGTATTTCTGTTTCCGCCTTAGCAGGCATGAATTTTTTTTCGCACATGCCTGTGGCATCACGGCCCGCCCCGAAGCGCACTCTGACTCTTGTCGAGACGGGGCGTGACAGTTGGTATCAGAGGGAGGTTTGTTTCTAAAGATAATGTATTTTACAATTATCAAATATTTAACATCTTATTTTATAAATATTTATGCATGCATCATTTCTTCATGCACCTTGTCATTATGTGTTGTTCGCGGCTGAAACACGCACACACTCACTCATAAGCATGAGTAGTATGCACACGAATGTTGAGTATAGGCAAACTTAACATTTTTGTGCATATGAATTTCACTAGGATATACACCGCTTGCGAATATTAAATGGTTACGGGCAGTTTAATATTTTCAAGTGCGTTGGCATTAGAGTCTTAATATGCATGACATGTTAAGTGATATGGGCGCTTAACATGACATGTGTATCCATTCATTTGCATTCATATCATAAATCATTGCACAAGTGTGAAGCCAAGAACAATAATAATGATTGCACACGCATGATTTTTTTCTATTTGCTTGACATCGCACATGATTTCAATTTTGCACTTGCATGATCATTACCTAGAGTTGTCCAATGAAAATGCTGTAACTATTACATAATTTATGTACCTGACAGTAGGAAATGTGTTAAAATATCTAGTTTCAAGACACCGGTATTCGTAATCAGTGCTTCTTGTTCTGCTTGTCTATCGATCTCGTCTGATTCTCCAGTATCTCCTTCTAGCTAGCTCTTAAGCGTCAACATCGCAAGTAAGTTACCCCCTTCGTGCAAAGATTGTTCGCTCTCGAATTTTTGAGTCTTATCCCTCAATTCCGAGCTGAGTGAAGCAATTCCTGTGTTCCCTGAATCCAATCCTTCGTATCTGACCATACCCGCTAAGATCGTAGAGTATCAAGTAAGCAAGTTTCGAAAGAAAAATCATCCTTATGATAACTGTGTTTTGAATGCATGAAAAGTTTGAATAATTCTCTCGAGAACTTGAAACTGATATGCGAAGCAAGTATCCGCAAATTTTTCTCTTAATCTTGGTAAGTCTCCGCGCTTGTCTTCCTTTCTGTTTCAGCATATTCATAATTAGCTTCCATGCCTTGATTTGAAAATCTTATTTGGAATAAATGACATCTGAATCTTCGTCATGAGAAATCCTATTCCGCGAATTCTCAGAAAGTTTCGGGACGAAACTTCTTAAGTATGGGAGAATGTAACAGCTCATGTTTAATAATAAAGCAAAAATTAGGTTTCCTAATTTTTCTTTGTCTAGCCGCAACCCAAACCCTCCTCTGTTAAATCCCGAGCATCCCCTCTCCCGATTAACACCCCCCCCCCGGTCCAGGTCTCCCTCTCGTCTCCCGCTCCCGTCTCGCGTGCGCAGCGCAGCCGCCGACGTTTGCTGCTCTCCCTCCTGCAGTCGTCTCCTCCTCCAGACGTGGCCGCCGCCTCCTGCGCCTCCTCCTGCTGTGGTCGTCGATGCTCCCTCCTGCAAGCCGTCGCCTTTTCCTCTTGCTCAGGCCGACGACTCCTCTTACCCAGGCCATCGACAAAAGCAACTTCTCCTCCCCAGCCGGCTGCAACAGCCTTTTTCCTCCTTCAAGTAGCCCTCCTTATCCTCTAAGGGACCGGCATCTCCTTCCCTTCCTCCGACAGCACTCTTCCCTTCCGATTGGGTTGGCTTTGCAAGAAGAATGCCTAGGGTTCGCTCGTTTCCCCCTCTACTCAGATTTAGAGCCCAGATATGACTTCCTTTGGGTAAGAGTTCTTCCTCCTTCCCCCCTCTATTCAGATTTCTCTTGAATCCCTTGCAATTTTTGTGCCCTAAGTTGCAGATATTTGTGATCCAACATTTTGCCACCGTTATAACCGTCTAATTTCTAGGTTTTCGTGCTCCCCGGCGCCATTCGTCGCCCTAATTGTCGGGAACACGCGAAGCCCTCTCGGAATTAGGGTTTCCGCAACCTAAGCGCCGCCAAGTCTCCGTCTCCGCGTGATATCTCTTCTCCCCTCTTTTTGAGGGAGGTAATTCGCTAACCCTCTCTTGTTGTGTTGTGCTATTAGCAAATATTTGTGCAAGCGTAGAGAACTTCGTTAAGTCGAATATTATAAATATTGATCTTGAGCAGGTTCAATGGAGCTTTTGTTTTTGCTTGCGCCGCTTCACCGCCGCCGTCAGTTTCAGCCCCATTTAAGGCAAGTAGAGATCCCTCTCTCTTGCAAACATTGAATTTTATTTAGCATGACCTGTTCTTATGATTTTATGTTTCACCTTTGAATCCACGTTTCATCAAATAAGTTTAGTTTTGATTGCTTGATTTGACTTGATAGTAGCTTGAAGTTTCACGCATTTGAAATAGCACGAGTTGTGAAATGTGAAATGATAATTTTAATTAGAGGATTAGTAGTTCTTTTTGAGCATGAACATTAATTGGTATATTGGCAAATGTTAAGATTCCTTGCTAGCAATTAGACGAAATGTGTTCGATATGAAATGTTTAGGTCGTACATGTGTCTACTTAGAAGATATTCGTATTTTGGAATGACTAAATCTAAAAGAATACCTGATATCCTAGATAATGATCTATAGTAATCTTAATACTCGTGAATACTTGAACCCGCAAGTTTCAAAACTCTCTTTCGAGTTCTTGAGTCATCAAATTCTGTTTCTTATGCCTGTTTGGTTGAAAGACTTGGATAGAGTCTATCTCTCTTGATCTGATGTTTTCTTCAGCGTGAGTCCGCTTCAATTAGAATCACCAATCTATGAATCACTTAGGTCCTGCGTGTCATAAGCAAATCTTGGAAGCTAGGGTTTAGGTGGTGCATCGTCTTGATTGCCTGGTCACGGTAAGCAGGAAATACTCTCATTCTAGTAAGACTTACACTTGAACTTGAGTGTGAATGATGTGCACCCACTGTAAACATCTACGCATTTCAACGATTACAGCTTATGTCGTTGCAAGATTGTTTTAGCTTACGACATATTTCCTTATATTGTAAATTTTCCTGTCAAATACCTGAATCCTCGATTTGATAACTTGTTTCAGCACACTAGAATCCGCGAAATCCTGTACTAAGTCATTAATAACGTAAGTTAACATTGAAAGGTAAGGTTTAATTGATGCAACTCCTTGACTTGAGTTCCCTCTTGAATCTCTAATGGGAACAAAGGACCGGTCATAGCGAGCTTAAATTTCTGAATCTCTTGAATCTGTACTTGAATCTACCTGAATCATGAATCCCGCGCATCAAGCAAAAACACCTACACCTTCACTTGTTACAACTTATGTTATTACATGATCATATTTACCTGCTTTACTTCGGACTAGTCTAATAACTTTAGATATTTCTGCTTGTCTCACTTGCTTGCCTGTCTTGTTAGTTCTGCTTCATGAAAAGCGGTACACAAATATTCTGTTTCTCCTGCTCGTATTTTTATTTAGCTTTACTCCTATTTATTTCAATGTTCTGAGACTTTTCCTCTTTGTTTTGGATTTGCCTTAGTGTTCGTGCCTGCGCCGCCTGCTCTCTAAGGCCGTTCTGCGTCAAGTTTCAGGTTCTATGTTTATGTTTCATTTCGTTATCTGTCAGATATTTCTTTTATGTAATAATTACGATCAGCCATTTTCTCCTGTTCAATGACAACTGCTAGGATAAATATTATATGTACTAGAATTTGACATATTTGCATGCTCATTCATCTGCGATGATCACTGCATAAAAATCTGTTCCCAAAACTTGTATCATAAGTTTTTCTGCAAAATGCAAGTGCAAATGTTTCAAACTATCATATTTTAAAGCTTCTGCAATAAATCAACCTGTTTTACCCAAAAGTAACATTTTTAAAATTATTTGTAGTATTTCTGTTTCCACCTTAGCAGGCATGAATTTTTTTTTGCCCATGCCTGTGGCATCACGGCCCGCCCCGAAGCGCACTCTGACTCTTGTCGAGACGGGTCGTGACACTGGAGGCCCCTGAGGTGCTGCTCTAAAAGAATCTCGACGGGCTACAAACTCTTCCTGCTGAGATCGCAGAGGAGCTGCGTGCTGAGGGCTCACGCAGTCACGAGGGTGATCGCTAGCCATGCGGTCAGGGGTGGCGATCTGACCTGGCTGGGAAAGAATTCTCTGGGAGATCGGTGCCAGAACCTGGCTCATGGCTTCGTTCTGCTTAGCGGACTCTTGCTGAGCCCGGATGACCTCCTGTCGATCTTGGGCGGTCTCCTGCTGAGATCGCACGATTTCCTGCTGAGACCGCGTGACCTCCTGCTGAGCTTGGACAGCTTCTTGCCGAGCTCGGGCGGCCTCCCGAAGGGCTTGCTCGACGCGCAGCTCGAAACGATGCTCAAGGGCTTGGATTCGAGTCGATGGGAGGACGACTACTGGAAGACCGGCGAGCACGCACCCTGCGATCTGCCATCTCGATGTCTACTGGATTCGCCTAAACACTCCTGATCTGAAGGTCGCGTGTTCGTTCTGTTGGTACCAAAAAGTGTACCTCCAAAACTCACACTAAGGGAAGGATGAGGGGGAACTGCGGAGTGCAGGTTACTTAAGACGAGAGATGCTAAAGAGGAAAACGGGAGGAGAAAAACTACTCGGATTAACCTCAAAAAGGGGGAACAGGGAAAACTAGAAGTAGAGCAGGATCTGAGGTAGAAAAGTAACAGATTTCGAGACCGCTTACACAGGTTGTAAGTTGGAGGCTCGAAGCAAAAAGTCCTTTTCCAGGTACCCATACCCCCTATTTATAGACGGGGAGGCTGCCCAAACGGGCAGATTCAAAAATAACGGGCTGTTCGGGATACAGGAGAGTCGGGGCAGAGAAAAGAGGTGCTAATAACAAAAAAGGAGAAAAAGGGGCCAGGCCGCGCGGTCTGACGATCTGACTAGAGCTTGATCGCCGATCACTTGGAAGGCATCCCTGGACCTGAGAGAGGCGGTCTGAGCGGTCTCACAAATCTGAGACCGCTGAAAAGGATCACTGACTGAGAAGAGGGGGCGGTCTGGACGGTCTCACAAATCTGAGACCGCTGAAAAGGTCCACCCTGACTGAGAAGAGAGGTCGCGGATTTCCGGGCAAACACCGACCGTGGTAGCAAAGTCTCTCACCCAGCAAGTGGTACCCGAGCACTGTGGTGTGCCCCTGCTGAAGTGCCTCCACAATGGCTCGGAGCTCTGTGTCTTGGTTCACCTCCGCCTGTATCTCATCCAAGGACTCAATCACCGGTCCCGAAACGTGGGAGAGGGAGCTCTCCGGTATGCGTGATAGTGCGCCGGCCACCACATTTTCATTCCCTTGTTTGTAAACGATCTCATAATCGTAGCCCAGCAACTTTGTCAACCACTTCTGCTGCAATGGAGATGCCAACCGTTGCTCGAGGAAGTGATTTAAGCTCTGATGGTCCGTGCGGACATGGAAGTGTCGCCCTAGAAGATAAGGCCTCCACATGGCGACCGCGTAACGTATGGCCAACATCTCCTTTTCATACGTGTAAAGTCCCAGCGTCTTCGGTGCCAGTGCCTTGCTGAAGAAGGCCAAGGGTCGACCCTCCTGCATCAGTACTGCTCCAATTTCGACCCCCGATGCATCTGTCTCGACCAGGAGCTCCTTGGAGAAGTCTGGAAGTGCCAAAACCGGAGTGGTGGTTATTGCCTTTTTCAAGGTCCGGAAAGCATCCTCCGCCTCTTCATGCCACTGAAAAGCCTCCTTCTGGAGCAACTAAGTGAAGGGCCATGCGATCTTGCCGTAGTCCTTCACGAAACGGCGATAGTCTCCAGTGAGCCCGAGAAAGCTCGTAAGGCTCGGATCGTCGTGGGCTGAGGCCATGTCACCGTGCTAGCAATCTTCTTTGGGTCGGCCTGGACCCCATGAGCGGACACCAGATGGCCCAAGTACTCGACCTCTGCTTGCCCGAATGAGCATTTGGAACGCTTGGCATAGAACTGGTGCTCCCTCAGTATAGTAAGCACGTGCCGAACGTGATCCAGATGGTCCTCCCAATTCCTGTTGTAGATCAAGATGTCGTCAAAAAAGACCAGCACATATCGACGTAGAAGTGGCCGGAAAATCTCGTTCATCACCGCCTGAAAGGTAGATGGGGTGTTTGCTAATCCAAACGGCATCACTAAGAATTCGTAGTGACCGTCATGGGTATGGAAAGCCGTCTTGTGTATGTCCCGCTCCTTCATCCGAATCTGGTGGTAACCGGACCGTAGATCCAGTTTAGTGAAAAGGCTCGCTCCATGCAGTTCATCCAACAACTCTTCAATCATCGGGATGGGAAACTTATCCTTGATGGTTGAGCAGTTCAACCCACGGTAGTTGACGCAGAATCTCCATGGACCATCCTTTTTTTTCACCAGTATGATTGGTGAAGAGAAAGCACTGGTACTGGGTCGTATGACGCCGCTGGCGAGCATCTCTCGGACACTGCGCTCTATCTCTGCCTTCTAAATATGAGGATAGCGGTAGGGCCGGATATTGGTAGGATCCGCCCCCGCTTTCAACTGAATCTGGTGGTCACGAAATCTCGAGGGAGGAAGAGTGTGTGGCTCCTGGAAAACGGCCTCGTACTGTGCCAGTAAGGCCTGCATCTGCTCGGGCTCCTCAGAGGTGACCGGTAAAATGGTCGTCACTCCTAGTACCATGGCCATCGTGCTGCCCTGCTCCTCCAATCTCTGCAAACTCTGGATAGAGATCTCTTTGAGTGGGGATGATCGTATGTCGTGCAGGCAATGACCCGTCCCCTGCTGAGTAAACTTCAATGTCATCTGATCCCAATCCGTGGTCACCCGTCGCAACTGTCTGAGCCACTGAACCCCAAGGACCATATCAGACCCCCTAATCGGTAGCAGGTAGACGTCGGTATGGCACACGTATCCTTGCATCCGCAACTCCACCTCTTTTAGCACCCCCCTTACACCTCAACTTGCTTCCATCGGGGCCACCATGACCTGAAAGGCGGCTTCTCTGTCAACTGCATGTCCCACCTTCAGTGCCACCGCGGGGTTGATGAAGTTGTGGGTACTCCCACTATCAATCAGAATAGTCACCCGCTCCTGGCCAATCTTCCCCGCGATGCGCAAAGTAAGAAGCGCCGAACACCCCTCCATAGCCTGGAAAGAGACTCCAAACTCCGCTAGGTCCAATCTGTCTTCCTCATCAATGTATGCAGAGCCTTCCTCCTCGTCCTCCGCCCTTAGCATAAAAACTTGGACCTTCTGGCACCGGTGACCCGGCGCGTACTTCTCGTCACAGTTGAAACACAGGCCCTTCTCCTTCCTGGCCTGCAACTCTGGCCAAGTAAGTCTCGTCACTGTCGGTTTAGCTATCGTCGGTGGTTCCCTTCGACCCGTCACTGGGGCCGTCGGGGCTCTCGCCGTGGCGCGGTTTCGCTGGCGGTTGAAGCGCTCCTCCTGTATCCGTGCCAGGCTGATGGCATGACTCAAACTGCGAGGCAGGTAGGCATGCACCTCATCTCTCAAATAGTCCTTCAGTCCTGATATGAAGCAACTGAGGAGAGTCTTCTCCTCCCAACTGACCCGATTGGCCAGCTTCTCGAACTCAGTGCGGTACTCGGTCACCGTTCCCTTCTGTCGAAGCTTCTGCAGCGTTGCCTCGACGTCTTCATACTCCAGTGGTCCGAAATGTGCGGAGAAAGCTTCCACGAACTTCGTCCATGGGGAGTAAGCACGACCACGTTGGAACCATTTGGTCCACTGATAGGCGTCGTCTTCCAGATGGAAGGTTGCCAGCTGTACCCACTGCCCCTCGGGAATCTCCTGGTAATTGAAGAATAATTCGACCTTTTGCACTCATTCCAACGCGTCCCCGTCCCCTCTGAACCTCAGAAAGTTCATCTGGGTCCTTTTTGGTTGCATATAGGTCCGTTGGTTTCCACGTCTGTGTTCCCTTGCCTCTTGTCCTGGTGCAAACGGTCGTCTCGGCTCCATCGGACCGGTGTTGGCGCCCGGAAAGCCCTGAAATGGTTGACCGCCCCAAGGACCGCCAAGTCCGTAGCTGTGTCGTCCCCATGGCGGGAGACCCGTGCTTGTGTCCGCCGCACAGAACAGATCGATCCGGCCCCGGGTGAAGCCCCGCGGGTTCCCCACGTCGCTGTGGTGCCTCCGATCACGCCGACTCTCGATCCACTCGATCCAGCACCTGTACGCACGGGATCGAACGATCCGGCTATTTCGCCCGCTTGCGGGCCGGGATGTCGCGATTTGTTCGTTCCGGCGGCCTGATTTTGCAATCCACCGACATCTTCGTGCATCGTTGTAGCCGAGTGTCGATCTGTTCTTCCAATCGCTGCGTAGAAGCCCACATCTCCTCCTCGATGGCGGCCACCGAGTCCGTCAATCCGGCGCAGTTTTCTTCCAGGATTTCCAATCGAGCGATTTCCTCTTGCGTGCGTGTGGTAACCATGGTGGAGAAGTCAATCCTCTGATACCAAATGATATGAACTTGCAAGAGATAAGAGAGATCTAGAGAGAAACTACGGGAGAAGAAGGGAAATTAGGGTTTGGGAGAGGAAGAAGAGAATACCTGAATAATAATATTTTGATGGCCGTCCTGGAGGAGCCCCGGGCCTATTAATAACCGGGGCCATAGGGGGCCGGCCAGCCCCCCCCCCCCCCCCCCCCCCCATATGTAGGGGCTGAACCGGGGTGGTTCAGCCCCTCTTTGTCCTTTTTAATGGATGGGGGCTGAACCGGATGGTTCAGCCCCGTTGCTTTGCGCGTGCTCCTTTAGTCGCCGAGAATACTTATGCCCTGAGAATCGTACCGCATTCGGGGGGGGGGGGGGGGGGGGGGGGGGGGGGCATAACAGTTTACGATATGTGAATTGCATGTGTTTACGTGAGTACGTGACTACGCATACATCATCATAATTCCAAAATAGGAAACATGAATTCGTAAGATGGCACGCGTTCTTTACAATTTGATAAGAGTGACCACAAATTTTTTTATCATACATAAGATTTATATCAAGTGATATGCCTTAGTAGATAAGTTCATAATTTAAAAAAAATGAACAAGACAATGAGCTTCTGTCAGAGAAGATGAACCTGATTGTACTTTGTGAGCCTCTCCCCACGACAAGGTGCACCAGCTTTTATCTGACCAGTTGCAAGGCCAACGGAAAAATCTGCAATGAAAGAATCTTCTGTTTCTCCAATTCTATGAGAAATAAGTACACCCCATTGAGCATCGTTTGCCTGTTTTACCACTTCTATAGCTTCTGTGATGGTTCCAATCTGACTGACCTGGAATGAAAATGCAGGTTTAGAGGAATGATGATATGATCAAGTAGCATAAATACATCAGTCTCCAGATTTCTAGAGCATGCTAACCTTCCTATCAAGAAGAATTGCACGAACTAGATTGGAAAAGAAAGCATTCACACTTTAGAGACAGATAGAGACAACAACATTGGAGTTAACAGCTCCTGGGCCAGTTCGTATTTCAAATCCAAATATCAGAATATAAATTGTCTTCTTAGGGTTACTCTCCAACACAAAAAAGGTTTCGGTGTATTGATCATCTCACTAGAAGACAATGTGTCCGTCGATGTCACGGTTTTCAAATCCACTTTGTAATTCTCTGAGAAAGAAAAGCATGTTTTCCTCGAGTCTACTATAGCTTCTGACACTCTATTGTCCATATGCTCAACCTCTGCACCTATCATTCCTTTCTCCATCATGACCCCCCTCTTCATTCTCCTCCTGATTGGCCTTCTATTACTCATACCTTCCACAGACATCCTCTCCTTCCTGACTTCATTCCTCCTCATGTTTTCCATTCCTCAGTTCCCAGGCCAGAGTCTCCTCCATCTGAAAATTCAGCCCCAACGGTAACTCTAGATGCTGACCTCCCTATTACTCTAAGGAAGGGTGTAAGGAATTGCACTCAACATCTCAATGCCAATATGATTTCTTTTCGGAAATTGAGTACATCATACAAAAAAATTGCAACATTCGTGCTTATTAATAATATTTTATTTTCGATACTCTTTGAATTCATTTTGGGTTATACATGACTTATTGTTCGTCTGCTTAATATGTTAAATTTTTTAATTATAGAACATATAATTATATTGCTTGTCCCCACGTCGACGAACACATCACCAAACTCTACAGGGAAGATGCCAATCACGAGATGGCTTCGTCGCACGGAACTATAGGGTCTCTGCCATGTGGTTTACCGACCCCTGTGGGGAATCGGCCCGGCCGACCGCCGCCCCCCAACGCATATCCAACCGGGAGTACGATGACCTCCGCAGCAAGGGCATGTTCTTCCGCTGCCGCCATCCCTATTCTCCTACGCATGTGTGCTCCGTCAAGGAGTTTCACGCCATCATCATCGACTTCGACCCGGAGGTTACCTTAGCGGACTTTGAGGCCCTTGAACTCTCCGAGGAAGACGGCCTTTTGGACACCACCCTGACTGCGTACCACCACTTGGACTTTCCTTGTTTCTCGGTGGGCGGGATTTCGGGGCCCCAGATCATGAAAATTTCGGGCAAGCTGTGTGATCGTTCCATTATCAACATGGTGGACAGTGGTGCGAGCCACAACTTTTTCTCCGCACAGCTGGCGCATCAGCTGAGCCTCCCGTTGGTGCCCTCACCTGATTTTATAGTCTGCTTGGGCGATGGATGTCGCCGGCCGACCCAGGGATGTTGCACCGCCATCTCGCTTTCGGTGGGGCCCTGTTTGGTGACCACGGACTTCTACGCTTTAGGCCTCGGCGGTATCGATGCTATCCTTGGAGTGGCTTGGCTCCACACGCTGGGTGACGTGCGGGTCAATTGGGCGACAATGACTATGCAGTTTCTCCATCAGGGCCAGCCGTGCCGCCTCGTGGGCGACTCTGCCCTTCTCCGCTCTCCAGTCTCCTTCCGCATGATCCAACGGACGACCGACGTCGATTTTTCTGGTTGTCTTTGGCCCATCTCCGGTCTGCCAGCGGAGCCCCTCTCACACCCGCTGGACCTTCCGGAGCTACTCACCGAGTTCGCCGACATCTTTGAAGCCCCAACCGGCCTCCTTCCAGCTCGACCAACCGATCACACCATTCCCCTCCATCCCGGCACTGCGTTAGTGTTTGTACGACCTTACTGCTACGGCCATGTGCACAAGGAGGAGACCGAGCGCCTGATTCGTGAGATGTTGATGGGGGCCTCATACGTCCAAGTGCGAGCCCTTCTCCATCCCGATCCTCCTGGTCCGGAAGAAGGACGGCAGCTGGCGGTTTTGTGTGGACTACTGGGAGCTCAACAAGGCCACAGTAACGGACAAGTACCCGATCCCGGTGATTCAGGAGCTCCTGAATGAGCTTCACGGGGAGCAGGTTATCACCAGATCCGAGTGTGACCGGAAGACGTCGCCAAGACCGCCTTCCGTACTCACGACGACCACTACGAGTTCCTGGTCATGCCCTTCGGGCTGACCAATGCTCCCGCCACCTTCTAGGCCACGATGAACGACATCTTCCGGGCGGTACTTCGCAGACAAGTCCTTGTTTGTTTTATGACATTTTGGTCTACAGTTCTTCCTGGCAGGATCATCTCTGGCACGTCCGCCTCACTCTGACCACCATCCGGCGCCATCATCTCAAGCTCCACCCAAAAAAGTGTTCCTTTGGAGCGGCGGAGGTGAGCTACCTTGACCACACCTTCTCGGCCCGGGGGGTCGCTATGGACGAGGAGAAGATCGTGGCGGTCCTCCATTGGCCGACGCCTACTTCCCTGCAGGACGTCTGGGGTTTCCTCGGCTTGAATGGCTACTACCGCCGATTCATCCAGGGGTACGGGGCGCTGGCTCGGCCCCTTACACAGCTCCTGAAGAAGTCAGAATATGGCCCCTTTCAGTGGTCGGTCGCGGCCGCCTTTGCTTCCCTTCAGCAGGCCCTGGTGCATAGACCAGTGTTGGTCATGCCCGATTTCTCCCGTCCCTTTCTCATGGAGTGCGACGCGTCGGGCTCCGGGGTGGGAGTCGTTCTCATGCAGGCCGGCCGACCGGTGCCCTACTTCAGTCGCGCCTTCTCTAGTACCATCCGCAATCGCTCCACATACGAGAATGAGCTCATGGGCCTCGTTCTCGCTGTTCAGCATTAGCGTACCTACCTTCTGGGCTGCCCGTTCGAGGTTCGCACCGACCACCACAGCCTCCGCTACCTCCTGCAGCAGAAGATCTCCACACCCACCCAACAAGTGTGGGTCGCCATACTTCTAGGCTATGATTTAACTATCGAGTTTCGCCCGGGGAGGGCGAACCGGGCGGCCGATGCCCTCTCTCGCCAGAGCCAGACTCCGGAGCTCGCAGTTATCTCTCGTCCGGTGTGGGACGATGTAACGACCATCCAACGCGAAGTTGAGGCCGATCCCTTGTCGAATGGGATCCGGACGGCGCTCATCGCCGACGCCACCGCTCACCCACCATACTCCCTTGTAGGGGTCCGCCTTTTCTTCAAGGGCCGCCTCGTCCTTGCCCTATCGTCCCCAAGCATTCCACGCCTCCTCACCAAGTTCCACGCCTCCTCACCGAGTTCCACGCCTTGGCCTCTGGAGGGCACGCGGGGGCTTTCCGTACGTACCGCCGCCTGGCGGCCTCTCTCTATTGGCCCCACATGTTCCGGTAGGTCAAAGCCTTCGTGGTCGCCTGCCTTGTCTGCCAGCAGGCCAAGTACGAAGCGGCGTTTCCGAGTGGACTCCTTCAGCCCCTACCCATCCCGAACCGCATTTGGGAGGGTGTGGCTATGGAATTCATCACTCAGCTACCACGCTCGCAGGCGTACGACTGCATATTGATCGTGGTGGACAGACTGACCAAGTACGACCACTTCATTCCCCTCCTCCATCCTTACACCGCCGCCACCGTTGCAGAGAGCTTCATCAGCGGTGTCGTGCGCCTCCATGGGTTCTCCCGGTCGATCGTGAGCGATCATGATCCGCTCTTTTTGAGCACCTTCTGGACTACACTGTTTCGGCTACAGGGTACTCGCCTCCGCATGAGCACCGCTTACCACCCGCAGACGGATGACCAATCCGAGGTCCTCAACCGATGCCCGGAGACGTACCTCCGCTGTTTCGTGGGGGAGCAGCCCCGGGGTTGGGCCAAGTGGCTCAGTTGGGCGGAGTACTCCCACAACACCGCATACCACCACGCGGCCGACACCACACCGTTCGAGGCTGTCTACGGCCGCCCGCCACCCTCCATTGTCCGTTACTTCCCCAGGGAATGTCATGTGGAGAGTCTGACCACCACCCTGCGCGACGGGGATACTATCCTCGACCATCTGACGCACCACCTGCGACGGGTTCAACAGAAGATGACATCCTTTGTGAACTGGAAGAGGCGCGACCTTTCCTTTCAGGTGGGGGAGAAAGTGTTCATCAAGCTACACCCGTACCGCCAGCTCTCAGTGGCCCGCCGACCCTGCCCGAAGATCGCTCCCCGATTCTTCGGTCCATTTGAGATCCTCGCTCGTATTGGCGCAGTCCTTATTTTATAGAGGGGCGTGGTGTATCGCCTCGAAAATCGAAACGTCGACAGTCAAAAGGTTCGGGAGGGCACTTCTCGTTGACCGCCTTTCCTCCAAGCGAACCATTCCCTGCAAAAGAAGACAAAGCAGTACAGGTATTCACACAAAGTGGAAGTAGTCACCACAACAAGCCATCTAGCATCAAACAAACACGGGATTATAAATCAGAAATGCGGTTAAATAAAGATGTTCAAGCGCGAAGCATAGTCATTAAATTATTACATGATGAGTATAAATGTTCTAAAAGTCTCGCGCCATAACTACCCCGGGGGTGCCCGCCTAACAACAACATACTAAGAGGTGCACGACCGATGCACTCAGGGGCCACGTCTATTCGCAAAGCAGTCGGCCGAGCAACTCCAGCAGCGGGCGCCACGCTCCGTTTCTTCAAAGCGCCCACTTCCCCCTCGAGCATACGTATCCGCATTTGCAGGGCTCAAATCTCTTCCCGCGTAGCCTCCAGCTCCGCCCGCAGCCCCTCCGGGGTGGTCGTCGTGGCCTCTGCAGAAGAAATGCGCGACATCAAAGGTAAGTTTAAAATTTTTTTAATTCAATAAAGCTAATCAAAGGAGGGGAGGGACAGGCACACCCTCCGTGTCCGCAACAACTGTTTCCTCAGGAACCAGATCGCCCTCACCAAAGACATTCGTAAGAATCGAGGACGTGTCTGCCCTGTCCGGTACGATTTCATCCACCCGGGCGGGTTCGGATTCAGTAAAGTTAATCACGCTGGCCGCAGATCCCGCTCCATGAGCCCGCAAATGGCGTTGAGACAGCTCGGGGTCATTCCGCTGGAGATAAGCCCTCTGCGATGACTCACCCAATTTTTGTCGCTGATGCAGTTGCTCATGGGTCAGCGGGCGCTCACCCGGAACCGCCCCCACCAGAGGCGGAATAACGATTGACTCGCGCATAGGGGGATGGGGAACCGACCAGTAGGTCACCGCGAACAACAGGCTGTGTTCGCAGCCTCCCCAATTTCTGTCCCAGTCCGCGCAGTGCCCACGCGTTCGCCCAAGATCTCAGCGGCGTAGTCGCTAAGCTGCGCCAACGCCTCTTCAACCCCTAAGGTGGGGACGAACTCGCTTCTGGGCGCACACAGCGCATCCTCCACTGCGGCTCTCCGCTCAGCGACTTCTCTCCTAGCTGCTTTCCGCGGCCGCCCGCCCCCAGGTACGTGTCTCCTTTTTCTTTTTCTCCCTGCAGGTTCTAGCGAGGCCAGCGCCTCGAGCTTCTCCATCCAACGATACGCCTCAGCGTCTGTTGCATCCTCGGCCAACCTTGCCGCCCCAGCATCAAGCGGCATCCCCACTCTAGGCGTCTTCTTGACGTTCTTATCAGCCCGCATGGAAGCGTCGGCGGATGGATTCTCACCAACTGGACTCTCTGGTATGATCACCGAGGTAGTCGCGTCCTCCCCAAGAGTCCGCACCGCGGACAGAACATGTGGCGGTCTCCCTTTGTCCTCCACCCTTTGTTTGAATGCGTCCAGCAGCATCGGTCCCACTAGCAGATCGAGCACCATCCTGAGCGAGCTTTCAGCAGCCAGGGGCTTGGCGGGTAGACCTCCCTTGGGCATTTTCATCGCGGACGCGGAAGCTTTACCCGCACCCACGGGGGTCTCAACCTTCTGGGCTTCGGCCATCGCCAACAACTCCTCCAAAAGCGCCTTGTTGCGGCCAACCATTGCTTCAATAATGAATTCACAACAACAAGGAGAGCAATGCAGAATGGACCTGATAAGACCAACCCCGAACTATTTATAGATTCCAGCAGCGCAAGAATTGGGTCGCAGTCTTCGCGGTTGCCAGTCTACTTTGTCAAAGTCCGCACGGACTTAAAAAAGTGCGGGGATTATGTTAACCCGATCCTGCGACCATAGTCAGAGCCAGACCGGTCCAGAGTCAAGGAAAGTTTCGGACACCCGACAACGTGGGTGGTTACCCTCCCGGTAGTCGCCATCCTCAGCCTTGAGGGAGCAAGCGGTTACATACTGGGTAGTCGCACTTCCCTCCAGTCAGCCCTCAGCATCCAGTCTAGAAGAGCTCTGGGTGAGCACCCTAGGAGCCCGCCTGAGCCGTCCTCCCGGCTAGTAGTGGCTCGTGCAGCTACTGCCTATTATAACTGCGCGAACCCTCCTCTCTCCTTAGTTAGCAATGACTTGTGTGATTACAGTCTGTTGCAACCACACGAACCTTTTGGCATTAATTGCAACATTAATTTCTCCCAAACGTATGGGTAGCCTACCCCCTAGTATAAATGGGGGGACAGTGGTGCTTAGAGGGGACACAAAATTTGAGCCAGAATCTACCCTGTTGTAGGTGCGGTTACAAGTTCTGAGTCATCGAGTGCCTCTAGTTTTTTGTGTCTTTCGTCGTATGCCTTGTAATAGCTTGTAATAGCCTCTTTGTGGAATATTACAGCTCGCAGCAAGTGGTATTCGCCGCTGCGGGTAAATCTGGTGTTCGCCGCTGCTAGAGGCAATCACTTTTCTGTGCTCTGTTCGCTCGGTCCTCAAGGGTTAGTAAACGATTTATGTGCTCTGTTCGCTTGGTTCTTCGCTATCTGCTTGACCTGTCATTGAGTTTGGAAGTTGGTGACAATTTTGGCATCAACGTCGATATTTTAAAATATCAATGACATATCTCCAACTTCCAACATCCAAAATTTAACTCACTCCGGCAAAGACGCTAACATCCAATAATTACAATATTGATTTATACATCTATCAAAGTTCTAAGCCTATATGAAGACTTATGATCCAATGAGAAAATCACATTGCTTCTAAAAAGCTAAGTTTTATTCTCTTTCTCCTCACCCTTTGAGGTCAATTTTTGGGACATCTACGTTCACCATCTCCCCAACTCTTAATAGTCAAACTCATTGTTGTAGTTGAAACTTACAACAAACATTTGTGTGGGTTTGGAAGAGGCCCTGATCAACACAGATCATATCCGGGAGGGAGGCAAATCAATGAAAAAATGAAGAAGCATGTCCATCAAGCAGAAAAGGCCAAATTTTACCTTCTTATCCAAAAAGGTGTTTCTGTATTGATTTAAAAACTGATAATCTCCTATTTCACGAAATTTTGAAGTCTTCTCATCCATATTAATCTTGCTCTTTCTAATCCTAAATCTAATATCGTTGGAGTAAATATGAATCATTTAATTGTTTGTTCTTCGTTGCCAAGTTATTACACCAAATTTCTCAAACATAGTCCATTTGAATAGGTTTTGGCTCCAATGCATTCAGATGCATTCTTCTCCTAGCAGATTGGATTATGAGCTTAAGATATGCACGAATTTTCCTCATCACGAACTGGTAGGTCAACATCTTCCTCTGATTCGATAATTCCACTAGGTCAACCTTCTTCAAGTGGGATCTCCAGCAGACCTCGGTGAAGTTGAAAGGAAAAAATCTCCTTACCATTGCCTCTCCGTCCCGCGATAATCAGAACAACTGCCATTATCATAGCTGGCCATATTTTATTGTCAATGGTAATTGTTACCATCTATGTTACACCTCTGAGGGCTCCGGTTGATGTTTGATCCATGATCCAAGGCTATCATAGGGTGTTGGTTGTTGTTCCACCACCATGGCATTTTATGCTTCTGGCTGAAGTTTTCGTACCACATTGTCTTTCAACCAAGGGGATCATGAAGGAGACGCTCACTTTTTGTAATGACCACTCAAACTATGTCTCACCTTTTTGTGTGACACTTGTTTGCTCCCAGGCACTCATGGGAATCATAGAACCTTAATTGCAGGAAAGTATAAATAGGAATGAGGATCACTGCTATATGGAGGATATTACATTCGCACATAAACAAAGAGCTCAAATAATCAGTTTGTGCTAGGAAGAGCCATCTTGATTTTCCTTTTCTTCTCATTCTCAATTAATTTTACATACCTGTATTGAACCTCAGATGGTATAGAATCAGGGGACGACCAATAGGAGGATGGGCACTCCTATAGTTCTTCTAGTATTTCCCAATATGGCACTAGGAACCAGGTGATTAGCTTTCCTTCAATAGTTGATGTAGATCCACCGAATCAAATGACTTAAAACCCTTGTGTACTTTTATCATTTTTGGTTCTCTCACGGGTCAAATCGTAACTACTCGATTCTTAAAGCAATTAATTTTAATGTTCTTTTCTCAATGAACTGGAACGTAGTGGGATAAAGGCTTGAGTGTTGTTCTTATTTTCTCAATGAACTGGAACTTAGATATGCTAAACGTCCACAAGGGCCAACCCTAAAAAACGTTAAAAGTAAAAATGACTCCAGTAGTGTAGCCAAACTTACTAATGATCGCTTCCAGAACAAATCTAGCAATCTCGTGTGCTCATGTTGCTTAACTCAATAGCAATTAAACCATATAGTACACCTATATCAGAGAGAAAGAAATTCAAAGTCTTCCTGGTTTCAAAATTGTTTTAAAGTATAGAAACAAATGACATAACACGAACTACTAAGAACACTATTTGTACATGTGTATAATAGAATCTCGAAGGGACGAATTTCTTCTTGCTTCCAAAATGCTGAAGTCCACATAGAAGAAATAAACAGCCTACCTTGAGAAGAAGGGCGTTGCAGGTACCTTCTTGAACTGCCCTGTCTATACGTTTTGGATTTGACATTAAAAGGTCGCCCCCTACAACCTACGATAGCAAATGCAAACTATGTTCAAGTGCTCAAGTAGTTCTCTAGAAATATTAATTGGTTGGTAAACCACCTGGCATATCCCAAGGGCAGTAAGTAGCTTTGTGTGCTCCCAATCATCTTTGTCAAATGGTTGCTCAAGGGAAACAATAGGATAATCTAGCATATTAATTAAAATTGATATTAACTAATATAAACTAACGAGCAGATGGAATTATATTCAGTAAATTACCTGCACAGAGCTGGTTGTACATCTCCATCATATCTTCTCCAGTTTTAAAATTCTGCCCTGACTTGTTTGGAATTTTGAAGTCCAAGTCGTATTTCTTTCCTGATCATAAAGGAAAAAAAAACTAATTTTCCAAAACATTTATTCACACTCAAGAGCTAACAGGTGAGATCAAAACAAAGAACATGCAGGATTTGCATGCTCGAATAGAACTATACAAGTAATGATCATTAACACACCAAAAATAATAATTAAAAAATGTAACGATTAAACATATGATGAAATATCTTCAGCATATGTTAAAACTCATCAAACTAGAGGGACAATTACAACAACCTCCTTGTGAATTTGAATGATTTCAGGGACATCTTCTTCCCCTTTTGAAATTATTAAAACCATCTGATGGGGATCGCCGATCGAGGAGGGGTCAACACTTATCGGAGCCCACACAAGTCTACGTACGCGGGAGGTGGAGATAGGGTCGTCAGAACAATGATCTGAGCCGGTAATCACATTCAGAGCGACGAAGACATGTTTTTATTTATTTTTGCAATTTTATTTCATGTCAATTTAATTGTTTTATGAACCATACAATCTTGACCGTCCGTAGTTCTAGGGGCTGATTTTCAAAAAGTGCAGAATGTGAACAGAATTTTATGTTGGGTTTCAAGGGCATCAAATGCGCAGCGAAAATACAGGAAACCCTCGGCAGGATCCATGTTAAACACACTCAATCAAGAAAGAAATTTATACCTGCGTCGAAATCAAATTTCGAGAAGAATAACTAGCGTTCGAGTCCAAACGCAGAATAGTATCCGCTTCTCTAGAGGTATCCACACGAACGCCAGAAACGCCACGCAGTCCGTCCAACAAACCCGCGCTGGAAGATGATCGTTTTTCTCCTTCGAAATGTTAGTTCCAATTTGGTAGAGATGTGTTCTTGGTGGTTTTACGGTATGAAGAACTCTGAATCAAGTCATGGTTCTTTAGGATAAGTTGGCTTATTTAGGGCTTTCCCCTCCTCTGCCTCCATTTTTAGGGCTTTCCCTTGTATCCCCTCCATCGATCCCCGGGTAAAGAAGCTCATAACATACTTGGTATCAGAGTCATTGTTCCTCTTCTGCCGATGCACGTAAACATCTCTCCGTTCTGTCGACGTCTCCAGCAAGCCCGAAAGCTCCATCCCCACCACACGCTGATTCCGAGCCACAGCTTTCCCCTAAAGAAGCCAACACCTCTCCGCTCATCGCTGTTTTCCTCTCGCTGACGACATTCCCTCAGCCGCTCCCATCGATCCAGGTACCATTTTCCGCTACCATCGACATCTTCGTCGATTGACGCCTCTACCTCTGTCGACGTCGCCAGCGTACGTCCAGGATCGAGAACCTCGTCGACCTCGCCAGACAGCAACATCGTCACTTGCGTCGTTTACGTCCAGCGACGCCTTCAACGTACGACACTCGATCATGCGTGTGTCGCGGGCGCACGCACCTCCTTACACCAGGCGCAGGATACCTGCATCGTGCCGCTCCAGTCGCAGAGGCCGACAGGCCTCCTACTCGTCCAGAACCTGCTCTATCCCTTTCCAAGCTCTCGAGCCGCCCTTCTTTTCAGAGCATCGAGCCCAACATTCCACCTCCCATTAGAACACCTCATATTGAGCAGCACACGGGATTATGTTGAGCCCAGCGGAACTCCTCGAGCCCAGTGCAACTCCATCGAGCCATCTTCTGAGATTTCCGCAGTTTCGAGCACCTCGCTCTCGATCCCGGTGAAACCCATGTGAGAGGAAGCCGGTTCAGAACGGTCTAAATTCCTGGAGCTGCACGACTGCACGTCTTATGTTTATAGCCGCACGCCTCTAACTGGTTGCTTGATTGAATCATTCTTATTTGAATTAAATGGGTGATCGGTTAATTAAGATGGACGCCAAGCTTAGTGTCGCAGATAAGTCCGCCCTCTGTTCGATGATGTTGAAGATGTTGTCGTCAATTCAGGACGTCGTATCGAGCCTTCAAAGCAAAATTGGCCAGCTGGTGACATCGGGACACTTCGGGATTCCACCTCCACCGTCACCACCACCCTCCCAGCCAGCATATGTCGCTGCCATCACCATCGTAACTTGGTTGGTTCCACCACCACCTCCATTGCTCCACCGGGTCCGTCGATTGTGCCTTGGCCTCCCTTACCACTGCTAGACCCTGCCAGCCGCCTCCTGACGCATCTTCCACCTCCAGCAAGCCTGACGCCTCTTCTGTCATTCCTGCTACTGCCGACCCTCGCTCCGCTGGCCATTTCGTCACCTGCTATGTCGGTCCTTGTTCTACCGGCCCTGTCGGCCATCTCTCCACCCCTTTTGTCGGTCGTTGCTCTGTTGGCCCCTCCAGCCACCTCACTGCATCATCTGCCAGGCCTTGCTCCGCCGGCCCCGACTCTGCCAGCCCCGCCAGCCTCCTCACCACCTCATATCCGACAACCTACTATGTGGGCCCCTACAGACCCGTTCCTTCCGCCGGCCGTTGTCCCCTCGGCCGCCCTGCCACTTTTGCTTCTCGCCGCTCCGCCGAACTAGTCGGTCTTATTCCTTCTGTCGCTTGTCTTTCCGACTGCGTCACCGCTACTCATTGCCGCCACCGCCGCCACGACGCGCTACCAGGCGCTGTTTTGACACAAAATCAAGGAGCCAGAGGAGTTGATCATCCTACAGGAGTTCGAGCTCGAGGACAAGCTCGATTTCAAGGACGGGTGGAGTGTTATGAATCCCAAGCCGTTGGTTTTCTAGTATTAGAGTCCTTTTTTTCATTGAGTCGTATTATAACGAATCATATTGCGTGCGTCGAGTCAAGTATCTGTGTTGAGTCATGCTATGTGTGTCGTAGTATTTAATGTATTTTAATATTTCGCTTACTATCTTGTATCGGGTATTTACGCCCGTGTCATTGGGGCCTTCTATAAGGAGGTATTGTCATGTAATAAAAGAATGAATGAATTAATGAAAAGTTTCTTCTCTCTCAAATTCCTCTCCCTCTCCCTCAAGCCCTCTCCGCCTCTAGGGTTTCCCTTTTCCTCTTCCCCAAGCTTCTTCTAACTTCCCCTCCTCTGCCTCCATACGAAGCACGAATACTTAAAAATGCTTCGTGTATCGACTCGAACGCATATCGGATACGGGAAACACCCGGAAACGCGCGGAAATGCGTTTCCGAAACGTAGGAAACACAATATTTAAATTAAGTAAAAAAATTAATTGGGAAACGCGTATCCCGCTTTCCCGCTATTTTCTTCTTCTTCTTCCTCTTCTTCTACTTCCTCTTCTTCCTTTTCATTAAGATTTACTGTTATGTTATTCTAATTCTCTTGTTATTGTAAACCATATGTTTCATGCAGTAGGGAAACCTATTGTTGCCTCATAAAATTTCTCTTTAAATGGTGGCTAACTCCTAGAAATAATTTCTTCTCCATCGTGTCATCGCTTACGGTTGTTAATAACAACGCCACCTATTCTCCATGATATTAGTTCTCAATGTGTACTTGTAGGCCCAATCTTAACTCTTGAGTAATCTGTATTGATAATAAATAAATCAAACTAAAATGCGTGTACTTGTAGGCATTATAAATAATGTTTATGCTTTTAGACTTAATATACCTCAAAGAATAGATTGTGTGAGCTATTCTTCATATTTTCTCTTCCTGTGATATCCAATACCTTCTCCTAGCCTAATCTTTCCCATTGTGCCTAAACAACATGATTGTGTGTCAATTATTCTGTATTGAATGTAGTGACTGAGATGGTACCTTAGTTTGTTAATTGTATTTTTTTATATTAATCAATACTTATATTAAAATAATTAAAAAATAACTTAAAAACGTTTCCCGTATCCGTATTTTTTTTAAATCAAGTTTCCCGTATCCGTTTCGTATCGTATCCCGTATCCCGTTTCCGTCCCCGTGCTACATAGTTGCCTCCATTCTAGGGCTTGCCCTAGTATCCCCGCCTCCATCGATCCCTGGCTAAAGAAGCCCATAACATGCTATCTTCTTAATTTCAACTAGATCTTGTTTGTGTTAGTGTTTGTGAATTCAACTATTAACTTCGAAATTTATTGCAATTAAATGTTATACACTCGTATGTGCATCACATTATTTTAGATTCTCTGCGACACTACAATATTAATTCGTTAGTCCCCATGGAGAACAATTGCACTTTAACTCACTAAATCCATACAATGTCATCTTCCCTCTAAATTTACATTGTTAATTTTTAGTATAGTAAATTATAAGTTCAAAATTCTGGGAGGAGTACACTCATAATGAAACACTCGAGTGGAGGTTTTTATAAATTCAAGAGAGGTTCTGATAATTACACAAACTCGCAGGAAAGATAAGTGTGTATAATCACCCAATAATTAATTAAAAAACAATAAGAATGCAAATAAGAAGTATCTTCGCCATTGGAAGTACTATCTCAAAGGATCCTATGCAGACCCATCTGAGCAGAACTATTACTACAATACAGCCATTACCTATGCAAAATTCTGTGGCGCCAATATCTAATGCCAATTTAATCCTCTCATTATAACCAGAACGATGAATTGCCTCTTTAATAAAATTCAAGCCTTCAGAGATGCTGAGAATGGAACAAGGAGAAAGAAGTCAGGATCGTAGAATATACTGAATTTACCAACAATTGATCAAGTACTTAAACTAGCAATCGGAGCTACTTTAAGTTTCAGCCTAAAAGAACAATCTCAAAATTAAAAAACTTGACAAGTTTTTCAACGAATAAAGGTGCATTTCGTATTAGCTGGTCATTCTAAAGTTATTTTGTACCAACTGGAAGGTAGATTTGCACTAAACATGAAAAGTGGGATAGAAAACTCACAAAACATGTTCACGCCAAACTCTTGAGGGTTGATTCTCTCCAGAAAAAAGTTTATAAGACATCATCACAATACCTCAAGACTCTCTACTCTCTCCTATATAGGGAAGAACACTATAATGGCTAGATTACAAAAATGCCCCTTAAAGAAAAAAATGCATTAAGGCACAATACTAATTACAAGACGATATTAATAGAAGGTAAACAGCGAGAAAGCTTCGAATCTTCAACAGTTACGAGGAGGGTCGTCCAATGCGTATTGTGTCATTACTCTTTCATAATTCTAGACTAAATCAACCATTTCATGTACTAATTGAAGCACGGAAAGTATAACCGTACCTCTGTCATCAATATGCCCGCTTCCATGGAGAAAGCATGAGGGCCTGTTTGGTCGCCAGTAAGTGAGAGGAAGAGGCATTTCCCAATGAGAAACTTCAAAAATATTGTTTAATAATCAGAGAAGTAGTTCTACTGATAAAATTAGTAATATAGATATAACCAATATTATCAATGTCTAAGCGCATATAGACATACAGTAACATAACTAAATAAATTTAATATAGGTATTAGTTGAGTTTGAGGGAGAGAAAGAAAATACAACGAACACCATGTCAAATTAAAAAATGGAAAAGAAGAGTCTAAGGGAACAATGACAATACTAGAGGAATGACAACACTAGAGGAATGACAACACTAGAGGAATGACAACACTAGAGGAATGACAACACGCGTTACAAGTTCGGTAACCCGGTTGCCTTCTCTTTTCAGAATCTACTCTTGTAATAGCTTGTAATAGCGAATTGTAGAATATTATAGCCTGCAGCAAGAGCTATTTGACAAATTTTGCCCAAACAGTCTTGATGCTCAGAATCTTATTTATCAATTAAATGATATACATTGTAACAACCCTTGTTTTAAAACTTATAATAATAATAATAATAATAATAACAATAAACCCCCCTCTTTTCCCTCCTCTATTAATCCCGAGCCAGCCCCCCTATATCCCGATCCCGCCCCGGTCCAGGTCTCCCGCAAGCCTACGCTCGATCCCGCCTCAGCCGCAAAGCCGCAGCCCTATTCCTCTCCCGATCCCACTCCAGCGCATTCGTTCGCCGCCGACGCTCCCTCCAGCGCCTCCAGCCGCCGCCGACGCCCCCTCCAGCGCCTCCAGCCGCCGCCGACGACCCCTCCTGCGCCTTCTCCTCCTGTCGTGGCCGCCGCTTCCCGCCTAGGTCGACGCCAACGACTCTGCAGCCTTCCTCCTCGTTTCCTCCGGGCCATTTTCTCCTCTTCTCCAAGGGCAGCAGCCATTTATCCCTCTCCCTCTCCGTCTTGGCCGGCGATTTGCGAGGGGGACATCTAGGGTTTCTCGATTCACCCTCCACACGGATTTTTGAGCCCGGATACGGTTCCCTTGGGTAAGAACTCCTCCCCATCCCTCGATTCAGAGATTTAATAATGTTTGCATGTTGGCTTTGTACCCTAATCGTCGAAATTACGTCAATCCTTCGCGTATGCGTCGTCCAATCGGCTAATTTTGCATTCTTATGATTATTTCTCCGGTACCGCTCGTCGTGTTGGTGGTGGAATCTCTGAAACCCCCTCCGATTTAGGGTTTCTGTCACTCAAGCACCGCCAAGGCCCCGATCCGCCGAGGGATCTCCGCTCCCCTCATCCTTGAGGGAGGTAAATTGCTAACCTGCTCTTGAGTTAGTTTTTGCAAAATAACCGCCTTGCTAGCGTATGGTTTTCTGTTGTCACGTATCAATTATTGCCTGCGATTATTCCTGAACAGGTTCAATAGTGCCTTTGACTTTGCTTGCGCCGCCTAGCTGTCGCTAGTAGTTCCTGCTTCACCTTAAGGCAAGTGGAGAAATTCTCTCTCGCTTGCAACCAATAAATTAATTTCTTTTACTGGTTTTCTAAATTATTATCAATATCTGATAGCATAAGCACTATTACTCGCGAGCATGTCGCGTTGTGATAGGAATCTCCTCGGAAAAACATGAAACCCTTAGGTCTTGAGTGTCATAAGCGAATCGTGGAAACTAGGTTTTTAGGTGGTGCAACGTCTTGCTTGCATGGTCACGGTGAGCATGGAATACCCTTATTCTGGTAAGCCTTACACTTGGACTTGAGTGTGAACCATGTGTGCCCACTATAAACGCCTACGTTTTTCATAGATAACAGCTTATGTCGTGCAAAATACTTGTTTAGGCTATACTCCGGAGTAGGCTAATATTTCTAGATAGTTTCAGCTTGTTTCAGTTACCTGTCTGTTTCACTAGCCTGTTTTAAGAGTTAATTGGTACTTTAGAATTATTTCTGCTTGTACTTAAAATTTCAGCTTGTTTTCTATTATTTTCTTGTTCTGAGGCATTTTCCTTCTGTTTGGATTTGCCTTAGGGTTCGTGACCGCGCCGTCTGCTCCCTGAGTCTTCTTCGTTAAGCTGCAGTTTTGCTTGGAGGTTCTTTTTTTTTATTACTGTGTCAGCAGGTTCTATGTATTTGTTTCAGTACTGTTGGATCTACTTTTCTTGTATTAGTTATTGTCAGCCATTTTCTCTGGTATTGTGGACAACTCTTAGGGTGTTCTCGCTTGTATCAAATCATTTTACTTATAGCATTTTACTATTGTGACCCATTACATGTTCATCATTTCAGTATAATGTATAACATCTGATTTTAATGAAAATGCATAGTTTTAACCTTTCATTGTGGCTTCCGCATGCTTATAAAATATACTAATTTCTTTTCAAAGTAATATATTCAAAACTTTTGTAGCATTTCTGTTTTCGCTTTTGCAGACATGGGTTCCTGTTCGCTCATGCCTGTGACATCACGGCCTGCCCGAAGTGCGCTCTGACTCTTGTCAAGACGGGTCGTGACAGTTGGTATCAGAGCCAGGTTGAGCATCTAAAGATAAAATATTTTAAAATTTTCATATATTTTGAAATCTATTATATAAATATACGTGCATGAATCATTTCCTCACTCACTTTGTCGTTGTCTGTTGTTCGAAGCTGAAACACGCACACACTCACTCATAAGCATGAGTAGTATGCGTACAAATGTTAATGGAGTATGGGCAAACTTAACATTTATATGCATATGAATTTCCACTAGGATATACACCGCTTGCGAATATTAAATTGTATGGGCGGTTTAATATTTTCAAGTGCGCTGACATTAGAATCATCATGCGCGTGACATGTAAGTGATATGGGCGCTTAACATGGCATGCGTATCCATACATAAACATTCTTAAGGATACATTGTAAGCATAAATACATTGCATGCATGACATAACTCATTGCACGAGTGTTAAGCTAAGAGCAACAGATGACGATTGTACACACATGGATTTTTTTCAAATCATTTTTCTATCGCACGCGATCTTATCGTCGCATTTGCACTTGCATGATTACCACCTAGAGTTGTCCACTGAAAATGCTGTAACTATTACATGATTTACGTATTCAACAGTATTAGAATGCTAGAACCTGTAGTCTCAATCCTCTAAGCTTAGCCTGACTGTTTCTCTTACTTGACACTTTTGTGTTTCTTTCTAGATGGCTTCGAAGCGATCGCAACGCAAGCGGGCTACCTCTTCAGCGGGAGGAACGTCTGGAGATGCCACTGCCCAGCTGATGAGGCAGATTTTGGAACGTCTCACCCGCCTGGAAGGGGATCGTCAAACTCCTGACCCAGCCCTTGGTTCCGGCAGTGCAGGGACAGCTGCAGTGACTAACTCTACTGCCCTTCCTGGAGCCACCCCTCCTGCAACTGATTCTGGGACCGGCTCGCCTGCCGTCACCTTGGTTCCCCCGCTCGTGCCAAGCCTGCCTGCCCCGCCAGTGGCAATGGCAGATACTCTTGCATTCAAGAGGCTGAATCCGCCGTCTTTCGATGACAATCGAGACTTCTTCGTGATCACTGAATGGATCTCCCAGATGGAGAAGCATTTCGAGTATGCTGGAGTTCCCGAGACCCAGAAGGTCCTCCTTGCGGCCTATCAATTGTCTGAGGATGCTTATACTTGGTGGCTCCAGCGCCGCAGCCTCCCTGATTCTGCCACCTTATCTTGGAGACAGTTCAAGGATGCCCTTATGGAGAACTTCCTCTCTTCCGTGGAACGGGACAAGTTAGCTGAGAAGTTCCTGTCCCTTCAGCAGACTGGTAGGACAGTGACCGAGTACGCGAGAGAGTTCTCCCGCCTTTCCCTCCTTGCTCCGGAGTTCGTACCGGATGAAGGCAAAAAGATTAGCCGTTTCGTGAAGGGGCTCCATCATGACTTCCGCCAGCTTGTGGTAGCTCATGGCGCCACCACCTACGCGGAGACCGTGGGAGCCGCCTTGCACATGGAAGCTATTGAGTTGGATCGTTCTGCCAAGAAAGCTCAGCATGGAACAAGCAATGCCGCCGCATCCGACCTCAAGCGCAAGGATGCTCCAGCTCAGCAGCAAGGCTCCAGGTCCAAAGAGGTGTGTGCCTTCTTCCACAAGGTGGGCCATGTCGCCCAAGTCTGCCGCTCCCTCCTGAAGAAGCAGAAGATGGCTACTCCTGCGCAGCAACCTCAGATGACACTTGCCTCTGCTGCCTCCGTCTGTGCTTTCTGCAAGAGATCGGGCCACTTGGTAAAGGACTGCCGCCGCAAGCAGAAGGCCTGTTTCAAATGTGGACAGGTTGGGCACCTCATGTTCGACTGTCCCATAAAGGATAGCCCGATCCCCGCTCAACCTCTGCAAGTTATCCCCGGAGCTCAGGGCAGAGCTGTGCTGAACGTCGTCACTCAGGGCGAGGCGCTCGCATCCACCGACGTCATCTCTGGTACGTTTTGTGTAGAATTTTAAATTTTTCTGCATTCTTAAATCTGACTTGTCTTAGTCGAACAAACTTGCTATGCTTTATGTTTTCCTTTTTAGGAAGTTTTAGGGTCAAGAATAAGTGGATGCAAATCTTATTTGACTCCGGTGCATCGCACTCTTTTATCGCCCGCCGCATCGTGGACCTTTATAGTTGGCATACTTCGCCACTTGAGGTTCCTTTTGAAATTTCTGTACCCGGTCATCTGCATCTCTCAACCAGAGGCGTTCTCAATTGCCCGATCCTGCTTGGAGAATTGCTAGTCGTCGCCGATCTCATAGTTTTGGATATGACGGAGTTCGACGTGATCCTGGGAATGAATTGGTTGGTCGCGTATCGAGCAAAGCTGGACTGTGTGGCAAAGAGGGTCAATCTCAGCATTAATGGCAAGGAATACAGCGTTCATGTTCAGACCCGCAGTCACCTGAAGGTAATCTCTGCTGTACGAGCCACTCGACTTCTTAGCCAAGGATGCTCTGTCTGCTTCGTTTATGCTTCGCACTCGGATGCTATCTCTCCTAAACTCGAGTCTATTTCCGTTGCTTCGGAGTTTCCTGACGTGTTTCCCGCCGAATTGCCTGGGATGCCTCCCGATCGAGATGTGGAGTTCTGTATTGATGTAGAGCCTGGGACGCGCCCCATATCTAAAGCTCCTTACCGCATGGCACCGCGTGAGCTAGAAGAACTCAGATCGCAGTTAGACGAATTGCTTGAGCGTGGGTACATTCGCCCTAGCTCGTCACCTTGGGGAGCTCCTGTACTCTTCGTGAAAAAGAAGGATGGATCCATGAGATTGTGCATCGACTACCGAGATCTTAATAAGGTGACCATCAAGAATAAGTACCCCCTTCCGCGGGTGGATGATTTATTCGATCAACTTAAGGGCAGTACAGTCTTTACAAAGATAGATCTCAGATCGGGCTACCATCAGCTGAAGATCAAGGACTCCGACGTCCCCAGAACGGCCTTCCGGACTAGGTATGGTCATTTCGAATTTTTGGTGATGTCTTTCGGGTTGACTAACGCCCCTTCTGCATTCATGGACATGATGAACCGTGTCTTTCGTGAGTACCTGGACAAGTTTATCATCGTCTTCATTGATGATATCTTGGTCTACTCCAAGACCCGCGAGGAGCATGCAGCGCATCTTAGACTCACTCTCTCCACCCTTCGTCAGCATCAGCTTTATGCAAAGTTGGCAAAATGTGAGTTCTGGCTGGATCGTGTTGCCTTCTTAGGCCACGTCATTTCAGGGGATGGACTTTCTGTTGATCCTGCCAAGATTTCCGCAGTTATGGACTAGAAGCGACCTTCTACCCCTACCGAGATCCGCAGTTTCCTTGGTCTGGCTGGCTATTACCGACGCTTCGTCAAGGGTTTTTCCTCTCTTGCTGCCCCCATGACTCGACTAACTCAAAAACATGCTAGATTCGAGTGGTCAGATCAGTGCGAGCAGTCCTTTTCTGAGTTGAAGCAACGTCTGTGTTCAGCGCCTGTTTTAGCTCTTCCGTCAGAAGGGTTAGACTTTTCAGTTTACACTGACGCTTCCGGAGTTGGTTTGGGTTGTGTCCTGATGCAGGATGATCGTGTTATTGCTTATGGGTCGAGGCAGTTGAAGGTTCACGAACGCAACTACCCCACTCATGATCTGGAGTTCGCTGCAGTGGTGTTTGCTCTGAAGCTTTGGCGTCATTATCTCTATGGCGTGAAGTGTCACTTTTTCACCGACCACCAGAGTTTAAAGTACATCTTTGTTCAGAAGGACCTCAATCTTCGTCAGAGGCGTTGGCTCGAGTTCGTGGCAGATTATGACTTGCAGCTCACATATGTTCCTGGTAAAGCCAATTCAGTGGCAGATGCGTTGAGCCGGCATGCCTCCGTAGCCGCTTGTGCACCCATGTCAGCTATTCTAGCAGCCTTGATTGATGATCTCGATCGGATGGATATATCCATCGCGCCAGAAGGTCATGAAGAGGTTCCCGTTCCGTTATGGGTAGAGCAGGTGAAGGATTTACAGCCATCTGACCCCGCACTCCAGCGCATCCGCCGACAGGTTGAACTTGGGACTCTTCCAGATTTCTCTATCTCTGACGATGTTCTGCGTTTTCGAGGCCGCCTCTGTATTCCTGATGTTCCTGAATTGCTCGATAGTATTTGCCGGGAAGCTCACGAGTCTCGCACATCTGGTCATCCAGGCAACAATAAAATGTATCATGACTTGAAGCAAATCGTTTGGTGGCCTGGTATGAAGAATTTCATAGCTCGCTTCATCTCTCGATGTCTGACGTGCCAGAAGGTGAAAGCTCAGCGTCAGCGTCCTGGTGGTCTTTTGCAGCCCTTGCCTATCCCCGAATGGAAGTGGGAAGATGTCTCTATGGACTTCATCACGGGTTTACCCCGTACTCCGAGAGGGCATGATGCGATTTGGGTCATAGTGGACCGCATGACGAAAGTGGCTCACTTCATCCCGTACAAGGAAGGTCACTCTACTGAAAAGATGGCCCGGATCTATGTCTCTGAGATAGTTAGACTTCATGGGATTCCTCTGCGGATTGTCTCTGATCGTGACTCGAGGTTCGTTTCGCACTTTTGGAAGGGTTTTCAGCAAGCTTTGGGTACCGAGCTCAACCTGAGCACCGCTTATCATCCAACTACCGATGGGCAGACCGAATGGGTTAATCAGATTCTTGAAGACATGCTTCGGTGTTATATTCTGGACTTCAAGGGAGCTTGGGATGAGCACCTACCGTTGGTTGAGTTCGCCTACAACAATAGCTATCAGGAAAGCCTCAAGATGGCCCCCTTCGAAGCATTGTATGGGCGTCGTTGTAGAACTCCTCTCTATTGGTCAGAAGTTGGTGAGAAGGTGGTGTTGGGCCCTGAGTTACTTCAGGAAATGGAAGAAGCCACCAAGAAGATTCGTCTTCAGCTCAGTCGTGCCATTGAAAGACAGAGGAAGTATGCTAATCAGCGCCGCCGTCCGTTGGAGTTTGCAGTAGGTGATCAGGTGTTCTTGAAGGTTTCTCCTACTCCTGGGGTGAAACGGTTTGGTCGCCATCATAAGCTCAGCCCGAGATTTGTGGGGCCGTACATCATCTCAGAGCGTGTTGGAGGATCTGCTTATCGTTTGGAGTTGCCAGATTCGTTGTCCGGTGTTCATGATGTTTTCCATGTCAGTCAGCTCCGGAAATACATCCATGATCCTAATCGTGTTCTTGAGGAAATCCCGGTGGTTCCTGAAGCTAATTTGTCTTATCCGATTGAGCCCGCCAAGATAGTGGAATACCAAGAGTGCAAGCTTCGAAAGAGGACCATTCCTATGGTGAAGGTACTTTGGATGCATGACAAGTCTGAGGAGTTCACTTGGGAGCTCGAAGTTGACATGCGTAGCAAGTATCCACACCTTTTCTCCTGATCCTGGTATGTCTCCGCTCTTGTTCCTCTCTCTATTTAAGTGCCTTTTCAGTTAGTTCTCTTGACTTGAATTGCAAACCTTGTTGGAATGAATGTCACCCTAATCTTCGCCATAAGAGAATTCTCAGAAGTTTCGGGACGAAACTTTCTAAGTAGGGGAGAATGTAACAACCCTTGTTTTAAAACTTATAATAATAATAATAATAATAACAATAAACCCCCCTCTTTTCCCTCCTCTATTAATCCCGAGCCAGCCCCCCTATATCTCGATCCCGCCCCGGTCCAGGTCTCCCGCAAGCCTACGCTCGATCCCGCCTCAGCCGCAAAGTCGCAGCCCTATTCCTCTCCCGATCCCACTCCAGCGCATTCGTTCGCCGCCGACGCTCCCTCCAGCGCCTCCAGCCGCCGCCGACGCCCCCTCCAGCGCCTCCAGCCGCCGCCGACGACCCCTCCTGCGCCTTCTCCTCCTGTCGTGGCCGCCGCTTCCCGCCTAGGTCGATGCCAACGACTCTGCAGCCTTCCTCCTCGTTTCCTCCGGGCCATTTTCTCCTCTTCTCCAAGGGCAGCAGCCATTTATCCCTCTCCCTCTCCGTCTTGGCCGGCGATTTGCGAGGGGGACATCTAGGGTTTCTCGATTCACCCTCCACACGGATTTTTGAGCCCGGATACGGTTCCCTTGGGTAAGAACGCCTCCCCATCCCTCGATTCAGAGATTTAATAATGTTTGCATGTTGGCTTTGTACCATAATCGTCGAAATTACGTCAATCCTTCGCGTATGCGTCGTCCAATCGGCTAATTTTGCATTCTTATGATTATTTCTCCGGTACCGCTCGTCGTGTTGGTGGTGGAATCTCTGAAACCCCCTCCGATTTAGGGTTTCTGTCACTCAAGCACCGCCAAGGCCCCGATCCGCCGAGGGATCTCCGCTCCCCTCATCCTTGAGGGAGGTAAATTACTAACCTGCTCTTGAGTTAGTTTTTGCAAAATAACCGCCTTGCTAGCGTATGGTTTTCTGTTGTCACGTATCAATTATTGCCTGCGATTATTCCTGAACAGGTTCAATAGTGCCTTTGACTTTGCTTGCGCCGCCTAGCTGCCGCTAGTAGTTCCTGCTTCACCTTAAGGCAAGTGGAGAAATTCTCTCTCGCTTGCAACCAAGAAATTAATTTCTTTTACTGGTTTTCTAAATTATTATCAATATCTGATAGCATAAGCACTATTACTCGCGAGCATGTCGCGTTGTGATAGGAATCTCCTCGGAAAAACATGAAACCCTTAGGTCTTGAGTGTCATAAGCGAATCGTGGAAACTAGGTTTTTAGGTGGTGCAACGTCTTGCTTGCATGGTCACGGTGAGCATGGAATACCCTTATTCTGGTAAGCCTTACACTTGGACTTGAGTGTGAACCATGTGTGCCCACTATAAACACCTACGTTTTTCATAGATAACAGCTTATGTCGTGCAAAATACTTGTTTAGGCTATACTCCGGAGTAGGCTAATATTTCTAGATAGTTTCAGCTTGTTTCAGTTACCTGCCTGTTTCACTAGCCTGTTTTAAGAGTTAATTGGTACTTTAGAATTATTTCTGCTTGTACTTAAAATTTCAGCTTGTTTTCTATTATTTTCTTGTTCTGAGGCATTTTCCTTCTGTTTGGATTTGCCTTAGGGTTCGTGACCGCGCCGTCTGCTCCCTGAGTCTTCTTCGTTCAGCTGCAGTTTTGCTTGGAGGTTCTTTTTTTTTATTACTGTGTCAGCAGGTTCTATGTATTTGTTTCAGTACTGTTGGATCTACTTTTCTTGTATTAGTTATTGTCAGCCATTTTCTCTGGTATTGTGGACAACTCTTAGGGTGTTCTCGCTTGTATCAAATCATTTTACTTATAGCATTTTACTATTGTGACCCATTACATGTTCATCATTTCAGTATAATGTATGACATCTGATTTTAATGAAAATGCATAGTTTTAACCTTTCATTGTGGCTTCCGCATGCTTATAAAATATACTAATTTCTTTTCAAAGTAATATATTCAAAACTTTTGTAGCATTTCTGTTTTCGCCTTTGCAGGCATGGGTTCCTGTTCGCTCATGCCTGTGGCATCACGGCCTGCCCGAAGTGCGCTCTGACTCTTGTCGAGACGGGTCGTGACATACATGAAATTATAACTAACATTTTCGAGTATCATCGACAAATAATAACTCCATGGCGGATTTTATCCTGGGGGGGGGTTATTTTTTAAGAGATGAGTTTCTTCCATCTTTTAGGAAAATGAGGTTACTTACAGGTCATGAGCTACAGTAAAGGATCCGTCCTCTGTCTCATTACCCACCACAACCCAGAGTTTCCCACAACTCTTTTACCTTACAAACTTATTTTCGAGGGGTTTGCTCAATTCTTTGTTATTCAGCAGCATGACTGTAGCGAAGTTGTTTCAGATCGACATTCGGATATCCTAATAGCAGGCTACATTACATTCTCGGCGGGGTCGAGATCTTTCAACTCCGGGAGAATTGTGCAACTTGCATTGCATCATTTTAGTTTTGTATGCAACTTTTATTTCATAGCATATGTTTCTGCACATTTGGGTTTTTTCAGTTATGTATTTTATTGCGCATCTTAGTCACGCGTGTTTGTACGGCTTGTTAGAGTAATCACCCAATAAGGCCATGAATGGAATGATCCGTCAAATTAAGTAACGTGATAATTAAGGCAAGCGATGGAAGGAAATATTAAATTAAGTATTTTCTACAAATTTTAAAATTAAAGGAAGAAATATAAAAAATATCTTTTCTAATTTTAGAAATAATCACCGATGAGATTATAGAATCCTCAAAATAAAACTTTGGAAGCCCTCCCTCTCAACCATCCTCTGACCTCTCCAAAATCTCCTTAAAAGAAATCTATTCCTTTTCTAAAAAAATCTCACCCTCTTTAAAAGAACCCCCCCCCCCCCCCCCCCCCCCACCCTCTGTATTGAGCAGTTGAGGAGAACCGAGAACAAGGATGTCCTTGTTTGCTCGATAGCCCAGCCGACCTTGCTCCCCCGTCGAGTTCCCTCCCAGCATCGCCGAAACCAGCGTGCAACCCCTTTTTCGCCTCGCCAAGTCATTCTGTCACCACCTCCGGCCCTTACGGTCCCCAACAATCTTATGCTCGTCGTTCTCTGTCACTCCTGACGATGCTCTGTCGTGGGTCAACCACCTCCAGCCTAGAATTCATCTTCAGAGGCTTTCCCTAATTCCCGACACCTCCTCCTCCGACGTCTTTACATGTCGGCGACCTTGCCCTCCCTCCGTCCAGTCACTGACAAGCCATAATCGACTGTCTTGTTCAGCCGTCCACTGCGGCTGTCCTACTTATCAGAAACCCAGCATGTCAGCCCCTTCAAACCGATACCAACCAACGGATTTCCCTTTGCTGCACGTATGAGACCAAAGTATACCTTCCCTTTCATTCATGCTCGTGTGGTGTGAGTTTAATTTTATGCACTTCTTAATTTGAACTTTAATATTCAGAGCATGTCTAAATTAACATTGTGTCTCTTTTGTCGTAAATTTCATATTTTGCATTCTCGTCCTATGTTCGGACGTGTGGAGTGTTAGTTAATGAATCGTCGTCGATCTATTGATACGTTCTCGCGTGAGCTTCAAGAAACTTAAATTAACTACCTCTCTTTTACTGTTTAAAAGGTCGACTAAGCACCCGCATAATTTTATTAAGATAGCAAAATTACTTTTAAATTTAATTTCAGGGTTTCGGTTTACATCAATAAATTAGCCCATGGAGCAAAGGAAGTGTGAGAAATGTGGAAAGGAACATGGTGAGGAATGTAAATGTCATCGTCCTGGATATCACCAAGAACAATTGTCTGAAATGAAAGCAAATGACTGAAAGAAATACTAGAGAAGCTCTGCCACCAACACAAAAATTATATCATGTTGGCTCCTCTAGTCAGCAAGAAAAAGCAAAAGTATTGAATCAGTTGTGTCAAGAATAATTGTTTATACACCGGAAGAAAGGCAAGTTCAGCCCAAGGTATTTAATTTAAGTCAACAAGAAGCTAAAATCAATGATGTCGTAGTGACAAGTATGATTAGGCATACAATTATCTCCTTAAAGTTCTATTTGACATGGGAGCTAGTCGTTCTTTTATTTCTAAAAAGATTATCAAACAACTACGACTAAAACCATATTATTCAACAGAAGAATTGAAAGTCACGATGCAAGATATTTCTTAACCTAGGAATAAAGGCAGATTTGCAATTCTACTATTGAGCAAATTTGATATTATATTGGGTATGGACAAGTTATCCAGACAGGAAGCAATTGTAAATTGTAAGAAAAAGAAAATAAAACTCCCAAATCAGACTTTTTGGAGTTTCCAGATACGGAAGGATGTGAATCAATGCTAGTTATGATAAAAAGTAAGAAAAACCATGGATAAGAATTGGATAAGATGCCAGTAGTTTGTAAATGTCCAAAAGTTTTTTTCAAAGAAAATTGTCAGTGATACTGCCAGATTGAGAAATTGAGTTTCTGATAAATCTCACAGATGGTACGGTACCGGTAGAAAAGACATCATATTGTATGGCCCCGAAAGAGATGGCAAAACTAAAAAGTCAATTTCAGGAATGGTCAGATGAGAATTATGATTTGAATATAAAATCACATCCAGGTAAAGCAAATAGTATAGCTGATATCTTGAGGAGAAAAAGTTCAACGGCAATGACTGTGACGGCCACACAACAAAAATTAATACAGTAAGAGATGGAGAAGATGAAAACAGGGACACATTTATCAAATACAGATTCAGTATGTAATCAAAGATAAGATTAAGAAAGGTATCAAGCAAGATTAGTTCTTATTTGAGATAATGCAGAAAGTGAATAATGAGTAAACAAAAGCTTTTGTTCTCGTAGATAGGATCTATGAAGCACCGATATTTCCTTGAGGGTCACGTACCCGTACCGGATACGTATCCGGTACCGGTACGTACCCGATACTCTGCGGATACACCTTTTACTCTAATATGTATATACACTTGGACTTGCCAAATCGTTCTGCATATTGTGATAGGATAGAGTATGTTTTCTAAAGTAAACAAAGGACTTATGTGTATTTTAGAAAAGAAATTTTGTGAACCATAAATGCAACTACCGGTGTTTGTTTATTATAGTAACAAAATGTGCTTCAGATTTAAGTATCTTTTTTTTCTTAAAACTATAAAGAATTTGATTTGAATTTTATTATTTTGTTTTTTTACTATACACATGTGCATATATATAGACACATGAACATGCATATACATGTATATGTGCATGTATATACATGGACATATTGTACGCATATTTATATAAGTCAATTTTAATTATGTCGTACCCCAAACAGACCCGTATTCATATTTTTTTATTTTCACGTACCATCGGACCGGATACGTAGCGTACCCGGTACTCGTACCCGTATCGATGCTTCATAGGATAGGATGTTATTAACAAATGGAAGATTATGCGTACTCGATATGGATAATATGAGATCAAAAATATTGTATGAAGCACAATACGAGCTATTAAATTCACTCAGGATGAACAAAAATGTATCATGATTTCAAATAAGAATATTGGTGGCATGGAATGAAGAATGGCGTGATAAAGTATATAGCTAAATGTCACACATGTCAATTTATCAAGGCTGAATGTCAAAAGCTCGAAGGTTACCACCAATCACTAACTACTCCGAAATGGAAGCGGGATGATATCACAATAGATTTTGTTATGGGTTTTCCGTTGAGCAAAACATAGAAGGTTGGTATTTGGGTAAAATAGATCGTTTAACTAAGGTAGCACATTTTATTCCTATGAAGAAGGATGGACGGACGAAGAGATTGGTTGATCAATATATTGATGAAAAAGTTAAACTGCATGGAATTCCGAAATCAATCATTTCTGATAGAGATGGGAATAATGACATCTGAGACATGGAAATTAGTGCTTAAAAAGTTGGGAACTTACAATACAGTACCATGTTTCGCCCAAAAACAGATGGACAATCTTCTATAAGACCTTCTCAAGATAGTGGTATTAATTTAAAAGGCTCTTGGAAAAAATACCTATAATGAGTAGAGTCTCGAACAATAATAGCTATCAATCTAGTATGCAGATGATGTCATTTGAAGTTGTATGGAAAATGACGAACTCCTTTTAGTTGGGGTGAAAATGGTGAAAAAAGTTGTTCAACAGGGAAGTGGTGGATAAAATGCATGATAAAAATATAAGACTAAGGATAGCACAAGACAGACAACGAAGAGTTGAGTTTGTCGTTGGAGATCTAGTTTGCTTGAAAATAAAACCATTCGAGAGAATTTATCGGCTTCGACAAATAGGAAAGCTCAGTCTAAGATATGTGGGACCATTTACAATTAAAGAAAGAGTTGGAGAAATGGCTTACAAATTAGTGTTATCAGAAGAGCTTAGAAACTCACACGATCTGTTTAATGTATCATCACTTCGGAAGTATGTTAGGGGCCCTGAAAAGATGATTTAAGCGAATAAAATTCAAATAGAATCTGATTTATCAAGTCCGACAGCACCGTACAAAATTGAAGACAGGCAGAGTAAAAAGTTAAGAAATCGAGAAATGAATTTTGTTAAGGTGTGGGCCTATATAAGATTTTAATATGGGTAATGTTAATGTTACCCTCACGCAATCGCCGGAGCAGACACCCCTCGTCGGAACCACTGGAGCACTCAGATGGAAGCCGTCTTGAATGCTTGTATGCAAGGATATTATTTTGTAATTAATTAGTTAAAATTGATTAAATATTATTAATTAATATTAATTGTATTAATTAAATAATTTGTAATTTCTTCTTAGTCATGTAACATCCGTAAATTTTAAACGGTGAAAAAATTATTGCAGGGTCTGATCGCGAGCGAATGTGAACGCGACTTCGTCATGTACAGGTGTGTCCGCTGACCCGTCATAATCAATTTTTCTCTTGCTAAGACATCAAATTAGTAGCGTACCCTATTGAGAAGTTGTGTACCACGAAATTATACAGGATTCGCGAAATAATATTGCTCTAAGTTAAGTGGATTTTGAGGTCAAAGGCAAATTTGTAAATAGGTTACATAACCTAATTCCACCCCAATTAAATAGCCACCATACGGTTTCCCCTATCATTCACGCCTCCAGAGCACACGGGCTTACGAAACCGCAGTTTAGGGTTGCCGTCTCCCGCACGACCCGATTGACGGGAAAGGCTGTCGATTCCAGCGGCAGAAGGCTCCGGCGACCCCCTCTCCCTCGTCGGATTCACTGGACGCCGCCTGTACCGCAACCAGATCGCCCCTATTTCGATTCCCAGAGGTCGGGAGGTCTCGTTTTCCCTCTCTCAGCCATTGAAGCTTCCAGGTAACCCTACTGTGGATTGGTTTCAACTTTTCTGAAGGGTTTAGATATCTCCTTCCTCACCCTAGTGTGGATCTATCAGAAATTAAACATAGTTGTGTTTTTCCTCTTCCCTCTTCGGCAGAGGCTTCATCAGGAGGTTTTCTTGTTCCCCTATTTCCCTCTCCAGAAGGTGCAGCCCCGTTTCTGAGACCGATTGGAGGCTCGACAGTGCTGCTCGGCCTTTTTAGTGCAGGAGTGCCAACAGCCCTCTGTGCAGAATTTGAGTCGTCCTCCAAGGGTGGTGTCCATCAGAAATTATTTCTCTTACTTCCGGGAATTTCCCCCTTGACGAGAGGGTAGCAAGCAGAGTGCGCCATCTTGTTAGAGAGCGTGTTAAATCGTTACCGAAGAAAGCATGCCGCCACGTCAAGTGTATGAACGGCGCAACCCCACGGTTAGAGACTTCACCCAGTTCTTATAAGTTTTACAGATAGTAATCAGCATAGATTAATTTCTATTATTTAGTCTTATAACTTCACGTAGACAGACAAGCACATTTATTTTTAAATTGCTTGCGCCACCCGCTTAGAGGAAGCGTGGTCTAAACAGTATTCAGTATTCAGTTTTCGTCCCCTTATGTAGTCATATAGCAGCGCTCAGTAAACTCATGAGGCACAGTAGACCTTGTGGGTATTGTGATGCGGGGACAGAACCCGGATATCATGCAGTAGGTTCGAGCCCGTGTCCTTGTGACACTAGAACGTTTCTGTTCGTTAGTAGAGGCTCGGACCGTTAGATCGCACGTCAGGAAAGCTATATTGATGATTTGGGGGATGCAGAAGTAGCGAGCAGTCTCAAGTGTACGGTAGCATGTGTATTAGTTTCGCAGTCGAATACACAATAGTGCACCTAACAGTGAAATCAAATACTTCTAAGATTAGTCATTTACAACGGTAAGTCAAACTATAATTTCATGCATAGTAGTTTCAGTTTATTTGTTATTTTACACGTGCAGAAAACAAGTTAGAATTATTACAGTCATTCTTATCTTGCAAAAACTGTTTTTCTCAAAATATCACTTAAAGAAAAAGTCTCTTATTCACCAATAGGCTGACCCATTTTGGGCTGCTTTTGCAGGGGTCACAGATGGGGATTTACGCTTAGGATAAGCGCCTCAGTCCTCCTGCTTAGTCGGTGTTATTTACTTGTATTTCCTTTTGGTTTATGTATTTACTTGGAAATGAACTCTTAGAGCTACTATTTGTATCAGCGCATCAGATTGTTGTAAACATTTCAGTGATTCAGTAATTTCAAGTTACTATTAGTTGGCTCTGTGAATCAACCTTTGAGGTACCCTTTTACCCTTTTTACAAAATGCTTCCTCTGTTGTAAGTATCTTTGTTTTAGTCGTTTTCTTTACTTGCTAGCAAACTAATTTAGTACTGCCTCTTAGTTTTCTCCTTATCGCGGGCCCGGCCGGACTGTTGATATGGTGATAAACTGGGAGGGGGTTTTACAATTGGTATCAGAGGGAGGTTTAGGATCCCTTGACCCAGAATATTCACAAAGCCATAGGATTTCAACTTATCCAAGTGTGACGTCAGAGTCATTAAGTTCTTAACGCTTAGCCGTGTTGATTCCTATGAAAATCTCCCCAGTTAAAGATTTTTCTTATCCAGTATTGATCTTTATGTTCCATCTGTTAGGCACCATGAGGAGGCGAGACAGGCGAGCCCTCTCGTCAGAACCTACGCCAGAGATTGGAATGGATGACGGAGGTGCGCCAGCAGCACCCGCAGCTCCAGCAGCACCTGCAGCTCCAGCAGCACAAGCAGGGCCTGACCCCAACGATCTGGCAACGATTGTCGCCAGGGCAGTAGCAATGACCCTACTAGAGTTCAGGAATGGACTGCCTGCAGGAAACCCAGAAGTAGCTCCTGCACCCTTGGCTGCTGATTTAGGAATGGATCGCTATTTGAAGAATTTTCGCAGTCTCCAGCCCGCAAATTTCGACGGGGAAGAGAGCCCGATGCAGACAGATGACTGGCTCATCAAGACCCGAGACTTATTAGAAGTTATGCAGTGCCCAGAGAACAAGAAGGTTTCCCTCGCAGCCTTCCTCCTGCAAGGTGAAGCCAATCTGTGGTGGACTAGGCATCTAGCAGACGATCCTGCTGGTAAGTAATTTAGCCTGTATGTTTTGTTTTCATTTAGAAATGATCACCTTTCAGTGTAATAATAATGCGAACCGTGAACTTGACAGGTCGGACAGCTGATATGTTCACTTGGGCTGAATTCTCCAGAGCACTAGCTAGCTGGTTCGTACCCCCATCTGAGCGCCGCAGCCTCCAGGAGAAATATCTCAGGCTGATTCAGGGGATAAGACGGTCATAGCATACGAAAGAGAACTGACTCATCTATCACGCTACGCGGGAGTTATGCAAGGAGATGAGGAAGACAAATGCAACCGGTTCATAGATGGGCTGCGTGATTCTCATCTATCATGCTACGCGGGAGTTATGCAAGGAGATGAGGAAGACAAATGCAACCGGTTCATAGATGGGCTGCGTGATTCTCTGAGGCAGTCACTTATGACGATGGTCAATGCAGATTACAGGAGTTTGGTTGACACTGCTAGGAAGCTGGAAGTGGACCAGCAGAAGGTTCAGAAGCGGAGCAATTTCTGTTCTAAGCGCCCTCCAGATGCACCTCAGCAGCAGCACCATCAGAGCAAGAGCAATCAGGGAAGATACTGGAACAAAAAGCACAAGACTGAGGGCAGGAAAAATGAGCAGACCGGATCAAAGGGCAAAGACTATCCCCTCTGCCCGAAGTGCAACCGACACCATTTGGGTGAATGCCTGCAAAATGCTGGTGTCTGCTATAAGTGTCAGCAGCCGGGACACATAGCCCGCTACTGTCAGGGGACTCCGATGATCCAGGTAGCAAAGGCTATTTAGAAATGTGTGATTTATTTAGATCCTATCATTACCGATACCTAATACTAAAACTTGTATGCTCAGCCAAAGTTTGAGGTTGGTGGTCCAAGTGGGACTGTCAAGGACAAGGCACCGTTGGGAGCAGAGGTGAAGCCACCCCCAGGGCGTGGACCAGTGCAAGCTAGGGCTTATGCTCTTGGCCAGCGGGAAGCCAAGGAGCAGGAGGACATTGTGACAGGTACGCTTTGGTTTTAGAACTTTTAGTACATACCTCCTAAGTGGCAATTTAAGAAATTAAATTTTTGCGTAATCATGCACTTAGGTATCCTCATGGTACTAAATTTCGCCGCGAAGATCCTCTTTGACACGGGTGCCTCGCACTCGTTCATATCAGAGTATCTGGCGCAGAAATTGGACCTAAAACTAGAAGTCCTCCCAAAATCAGAAGTCTTAGAAGTCTCGATGCCAAACGGATCGGTTTTGCTTACCAGGCACAAGTGTCGAGTTCCGGTCCGTTTTGGAGAATCAGAAATCCTCATAGAAGCCTCCCTCCTCCCGCTTGCTGAATTTGATTTGATCTTTGGGATGGAATGGCTAGCTGCCGTGAATGCCAAGATAGATTGCAGAAGAAAGGAAGTTCAGTTCGAGGGACCCAATGGGATCGTCATCACCTTCCAAGGCATGAAGGGAATATCCACATTGATTATTTCCTCCATCAAGGCCGTCAGGTGCATCAACAAGGGTTGTGAGTCATTTTTGGCATTGATGAATGCTGAAGCTCAAGTTAGTATAGCAGAAGTACCTGTTGTTCAGGAGTACCCAGACGTGTTCCCAGAGGAGTTACCTGGTGCCCCGCCTCCCCGAGAGATTGATTTCCAGATTGACCTAGTGTCTGGAGCCGCACCAATAGCCAAGACTCCGTACCGCATGGCTCCTAGGCAACTTGCAGAGTTGAAGGTTCAGTTGCAGGAACTGCTAGACTTGGGTTTCATTCGCCCCAGCACTTCACCTTGGAGTGCACCAGTCCTTTTTGTCAAGAAGAAAGATGGCAGTTTGAGGTTGTGTATTGACTACCGCGAGCTGAATAAGTTGACAGTGAAGAATAAGTACCTTATTCCCAGAATAGATGACCTGTTTGACCAACTTGAAGGGTGCAGCACCTTTTCCAAGCTGGATTTGAGGTCAGGTTATCATCAGCTGAGGATTCGTGATGCGGATATTCAGAAGACAGCTTTTAGTACTAGATACGGGCACTACGAGTTCGTGGTCATGCTGTTTGGGTTGACTAATGCCCCGTCTGCATTTATGGATTTAATGAACAGGGTATTTCGGGAATTCTTAGATCAGTTCGTGATCGTTTTCATAGACGACATCTTAGTATATTCGAAGAATGCCGAAGATCATGCCACTCACCTCAGAACTGTGTTGGGTACTCTCAGGAAGAATCAACTGTAAGCCAAGTTTTCGAAGTGTGAGTTTTGGCTTCCTGAAGTTGCATTCTTAGGCCATGTTATCAGTCAGAAGGGCCTTGCCGTTGACCCGAAGAAGATATAGGCTATAAAGGGGTGGCCAAGACCTCGGGCCGTCGCCGAGATTCGTAGTTTCCTTGGACTGGCAGGCTATTATAGGAGATTCATTCAGGATTTCTCAAAGATAGCGCTACCGATGACCACGCTCACCAAGAAGGGTCAAGCTTTCACTTGGACAGTCGAGTGTGAGTTTGCTTTTGAGGAGCTGAAGACCAGACTGATGTCCGCCCCGATTTTGAGCCTACCGTCAGGTCCAGATGGATTTCAGATTTACAGCGATGCCTCGGGTCAGGGTTTGGGTTGTGTGCTTATGCAGCATGGGAAGGTCATAGCTTTCGCCTCCAGGCAGTTGAAGGTGCATGAGAAGAACTACCCTGTGCACGACCTAGAGTTGGCAGCAGTCATTCACGCACTGAAGATTTGGAGGCACTACCTTTATGGGGTGCGGTGTGAGATTTTCACCGACCACAAGAGCCTTAAGTATATCTTTGTTCAGCAGGAGCTCAATATGCGGCAGCGGAGATGGATTGAGTTTCTCTCAGACTATGAGGTGGATATTCAGTACCACCCGGGAAAGGCCAACGTGGTGGCTGATGCTCTTAGCAGAAGGGGTTCCAGCTATTCCTTGATCACTCAGCAGGAGGAGTTGATGCGAGCCTTAGAAGGTTTGGAGATCAGTGTAGTGCCACACACCAGTCGTGGTATTGCAAGCCTGAATTGGATGGAGGTCACTTGTGACATTAAGGACAGGATCCGGACAGCATTACCGCTGGATCCGAAGATGGCGGTTATCTGGGTGTTGACCCAGGCAGGTCAGAAGGAGGGATTCATCATCCAGGAGGGTCTTTTGTTGCACGGAGGTAGAGTGTGCATACCTGATGTGGATCACCTTCGAGAGTATGTTCTGTTCGAAGCTCATAACTCTAGATACTCCATCCATCCGGGAAGCACAAAGATGTATGCTGATTTGAAGAAGGTGGTTTGGTGGCCCGGGTTGAAAAGAGATGTGGCAGAGTATGTTGGTAGATGTGAGACCTGTAAATTAGTTAAAGCTGAATGTCAAAGGCCGGGGGGCAAGCTGCAGCCTCTACCCATTCCAGAGTGGAACTTCGAGGTCTCGATGGATTTTGTACATGGTCTTCCCCGATCTCAGAGTGGGAATGACTCTATTTGGGTCATAGTAGATCGTTTGTCCAAGGTTGCCCATTTCATCCCGAATAAGAAGACAGACCAGGGCCCGAGATTGGCACAGTTATACATTGATGAGGTCGTCCGTTTGCACGGTGTTCCGAAGACGATCATTTCAGACAGAGATGGCAGATTCACCTCGAGGGAGTGGAAACATGTACATGAACGTTTGGGTACGAAACTGAACTTTAGCACTGCTTTCCACCCTCAGACAGACGGTCAGACGGAGCGCACCAACAGGACTATGGAGGATATGCTCCGGATGTGTGTTTTCGATTTTGGTGGCAAGTGGGAGAAGGACATTACTCTAGTTGAATTCTCCTACAACAATAGTTTCCAGGCTAGCATTGGGATGGCACCCTTTGAGGCACTTTATGGCAGGCGGTGTCGGACACCGTTATGTTGGGCTGAAAGCGAAGAAAGAGCTGCCAACAAAGAATCTTGGGTCGACAAGACCACAGAACGAGTTAAGCTCATTCAGGAGCGCATGAAAATAGCACAAGATCGTCAGGCCAAATATCATGATCAGAGGCACAGATCTGTGGAATTCAGTGTTGGAGACTTTGTTTATCTGAAGGTCAGACCAGTTAAGGGCGTTTCTCGAATCAAGCGGATGAAGAAATTGAGTCCAAGGTTCGTTGGTCCTTTCAAGGTGCTTGAACGCATAGGTGAGGTCGCCTATAGATTGGCCCCACCTGAGGATATGAGTGGTTTACACGATGTTTTCCACGTCTCCTATCTGAGGAGAGTAGCTAGAGATGCTAATCAGGTGATCAGTACCGAGGAAGCACCAATCGAATCAAATCTCAGCATCAGTATTAAGCCAGTCAGAATAGTGGACTCAAGGATTCAGAAGCTCAGAAATCGAGAGATCCGTTTTGTGAAAGTCCTTTGGATGAACTGTGGAAAACCAGAGTATACTTGGGAAAGAGAAGATGAACTCCAGAGCAATGAAGAGTATACTTTCCTCTTTGACCCAGGTATGTTTATAATTTTCGTGGACGAAAATTCCTTTAGGAGGGAAGATTGTAACATCCGTAAATTTTAAACGGTGAAAAAATTAATGCAGGGTCTGATCGCGAGCGAATGTGAACGCGACTTCGTCATGTACAGGTGTGTCCGCTGACACGTGATAATCAATTTTTCTCTTGCTAAGACATCAAATTAGTAGCGTACCCAATTGAGAAGTTGTGTCCCACGAAATTATACAGGATTCGCGGAATAATAATGCTCTAAGTTAAGTGGATTTTGAGGTCAATGGCTAATTTGTAAATAGGTTACATAACCTAATTCCACCCCAATTAAATAGCCACCATACGGTTTCCCCTATCATTCACGCCTCCAGAGCACACGGGCTTACGAAACCGCGGTTTAGGGTTGTCGTCTCCCGCACGACCCGATTGACGGGAAAGACTGTCGATTCCAGCGGCAGAAGGCTCCGGCGACCCCCTCTCCCTCGTCGGATTCACTGGACGCCGCCTGTACCGCAACCAGATCGCCCCTATTTCGATTCCCAGAGGTCGGGAGGTCTCGTTTTCCCTCTCTCAGCCATTGAAGCTTCCAGGTAACCCTACTGTGGATTAGTTTCAACTTTTCTGAAGGGTTTAGATATCTCCTTCCTCACCCTAGTGTGGATCTATCAGAAATTAAACATAGTTGTGTTTTTCCTCTTCCCTCTTCGGCGGAGGCTTCATCAGGAGGTTTTCTTGTTCACCTATTTCCCTCTCCAGAAGGTGCAGCCCCGTTTCTGAGACCGATTGGAGGCTCGACAGTGCTGCTCGGCCTTTTTAGTGCAGGAGTGCCAACAGCCCTCTGTGCAGAATTTGAGTCGTCCTCCAAGGGTGGTGTCCATCAGAAATTATTTCTCTTACTTCCGGGAATTTCCCCCTTGACGAGAGGGTAGCAAGCAGAGTGCGTCATCTTGTTAGAGAGCGTGTTAAATCGTTACCGAAGAAAGCATGCCGCCACGTCAAGTGTATGAACGGCGCAACCCCACGGTAAGAGACTTCACCCAGTTCTTATAAGTTTTACAGATAGTAATCAGCAAAGATTAATTTCTATTATTTAGTCTTATAACTTCACGTAGACAGACAAGCACATTTATTTTTAAATTGCTTGCGCCACCCGCTTAGAGGAAGCGTGGTCTAAACAGTATTCAGTATTCAGTTTTCGTCCCCTTACGTAGTCATATAGCAGCGCTCAGTAAACTCATGAGGCACAGTAGACCTTGTGGGTATTGTGATGCGGGGACAAAACCCGGATATCATGCAGTAGGTTCGAGCCCGTGTCCTTGTGACACTAGAACGTTTCTGTTCATTAGTAGAGGCTCGGGCCGTTAGATCGCGCGTCAGGAAAGCTATATTGATGATTTGGGGGATGCAAAAGTAGCGAGCAGTCTCAAGTGTACGGTAGCATGTGTATTAGTTTCGCAGTCGAATACACAATAGTACACCTAACAGTGAAATCAAATACTTCTAAGATTAGTCATTTACAACGGTAAGTCAAACTATAATTTCATGCATAGTAGTTTCAGTTTATTTGTTATTTTACACGTGCAGAAAACAAGTTAGAATTATTACAGTCATTCTTATCTTGCAAAAACTGTTTTTCTCAAAATATCACTTAAAGAAAAAGTCTCTTATTCACCAATAGGCTGACCCATTTTGGGCTGCTTTTGCAGGGGTCACAGGTGGGGATTTACGCTTAGGATAAGCGCCTCAGTCCTCCTGCTTAGTCGGCGTTATTTACTTGTATTTCCTTTCGGTTTATGCATTTACTTGGAAATGAACTCTTAGAGCTACTATTTGTATCAGCGCATCAGATTGTTGTAAACATTTCAGTGATTCAGTAATTTCAAGTTACTATTAGTTGGCTCTATGAATCAACCTTTGAGGTACCCTTTTACCCTTTTTACAAAATGCTTCCTCTGTTGTAAGTATCTTTGTTTTAGTCGTTTTCTTTACCTGCTAGCAAACTAATTTAGTACTGCCTCTTAGTTTTCTCCTTATCGCGGGCCCGGCCGGACTGTTGATATGGTGATAAACTGGGAGGGGATTTTACAAGTCATGCCTTTCGTGATCTATATAAGGAGGAGGGAAATGGTATGAAAGATATCTCTTTATGCTTAGGGTTTTGGGATCTCTCCTTGTGAGAGAGACTTCAAGGAGAAATAAGCCTCTTGAAGTTGGGCACGAGTATTCTCGTGATTGTATCCAATTTTTCAAGCTCTAATGCAATCCATTTTCTGTACGGGTAACAATTGTCCGACCTGCAGCTCTCCGCATGTTGTTAATGCAGCCGTCGGGAACCAGCGCAATGCTCGACCTCGACCTCATCCGAGAATTTCGGGTCCTCATTGCCAATTACCTCGTCACTGATGTGCGCCTCAAAGAGCATTCTACCCGGGCATGCCTCGAGCTGCACCAAACGACCCCTCTGGCAGTCACCGTCGATGATGCCTCTTCCAACGGGCCTTCGGCCCTGCAAGACACTCTCCTTGCACCTCGACATCGACTCGCATTAGCAGATGATATGCGGTAGTTGTATCAAGAATGAGAATGAAGAACACGAATTTGCATTGCGTAAAAGAGGACACGGATACAATCGGAAGACAAGTACATGAAGGTTGGTCCTCCAAGGCACTCTCATCTTCAAGAGAGCCAAAAGACTAACACTCAAAAGATAAAAGGTAACACACCCCCTAAGGCTTCTTATATAAATAGAGCCTCACTACAGGACAAAGACACTACATGACAAAATACATAAAGACACGTGTGTATCAATACACCCGTCTTGAAAAGCGCATTGACACCTTGTCCCCAAGGTCGAGCCAGGAAGGGTGTCATGGGCGCGTTGCGAGACTCGATTGGCTCCTCTGGTGGGCGGATCAGGTGAAACATCGGAATCATTGAGGCGTCATGGCGGTCTGGTTGTTGCAGATCTATGGTGCAGGTGATCGACACAGGCGTAGAACTTGGCATGGGACTGCATGAGAGGTGAAGCAATGTCATGACCACAAAAGATCGTATCCTCAAGGTCGAGCGAGGCGCACGCGAGCTGGGACAGGGCCTCGGTTAGAGGCCAGTTGCGATAAAGACTGATAGTGGAAACCCATCCAGATCCAGAACGAGTGTCGTGGGACTAGATATTAGGACGATGAGGAGTAGGTAGCGTTGATTTGGAATGAAATCCGATGGGGTGTCTGGTCGAAGTCGATGGGTGGCAAGATGCGAGGGTAAGGTAATAGTGGGCGCGAGAGATGTTGTAAAAGAGAAGTTGGGAGATAAGAGAGGAGACAGGTAGGCGGGGGTCTCAAAGAAACGGCAAGGAGCAGAAAAAACTTGTGGCGCCATGTGAAAAGTTGGTGAACCGCCAAGTGGGGCCTCTGTCACAGATTTGTCGAAAGGTGAGCGGATTGGATGGTCGCCGGTGCAAATCAGAAGATGGAGGGTATTAGGGGGTGCGTGTCGTAGTTGGCAATGGTAGAATGAAGGGGGTGCTGGGAAAGGAGGAAGCAGCAGCATTTTCGATGGTCAAAGACCCACTGAGGGGTGGCGGTGGGATGGAGAGTGGAGGAGGCTCGTCGGGAAGCAGAGAGGCAGGCATGGATTGTAAGGGGGCGTGTGGAAGAAGCCGACAACGAAGCGAAAGCGCCATGGCAAGGAGGTTATCCATGGCAAGGAGGTTATCTCGCATCGAGCATGCACTGAGTCCGGAAGGAGGGCCATGGAAGAATAAAAGGGGGTTGAAGGCCGACGGAATGCGGCTGGAGGATCTGGAGGGCTACTGAAATGCTGCAGGATACACAGAAACGATGAGGCGCAATCTGCATGTAGAAGATCGCGATCGGATGCATACGGGAACGAAGACGTGCAGGGCTCAGGTCGCGCCGAAGCGCGACTGTGGTCGACGCGTGCGGGAGTGAAAAACGGTCAGAAGAGGAGAAAGATCCAATTAGGGTTCCCTCGAAAACCCTAAATGAGCGGCAGGGCTGACCAATTGATACGCAATAGTCGTATCAAGAACGAGAATGAAGAACATGAATTTGCATTGTGTAAAAGAAGACGCGGATACAATCGGGAGACAAGCTCCCGCCAAGCACCTGAAGGTTGAGTCCTCCAAGGCACTCCGCTCTACAAGAGAGCCAAAAGATAACACTCAAAAGATAAAAGATAACTCACCCCTCCCCCCTAAGGCTCCTTATATAGATGGAGCCCCACTATAGGACAAAGACATGACAAAATACCTAAAGACACGTGTGTATCAACAGGCAATGTCCTCGTTCTTACAGGGCACATGCGGCCGGACCAACCATGCTCTTTCCCTGCCCCGACGGCCTCCCCGGGCCGATCAGTGACCATGTGGGTCCCTGCTGGCACCTCAGGCACCGCCACGCATCCCGTCGGTGATCCTCCTGCTCCAGACCAGGAGCTAAAAGAAGAGACATGCACAGTATGGCAAGACGTGCAGCCCTTCCATTCCCTCATTAGCTTCGATCGCCTACGCTCTTCGTAGTCACCGCTCCAGCGTCCAATTATAAGGTCCCCGCCTGCGCCGCTGTTCCCTGACGTTGTTCGAGTTCCGCTATGTGGCCTCTCCCTGACGCTCTCTCCCCCTCGTCGGCACTCCCGCAACATCGTTCCTTTTTTTTCCTTTCTATGATTTTTCCCACCCTCCAGACCATTTTAAACAGTAGGTCGGCATGCATGATAGCGCCCCTTCCCACGGCTCATGGCCCCACCCGAAAAGAGCTTTTTTCCCACACCGCCAGCTATCCCTCTCCCACACTAGCTGCCAAAACCCACCTTCCCTCTCTTTTCACATCATAAACCTTTTCCTCCAATTTTATTTGTTTTCTCCCAAATCGAGCACTTTTTTCCTTTTCCCCAGCTGTCACGCCCCATCTCTTCTCTATTTCCCTTTAACACCATCGGCCTTCACCCCCACATCTCCACCCACTCTAACTCTCCCATCAATTATCATCACCCACTACAAACATCCAAACTCTCCCTCATGTTTTTTTCCTTTTTCATTACCTCTTCCTTCGTTCCCCTCCTCGTCGCAGATCGATTTTTAAGGGCGGTATAATGTTACCCTCACGCATTTGCCGGAGCAAACACCCTTCGTCGGAACCACTGGAGTGCGCAGATGGAAGTCGTCTATAATGTTGGCATGCAAAGATATAAATTTGTAATTTAATTAGTTAATATTGATTAAATATTATTAATTAATATTAACTTTAATTCAATATTTTGTCATGACTAGAATTTTTTAGACGGTTTTATGACCGTCTTATAAAGTTATTTTCGAACATATTAAAGAACCAGATAAATATAATTATTAAAGGCGCAAGGCGCACCAAGGCGCAAAGGGGTCTTGGAGCCTAAGCGCAAGGCTCAAGGCGCAGGCGCGTGCCTGACGAAGGCAAGACGCAATCATATTCGGTTTAAATAATTGTCACGACCCGTCTCGACAGAAGTCAGAGTGCGCTTCGGGGCGGGCTGTGATGCCACAGGCATGGGCGGAAGGAAAACCCATGCCTGCTAAGGCGGAGACAGAAATACTATAAATAGCTTAAAAAGATATTACTTTTGAGTAAATCATATTATTTTATATGGGGAAGCTTTAGAAATGCATGCACTTTAACAACATCAGGATACAAGGGTCTGATACAAATTTCATGCTATAAAGTTCCCAAGGAACATGAACATGCAACATATCCAAATTCAGTACATATAATAATTAGCCTAGCAGTTGTCCATGCAAACAGAGAAAATGACTGATTATAATTAATACATAACAGAAATATCCGACAGTAAATGAAATGAAACATAAACACAAAACCTGAAGCTTGACACAGATCGGTCTCAGAGAGCAGGAGGCGGCGGGTTGCGCACTTGCAGGAGACGGGATCAGGAGACCGAGCGGCTTGCGAGAAACAGAGGGGAGCGGGGGCCCTAGCCGAGCGACTGCAGGATTTAGCGAGACGGGAGATTTTATCGGGGGGGGGGGGGGGGGGGGGAACGGGTTGCGGCTAAGATAAAAGGAGGGGGGAGGCTGGGGTGCGGATAGCCTTTTCTAAAAATATTTAATTTATTTTTAGGGTTGTTACAATCTCCCCTACTTAGAAAGTTTCGTCCCGAAACTTTCTAAGGATTCCCTGAATGTGGTCTTTTATGGCGAAGATTCAGATGCCGCCATTTAATCCAAACAAGATTTGCAGGTCAAGACATGGAAACTAACTATAAATATGATGAAACAGAAAGGAAATCAAGCGCTGAGACTTACCAAGATCAAGAGAAAATTTGTGGATACTTGCTTCGCATATTAGATTCAAGTTCTCAAGAGAATTATTCAGACTTTTCATGCATTCAAAACACAGTTATCATCAGGATGATTTTTCTTTCGAAGCTTGCGTACTTGATACTCTACGATCTTAGCGGGTATGACCCAATACGAAGGATTGGATTCAGGGAACACAAATTGCTTCACTTAGCTCGGAATTGAGAGATAAGACTCAGGAATTCGGGAGCGAACAATTTTTGCACGAAAGGGGTAACTTACTTGCGATGCTGACGCTTAAGAGCTATCTAGAAGGGGATACTGGAGAATCAAATAAGATCGATAGTCGAGCAGAACAGGAAGATTGAATACGAATATCGGAGATTTGAAACTATAGATTCTAACACATTCCATACTGTCAGATACATAAATCATGTAATAATTACAGCATTTTCATTGGACAACTCTAGGTAATGATCATGCAAGTGCAACCATGAGATTGTGTGCAATGTCAAGCAAATAGTAAAACATGCGTGTACAATCATTATTATAATCGAACTTCTTTCCATTGTTGGCCTGCTTGATCATTCTTGCCACCAGGATCAGTGTCTTGCAGTTGCAACCAACCCGTGTGTTGGTGTCATCATAAGGCGACGGTTTTGGGCATAAGATCCGAAAACTCTCTGGTAAGGCGGAGAGGGATCTTACAGCTAGGATGTGTATAAACGTGTACGTAAGGTCTAGGTTTGGTAGTGTACATACAGCTTAGGAGTCGAGAAACTGATCCACTGCTTCCGTAGCAACGACGGTAGTACCTGAGAGACTAGCTATCTTCGAAAAGTGGGAACGAAAGTTCTGTGAGTGTAGAGTCGTGTGGGTGAGTTGCACTTGCATGAACAATAACATAATACATTACATTGCATATCATAACACTCTTTCAACATACATATTTGCAGAACCTCATCATATAAATTAGTATGGGCTCTTTTATATGATGAGTTAATTACCAAATATCTTAACTTATAGGTTTGTATAAGCATTCATATAAGTTAAGGTACGCTTCTGTGATGGTAGTGTAGTTTTTCCTTACATTCTTACTTTACTTTACTTACTGCGTCACGCTTTTTTCATTATTGCTCTAGTATATATTGAACTGCTAACATAGCTTTTATACACCATTATCCTTTCTATATATACATACTTGCTAGTTAGAGCAACGTTGTCCTGTTTGATATGATGTCTTGTTGTCCTCTTTTTCATCCTCCTGCTCGGTGCCTAGGAGTCGCGGGGGTAGGCGAGGAAAAAATAACTTAGTCTTTTTGACTAGCGGTCAGATGTGGCCATAACACCAGGTGCACGAGGAGTCGGAGCAGCAACATGTCCAGCCGGTCATGGTGGCAGGTCTTGAGGAGCATTTGCAGCGCACTACTACAATCCATCCCAGGGTAGTTGTGAGTTTTGAGTTGCTTGCGCATTTATTAGAAAGAGAGAGATTGTTTTTACATTTTGGACATGTGTCGGGCATATGCCCTTATCTCTTCCTTCTAGTACTCATTGATGGATTCTTAATATCTCTTTGATATTTATCTATACTTTTATAAAGATCTATAGGATGGCTTTTAAATGCCATGAATTTAAAAATCATTAGATTGATCTCAGCCATCCATTGCTCATCCATTTATCATTTCACAGCAAAGTATTAAAAAACTCGAATTTATTTTCTTCTCATCATCCGGATACTTCATTTCTCCTCATTCACCTTCGGCAGAATGACGTAGCCTCTCAGGAAGAAGGAATCTAAACACGTTCCCAACCTCATCTAAAACACGCTCCTTCAAGAAACCCTACCGATGCCAACAATGCGACTTCTCCTCATCACGAAGGGTTCTTCTTCAAGTTGATCCATGCATACGCGCCCTCTCGCTATGTGCATATTCCGCTTCAGAGGTTTTGATTCCGTCCCTGATCTCCTTCAAGGATTTCACCACGACTCTTCCTTCTCTTCTTCCACACCACACCGTAGGTAGGTTTTTGCATTTCTGTCTTCGACCACCGATAAATTTTTTTTAATTTTTAATTTTGGGCCCCCTCACCTCACCGTTTTCACACCACACCGTAGCAGGAGCCGCAGGAGGCATCGACCGGTCGAGCGGGAGGAGGAGCAGGCGTCGACGGCGGCGTTGCGCACGGGAGCGGGAGACGAGAGTGCGGCTTGCGGCTTGCGGGAAAAAGGAACCCTAGCTGAGCGCGTGCGGGAGACCTGGACCGGGGGGGGGGGGGGGGGGGGGGGGGGGGGGGGGTTAATCGGGAGAGGGGGCTGCGGATAGAATGTTTTTATATCTAATTAAATAAATTTAGGGGTGTTACAAAATTTTTTCAATTTCTTACAATTCCAGAGGTTGTCTAATAAGCATTGTTGATGCGGTGTGGCGGTATGGCTTGTTCGAAACTGCAAATTACTGCCAGCTGGATAGATCTATAAGCGAAATGGACCAAACTAAAAATGTGGAAGATTTTGCTGCTCCGTCTACAAAAAGTTAGTCACTGTTAAGCTCACTATTAGTGGTAGTAATATCTTCATGACTAAGAATTGTTATTTCTCGGTCAATATTACCTCAGAGGGTAATAATAAAACGCTTAATATCTGCCACATCCCAGGCTAAGTTATGATTTACCGGGTGTAGCTTTTGGGGGCTTTGTTCTAGATATTCTAGAATCCTAATGTAGTGTCTGTTCTCACTATACAATATATGAATTTATTCTATATCATCCATTAAGAATTCTAGATAATTGATCTGGTTGTTAAAGGTGCGCTTAAGGCTCAAGCATCACCATGCTCAGAGGTTTGCGTCATTTTTGCGCCATTTTTGCATCTTTTTTGCGACGTTTTTGCATCTTTTTTGCGCTTTTTTTTGCGCTTTTTTTGCGTGTACAATCATTATTATTGCTCCCCTCCTCGTCGGCGCCGCCCCCTTCTTCCTCTCTTCTGGACGCCGACAGCAGCAAGGGCTCCTTTTTCCCGACTTCTTCTTCCTCTCTTCTGGACGCCGGCAACAGCAAGGAGTTTCTTCCTCTCCTCCAAGTGCAGGCAGCCCCTCCATCTCTCTCCCGCTGCGTTTAGGCCGGTGGATTGCAAGAGAGTCGCATAAGGTTTTGCTTGAAACCTCCTCTACTCAGATTTTTGGGCGCCGATCCGGCCTCCTTGGGTAACCTTCCCTCCGATCCCCGCATTTCAGATTTTAACCTAATTGCTATGTGCTAAATTTTCGCCTTCGGACGACGTAATCAGGTCGGATCCGCGTGGGTGTGTCGTATGCTCGACTAATCCTAAGTTTTATTCGGTTTTCGGTGTCGTTCAACGAATGTAGCGGTGGAATCGCTCAAGGCCCTCTCCGAATTAGGGTTTCCCGGATCCAACCGCCGTCAAAACCCTCGGATCTCTTGTGGTAACCGCTTCTCCCCTCTTTGCCGAGGGAGGTATATTCCTTAACTTGCCCCTTGAATTTAATTACGCAATAGAAACACTTGTGGGCGCGTAGGATTAAGCATTGAAATAAATATTTCATGTGAACGCATCTTGAACAGGTTCCGTTAGAGCGTTGACCTTGCCTCTTAGCCGCCGCCTTCAAGCCCGGCTCCTCCTTAAGGCAAGTAGAGAAAACTCTCTCGCTTGCAAACAAGTTTTATTTAAGTCACACTTGTACCGCACCAGCCCCCACTTGAATTTATTACTTGCAGATAAGTAAGCTCATTAGACGCCATAGGCAAACAATGAAAGGGATTGTGTCGCTTGATGTGACACCGGAAAATGAGTTTACACTTGAATTGGTAACAGAAACCAATAAGGGAATCTTGCGAGCAGCGGTAGCTTAAGCCTTGCATCTACTCCCATGCTAGAATCTTGTACATCAAACGACGACACACACGCCTTTCATTGATTTCTGCTTATGCGTTTGTGTCTAGGCTAAACTCCGGAGTAGGCTAAAAATTTTACTAGAGAATCTCAGTTAGTCTCTGACATACTTTACTGCTATGCTTGTTTCTCAGTTTACTTGTTTATTTTATTAACTTGAATCTCTGTTATTTATCTTGTTCTGAGGCTTTTCCTTCTGTTTGGATTTGCCTTAGGGTTCGTGACTGCGCCGTCTACTTCCTGAGTGGTTCCTCACCCAGCTCCCGTCTGTTGGAGGTTTACTATCTTTGTAGTTGCTGCATCAGGTCCTTTGTATCTTGTTTCTTTTACTTTTGGATTTGTCTTTCCTGTACTAGTTATTGTCAGGTATTTTCCTTGTATCGTGGACAACTCTTAGGATGGCATGGATGTATTTTAGCATTATATAAATGTTCATTTTGTTTCTGCGGTTTACCAGCATCTACTTTTACATCATAATTATAGCATGAGAATTGATCAAAGTGCATGAGCATCACTTTTAATTCAAGCTTCCGCATAATAAATCAAACTGGTATTGTTTTTCAAAATCCAACTATTTTCTACAGATATCTTGGTATTACAGCACCCGCCTGGCAGACATGGTTTTCTCTTTGCCCATGTCTGCGGCATCACGACCCGCCCGTAGCGCACTCTGATAATTGTTATTAGACGGGTCGTGACAGTTGGTATCAGAGCCAGGTTTAGCATCTAAAGATAAAGTATTTTAAAATTTTCATATATTTTGAAATCTATTATGTAAATATATGTGCATGCATCATTTCCTCACTCACTTTGTCGTTGTCTGTTGTTCGAGGCTGAAACACGCACACACTCACCCATAAGCATGAGTAGTATGCGTACGAATGTTAAGGGAGTATGGGCAAACTTAACATTTATATGCATATGAATTTCCATTAGGATTTACACCGCTTGCAAATATTAAATTGTATGGGCGATATAATATTTTCAAGTGCGATGACATTAGAATCATAATGCGCATGACATGTTAAGTGATATGGGCGCTTAACATGACATGCGTATCCATTCATAAACATTCTTAGGAATGCATTGTAGGCATAATCATGTTGCATACCTAACATAACGCATTGCATAAGTGTCTAAGCTAAGAGCAACAGACAACGAATGTACACACATGGATTTTACAAATCATCGTCTTATCGCATGGGATCATATCGCCGCACTTACATCTGCATGGTCGTCACTTAGAGTTGTCCAATGAAAATGCTGTAACAACTACTTGAATTGCTTATCCAGCAGTATTAGATTGCTATGACCTGTAATTTCAACCCTCAAGCTTAACTTAGCCGTTGTCTCACTCGGTTCTTCTATGTTTCTTTCTAGATGGCTTCTAAGCGACCACAGCGCAAGAAGGCTACACCTTCTGCAGGGGAAGCCCCATTAGGTGAAATGGTCCAACTTTTGAAGCAGCTTGTGGAGCGTGTCACCCGTCTGGAAGGGGATCGCCAAGCTCCTGATCCAGGTTCTGGCAGCGCAGGGACATCTGGAGTAGCTGTCACTATCACCCCTCCTGCATCTGATGCTGTAGTGACCCCGACCGTGACCACTCCGTTTGCTCTTCCTCTGACGATGGCTGACACTCTGGCTTTCAAGAGGCTAAATCCGCCTGCCTACAACGGCGACCGCGACTACTTCGTGATCACGGAATGGATCTCCCAGATGGAGAAGCACTTCGAGTATGCCATAGTTCCTGAAGCTCAGAAGGTCCTTCTTGCGGCCTATCAGCTGACCGAGGACGCCTATACTTGGTGGATCCAGCACCGCAGCCTCCACGAATCTACCACCCTAACTTGGGGGCAGTTCAAGGACGCTCTGATGGAGAACTTCCTCTCTTCTGTGGAGCGGGACAAGTTAGCGGAGAGATTCTTGTCCCTTCAGCAGCCTGGCAGGATAGTGACAGAGTATGCGCAGGAGTTCTCCCGTCTATCCCTCCTTGCTGCGGAGTTCGTGCCGGATGAAGCCAAGAAGATCAGTCGTTTCGTGAAGGGACTTCGCCATGACATTCGCCAGCATGTGGTAGCACACGACGCCAGAACCTATGCAGAGACCGTGGGAGTCGCCATGCGGGCGGAAGCTATTGAGCTGGATCGTATTGGAAAGAAAGCCCAGCACGGAACGAGCAATGCCGCTGCATCCGACCTCAAGCACAGGAGTGCTCCACCTCAGGAGCAAGGTTCCAGGTCCATGGAGGTGTGTGCTTACTGCCACAAGGTGGGCCATACCGCCCAAGTCTGCCGGTCTCTCCTGAAGAAGCAGAAGAAAGCCGCTCCTACACAGCCCCCGATGACACTTGCCTCCGCCTCCACCGTTTGTGCCTACTGCAAGTTGCCGGGCCATCAACAGAGGGACTGCCGCCGTAGGCAGAAGGCCTGTTTCAGGTGTGGGCAAGTGGGTCATCTCAAGTTAGACTGCCCTATGAGGGAAGGCCCGGTCACTACTCAGCCACTGCAGGCTAACCCCGGAGCCCAGCATATGGGCAAGGCTGTGTTGAATGTCCTTACTCAAGGCGAGGTGCTCGCTTCCACGGACGTCATCTCTGGTACGTAGGTGTTGTTTTATTTTTTTTTCCTACAAGTATTTATGTATGTTTTTACATCAGATACAACCGAAACTGGCGGTTATAACTGCTATTCGTTTTAGGGAGGTTTAGAGTCAGAAACAAGTGGTTGCAGATTCTCTTTGATTCTGGCGCATCTCACTCGTTTATTGCTCGCCATATCGTGGACCTGCATGGTTGGCCGACTTCACCTCTGGAGGCCCCTTTTGAGATTTCTGTGCCGGGTCATCAGCACCTATCAACTAGGGGTATCCCCAATTGCCCAATCTTACTCGAAGAATTGCAAGTCCTTGCGGATCTCATAATTCTGGAGATGTCTGAGTTCGACGTGATTTTGGGAATGGATTGGCTGGTTGCATATCGAGTGAGGCTGGATTGCGCGGCAAAGAGGATCAATCTCAGCATCGACGACAAGGATTACAGTGTGCACGTGCAGACCCGCGGCCATCTGAAGGTAATTTCTGCTGTACGCGCCACTCGGTTGCTCAATCAAGGATGCACTGCTGGATTTATCTACGCTTCTCATTCGGAGGTTGCTGCTCCTCCACTCGAGTCTATTCCGGTGGTTTCTGAATTTCCTGACGTGTTCCCCGCCAAATTGCCTGGGATGCCTCCAGATCGAGAGATAGAGTTCTCTATTGACGTGGAACCTGGGACGCGCCCCATTTCTAAGGCTCCTTATCGAATGACCCCGCGCGAATTGGAAGAACTTCGGTTGCAACTGGACGAAATGCTTGAACTTGGTTACATTCGTCCTAGCACTTCTCCTTGGGGAGCCCCCGTTCTCTTCGTGAAGAAGAAAGATGGTTCCTTGAGGCTTTGTATCGACTACCGAGAGCTGAACAAAGTTACAGTGAAGAATAAGTACCTTATCCCTCGCGTGGATGATCTTTTTGACCAGCTTAAGGGCAGTAGGGTATTCTCCAAGATAGATCTCAGGACGGGCTACTACCAGTTGAAGACCAAGGAGTCCGACATTCCCAAGACCGCTTTCAGGACTCGGTATGGACTCTTTGAATCTTTGGTGATGTCCATGGGTCTGACTAATGCCCCATCTTGGTTCATGGATTTGATGAACCGGGTGTTTCGCGAGTTCCTGGATTTGTTCGTCATCATTTTCATAGACGACATCTTGGTCTACTCCAAGACCCGAGAAGAGCATGCAGACCATCTCAGACTCGTCCTCTCAACTCTTCGCCAGCACCAGCTCTACGCCAAATTGTCAAAGTGTGAATTCTGGCTGGATCGTGTTGCTTTTCTGGGGCATGTTATTTCTGGGGATGGGTTATCTGTTGACCCCGCCAAAATCTCCGTAGTAGTGGACTGGAAGCGACCTTCTACCCCTACTGAGATCCGTAGTTTCCTGGGTTTGGCTGGTTACTACCGACGCTTCGTAAAAGGTTTCTCTTCTCTTGCTGCTCCTCTGACACAACTGACTCAGAAGCATGCCAGGTTCGAGTGGACAGATCAGTGTGAGCAATCCTTCTCTGAATTAAAGCAACGGTTGTGTTCAGCGCAGTGTTAGCTCTTCCTTCTGAGGGTTTGGATTTTTCTGTGTACACCGACGCTTCCGGAGTGGGTCTGGGTGGTGTTCTGATGCAGGAGGACCGTGTTATTGCCTATGGGTCGAGGCAGTTGAAGATCCATGAGCGCAATTACCCCACTCACGATTTGGAGTTTGCCGCGGTGGTTTTTTCCTTGAAGCTTTGGCGTCATTATCTCTATGGTGTGAAGTGCCACTTTTACACCGATCACCAGAGCTTAAAGTATATTTTCGTTCAGAAGGACCTTAATCTTCGGCAGAGGCGATGGCTTGAGTTTGTAGCGGATTACGACTTGCAGATCACTTATGTGCCCGGTAAAGCCAATTCAGTGGCAGATGCGCTGAGCCGACATGCTACGGCTTCCGCCTGCACCCCTATGTCAGCATCCCTTGCAGCCTTGATAGATGACCTCGACCGGATGGACATATCCATCGCACCTGAGGGTCACGGAGGAGTATCCGTTCCGTTATGGGTAGAGCAGGTGAAGGATTTGCAACCATCTGATCCAGAACTCCAGCGTATCCGTCGGCAGGTTGAACTTGGTACTCTCCCAGATTTCTCCATCACTGATGATATCCTGCGATTCCGAGGCCGCCTTTGCATCCCTGATGTTCCTGACCTACTGGATAGCATTTGCCGAGAAGCTCATGAGTCCCGCACCTCTGGTCACCCCGGCAATAATAAGATGTACCATGATTTGAAGCAGATCGTGTGGTGGCCTGGTATGAAAAATTTTATTGCTCGTTTCATCTCCCGATGTCTGACATGCCAGAAGGTGAAAGCCCAACGTCAGCGTCCGGGTGGTCTTTTGCAGCCTCTGCCTATCCCAGAGTGGAAATGGGAAGACATCTCTATGGATTTCATCACTGGACTGCCCCGTACTCCGAGAGGTCATGACGCGATTTGGGTTATTGTGGACCGCTTGACTAAAGTAGCTCACTTTATCCCGTACAGGGAAGGTCATCCCACTGAGAAGATGGCTCGGATCTATGTTTCTGAGATATTTAGACTGCATGGGATCCCTCTGCGGATTGTTTCTGATCGTGACTCGAGATTTGTATCGCACTTCTGGAAGGGATTCTAGCAAGCTCTGGGCACTGAGCTCAACCTGAGCACCGCTTATCATCCAACTACTGATGGCCAGACTGAAATGGTGAATCAGATTCTTGAAGACATGCTTCGGTGTTATATTCTGGACTATAAGGGAGCGTGGGATGATCACTTGCCACTGGTTGAATTCGCCTACAACAACAGCTATCAGGAGAGCCTCAAGATGGCCCCCTTCGAGGCATTGTATGGGCGTCGTTGTAGGACCCCTCTCTACTGGTCAGAAGTTGGTGAAAAGGTTGTGTTGGGTCCTGAGCTACTTCAGGAAATGGAAGAGGCCACCAAGAAGACTCGTCTTCAGCTTAGCCGTGCCGTCGAGAGACAGAGGAAGTATGCTAATCAACGTCGCCGTCCGTTGGAGTTTGCGGTGGGTGATCGTGTTTTCTTGAAGGTTTCTCCTACTCCTGGGGTGAAGCGTTTCGGTCGCCACCATAAGCTCAGCCCGAGATTCGTGGGACCGAATGTTATTTCAGAGCGTGTTGGAGGATCTGCTTACCGCCTTGATCTACCTGATTCCTTGGCCAGTGTTCATAATGTCTTCCACGTCAGCCAGCTTCGAAAGTACATTCATGATCCTACCCGCGTCATTGAAGAAGTTCCAGTGATTCCTGAAGCTAATCTGTCCTATCCAGTCAAACCAGCTAAGATCGTGGAGTATCAAGAGCGCAAGCTTCGAAAGAGAACCATTCCTATGGTGAAGGTACTTTGGATGCATGGCAAGTCTGAGGAGTTCACTTGGGAGCTCGAAGCTGACATGCGTAGCAAGTATCCGCACCTTTTCTCCTGATCCTGGTATGCCTCCGTTCTTGTTCTCTTCTCTTTTACTTTTATCATAGTTAGTTTCCATGCCTTAATTTGCAAACCTTGTCGGTATAAAGGGCATCTGAATCTTCGTCATATTAGCCCCAGCTAGGAAATCATCAGAAGTTTCGGGACGAAACTTTCTAAGTAGGGGAGAATGTAACACCCCTAAATTTATTTAATTAGATATAAAAACATTCTATCCGCAGCCCCCTCTCCCGATTACCCCCCCCCCCCGGTCCAGGTCTCCCGCACGCGCTCAGCTAGGGTTCCTTTTTCCCGCAAGTCGCAAGCTGCACTCTCGTCTCCCGCTCCCGTCTCGCGTGCGCAACGCCGCCGTCGACGCCTGCTCCTCCTCCCGCTCGACCCGTCGACGCCTCCTGCGCCTCCTGCTCCCCTCCTCGTCGGGGCCGCCCCCTTCTTCCTCTCTTCTGGACGCCGACAGCAGCAAGGGCTCCTTTTTCCCGGCTTCTTCTTCCTCTCTTCTGGACGCCGGCAACAGCAAGGAGTTTCTTCCTCTCCTCCAAGTGCAGGCAGCCCCTCCATCTCTCTCCCGCTGCGTTTAGGCCGGTGGATTGCAAGAGAGTCGCATAAGGTTTTGCTTGAAACCTCCTCTACTCAGATTTTTGGGCGCCGATCCGGCCTCCTTGGGTAACCTTCCCTCCGATCCCCGCATTTCAGATTTTAACCTAATTGCTATGTGCTAAATTTTCGCCTTCGGACGACGTAATCACGTCGGATCCGCGTGGGTGTGTCGTATGCTCGACTAATCCTAAGTTTTATTCGGTTTTCGGTGCCGTTCAACGAATGTAGCGGTGGAATCGCTCAAGGCCCTCTCCGAATTAGGGTTTCCCGGATCCAACCGCCGCCAAAACCCTCGGATCTCTTGTGGCAACCGCTTCTCCCCTCTTTGCCGAGGGAGGTATATTCCTTAACTTGCCCCTTGAATTTAATTACGCAATAGAAACACTTGTGTGCGCGTAGGATTAAACATTGAAATAAATATTTCATGTGAACGCATCTTGAACAGGTTCCGTTAGAGCGTTGACCTTGCCTCTTAGCCGCCGCCTTCAAGCCCGGCTCCTCCTTAAGGCAAGTAGAGAAAACTCTCTCGCTTGCAAACAAGTTTTATTTAAGTCACACTTGTACCGCACCAGCCCCCACTTGAATTTATTACTTGCAGATAAGTAAGCTCATTAGACGCCATAGGCAAACAATGAAAGGGATTGTGTCGCTTGATGTGACACCGGAAAATGAGTTTACACTTGAATTGGTAACAGAAACCAATAAGGGAATCTTGCGAGCAGCGGTAGCTTAAGCCTTGCATCTACTCCCATGCTAGAATCTTGTACATCAAACGACGACACACACGCCTTTCATTGATTTCTGCTTATGCGTTTGTGTCTAGGCTAAACTCCGGAGTAGGCTAAAAATTTACTAGAGAATCTCAGTTAGTCTCTGACATACTTTACTGCTATGCTTGTTTCTCAGTTTACTTGTTTATTTTATTAACTTGAATCTCTGCTATTTATCTTGTTCTGAGGCTTTTCCTTCTGTTTGGATTTGCCTTAGGGTTCGTGACTGCGCCGTCTACTTCCTGAGTGGTTCCTCGCCTAGCTCCCGTTTGTTGGAGGTTTACTATCTTTGTAGTTGCTGCATCAGGTCCTTTGTATCTTGTTTCTTTTACTTTTGGATTTGTCTTTCCTGTACTAGTTATTGTCAGGCATTTTCCTTGTATCGTGGACAACTCTTAGGATGGCATGGATGTATTTCAGCATTATATAAATGTTCATTTTGTTTCTGCGGTTTACCAGCATCTACTTTTACATCATAATTATAGCATGAGAATTGATCAAAGTGCATGAGCATCACTTTTAATTCAAGCTTCCGTATAATAAATCAAACTGGTATTGTTTTTCAAAATCCAACTATTTTCTACAGATATCTTGGTATTACAGCACCCGCCTGGCAGACATGGTTTTCTCTTTGCCCATGTCTGCGGCATCACGACCCGCCCGTAGCGCACTCTGATAATTGTTATTAGACGGGTCGTGACAATTTTAATGACATTATAGAATGTGTAGTCGGCCACTTCGCCTTTCTGAATTGTCAGTTGCATGGGCTTCAGGCCCAGCCAAGCACTCGTAACATTAATCTACGACCTAACTCTAATAATGAAATCCAAATGCTACGAGCATCGCTTAGTCAAGCAGAATAGAAATTAACAGAAAAAAGAGATAATCAGAAATATAGAACTAGCCAAGAAAACGCATAAAGAACTAGCAAATGCTATAGAAAAATAGCAAATTTACCCAATATCATTAGAAATAGTAAAAAAGAAGGTATTAGTCAGAGCATTTGATAGAGAGATAGCAACTTTTACAAAATACCAACAAATATTAAGAAAGATAGCCACACCAACACATGAAATCTTATAAGGTACTCGTGTAACATGTACAACATATAAAGAAGATAGCCAACTACAGTTTGCATAATTACTATTACAAATATATGCTGCCCGATGGCAAGATGGCATAGTAAACACTATAGAACTGAATATTATGGACTTAATGGATCTTGGGTTAGTCTCCCGAATAGTTTTTACTAAACCTAATCAAGTAAAAGTAATTAGAAATACCAGCATAACAGATGCAAATTTTCAATTAGTTAAAAATATCTGAAAAGGCGGAGCTGTTGATGTCAGCATACACTCTGTACCACAATGCTTTGAGGCCAATTTCCTGGAAAATACAAAGCAGGAAATCCTACTTCGAACTCGGACAGAAAAGCCTATTATTACCAGGCAATCCCAAAAGAAGCTCTTATTACTGATGAAGTGTCCCCTGCGCCAGCAAGTCCGAGCATACCGTGGATATATTAAAGCTTATGATGAAGAACTGTTCTTCCTTGATGAAGGAATCTTAATAGTAGAAGACTTTAATTGTCGGATGTATATTCACCAAGATGAGAACCTAGAACTCCAACGACGAAGTTTAAGCTTTAAGAATGCGGAAAATCGCCTAAGTAATTATTTCTATAAAAATAAAACCAAATATTATATCCAAGAATATGGAACTAAAGAAGAACAGATAGGCAGAAGGAGAAGCCCAGTTCTAGATGCAGAACCGAGCTCCAGCCAAGAGCCCGATATGAATTAGTTAGACCAGATTCAAGTGCTAGCAAGTAGGACAACAGATTGCAAGTAGTTATTGCTTCCAACTAGCCATAATTCTGTACAAACTAGCCATAATTCTGTACCAACTAGAAGACTAAACTCCACTCTTGTTTTGTAGGTGGGCACCAGATGGCTACGATCCTTCCCTTTAGTCACTACCGAAGGTTTTGCATTGGAAAAATTGTGGAAGGATCTCTGCTAGCAAAACTAAAGTACTTTAATAATGGAATAGGGAATAAAGTGTTTTCCTTTTGCAAGTGAGTGTGGGAATAAAGTATTTTCCTTTTGTAAGTAGAGTGTTTTTTTTTTTGCAAGTGGAGTGTGTTTTTCTATCCGTGTCCTTCCCCCATATATGCGCTCTCTTACAAAAAGATGTTACAAACCTTTTTGCCTTGTTTAACCAACTATATAACTATGTGCACGCTCAATAAGCTCCGCCTAGTGATGCACATGATGGATGCTTATCTACGGAATGACCACCCATGTAATCAGCTTTATATTACCCAAGTGTTAGAGACGACCATAAAACCATACCCAGTAGCAAAAAAATCACTGCAAGCTCCGAGCCAAAATAGCCACCACCAAGCAACGCCTAACAGTGCTCAAAGAACATTATTTAGCCCGCAAAGTCCTTATGAAACTTAGACACTAGCATACCTCATCTCTCCAACTGGCCAGACAACAGTGTGACCATCCCTACCAACTCCTTTATAGTAAAAATATCCATACTAAATCCTTGCCTAAAGAACTACTTCGTGGTCCCCTCATTCACAGTCTTAAAATTTATACCCGATTTAATATCCGCGACATGAGTCTAAAAGTTTTCGGTCTAGTCGACACAGGTTGTAGCAACACTCTTCTCGACACTAAATTAGTCCCCCGCTCGTATGTACAACCTATCCCTGAATCTGAACGATTTAAGGCCCAACAAATGGACGGACAACTATTTTATTACGATAAACAATTAGATGTCACCTATAAAATTGCTTATTAATTAGACAATGACACTTGGACAAATGATCAATCACTCCTTGCTCGTATTACCTTACGGGGCCTCCATCTTAGTAACGTCGACTATGGTATTGGTCTTACCCTTCTTATTAATTGGTACCACGGTCTCTCTATTACCGCGCGTAGCATGCATCTGTTAACCCAACCAGCTCTTCCTTTTACATCATAGCCTCCTCAAAAGTGTTGTGGGACTCCATTAGTTACTACCTCTGCTCCCTCGCCCTGCCATTGCACACCCCCTGACAGTTGAAAAGCGAGTTCTTATACCATGGACCACGTAGAGATTTCAACTCTTAATGAGTACCTAGACGAGTTCGCCACTCATATTTCCCCCTTAGCTAACTTCGTCCTTCTAGCTCCATTGTATACACTATTAGAAACAGATAACACTGACATTGACCAACTCATTACCGCCTTAGAAAGAGATGAATTTTTTGGCGCAAACCACCAACGCCATTGGGAGCACAATAAGTTAATCTGTAAATTAGATTTAAAAGATCCTAATTTTTGCATCGTATAAAAGAAAATCGATGCCACCAATGAGACTATTGCTGACTTTAAAAAGCACATAGATGAGCTCCTAAAGCTCCGAGTTATTAGATGAAATAATAGTCCTCACAGGAGTCCTGCATTTATCGTCAATAAACATAGTGAACAAACCCGCGATAAATCTCGCATGGTTATTGATTATCGTCGCATGAATGGCAATGCCATCGACGATGCTTACAATATTCCAGATAAAACTTAATTGCCTAATATCATCCAAAATCATTATGTCTTTGGTAAGTTCGATCTTAAATCCGGGTTTTGGCATATCTGTATGCATCCTGATAGCATCCCCTGGACAACCTTTACTTGTCCGCTTGGACATTTTGAATGGTTAGTGATGCCTTTTTGGACTTAAGAATGCCCCTAGTATATTGCAACACAAAATGGACATCTTTAACAAATATCAGGGGTTTACAAGTGTCTGCATAGATGATATCCAAGTTCATTCTCAAACCAAAGAAGACCATATAAAAAAATCCATTCAAAACTCGTTCTAACATAATTCATGAAGCATGGTTTAGTAATAAGTACAAAGAAAGCACAGTTTTTTCGAAAGAATATTGACTTTTAGGAGTCGAATTAGTGCAGGGAAAAATTAAACTGCAGGAACACATTAGCAAAAATGTCCTAGACTTTTCACCAATCACAACTATTAAACAACTTCAATAGTTCCTTGGGTTTGTGAACTATGCCCGGCCATTAAGGACCTTGGAAAACTAACAGGACCATTATACTGCAAAGTACACAAAAGGAATTTAATTTCAAAGATACTAAGCAGATTAATAAAATCAAAGAACGGGTCAAGACACTCTCAGACATTAGATTACCATTAGATACAAAATACCTAATCATAGAAATAAATGGCTGTGAAACTGGCTGGGGAGTTGTGCTCAAATGCAAACCCCACAGGTATGCCAGTAAACTAGAAGAACAAATATGTGGATACAATAGTGGTAATTTTTAAGAAAAAGGCCCTGCCAGCAACATTAATCAAGAAATTTTAGCAGTATGTTACGGCTTGGACGCCTTTCGGTTGTTTATCCTAAATAGAAAAGAAATAATAGTCAGAACAGATTGTGAAACAATAGTCGCATTCTACCAAAACAGAAATAGTAAAAAGATAAGTTATAAACGATGGACTAATTTTTTAGACCACATTGTCAAATAATTTGTAGTTTCTCCTTAGTCATGCCCTTCCTCATCTATATAAGGGGGAGGGATATGGTATGAGAGATATCACTTTATGCTTAGGGTTTTGGGATCTCTCCTGATGAGAGGGACTTCAAGGATGAACCAGCCACCTGAAGTTAGGCATGAGTATTCCGCGTGCTTGGATACAGTTTTCATGTTCTAGTGCAATCCATTTTCTGTAGAAACAGTTAACATTTGGATGTGGGCTACTATCCTTAATATGGCAGTTGGTTCATGCCGTAATTGAAAACTTATGAATAAAATATGGGAGTTTGGCCTTGGGGTTGATGCCTTAGTGTGGAAATTAAATGGTCCTTATAGCCATAGTGGAAAACATGTGGCTTTAATATCAAACCATGGGTTTAATCCGAGAGCTGAAATTTAAGGGGAAGGGACGGATTTCACTCCACACTGCTTTGGGATTCTACCTTGAGGTTTATTTCATTATGACACCCAGTCTTCATCCTCCTCTCCTTTTTGAACCTGAATCTGTTTACTTTATTTTCAGGCATGTTTTAGTGGTCTTATTGACCTCTGTTTTAGCGGTTTATCTGCAATGGTACCATTTGTAGCTTAAAATGGAAATCACTAGTTGCTACAAAGAGTGGTTAATTGAGCTCATTATGTTGACTTTGGTTTTATGGCTTTGTAGACTCTAAATGGCTGTCCTATCCTTGTATATTTGCGGATTTCAAGACCTGTCCTCTATCTGGCTGATTTTATTAATTTCGGCCATTAAATAAAATGATGGCTTTGAGATTAAATGTATTGGACATTTCTAACCCTAATTATGGATTATGTTAGTCCGTATTCTCATTATCCATTTTCTTAATTTGATTTCATATTAAAGTGAGAGAAGCTACTGTTCTATTTTCATTACTAATTCCTAGACTCTTAGAAACTATGTTGTCTTCCTCTCTTGGTAATGCAACTCATGTATGAGCGGTTTCAATTCGAGAAATAAAATGAAATTATTGATTTGTAGAATCACATTCGCCGAGTTTCTGCGAATTTTGTTCCAAAATTTACTACATTTGAGATGACCACAGATCCTAGGCGGGACAAGGGAAAGGAGAAAGTTAATGTGAGTTCTTCTTTTATTAGCTTATGTTCTATTTAATGAATTCTCTAGATATGATGTATTAAATATTAAATCAAAGTGGCAAAAAGTGGTTTTTATTGCATATCAATCATCCATGCTTATGAGAATTTTTACTAATTGCATATGGGTTGTTTTAATGATTACAGTTTAACAAATTTAAGCATTTTATTCAAAGTATTTTATGTGTTGTTTCAAATAAGTTTTGAGTGTTTTTTAGATGTTCCCTAATATCGGATATTCAACATTTCGAGTATAGTTTTGCTTTTGCCTCGGTTAAGTTTATATTTATTGTCCGGTTTGAATGTTAAAACGTTGGCGATACTGATAAAGGAATAAAATTTGAAGTGACCTAAATAAAAATACAATTAACACAAGAACACAAATTAAATAATCTTATATGGAAAAGATAATGCATGCATGCAAAACAATAAAGTTAAAGGTTAACCCCGGAGAAAGGGTGAATTACATACCAGCAGACGTGATGTTGGTGTTCCTTTGGGGACTCCATGATAGTTTATGTTCATGCAATAGACGCCCAGAGGTTAGCAATAGCTAGTAGCTCTAACAATTTTCGTATGAGTTGGGCTCATTATGAAAGAAAGAAAAGTAATCAATTCTTGACCTTGTCGTTCATAGAAAATAAATAGATAAAGAATACGATAAAAATGATGTGGTATATCTAATGATATAGAATGCTAAGATAAGCACTAGACATCAAAAAATATCATTCGTCATTAAGAATTTTCAAATGAATTAATAATAACTTATGTTTCTCACTTAGTTTCACTACAGTACTTATCTTTACAAATTGTTACAGTTCCTTTTTCATACTGTTTCAAATATCTAGTAGATTTTTGGTTTATTAATGTGTAAATATTTTCCTATTTCAGTTTATATCTGCATATTGGTACTAACCTTTGACTTGCATGTAAGCAGTTAAAGAAATAAGGATTCACTGAACTAGTGCGACTGATAGATTCATTCCTAACTATTTTAGGTAAAGGAAGGCAAAGTCAATAGTAAATTATCCAAGGAAAATGACTGTTAAGGGAGGAAAATTATAGGCTATGGGTCAATTATTACTGCTGTCACTAAGTGTTGGACATGTGTGTCACATCCCTTTGTTTGAGAATAACAAATCTCATATTGTATTTGATATTGCTTGTCGTGTGTTTATAGTGTGCAGGAACTATAGGTGCAATACTCCACAGGTATAAAGCAGCTTGGAACAATCATTTGAAAGGAGCAGCGCTACCGCTACCGCCAGCGCTATCGCTAGCGCTACCGCTACCGTCAGCACTACCGCCAGCACTATCACTACCGCCAGGCGTTATCTCGAGTTCGTGCACGCGACGGTTACGCAACCGCTACCGCTACCGCTACCTCCAGCGCTATCTCCCGCTACCGCCAGCGCTATCGCTACCGCCAGGCGCTATCTCCAGTTCGTGCACAGCGCCACGCCGCCGACGGTTGCGCAATCGCTCCACACGAACGCTACCGCCGGCGCTAGCCACTACCGCAGGCGCTAGCTCCAAGTTCTATAAAATGGTGGGCTCTCTCTCGTTTTGGTTAGAGATTCCAGAGAGGTTGCTTGTGCCACAACTCCAGTGCTGTTATGCTGCCGAAGATGGATCTCCCACAAAAAGCTTAAGGAGATTTCTGGAGGAGGACTACGTCACGCTGCATCCGAAGGACGATCGCTTCTACCTCGCTTATACTACAGTGATCCTTCATCCTCAACTCCAGAGATCTCATATAGAGAGTTTTATTATTATTTTTCATTATTTTCATTCCATACTTTTGTAACCGTTTAGAGAATTCGCCTTGTGTTGGCGACTAGGTCTGGGTAGGACTTAGGGGGAAATTCGCCTTGTGTTGGCGACTAGTTCTAGGTGATTAGATCTAGGGGGCTCGAGGCCATATCCGGGGAAGGATTGGCTAGAGCGGCTTGAGGCCTTATCCGGGGAAGGATAGGCTAAAGCCAACCGGTTCGTGGGGATACGAGTCGGTATAGAAAAGGAAAAATTATTTTCATTTGTACGCCTCCGATTTCTAGCGATATAGAAATCAAATTTATGTAAACACTTTTTCATATAATATAATCATGTCTCTTTTGTGTTTACTTTGATTTCTATCATTTGGCGTAATCTCTATAATATTGGTTACAAAGCTTTCAATTTTAAAATCTAAATTGTTTATTTCAATTTCTTTCATCATAAAACAATTTAGTACTTGTTTCTAAAATTGCAAATCATAATTTTCTATTCATTTAGCTAAATTGTTATTTTACCTTAGCATATTATAAAACAATTTAGTAACTTTGATAAAATTATAAAAAGAATTTTTATTCCCTTATTCACCCCCCCCCCCTCTAAGGGCGCCGTAAGATCCAACACTAAGGTCATAGAAGATCATAGGAAGAAGTGTGATGCGCAAATATAGCACACCGCTATAGGCGGTAGCGAGACTGCGGCACGAAACGGCAGTGTACCGATCGTTCAAGTAATATAAAATGTGGGAGTGAATCCCCAAGTATTGAATCTCAAAGGAACACAGTAAGGTGAAGTTTACTTTTAAGGAAGGACTTGAGATTGAAGTCCTTTAGGTCGAATGGATTGCGGAAAAAGGGGGGTTTTGGTTTGGGGAAAATAAAAGAAAAAACAACTAAACTATTCCTATGCAGGCCTTGAGCGCACTGCTTCGCTAGGCGGGATGGAGACTACGTAGGCCTTGAATGCACTACTTCGCAAGGGCGGATGGACGAGTAGTCAAGCGAATGAGGTGAGTAAGTGCGGAATCGAACTGTGCAGGCCTTGAGCGCGCTGCTTCGTGAAGCGAATGGATTACACGGGCCGCTATGCCACGCTTCACTAGGCGGATGGAAGAGTAGGCACACGGAATGGAATGGAGGGTGGAGTGGATTTGGTGGCGCACCTCAAATACACATATAAACGAAATACTTTTATAAAAATATGAAATAAGAATTAACACAAGTTTATATTGTACATCATCACTAAAATGAGGATTAAATTCATATACATCTACGCAAGTTAGAGAAAAGGCAAGAGATACGACCAAATCCGGAGGCTTGTTGTAGATTCTCGGTAGGAATCATCGGGTTATCAATCCGCGTCCTAGCTCGGTCCCAACTATCTTCCGGGGTAGAGGAGGATTGTCACTTCCTCCCAATGGACCCGTCTTCTCCGGTAAACTACAATCTGGCCACGTCCGATGCGAAGAACTCTTTGCTTGGCGATGAAGATGAGGACGGAATCCTCTCCGTGAAGCACTTAGATGATGGAGGCGGCCGAGAGGATGCTCCGGCTTTAGATTTGTAAGGAAATGGTGGTCGGAGATCCTCCTTAAGGTGGGCGTCGATGGAGCGGCGAAAATGGCGGAACTGGAACCCTTCGGGCACGAAAAAGATGATGGATCGGGCGAACTGCGGATTAGGTCGAGATCTGCAGCTTTTATAGAAAAAGTCAGAAATTTGGTCACGCACAGTCGAACGCACGACCGTGCGTGAACCATGCGATATTAATAAAAAATAAAGCCCAGGAAGACGAAGCAGGCGCGCCCGTGCGTTTTACTCACGCGCGGTCGAAGCCGACCGTGCGTAAAAACGCACGGACAAATCCAGATGGCCAAAAACAAGGCTAAACAGGTCGATCGTGCGATTCCTTCACGCAAGGGCAACTGCCCGTGCGTAAAGACGCACGATCAATGACAGAACATCGTTTTCCTCCACAGAAGAGAACGCACGATCACATACGCCCGTGCGTCAAGGAAAATACACGACCGTGCGATATACGTAGACATGAATTCTGGATAAAATGGATGAACCGTCCACCTGCATCAGCCACAACACAGCTGGGAATACCCCTCCAGCTCAAGCATAAACGCATAAAGAGAATGGGGAGCACATTGTGCTTTCCCCCAACAACAAAACGCACAATTGCACACCACAATAGGCCAAAAAGTGCACTTCGTGTGAGAAGAGTGAACCAGTGAAATATAAGCATTAATGAACTAAAAGTGAAGTGCAAATGCAGGAAAACTAGCCCAGATGAGTCCATAAAAGTGTATACAAATGAGACTCATCACACCCCCAGACTTACCTGTTTGCGCGTCCCGAGCAAACAAATTCTAAGCAAGCTTCTAAATACATTTTCAATTTTAGGAAGAAGAGAACTTTTGGAACCTAGAAGCACTAACCTCTTCCTAGAATTTTTAGCGCAAAGCTCTCTTAGTTTTGTGGGGGGTGTGGGTGGGTGGGGGGGGGGGTGGGGGGGGGGGGGGGGGGGGGGGGGGGGGAATTGAACACTTACCCCTTCCACCATCAACCAAATAACGGAAGTGGCCCATTTCCCTCACATCTCACAGTTCATTTCTGCTTGCATGTAACCAAATGTGCCCTAGACTATGAAGCACAAGGACTCACCAACACTTCAAGGATTCTATGGCTCATAACCATAATCATCAATAGTGCAAGAGCAACTGTGAAGGATTTACAAAATAAATAAAATGATGTTACCTGGAAATATTTGGAGCAAAGCCTCCATCTTCACCAACATTACATCCACTAGAACCACATCTCTCAAAAATAACTGACTGTCCTTCAAGGCAAGAAAAAAATAATTAAACAATGAATCATACTATCTTCTAGGATGCAACAAGTACTGGCATACTGTCATAAGTGCAACTCAAAAAACATGGGATACCAATGACAAAACTGCTTATGAAGAAACAAAAGACAAAACGGGCTCAACGACAAAACTGCTTATGAAGAAAAATATGGGATACCAATGAGACAAACAAAAGATACTTGCAAACTAGTTCACTCGGATGAAAACAGAATCATAGTTTAAGGTACAGGGTTAGACACCGCTAACATAAAAAAACAGTGATAATTAAGCTAGTAAAAAACACTGTTGAAAGGTCACTTAAAAAAACAGTGATAATTAAGCTAGTAAAAAACACTGTTGAAAGGTCACTACACCATGAGCGCATCAATCATTGCACTACCTTAAGGTGAAAATAAATCTCAGAACCCATCTGCATTGCCTCTTCAAAGTTACTTGCACCAACAGGCATAATCATGATTTCCTGAAGAATCACAAGTTATCAATTTGTGCTAGATTCAAAGATGGAAGCAAATCATACCAGACAATTGTAAAAAATTGAAGTAAAACAGAAAAATGACAAACCAGAAAATATTTTATGTTTTCAATACCACCATAAAAGAGTAGCATAACAATATAGGTTAAGAAAGGGCATATTCAGCACATATTGTTATTCTGTGTTGCGGATATTGATGGGGATCCGTGAGACTATCGGGAGCACAAGTTTTGGGATCTTTCGGGGTTGATTTGTCACATGTCATATTTGGTGTCGCCCGGATGGATGATCCAAGCACGTGGTTGCGTCCGAAGCGACGTTTCATATTTCTAAGTATTTTTTAGTGTTTTATTGAGCGAGAACGGACAACTATCGTGAACAATCAATAATCAATCGTAGCCGTCCACGATGGTTGCTGTTACGCATACACTTTCACGCAAGTGGACCCCCCGGATGGAGATCATCGACGTACGCGTATGGACGCCGCCGCACCTAATTGGGGCACGCGCATGGAAGCCGCCATGATTAATTCCTTTGAAATTAAATGTGTTAATTAATATTAATTAAATGCTTTTTAATTAATATTAATTAGTCTTAATTATTATTAATTGTATTTTCTTATTTGGTGTGCCCTCCCTCATCTATATAAGAGGGAGGGGTAGGAGTTTGATGGTATGCTTGGAATGTACGAAGAATTCTAGGGTTGCTCCCTAGTTCATCTTTTATCTTCTCTCCCTTCGTCTCGCTCGCCACCGCCGGCCCTCCCCCTTGCCGGATTCTTCTTCTCTTCCACGATCTCATTTTTATTAGGTAACAATGGTCTGACCTGCCGCTCCGCCCGCCCTCGTGCCGCCGGGTGTTTTCGCTCAACCATCATTTCCCCCCACGGCTCCCACAGCCCTCTCTCCCTCCGTCGAAGCGCTCGACCCGATAGCCCGCCTCCGGGCCACGCATCAACAATTCCTCGCCATAAGCGCTCAAATCCACGCCCACCTCGATCGACTCGGCTGTCCTCCAGCTTCATCTCCGACAGCCGCAGCAAACGCCCCTTCCGGTACAGCCCGCACCGCTGCCACGCCTTCGGCCGCCACACCAACCGCCACGACCCTCGCGGAAGAACCGCAGGAGGTTACTTCCTTCCCCTCTGCCGTCGCGCAGCCAGCCCCACAGCCCTCTTCCATCGCAGGGCAGCCCGCCCGTTCTCACCCACCCTGCGTCCAGCAGCCCTTCCCCAGCGTCGAGCAGGCCGCACCAGTGTCTCCTCCCTGCGTCGAGCAACCAACCCCCAGCGCCAAGCAGCCGGCCCCATCCTCCCCTTCCTGCGTCCTGCAACTGCCACCACAGTTCCCCTCCAGCGTGCAACAGCGACCACCGCCGCCGCTGGCCCTCCTGCGTCGATCAGCGGTCGTGCAGGCTGTCGCACAGGAGGACGAGTCCTCCCCTGCCAGCGTCGAGAAGACTGCCCCACATACGTCGACGAGACTGCAGTCCACCGCCGAGCAGCACCCCCGCTCGTCCACTTCCTGCGTCGAGCAGCAAGCCCCGCAGTCCCATGCCGACGTCGAACAACAGCCGATGTCGCCCGGCGTCACCCCCCGCGCTACCCAGGCCGCTACCGCCTCCCCTATCGGAAAACCGTTATCGCCGCACCTCCTGCGCCAAGCAGCAGCCGCCGCCGCACCTCCCAACCAGCCTGAACGCCCTCTCGCCAACGTCCCCAACCCCAGCTGCCGCCGCCGCTACCGCCCGGCGTCAATCCCGTCCGATACCCTTGCCGCGCTCGCCGACCAGTGGCGCTCTTCCTCTGAGTCGAAAACCCCTCCAGCGGCCCTCGTCGACCTGTCCAGATGCCCACAGCTGTTTCTTCCGCAAGTCCTCATTAACGCCGAACTCAACTCATTCCCCTACACGACAACACTTGCCCTCCTTGAGCCACACGCCCTTTGCGTTCCTTTCTTTTCAATGGGAACCCGCACCCACCTCTCTCTCTCCCTCTCATTAGCTGTCACCCCCTCTCCTCTCCCCACATTTCAGTTTCCCATGCCTGCCACTTTCCCCACTACACGCCAGCCCCCACCTTTTCACACCCTTTTATTTTATTTTATTATCTCAGCATGTCCCATCTCTCTCCCTCTCATTAAATGTCACCTTCTCTCTCCCCTTTCAAATAAATGCACACCCACTTTTTTCCATCCTAGCTGTCACCCCCATTTCCACACCCATCTAGCACTCACTTTCACCCTCACAAGTCCACCCACTCTTATTGTCCTCTCTTCTAACCGCACTCCACTACCACAAAATTGCAGCCACATTATTTCGTTTTTTTTTAACACCTCTTCGCTCTTTCTTCTCAAGGCACTCGCCACCGCCACTAGCAATACACAACTCCGTCCTCGTCAACATCCTTAAAGATCCCGATAAATGCGTAACACTCGACCTTGAGGACAAGGTCGATTTTCAAGGGCGGTATAGTGTTACGCATACACTTTCACGCAAGTGGACCCCCCGGATGGAGATCATCGACGTACGCGTATGGACGCCGCCGCACCTAATTGGGGCACGCGCATGGAAGCCGTCATGATTAATTCCTTTGAAATTAAATGTGTTAATTAATATTAATTAAATGCTTTTTAATTAATATTAATTAGTCTTAATTATTATTAATTGTATTTTCTTATTTGGTGTGCCCTCCCTCATCTATATAAGAGGGAGGGGTAGGAGTTTGATGGTATGCTTGGAATGTATGAAGAATTCTAGGGTTGCTCCCTAGTTCATCTTTTATCTTCTCTCCCTTCGTCTCGCTCGCCACCGCCGGCCCTCCCCCTTGCCGGATTCTTCTTCTCTTCCCCGATCTCATTTCTATTAGGTAACAGTTGCTCTAGTCATGCTTTATTATAAATAAGAGAAGGGGCTGATTTGACGGCTATCACAGATTTTGGAGAGTCTTCATCCCAAAATTTAGCAGTCTCTCATAGTGCCGACTTCACGAAACCTCAAGATGTCAACACTTTGGTTTGTTCTCTTACTTTCCTTGTATTCAAACCCTAACCTCCCCTTTCCCCATCCACTACGCCATCAGTCGACCTCTGGAATCATCCCCTGCAGCAGCTGAATCAGTCATTTAGCCACCAAAAAACCACTCCCTTGCCCTAATCCATAATCATCGGTCACTACCTTTCATTCCACCCATCCAGCCGACCCTCCTCTTTCAGCCCCATCCCCTTCCTAACTCTAAAACACAGTATCTTTAATCCCTCTCCCAATTGCAGCCAGCCACCCCCTGTCCTGACCCAAATCCTCCAATTGTGGTTCCTATAGCAGCATCCTATACAGGAACCTCCCAGCCATCATATCATCCCCCAGCGAGCGTCTGCACTGAGTTTTCCGACCTAGGTGAGTGATTAAGGTATATTCCAGGGCCTGGACACTTCACCTACAGCCTACATACACACAATGCCAGTCTCCACCACCTTCCAGAAGCCTTGGCTCATCTTCCCCCATACCTCCATGACAAATCTCAGCCCGACAGTCCCTGTCCAGCCACAAACAGCCCTAAACAGCCCCTCCCAATCTCCATCGGCCACCATCCAGCAACTGCCACGGGTCCGAAACACCACCACCGCACCATCGACAACCGGATCTCCGCACCCTCACCTACGGCCCCTCAATCGTGACTACTTGTATTGTGTTATTTGTTTCAGCACTCGTTGTACGGATTTTGTTGTCTATATTCGTATGGATGTTTTGCTTTGATAGTGTGTTTATTCTTGTGATTAATCATGCTTTGTGGGACCTTTATCGCCTACGTGTGTTGGCTTTAGGCACTCCAATTGGAGGAAAGCCTAACATGAATGCGTTTTAAAATTATTTGCAATAACTGTGTGTGGTTTATGCTTCCATTATTATTTGTAATTTATTGTGGGATCACTTTTTGAATGCGTACATCATCCTAGAGTTAGATAGGAATTATTTCCCCACACCGCACCTAGGGTTACATAGTCTAGAGTTGCACTTTCACACATCCAATCATGCATCATAAACCGTCCATTTTGTGAGAGAGTAAACCTCAATTTGTTTATCCGATTGGATTTTCTTTTAACTCACAATCATTTAGATGAGCAATCCACAAGAAAAAGACCTTGTTAGATGGTGGCTCTATGTTAATGCCGTTATCGTGGAAGAGGCTTGTTTTGTCTTCTAGAACAATTTACATTTCACGCCTGAATGGAAAAAAAGATAGGTTCCGCATTTTAACATTGGCATATCATCGAATTAAATAGTACTTATATAAACTCCAAAATGTCTATCTTTTGGATCCCTACCTGGTGGACAGATTTGCCTTAAATTCAAATTATGTTTGACATAGATGGCAATGTCTAAAACATCTTGTAACACAAACTCCGAGTGGTTATGAGCATCATTCATTTAACATAACCAGTTTTACGTTCTAATCTGACTTTAAATAGCTAGTAGCTCCAGCTTTCAAAGCAAATTGTTTGTTTGTTACTAAGCTCTAGTCAGTTTCTGTGAAATGCAGACGAACATGATATCATGCCTGTCAGAATATACTTTTTTATTCTAGACTAGTACATGTTATTGTCAATATTCAGGAGCAATATAAACATACCTTCACAGCCAGATTATTCCCAGCATGATTGCCACCACTAATGACAGTAATTGCAGGAACAGGAAGGACTGGATCCCCTTTTCCAGAAAGATCAGCAATGTGCTTGTATAGTGGCACCTGTAAACAAGCTTGGAAAATGAAAATAATACAGCAATTGGACGATGAATACACTAAATGAGCAATCAATACAGCAAATGAGCGGTTCCTAACGGGAAGAAGGTTGCAGCCCGAGTATCCATGCGGGAGTGCATCTCCAGTAACAACAAGATTGTTTCTCTGCGCCGACCTATATGTGAGTCCCTTAGACAGGATTCGCATTACCCTAAACCCTGGAAGAGAACACTCGGGTCGATCGTATGGGATTTCATCTCACTCATGACGTCTTTCCACTTGCCCAAGAAGCATGTCATTTGAGCAAATGGAACACAACGACATTCTTCGCCTTCCGGAACATCATTCGACCACTGACCTTCTAAAGAAGTTTCTCAGAGATTACTCTGATATTTTACATGAGCCCGATGTCTTCCTCTTTAGCATATACATGATCATAGGGTATTCCGGGACCGGTACCGAACCACTAGTAGTAAGACCCTATCAATAACCGTTTTTTTTGCAAAAGGATGAGACAAAGACTCACTGAAAACATATGTTTCAACAAGGAATTATCCGCCCGGCTTAGTCTATGTTCTCTCACGTCCTCTCATAAGAAAAAATGAGGTGGCATTTTTGCATCGATTTAAGGGAATTGAATGTCAAAATCATTAAAGATAAATTTCCTATCCCAAAATCGATTAATTGTTGGTCTAGTTACACGTGGCCAACCATGAGTTGTGTGCTCGCCAGAGTAGTGGCCGGAGGCGGAGGGAATACTTTGGAGCCCGAACCGCGGCTGCCTAGGAGAGGCGTGCTCGGAAGGAGAGAGCTGCCAAAATCTTTTCCACAAGACAAGGGAATAGAAATTACTTCTTTCAAGTCATTACAAGACCCACGCTCACCTTTAAATAGGCTCCAAGATTATTCTTAAATGAAAACCTAAACTAGAACAATTAATAATAATAACGACACAAATTAGATAACTAGACCCTTGGCCCGTGGCCCATAACATCTCTCCTTCCGTGCAAAAACAGCTTGACCTCAAGCTCAAGGGAGATCGACGACGGTGCCCACTTCACCCGACCCATTCGTTATCAGAGTCCTCAGAGTCTTCCACGCGCAGATAAAAAAGTCTTTTGCATAGATGGCCACGAGTACGCTACTCTTCGCAATTATAACATAGCCCCATGCGCGCGCAGGTCAGACATTTTTGTACTAGACAGGCGACGGATCTGCGGGGTTTGGGTGCCCTTGGCACATCCCTCCAGATTCCCTGTGCTGGAGGGGATGTAGGCCTCCTGCGCCAAGTGAAGTCGGCGGTCGCACAATCTTGCTAAGCTCATAGCAGTCACCAGGTCCCGGGGGACCTCGAATTTGACGTCCAAACGTAGTCGATCGTATAGCCCGAAGGTAACGATGGTGACTTGCATCTTAGGAGGGATCGTCACGTGCGCCAAAAGAATCTGAAAATGTTCTAGATAGCCATCAATCGGCCCTATCTGACGAAACGTCGTGAGGGCCCCCATGGGGTTGCTACTAATCGAGGGGGCAAAGCGCATGTTGCAGGCCCGATTGAAGTCGCATCAGATAAGTTCGGGATTGTCTTCCTGCAAACGGTAAAACCATAACTGCGCGGTATCGGGCATGTGGAAGGAGGCCAAAGTGATCCATTTCGTCATCGGTGTCTGCTGATGACAAAAAAAATATTCGCATCTGGTGAGCCAACCTAAGGGATCATCCTTGTCATTATAAGTTGGAAATGCCAACTTGGTGTAATGGGGCATGATGTTGCCCTCATGTGATATCCTGGCCGGAGGATTAGGTCGAAGAATCAGCAGTGGAGGAGCATGGTTGTTGCAAGCGTGATCAATAGGCGAAGTAGTAACGACCGAAATGGCGGCGGTCAACTCATTGAGCATGTTGGTCAGTGTGGCCACGATGACGCGCTTCGGCCTCTCAAAAGTGTCCCTCAATGGATGTCATGAATGTTTGCATGAGGTCCCTCATAGTATTTGTTAGCACGGCTGAGACCCCCATAGTGTGGAGTACAGTCGGCAATAAATCGAAAGTAGCACGAGCTATAGAGCGGGTGATCGGACGGTTGAATTCCTCAGAGACGGTTGTTGAGTTGTCGCGAGATCCGTGATGCCTCCCTATGATGAGGCCAAAAAAACACCCATCTTTTTGTTTGGGGATTCGAGAACAAGGTGATGCATTGTTGGGGGCTCGGGAAAAAACACAGGGCTCGAGGAACAGGGTTGTCTGCTGCTCAGGGGGCTCGACAGGAGGCGTTGTCGCACTGTTGGCCAGACGTCGCGGGCCCGACAAAGACGGGCGAAAAAAGCGACTGTTGAGCGGGATGAGCTGGTCCATGAAGGTCCATGAAGGTGCATGAAGATGAGAGGTCGAGAAGGGCGGGCGCTGACGAGGAGGGGTCTCTTGCGGCAAGAAGGATCGGTGGCAGTTTGATCGTGAGAGGCAGAGCCCGATGGAGAAGCACACGCGAGGAAGGTGTCGAGCAACATTTAGGCGTAGGGCTTCTTTTATAGTATGGACAGAACGATGGGTCAACCATGTGGGTTTACGACCTATTTCGTAGCATTCGATGGAGCAGGAGGCGCAGACAGCGTGCGGAGGCGGAAGCGGAAGTAGGAGATGCCTTCGTCGGGGTTGGAGTTGCGCTGGCGAAATCACAGCCTCGGTGGACTGGTTAGGTTTCGGATCAGCTGGTTAGGAAAAGAAGTGTGGATTTGCGTCCAAGTTGTTGTGTGCTCATCGGAGTAGTGGTCGGAGGCGGAGGGGATACTTTGGAGATGAAACCGCAGCTGCCTAGGCGAGGCGTGCTCGGGAGGAAAGAGCTACCAAAATCTTTTTCACAAGACAAGGGAATAGAAATTACTTCTTTCATGTCATTACAAGACCCACACTTGCCTTTAAATAGGCTACAAGACAATTCTTAAATGAAAACCTAAACTATAACTATTAATAATAATGACACAAATTAGATAACTAGGCCCTTGGCCCATAACACCGCACCAAAATGGATATGCGCTTTGGTTATCATCAGGTTGGATGCACATGGACAGTATAAAGAAAATAGCTTTCTCAGCACATCACGTCCGCTTGAAATGTTATGCATTTTTGACCTATCCAAAGCATCATCCACCTTTCAAACATTGATGAATAAGGTATTTTGTTATTGCCTCTAGAAATTTATCTTAGTTTTCTTTGAAGACATTTCATTTAGAGTAAATCAAGGCTAAATCACATCCATCACATGAGTGGTCCTGGAACTAATAGGTGCAAAATGCATCTTGCCCAAACAAAAAAAATGCATATTCGATGCCTTCTTTGTGACATATTTTGGGCATATTATACACAGTGTGGGGTATCTGCAGATTCGGAGAGCAGTATTTGAGTAGCCCAAGTTACATTCTCCGGGAGCGCTAAGAGGATTCCTCAAACTAAATGGATGCTACATTAAATTTATTAAAACTATGGGGACACTGAAGCACCTTTTACAAGTATATTAATGATAAACTTATTCTAGTAGAAATGTTATGCATTTTTGACCTATCGAAAGCATCCACCTTTCGATCCACCTTTCGAACATTGATGAATAAGGTATTTTTTTATTGTCTCTAGAAATTTATCTTAGTTTTCTTTGAAGACATTTCATTTACAGTAAATCAAGGCTAAATCGCATCCATAACATGAGAGTTGTTGAGAATCTTGCCCTCATGATTCCTGATTTGAAGAAGTCACCAAGTCAAGAAAACTTCACTTTGTATTTGATCTCCTCTCTAGCTCATAATCTCAAGAAGTATAGGAGATGTCGTCGACAAAGTATGTTTGTCGTCATGATGATGAGCAAAGCAATCGCTGAGACTTGGCGAGTACGTCGAACGAAGAATGAAGTTCGTCGAACGAAGAACGAAGTTCGTCGAACGAAGAACGAAGGTCGTTGAACGCAAAGACGGGACAGAAGCAAACGCTGAGACTTGGCGAGTTCGTCGAACGCAGAATGTTGTTCGTCGAACGAAGAATGCAGTTCGTCGAACGCAGAAACTTCTCTACAGATTGACAGAATCCGCTGAGAAGAGGAAGCCATCTCAGCCCAACCGCTGAGTCAGATTCAAAAGGAAGGAACATCGTCGTAAAGAAGGCATGACGTCGAGAAGACTGAAGAAGGTCAGCTGAAGACAAGCAGTTGCTAAAGCATAGTCTGTCGACATGATATCGCTCATGTCGTCGAAAGAACAAAGTGTTTACGACGACAAACTACAAGAAAGAAGATCACGTCGACACAGTCAGAGATAGCATATCGCTGTATATGCAGAAACGCTGGGATATCTCGTATCGTCGAGATACCAGCTTCAGAGGCAGAAGCAAGAAGACTTGAAGGTCTACAAAGGTCTAAGGCATCGACAAAGTCCTGTCGTCGAGATATTATCGATATCGTCGTAATGCTGCCAGTATTGTCATAAAGCTGGAAATATCGTCGAGACGGAATTCAAATGTTGCGGACGCGCTGTCAGCAATTAATGTCGCCGCCTGATTGTCCAATCAGCGCGTGCTCTTAAGGAATGGGGCGTCTGACACTTAAGGAACTTTTTCAGAAGACCGTTGGGAGCCTCGCAGTCTTATAAAAGAGATAAGATGTTGCCCTAAAGCAATGATCAAAAAAAAACTTACGCATACAGCAAATAGAACAGTAAAAGCGGCGTAAAGAAAGAAAGAGAAAGACAAGAATTCTCAAAGTGTTCTCGCAAGAATCAGTCATCTGATCGACTGATAAGAAGTCGTTCCTCATCAGGCTAAGAGAAGAGTTTGAAGAAGAACTGTGCTTTCAAGATCTGAATCAGAAACATCTTCTTCAACCTTAAGTTGCCAATCTTCATCAGGCAGAAGAAACAGTTTTTATTACTGTAAAACTTTTATTGTTGTAAGGCTTGAGGGCCTAAGTGTCTAGCTTGAAGGCTGAAGAGTTGTGAGGCTTGAGGGTCAGGGCAGTGGACTTGCGGGTCTGAGTTTGTCTAGCTTGAGGGCTGGAGAGCTGTGAGGCTTAAGGGCCACGGCAGTGGACTTGCGGGTCCGAGTTTGTCTAGCTTGAGGGCTGGAGAGCTATGAGGCTTGAGGGCCAGGGCAGTGGACTTGCGGGTCCGATATCGTCAAGCTTGAGGGCTTGAGACCTGTGAGGCTTGCGGGCCAGGGCAGAGGCTAGACTTGCGGGTCTGAGCTAGGTAGGGCTTGAGGACCTGAGTGTCGAGCTTGCGGGCTCGGGTGCAGTAGGGGCTTGCGGGCCTAGGCTGTAGGACTTGCGGGTCCGTGTTGTAAGGCTTGAGGGCCTGAAATTTTGGCGGAGTTTGCCGATCCTAGCACACTGCTAGGTAGGCGCAGAGGGACAGAAGACTACTCAAGACACCCGGTCTTGAGGAACCTCTATAGATCTTGTGTTGTTTGATGTGATTTATTTGTGCGATACTTTTGTGCTACGCTTGAACATTCATAACTCGCGCTAATATTTAGAAAAGAACCCAGATCACCTAACACCCCCCCTCTATGTGAACGTTCCATTAATAACAAATGGTATCAAAGCGAGGTTGATCAAAAGAAGACTTAACCGTCTGATCTAGATCGTGGAACGACTCGCCGTGGCTGGTGGAGATCAGAATCGGGAAAGGAGAGCCATGAAACTCCCAATCTGCACAAAGGAGAACTTTCTCATCTGGAAGGAAAGGGTAAGGCTTTTCATGGAGGCGGCTGATCCAAGAATTTACTTAACAGTCCAACAGGGTCCCTTTATACCTACAACTCCCTCCACCATTGATCAAACAAGGAAGGTGATAAAGAAATATGAGGACATGACTAAGGACGAGCTAGCCTTGGCAGGCCTAGATAAGAGGGCCCAAAATGTCTTTGTGAGTGTCATAGATGACTCTACCCTTCAGAATCTGATTCACAGCAAAACGGCCAAGGAGATGTGGGACTCCCTGATCGTGTACATGGAGGGTACTGAAGAGGTAAGGGATGATAGAAAATCCCTTCTCAACCAGGAGTATGAGGCCTTCAAGCAAGGCAGGAATGAAACAATCTCTAACTGTTATGAGAGATTTTTCAAGATAGTGAATGAATTAACAAACTATGAAAGAGAGTTCACCAACTGACCTTAATGACAAGTTTCTTAGATCCCTCACAAAAGAATGGGACATCAAGATCTGTGCCATCAGAGAGATGGGGCAGCTGGGCATCATGGAGCCCAAGAACCTGTATGGGAAGTTGCTGTCCCATGAACTTCAGCTCAACACCAGGAAGGCTGAAGAATAAAGCTCAAAGGGGAGCTCAAGAGACAGATTTGTGGCTCTAAAAGCTGAGAGCACGAGAAGATCCAAGGGCAAGACCTCTGCAACTCAGAACAGATCTGAGAGCAGTGAAGAATCAGAAGCCAACTCTTCAGATTCTGATGATACTGACAGAGAGGTGGCCCTTCTCTCAAAACAGTTCAGGAAGCTGATACACAGAAGGAGGAGGGATAATCACAGAAACTCCTCCTCAAGCTCCAGAAGATCTGATTATCATGACAGATCCAGAGCCCCCAGGGAGGAAAGGTACAGATCTAACCCTGGTAAATATCATTTAAATAATACTGTTTGTTATTCCTGCAGGAAGACAGGTCACATGGCTGCTGACTGCCCCTCTAAGAAGGAGTCGAGGAACCATGAAGAAAGAAGAAGCTCAAGGAGCAAGAGGAAATCTGAAAAAGGATTCGTGGCCAAGAAGGTCAGAACACTGAGTGACTCTGACTCAAGCTCCTCTGGTACTGAGGAAGATGCACTCATTGGCTTGATGTCCATCGGTGAAGACAACCAGGATGACATCTCTCCTGGGAAGGTAACTAACAAAACTTCTCTATCTGTCTCTGATTCTGAATCAGCAGCAGATTCCTTGCATGATGATGAGGGTGTGTCTGCTGCCAACAGCACAGCCTCAAGATCCTAATATGATGTTGAATCTGAATTGATAAGGCAATATAAAGCCTTGTGGAAAGCTTTCAGAAGCTGTAAGAAACTCCTCAAAGTCCAGACCAAGGAGTTAGATTCCTTGAAGCCTGTTCAATCTAAGCTCCAGGAGACAGCTGAGAAGCTGGCTACTATGAGTCTATGAGCAAAGAAGTGGACAAATTCAATGAAGCCATAAGGCTTAAGAATGTTGAATTAGGACAGAAGAACAAGGTCATCAAGGACCTTGAGGAAATGCTGTTGGCTGAGAAGAAACTTGCATCCAGCTTTTCTATGCCCAAAACCATCCTGCCCATCATCGACACCTTCTCTGGACAGTTTAGAGCTGGTATCGGTTACAATCAGGAGACAGTTACGGGCAAAGATCTTGAAGCTAGACCTTCCTATAAGAAGGTGCTGGTGTCAAGTCCTTCAGCCCACAGACCTGCAACAACAGCAGTCAAGGGCAGGGGAAAGGTTGTTCCTACAAAGCCTGTTCCCAAGAAGGTGAACCAAAAAGTGGTGAGACCAATTCCTCCTCAGACTCGCACATATGAGGTTCACCCAAGATCTGTTAGGCAAGAAGCCTTCTCTCCTGCTCATCAGCACTGCCACCCCATTCAGATGATGAAGCAGAAGAGAAAATATAACAAATATGAATGTTGGTGTTGTGGGAAAGTAGGCCACTTTGCTTTGGACTATTGGTTCAACCCAACAGGGCTCAATGCAAAGAGAGTGCAGAACCCTCAGAGGTTTGTTGTTCCATTATACCACCCTAACAGAAACCAAGGACCCAATCCATATTGGGTACCTAAGGGGAAGTGATTTGTTTTGCAGGTATGTCCAAATGTCAACCAATCTCCAGTTTGGTCTTTGGACAGTGGCTGTTCCAGGCACATGACTGGAGTCAGAAAGTACTTAAGAGAGTTCATCCCTGTGGAGAATGGACCAACCGTGATCTTTGGAGGTTCAGAAAAGGGGATGACCAGGGGCTATAGCAACATCTCTAATGGGTTAGTTACCATCACAAAGGTAGCTTATGTGGAAGGGTTGAAACACAATCTCATAAGCATAAGTCAACTTTGTGATTTAGGCTTTGTTATTACTTTCCACAAGGACAAGTGCCTAATTAAGAAGTCCTCAAATTCAGAGGCTACCTTAACTGGCACTCGGAGTGGCAATATTTATTGCTTAAACTTTCTCAATACAAATTCTCCCATGCCCATATGTCTTGTAGCTGATGGTAAAGAGGCTCTATGTGTACAATGGCACAAGAGACTTGCACACATCAACTATAAGACAATAGGCAAGCTTCTCTCACAAGACCTAGTTAGGAATGGACCTAATATTAAGTGCATCAAAGATGGTCCTTGTCAAGCTTGCCAACTTGGAAAGCAGACTAGGACCAGCTTTAAAAGCATATCTAACAAAGAGTCCTCTAGGTGCTTATTTTTGCTACATCTGGATTTGTTTGGTCTTATGTCAGTTCATAGCTTAGGAGGGAAGGCCTACACCCTTGTAGTTGTTGATGATTACTCAAGGTTCACTTGGGTATTCTTCCTCAAAAAAAAATCAGATACCCTAGATATCTTGAGAAATTTTGTCAGGCAGATCCAGAATGAAATGGACTGTACTGTGGTCAAACTCAGAAGTGACCATGAGACAGAATTTCAGTCAGGGGCCATAACAGAATTCTGCCAAGAACTAGGTATCTCCCAAGAATTTTCCTCACCCAGAACTCCTCAATATAATGAGGTTGCTGAAAGGAAGAACAGAACCTTGATAGAGGCAAGTAGGACAATGCTAAGTGACTCCTCTCTACCAGAATACTTCTGGGCAGAGGCTGTCAACAATGTTTGTCATGTGATAAACAGGGCTTCAATCATCAAAGTCCACAAGAAAACTCCCTATGAGTTAATGAAGGGCAGAAAACCAACTCTATCCTACTTTAGGATCTTTGGTAGTCAATGCTATGTCCTTAATAATGGGAAATCCAAACTAACCAAGTTTGCTGAGAAAAGCAGTGAGGGTATTTTTGTTGGCTACAGCTCTCATAGCAAGGCATATAGAGTGTACAACATCAATACCCAAACAATGGAAGAATCTGTACATGTTGTATTTGATGAGACCAGCCTCATTCACAAAGGATGGTCTAGTTCTCTAGTAAATGCAGGTACTGATGAGAAGATGAAAAAATTATGGATTGATGACCAAGCTGGAACCTCAGCTAAAAGTAAAGATCAATCAATAGATGTTGAGCTTGAAACAGATGCTGTGGAAGACACAGAAACAGCAGAAGAAGTGCAACCTGAAAGACCTGCAACTGAAGAAATCCCCAGAATACTGCCAGCCACCTTAAAACAAGTAAGAGATCATCCTCAGGAGCAAATTATAGGAGTTGTCAACCAAGGTGTGCTGACAAGGAGTAGAGCTGCAAATGAAGCATTGTGCCTGAGTTTTCTCTCTCAAATTGAACCCAAGAAATTTGAGGAAGCAAATCAGGATCCATTTTGGATTGCAGCAATGCAGAAGGAACTGAACCAATTTAAGAGATGCAAAGTTTGGAAACTGCTAAATGGGTCTACAGAAACAAATTGGATGAAATGGAATCATCACCAAGAATAAAGCAAGGTTAGTGGCAAAAGGCTACAGACAAGAGGAAGGAATAGATTTTGATCAGACATTTGCTCCAGTAGCCAGACTGGAAGCAATAAGACTGTTTCTGGCCTATGCAGCCTACCAAGGTTTCAAGGTCTACCAGATGGATGTAAAGTCAGCCTTCCTAAATGGTGACCTCAAAGAGGAGGTATATGTAGAGCAGCCCTCGGGTTTTGTAGACCCTACTCACCCTGATTATGTTTACTTTCTTAGAAAAGCACTTTATGGCTTAAAACAGGCACCTAGGGCCTGGTATGAGACTCTGTCAAGCTTTCTAATTGAGAATAAATTCTCTAAGGGAAAGATTGATAAGACATTGTTCCTAAGGGAAGTAAAGGGCAAGATCTTGCTAGTGCAGATCTATGTGGATGACATCATCTTTGGCTCTACAGATAACAATCTCTGCAAAAAGTTTGCCAACTTGATGCAGGGAAAGTTTGAGATGAGCAGTATGGGTGAGCTCAAATACTTCTTAGGTCTCCAAGTGAAACAATCTGAAGATGGTATTTTCATCTCCCAGACCAAATTCACTAGGGAGCTAGTCAAGAAATTTGGATTAGAGAGTGCTTCTTCAATGAAGACTCCAATGGGAACCAATGTGTCTCTGGATAAGGATGAGAAGGGCATACCCTTTGATGAAACCAAGTACAGATGCATGATTGGATCTCTGCTTTATCTAACTGCAAGTAGGCATGACATAATATTTGTTACATGTGTCTGTGCTAGATATCAGGTGAATCCTAAGGAATCTCATCATGTCTCTGTCAAGAGAATCTTAAGATACCTAAAGGGTACATCAAATCTTGGCCTATGGTACCCTAGGAACAATGGATGTGAACTGACTGGCTACTCAGATGCAGATTATGCAGGGTGCAAGGAAGATAGGAAGAGTACCTCAGGGACATGTCAATTCCTTGGTGGAAGACTGATCTTTTGGAGCAGTAAGAAGCAGACCAGTGTGGCAATCTCAACAGCAGAATCAGAGTATATCTCTGTTGGGAGCTGCTGTGCCCAACTGCTATGGATTCAGCATCAACTTGAAGACTACAATCTAAAGATGACCAAAACACCCTAGTTTTGTGACTCTTCAAGTGCAATCTCAATTGCTAAGAACTCTGTCTCTCACAGCAGGACTAAGCATATTGAGATCAGGTATCACTTCATCAGAGAGCATATAGAAAATGAAGATATCACCCTTGAGTTTGTCCCAACAGACAAACAAGTGGCTGATATATTTACAAAGCCCCTAGATGAAGCTAAGTTTAACTTCTTCAAATTCCAATTGGGAATGTTAAACTTAGAGTAATCCTTAACTTATTCTTCACTAATCCCTTTCTAGATGATTGGTAAGAAAATCTCTCAGGATTTGGATGAACTATGACTGAGCAAGGGGGAGCTTGGACTATTGTCTACCTAAAGGAGAGCTGCAGGAAAGAAGTCAGAAAGGGGGAGAAATGGCATCAAGATGTTCAAGACAAGATGCTCAAGAAGACCTCAAAGATAGGGGGAGCAAAGGAGTCGGGGGAGCCCCAAAAGAAGAGACATCAAATCAAGGGGGAGCTACAAGCTTGATGTACTCATAAGTTCAGCAAAAGATAAGTAAAATCTTAAATGTTCATGCCTTCCATTTAAGATTATAACATTTATTGTCAAGTGAAAGTAGTCTTGAATTGAGATTCTGACTTCTTCAAATAGGGAGAGATTGTTGGGAATCTTGCCCACATGATTCCTGATTTGAAGAAGTCACCAAGTCAAGAAAACTTCACTTTGTATTTGATCTCCTCTCTAGCTCATAATCTCAAGAAGTATAGGAGATGTCGTCGACAAAGTATGTTTGTCGTCATGATGATGAGCAAAGCAATCGATGAGACTTGGCGAGTTCGTCGAACGAAGAATGAAGTTCGTCGAACGAAGAATGAAGTTCGTCGAACGAAGAACGAAGGTCGTCGAACGAAGAACGAAGGTCGTCGAACGCAAAGACGGGACAGAAGCAAACACTGAGACTTGGCGAGTTCGTCGAACGCAGAATGCTGTTCGTTGAACGAAGAATGCAGTTCGTCGAATGCAGAAGCTTCTCTACAGATTGACAGAATCCGCTGAGAAGAGGAAGCCATCTCAGCCCAACCGCTGAGTCAGATTCAAAAGGAAGGAACATCGTCGTAAAGAAGGCATGACGTCGAGAAGACTGAAGAAGGTCAGCTGAAGACAAGCAGTTGCTAAAGCATAGTCTGTCGACATGATATCGCTCATGTCGTCGAAAGAACAAAGTGTTTACGACGACAGGCTACAAGAAAGAAGATCACGTCGACACAGTCAGAGATAGCATATCGCTGTATATGCAGAAACGCTGGGATATCTCGTATCGTCGAGATACCAGCTTCAGAGGCAGAAGCAAGAAGACTTGAAGGTCTACAAAGGTCAAAGGCATCGACAAAGTCCTGTCGTCGAGATATTATCCATATCGTCGTAATGCTGTCAGTATCGTCATAAAGCTGGAAATATCGTCGAGACGGAATTCAAATGTTGCGGATGCGCTGTCAACAATTAATGTCGCCGCCTGATTGTCCAATCAGCGCGTGCTCTTAAGGAATGGGGCGTCTGACACTTAAGGAACTTTTTCAGAAGACCGTTGGGAGCCTCGCAGTCTTATAAAAGAGATAAGAGGTTGCCCTAAAGCAATGATAAAAAAAAAGAACTTACGCATACAGCAAATAGAACAGTAAAAGTGGCGTAAAGAAAGAAAGAGAAAGACAAGAATTCTCAAAGTGTTCTCGCAAGAATCAGTCATCTGATCGACTGATAAGAAGTCGTTCCTCATCAGGCTAAGAGAAGAGTTTGAAGAAGAACTGTGCTTTCAAGATCTGAATCAGAAACATCTTCTTCAACCTTAAGTTGTCAATCTTCATCAGGCAGATGAAACAATTTTTATTACTGTAAAACTTTTATTGTTGTAAGGCTTGAGGGCCTAAGTGTCTAGCTTGAGGGCTGGAGAGCTATGAGGCTTGAGGGTCAGGGCAGTGGACTTGTGGGTCCGAGTTTGTCTAGCTTGAGGGCTGGAGAGCTGTGAGGCTTGAGGGCCAGGGCAGTGGACTTGCGGGTCCGAGTTTGTCTAGCTTGAGGGCTGGAGAGTTGTGAGGCTTGAGGGCCAGGGCAGTGGACTTGCGGGTCCGATATCGTCAAGCTTGAGGGCTTGAGACCTGTGAGGCTTGCGGGCCAGGGCAGAGGCTAGACTTGCGGGTCTGAGCTAGGTAAGGCTTGAGGGCCTCAGTGTCGAGCTTGCGGGCTCGGGTGCAGTAGGGGCTTGCGGGCCTAGGCTGTAGGACTTGCGGGTCCGTGTTGTAAGGCTTGGGGGTCTGAAGTTTTGGCGGAGTTTGCCGATCCTAGCACACTGCTAGGTAGGCGCAGAGGGACAGAGGACTACTCAAGACACCCGGTCTTGAGGAACCTCTATAGATCTTGTGTCGTCTGCTGTGATTTATTTGTGCGATACTTTTGTGCTACGCTTGAACATTCGTAACTCGCGCTAATATTTAGAAAAGAACCCAGATCACCTAACACCCCCCTCTAGGTGAATGTTCCATTAATAACAAGAGTGGTCCTAGAACTAATAGGTGCAAAATGCATCTTGCTCAAACGAGAAAAATGCATATTCGGAGACTTCTTTGTGACATATTTTGGGCATATTAACACGGTGCGGGGTATCTGCAGATCCCGGGAGCAGTACTTGAGTGGCCCAAGTTACATTCTCCGGGAGCGCTAAGAGGATTCCTCAGACTGAATGGCGGATACATTAAATTTATTAAAACTACGGGGACACGGAAGCACCTTTTACAAGTCTATTAACGATAAACATATTCTAGTTGACCGACGCAGCACCAACATCTTTCGCTACACTACAAAAGTCATTGTCCACATCCTTTGTTCTCAATATATCAAAATTCTCTAAGGAATTCCTCGTAAAGTATGACATTGGATCAACAAGTTTATGGCCTCGATTTTCATAGTTGAGTTGTCCACGTTCTCAACAAAGTGATGGACGCTCTCATGAAAATATAAGGGCATTAGAGCCTTATACGCCACATATTGACCAATGGTGGGACTATTTGATAACAAATACACGAAATTGAATCATCACCTTACCCATGATTCGGATCCACGATGAACAAAAGTAAGGGGCAACTACCCACATGGTCTGTCTCGGAGCGATTACTGTATTACACCAAGAAGCTTTTCGTCTTACCTATATCACCTCTGAAGTCCATTATCATTTCCTTCATACATGACATTACACGCAAAGGGACACAGAAAATTCTACAACGCATTTGGTGGAATATCTTTTCGAGGGAGCGAAACACAAGGTTCAAGAGTATACCAATAATTGTTCTACTAGCTTTCCTTCCCTCTTTTCGAATATGTCCAAACCGGTTTTGTCTGATTTTACGAGTCAGTAAAATGTCTCTTCTCGTGGTTGGCAAGAGAATCACCCTGCTACCATTACCTCCAATATCCTTGATGATACAAATTATCTTTTGTGGCATTGGGCGTATGTCTCTGCATTTAAAAGTCGTCGCATCTTATAACATATTAATGGTAGCAAGCATGTCCCTTTCATAATTCGATGTCGTGGAAGACTTAAGAATATTTTGATTTTCATTTAAGAAACATTGTCCTAAATGTGATAGCAAAAATGTCATTGATCTCACCAACCACCATGTTCAGACCTTGCATACGAAGCATATTGAAGTGAGTCACAACTTTATTCGTAATCATATTAACAAAGAGGATGTTAAGATCGAGTTTGTCTCAACTAATGCTCTGGCTAATATCTTCACAAAACTGCTACCTTAAAATCATTTTATTTGCCAGCGGTTGGAACTTGGGATTATGTGTCTCTCATGAGTGTATATATCCTTGATGTTGTTTTTATTTTCTGATTGTTTATTTTATTAATGCTTTTGTTTGTTTGTGTTTATTTCCATTTCTATCATTGCTTTTTCGTTCTTATCTTTACATTTTAAACAAACAAAAATACAAAAAACACCACCTATTTTTAATATTTTATTATCACATGTGCTTGAGGTGTTCTCCATAGTATACATCACCTCCCATGTTAATTGTCTGAAGCACTACCATCTTAATGATAGGCTAAATTGTGCCACGTGTGTGGTTTTGGAATGTCTATCTTACCTACTTTCAATGGATGTTTCCTTGGTTTTAATTACCTGATGATTGATGCAATATTTAGTCTTGAAAATAAAGTGGTTATTTTATATATGTAGAAACCCACGACTTGCATGCCAAAACGTCGAGGTGAAAGGAGGAGCGGCTTTGGGACTAATAAACCCAGGTTGGTGAAGCGTGGTAGCCAGCGTGGGACTAATCATCAGATTGGCCACAAGCCGGGGATAACCCAACACGTCCTACCCAGCAGTCGGGACCCACAAGAACCAGGTCAAATAACACTCCCCACAGTAGTTCAACCACGATCTAACACCATGTAGAAACCTGCGACTTTCATCCCAAAACCTCGAGGTGAAAGGAGGAGAGGCTTTAGGGCTAAGAAGCCCGTAGCCCCGTACACATCTAATATATATATATATATATTAGATGTGTACGGGCTTCCTTTATTCATCACATATTACACGTGAATCTTTGTTTTACGTGGAAATATTGTCACTTGCACAATACTCTCTGTGGAACTATTTTGTTTATATATCTAATTGTCGAACTATCTTCTATATCTATATATCATAAATGTCCCAACAAAATGACTTCATGCATTTCATAGAAGTCTTTAACAATCCCAAGAGTCAATTCACATGTTAAAATCTCTCTTAGTGTAGTGATCTTCTTTCAATCAAAAGTTTATATATTATTCAAGCAATCTAAGGACCGAGCGAATGCTATCAAAATCTAACCTATATACTCTTACGCACTACTACACTTATAAAACTGCAAGACATTAAAGTGTGGGCACCTTGGTCACAAATCCTCTGTCTTGACACTTACTACAGTACTATTGAGAATACACTTCCTCGCTCAGGAAACCTATGATGTACAAAATTATCACTCAAAACTTTAAGTATCTCTTCAAACTTTATTTTGTATTCTTGATAAGACCACGAGGCATTCTGGTGTAAAGCAGCCTAAGACATGGTGATCTTATACATGGATATGTTATTTGGATCTGTAATTATATCGACATTGTTGTGTCTTTGCAAGTGTGTAAACGTGTCTTGCCAATAATTTTCTTTCCTTCATACCTCATACTTACCTCTTTACACACGCGGGTGAAGCATTGTCTATTCATAGTCTCATCACTATACTCGGGCTCTATTTTTTTCAAAACTACTATGCGTAAAACAAGGTTGTCAGGATCGAGATCCTAGGTAGGATCGTTTTCTGGCTGGATCGGATCGGATCGTGGGATCGTAAGATTCTACAAAAATCCTAAATTAAGACTTAAAATATGAAAATGAATTTTGTATCATCCAATTACACACAATTAACGCATTAAAAACTATAAAACTAATAAACATTTGAGCACTTGTAGGTGTCTCCTCATCTAAAATTTGGGAGTTACTTGAAATGAAGCTTGTTTCCCACAGAAAATACATTAAATATTCATGATTCCAAGAATGTTTAGCATCTACCTATAAGGCTATAATTACATTAAAATTAACGATTAATATGAAAACATGCAAGAGAAATAAGGGAATATAAATGTAAACATAATCACGCACAAGAAGACTAGTCAGAAAAAACAATGCAGTAACGAATATAGCTCCGTAGATCTCCTACAGTCAAATAGCCTTTAACAACAATCCATTAGAGAAAATGAAGAGCACTGACCATCTCATACAGTCCTCCCTTCAAACAGAAATAAAATGAAGAGAAGGATGTGAAAAGGGAGAAGGATGCGAAAAAGGAGAAGGATCTTCGATACCTGGTGAGATAACAGTCGGTGTCGCGCCGGCAGAGAGAAAGGAAGAGAGCGTCGGCAGAGAGAAAGGAAGAGAACGTCGGTGTCGGCGTCGGCAGAGAGAAAGGAAGAGAGCGTCGGCGTCGTTGTCGGCAAAGAGAAAGGAAGAGAGCGTCCGCGGCGTCGGCGCTGGCAGAGACAAAGGAAGAGAGCGCATGCGGCGTCAGCAGAGAGAAAGGAAGAGGGGAGAACTGAAGCGCAAGTGAAATAGCGAATAAGGTTTATTGAGGGCACGGGATAATTTTATAATATGATCCGGATCGATAGGATCGGGATTGGATCGCGATCATACCGATCCTACGATCTGGATCACGCTCCCGGTTGAGTGAGCCCGATTTCGATCCTACTTGCGATCTGGATCTAAATTCAGAATCCGGATCGTAGGATCGTGTGATCCTACGATCCGGATCGCAATCCTAACAACCTTGGTATACACCTGCATATCTTGAAGACTAGTATGAATTATCAAATAATATAGGTTGCGTTGTATTCATTGTGTTTGTGATATTTACTTAATGGACATGTTTTTGCTACTAATAAAAGAGAGGATATTTGGAGAAAAAACAAAATCTATTGTTTATATAGTTATCGGGCCACTATTAAGAGGGGCTTTATTTTAGGGGGAGCATGGGTGCTTTTACTTGTAAGTGCTTGCATGTTTTCCCTATTTGTAATAATTTTCCTCGTTATCTCCTTCACTATTAAGGTTTGCCTATATTTCACCCTTGTGGTGAGACCCTTCCTCGGACCCTCGCTGCGCGGGGATGCTTTGTCCACCAGGCTGCCCTTTTTTTTCTCTCCATACATATGGGGCATTAATTGATCTACATGTTATCTTCCTTCATGTGCACTAATACCTGCATTTTAATGTTCGCTACAAATTCAGGTTTTTTATTATTAAAAGGAAGAGTTTGTTGAGATATGTTCAACATCCATCTTATTTGATGAATAACAAACCAATTCAATTACAAGAGGTTGCTCATGTAGTAGACAGGAGAATCTTATCCCCCAGGGCGATACTCAGAGCCCAGAACCGCCGTCTGTCACTGCTACGATCGCCGGCGACCCAACCTCATTCTCCTTCGGCAGTCTCGTTCGTTCCAGTGACGGGTTTGGCATTCAAGATCAAAGTCGACGTCCTACATTCATCTCACCGTTTTCCAACGCTCGCAACCGCCGTTGCCGGTCCCCGTGGGCTCCGGCGACCCACCCTTGCCACTCTCCGACGGAAACAATCCTCTCCCCATCGGATCCTCTCTGTTTCTGTCGCCTGACATTCGCCCCCCCCCCCCCCCCCCCCCCCCCCATGTTTCCCTTGTTTGGATTGATCTCGTTGCCGCAGGTAAAGCTCTCGCCGACTCTCCCGCTCACCTCATGTTAGAGTAATATTATGCTTATTTATTTGGTCCAAAAATTCAGACTTTACTCTTAGAACCTATTTATCGTTAACTTTCACATTGTCACATTCCTTCTCTTGTTTACTTGTGGAAAAATTATTCATAGTTGTTGACTATTTTCGATTGCTAGGCTCGTAGGAGCATTTGCGAAATTGAGATCGATTGCCGCTTTCCACTCGTTCGAGAACATCACACTTACGCTACATATTTAAAAGAGAAACCAAATTTATTTTATTTAAAATCGACTCGAGAATTCCGGTTTACATCAACAAGGGTTGGAAGCTTAGACGAGACCTTCGACAATAGTTCGATCCTTCGACGGGGGTTACCATGGTAGTTAAAACGTTTGATGGGTGCTTCAATAGTGGTCGGAGCTTTTTACATTAGCTTCAACAACGGATGGAGCGTTCGATTAAGGTTCTATAGAGGTTTTAGTGGTTTACTAGGGCTTCGATAGTAGTTGGAGCAATCGCCTATGATGTAAGAGAACAAGAGCTCGACCTAAATGCAGAATTGCAGGAAGTAGCAATGGCGATGGAAGGAACACTCAATCTCGATCCAGGAACACTTGATGATAGAAGATGCACTTACTGCAAGAACGGTACGAAATTTTCGATCTCAGTGCAGAGGGAGGAAACTCAACATCTGTTAAATAACGCAAAATTAGACCTTCATTACAATTACTGGCTTTTATCCCCTCTATATAAAGAGGTGGATGGTACAATGCGAGAAATAAAAAGTAACTCTTAAACTATCGCATATTACAAATTATAACAATCCCCCTCAAGTTGGACGTGAGATGTTAACCATGCCCAACTTGTCAACAATCCTTCCAAATGTACTCCCGCTCAACCCTTTTGTGAGAATGTCGGCAAGTTGCCTGTCAGAGGAAACAAAGGGAGTACACACAACTCCCTTCTCAATGTTCTCTTTGATGAAGTGTCGATCTACTTCAATGTGTTTAGTGCGGTCATGTTGGACCGGGTTGTGCACAATGTTGATAGATGTCTTGTTGTCGCAATACAATCGGATGGGCTCAGCTTTAGTGAGGCCCAGGTCACTCATCAAGGACCGTAGACATAAGCCTTCACACCCATGAGCCATAGCTCTAAAGTCAGCTTCTGCGCTGGATCTTGCCACTACTTGTTGTTTCTTACTTCTCCAAGTAACAAAGTTTCCCCCAACAAGGGAACAAAATCCCGAGGTTGATCGTCGATCTTCAACAGACCCGACCCAATCAGCATCAGTGTATGCTTCAATATTTAAACATGGATTTGGAGCAAACAAAATCTCACTCTCCAGTGAGGATTTGAAATATCTAAGGATTCTATGAGCAACATCCACATGACGCGTCTTTGGAGCATGCATGAACTGGTTGATAACACTTACCGCATAAGAGATACCAGGGCAAGTATGAGACAGATAGATTAACCTCCCCACTAATCTCTAAAATTTAGAGATGTCTTCGATCACCTCTCCATCATCACGTCCCAATCTGTGGTTTGCTTCAATTGGGGTGTCGGCTGGTCCACTCATTCCTGTCTTCTCAAGGAGGTCTAAGGTATATTTTCTCTGGGAGATAAAGATCCCTTGCTTGGACCTTGCAACCTCAATACCCAAGAAATATCTAAGTTTTCTCAGATCCTTGACCTCAAACTCATTGGCTAATTTTTGTTTTAGATTCTTGATCTCTTCCACATCATCACATGTTATGACAATATCATCAACATATACAATGAGAACAGTGAGGTTGTCGGTCGTATGTTTGATGAACAATGTGTGATCAACATTGCTCTGATGATACCCAAATGACAGCATGGCTTTGTGGAATCTTCCAAACCAGGCTCTTGGAGACTGTTTTAACCCATATATGGCCTTCTTTAACCTGACCTTTCCGTCTGCACCTTTAAGAGTAAGACCTGGTGGAATAAACATGTAGACTCCTCATCTAGGTCCCCATAAAGGAACGCGTTCTTCACATCAAGTTGCCAAAGATCCCAACATTTGCAAGCAACACAGGATAATAGGACCCTAATAGTGTTCATCTTTGCCACAGGGGCAAATGTTTCCTGATAGTCGATTCCGAGGATTTGTGTGTAACCTCTTGCCACCAGTCTCGTCTTACACCTTTCAACAACCCCTTGAGAGTTTTGTTTGAGGGAGAACACCCATTTGCACCTAACAGTCTTCTTCTCATGGGGAAGATGTACCAAATCCCATGTGTGGTTCTTCTCAAGGGCAGCCATTTCTTCCAACATCGCCTCTCTCCACATAGGGATCTCCAGTGCATGCTGCCAAGATGAAGGTATAGAAAAAGAAGCCAGGGAGGACACAAAGGTCTTGTGGGAAGAAGAGAAAGAGTCATAAGATACATAATGGGAAAGAGAATGTTGAGTACAAGCTCTGATACCTTTCCTTAGAGCAATAGGTGGATCAAAAGGCCCCGAGTCCGGATCCAATGATGGTTCTGGTGGTAAAATTAGGTCTTGTGTATTGGACTTCTTTGTGTGTCGAGTATAGACCTGCAAGCACGGAGCAGTAGATGGAAGAGGTAAAGGAATAGTAGAGACAGTATGGGGACTCACTTCCAACGGTGTAGACTCCCCCTGAAGTGAGGGATATGGTGGAGGTATAGGCAGAGGTAAAGCAGGAGAGGACGTAGAAGGAGAGTCACTCGAGGCAGGGTAGTATGCCTCAGATTCACGAAACGTGACATCCACGGTAACAAACACTTTCTTCGTAGGTGGGTGAAAACACTTGTACCCCTTCTGTGTGGGAGAGTAGCCGATGAAGACGCACTTGAGGGCGCGAGGATCAAGTTTGGTCGGACGGGGGTGATGAATGTGGACAAAGCAGACACATCCAAACATCTTAGGGGAAAGCTGAGAGGAGGGAACGTGGAGAGTGCTAAGAGGCGTGGCATTTCCAAGGACACGTGAGGGCATACGATTGATGAGATATGTCGCAGTGAGGATAGCACCCCCCAGTAATACTTGGGAAGATGCGTAGTGGACAAGAGACATCGAGCAACTTCCAATAAACGACGATTTTTTCGCTCGGACGCACCGTTCTGAGTCGGGGAATAAGCGCAAGTAGTTTGATGGATGATATCATGATCAGCAAGATAATGCTCAAACTGTGAATCCATATACACGCGGTCATTGTCGCTGCGAAGAGTTTTAATAGTGACACGAAATTGAGTGGAGATCATGTTATGAAATTTGCGGAAAATATGAAATACATCACTCTTCTGTCGCAATAAATATAACCAAGTAGTACGAGAAAAATAATCGATAAAAGTAACAAACCACGCACAACCAGAAATAAAAGGTACGGAGCACGGTCCCCGGATATTAGTATGAATAACTGCAAAAGGAGTTGAACTTGGTAACGAAACATGATTAAACGAAGTACGATGATGTTTGTTAACACTACAGACATCACACACAAAGGAATAAAAAACAGCAACAGACATAGCAGGACACAACAATTTCATAACGGACGCAAACGGGTGACCCAGGCGACAATGCCAGGAATACAAAGGATGAGTAGTGCTGAATGAAGAGCCTGAGGAGGTGGAGCAAGGCTGGAGTCGAGCACATATAGACCATTGACCATGCTACCAGAGCCAATCACCTTCCCCGTCATCAGGTCCTGAAAAACACAAGAGGAAGGAAGAAAAGTTACAGAGCAATTCATAGAATTAGTTAGATGGCTAATAGAAAGTAAATTACGAGTGAAATTGGGAACATGAAGAACATGGGACAAGGTGAGAGAGGAGTAGGACATGGAACACTTTCCGGCAATGGAGGAAAGGGACCCATCAGCGATGCTCACCTTATCGCGACCAGAGAGAGGGGTATATGAAATGAAACCTGAAGAGGGACCAGTCATATGGTCTGTGGCGCCGGAGTCAATGATCCACTGGATGGTAGGGAGAGAGGTAGCAGAGTGAGCACCTGGAAGTCCAGTGTGAGCATAGGAGGAGGACGCAGTGGACTCCGCGGAAAGGCCCTGTATCAAGCGACGGAGGGCAAGCACTCCGTCAGCCGAGAAAGCACTGGGAGGAAGGGATCCGTCGGTGCCAGGATGGCTAGGAGGACTGTCCACAAGAGCATCGACGAGATGGGATGAACGGGGAAAGGCATGACGACCAGGAAGTCTCCCAAATCCACGACTGCCACGAGTAGAGGCACCTCCTTTTGGAGGAGGGAATCCATGGAGCCTGAAGCAAGTATCTCTAGTGTGACGGTTCTTCCCACAATAATAACAGAGGAGATGGTCTTTATCTTCGTCTTTGGGTCACGAGACGGACGACCCCCAAGAATAGAGGAAGTAACAGCAAAGGCAGAACTCTCAGGAGCAGGATCAGGTAGCAAAGTCTGACGGCGGTTGAATTCCTGTTGCACAATACTGTAGACCTCAGAAAGAGACGACAACTGAGGACGCCCCAAAATCTGAACACTGATCTGATCAAAGTCACGATGAAAGCCATGAAGAACTCAAAAATCCGATTATGTTCCTCTCTGGCACGAACCATAGCCTCATCGACCGGGCTAACAAATGTTAGGGGATCAAAATGATCGTATTCCTGAGACAGCTATGTAAACTCCAAGTAATACACTGACGGAGGGTGATCTCCCTGGCGGAGAAGGGATATCTTCCGTCGTAGCTGAAAGATCTGAGCGGCATTTCCCCTACGTGAGTATGTTGACTCTACTCGCCTCCAAATGTCCGCAGCAATGTCGAGAAATAAATAATTACGAGCGATTGACTCCTGCATAAAATTTGTATGTCAAGACATGACCAAAGAGTTCTCTGAATCCCACTGTATCCAATTCGAGGAGGTCTTGTCAGGTTCCTTAGTTTGACCAGTGACATATCCAAAGAGGCGATGGCTTTTGAGCGCCAAGGTGATAGATCGGGACCATGAGAGGTAATCGGAAGCATCCAGGCGAATGGTGGTGATCTGGGGAGTATTATGATCATGACTCCCACGAAAAGAACTCACTGGAGGAACAACCGTTGATGAGGGAGCGGGTGAATCATCACCGCTAGACATAACTGCTCGAAAATAGAAATCTGGAGACCACGCAAGTCCAAGGGCAGCAAAGGACGGCGGATTACACCTAGAAAACACGAATCTGGAGGAGGAGAGGAAGAGAAAACCACCCCAAGCAATCACCGGGAGGCGCAGACGGAGCTGAAGAGAGCAGGCATATCACTGCATAGGAAGTTCGGCGTCTGATGTAGTTATAAACGAGCTTAGAAGGACATCAACGCCGGACAGAAGCTTGAGTCGAAAAGAAGCGGCTGAGGGAGAGGAACAGCGGTCGGATCCGAGAGAGAGGAGCGCTGGGTGGCTGGGAAGACCGGCTGGAGGAGAAGGCCGACTGGATCGAGAAGCGGGATCAAGACGGGCGTCGGGTGAGAGCGCTGGAGGATTGGCGGAAATGGAAGGAAGCTAGGTGGCGCACGAACAGGAGAGAAAGCGGGATCGATCGAACGGTGTGTGAGCCGTCGTGTGAGGCGTCGACGAGTGCAGAGACGGAGGTGAGCGGCTAGGGCACCCGGAGCAAACGCTTTGATACCATGTTGAATAACGCAAAACTAAACCTTCATTACAATTACTGGCTTTTATACCCTCCATATATGGAGGTGGACGGTACAATACGAGAAATAAAAAAGTAACGCTTAAACTATTGCATATTACAAATTATAATAACATTAATGCAAGTAATGGAGGAGCACGAACGACAATCATTGACAATGGAGAACCTTTATGGGCCTACTCGGAGGTTGTCGAAGGAGTGACTGGAGCTAGAGATAATGGTGGCGGAAATACTATGGAGCTTTTACCGTGGTTGCCTAAGAGGGGTTTGCTCATTAGAGGAGAGAGCTTCCAAGAATCTCACAACAAGAGACAAGGGACAAAGAAATAGAACTTCTTCTTGCTTCCCATAACATTAGCCAAGGGCTTTAAATAGAGATACAAAGGGGTAGACACATAATTTCTCCCCCCTGACACAACATAATAAAAAGGACTAAAATATAGATAAGGGCACGCTGCCCACAACATCATAAAAAGACTAAATATAGATAAGGGTGTGTTGCCTATAACAAGGACCAACTAGGGAAATTATTGGGAAAATTGCTAAGGATTTAATGAAACAAAGTTAGGAAGTTGATGATATAGAACTCCTCAAAATGTTAGGTGAGGAAGTAATATAATTCTATCTAAATGAAGCCTTTGAAGTGAAGCAAAGCTAAGGAATCGATCCCTCAAAGAAAGCTTTGTAATCAACATTCGTTGACCGGTAATCATTGATCGGTGACCGGAGCGCTCAGCAATCGTTGATCTCAAGGAGAGCTTAACGATTAACGAGCGTTGACCGCCGACTGATGTTTGGTGACCAGGAAGCTCACAGATCAAAGTCTGAAGAAGCAAGCTCAGTGATCTACGATCGCTGACCGCCGTTTATTGACCGACGACCAAATCGCTCAACTAACAAAAGGTCTGAAGAAGCCAGTCCAATGATCACCGATCGTTGACCGGTGATAGCAAGCAATGCTCAGTGATCGTCGACCGCTGATCCAAGATCAAGGAAAGGTCGATCACAGTTCCTTACTAAAAATATGTAATCGTCGACCGCACTGCCCCTCCCAAGAAAAGTTCCCCTCAGTAATCGCTGATCGAGGCGCTCAACGATCGTTGACCGAGTTTAAAGATTCTGTCAAAATGAAAAATAGTCGTTGCAATTCTCAGAATGGAAGGCGTCAGCTTTCTACCGTGCATGCTTCTTTGAAACTTGCACAGATAAGGAAAAGAAGAAGGAATATAAAAGCTCCTTTTACTCTAAAGGATGCCCTAGCGAATAATACATCAAGAACGGAAAAGCACACAGCAGCCAAAACACGAGAATGATTCCTTCTTCCCCATTCTTTTCTCTGTAAACTGAATGTCCTTTTGGGATTCAGCTAGTCACACTTCTTCTGTGACAACTCAGCTTGATCTAAAGCATTCAAGTTCACAACAACCAACTGTAAATGGTTATCATGCTCTCCCTTCAAAAGAGCTACCTGAGTTCTTGAATCTCCAGAGGAAAAGAATTGATGGGTTGGAGTCTCCAGAGGAAAAGACTCATCGTCTTAGTGCAAAGGAAGTGCTAGACCACGTATTTGTGGAAGCGAGGTCATACCCAGTTGATTAGGGAACCTCCTCTATAAATCTCGTGTCATCTGGATGCATTTTTGTGTTATTCGGTTTAGCTTTCTGTTTCATTTTATATGTTTTAACATATCTTTGGTTATATGTTAACCAAACACATAAATCCAAAAGAAACCTAAAATAGGTCATTTGGGTGTCTTTTTTATTCACCCCCCCCCCCCCCCTCTAGAGAAATATTCAGACATTCTATTTCACACTTTCAATTGGTATCAGAGTCGGGTTCACCTCTACGGGTTAAAACCTTGGTAAATTAATATTCTGACTCTGAATAATCCTCCAGAAAATTTAATATTTCACTATGTCTTCACAAAAAGACCGTCACCACATCCAGACCACTCATGTGCAACCTTGATAAGTTTGTCAATGGAAGCCTAGGATTAGGCTATATGGATTCAATAGATGAAAAATTTATGAATATATATTCTTACAGATCCCTTCATCCCAAAGAAGGTTAACATCGCAGGTGATGGTGAGGTCCTAAAGCCAAGAGACCAATGGTCCGAGAAAGACAAGAAGATGAGGTCTTACAACAAGAAGGTCATGAACATCCTTGTCAGCACCTTGTCTGAAGATCTCTATCACACCATCATCAACTATGCATTAGCAAAGAGATCTGAGATGCCCTCACCACAATGACTGAAGGAAGTGAGGATGTTAGAAAGGACAAAAGGCAGATCTCATCAGCCAATATGAGACCTTCAAGATGAAGGCTGATGAGCCAGTGGTCGAATTGTACAAGAGATAAGCCACCACCATCAGTGGACTGAAAACCTATGTAAGAGAGATTTCTGATGAGGAGAAAAATGACAAATTCCTCAAGATTCTCACCAAAAAGTATCTCCCATATCCTGGACTATAAAGGAGACCAGTAAGCTCAGGGAAATCACTCCTGAATAATTGTATGGAAGGCTGCAATCCTTCGAGTTGGCCACCACACAGACTAAGGATGAGTAAGAACCAGCCACTCCTTTCAAGTCAACTCCTGAGAAAACAGTGGCCCTGGCTACCACTGAATCTAGATGAGCTCCTTCATCATTCTCTAAAGATGAGTTAAGCTTCCTTGTAATGAAGTCACGTGCTTGGAAGAAGGAGAACCCTGTCGATGATATATTCCTGATCCAGACAAGATGTTATTTGTCAATGTGTGCAAATAGAGACGGATATGTCTAGACCAACCGAACCCTATCAGATCATTGATCGTCAGAGTAAGAGGCTGCAGAATCGCGACGTTAACTTCATAAAAGTGTGGTGGAAGGGTGATGCACGACGAATCTATATGATGTGAACTTACGATGCCCTAACCCTAAATGCAACACACGTGAGCATGTGGTGAATGTAATTGACCGACGACGAATCCTAAAATGAAGATGCAAATGAATACAAGCACACGATCCAATGAACTAACGAAGGATAACCCTAATGCGATGCACATGCGATGACTCAATCATGCAAGTATTTTCCGACGCACAACTAATTAAACAAATTAATTTTAAAATCTCGTGCAAGCGCCGAAATTGATTACAAATATTGCAAAAAAAGTAAGCAGACAACAATTGCAAGTTAATTGAGAGTGCACTGAAATTAAAATGCGAAGCAAATAAATCCGTTGCACGCCAATAAATATATGCAGCAATCAAATTAATTCATGCCAAGTATTACTATCAATGCGAGATATCCGAACAATGTGAATAAATGACTACTAGAAGTAAAAGCTCACCAAGTATTCGATGTCGGTGGTGTTGGGGAAGCTCCAATGATGCCAGTGACTGTCTGGGAGTGAGGATACTGCTGTGTGGGGGATTTCGAAGAGGGGTGGTGGTTGTTTGTGTTATGTCCCCACACCCGCTTGGGTTCTCGGAGCATAAGTACTCGCGGCGAACCAAAGGGCGGGCGCAAGACAACCGGTTCAGCCCCCACTCAATAAATCGGCCAGAATGGGGCTGAACCACTCCGGTTCAGCCCCACTTGAGGGGGCCGGCCGGCCCCCTCTTTTCCCCGGGTATTTATAGCCCGGGGGCTGCTTGGAGGAGGATTATCAAAGAACTATCAGGTATTCCCTCTCTTCTCCCTCAAACCCTAACCCTAATCTCTCTTCCCTCTCTAGTTTCCTCTATTTCTCTCCTTCCTTCTTGCTAGTTCATAACATTTGGTATCAGAGCAACCTTCCTGCGACCATGGTGACACGCTCGAAGGCGGAAACCGCACGATTGGCAACCCTAGAGGAGAACTACGTAGGGTTGGCGGATTCGGTGACGACAATCGAAGATCAATTGAAAACGTCCACAAAAAAAATGGAGGAACGCATGGATGGATGCATGGAGGAGATCAAGGCGTTGTTGATGCAGTCCCTGAAGGGGAAAGCGGTTCCGGGCAGCGATTCGGAGGCGGAGGCGTCACACCATGCGCCGCCGGCAACAAACGGAGGGATGGTGGGGCTCGGGCGTGACCCCTCCTAACGAGATAGGGACCGATCCGGGCCGCACAGAGCCAGCCGACGCCGGATCGGCCCCTGTCTGGGTCGGGGCTCCGCACAGCCAGGCGGGCTGGATGTCGGGCCCGGAGGGGACCGGCTACGGCCGGCCAGGGGGCGGCTATCCCCCCCCGCCAGCCGCCGGCCTGGGCCGCCCAGTAGCAGTCGCACCCGACTGTGCAGCCCGGTAGCGGGCCAGGCGGCCCTTCCGCCGCCCAGGAGAGGGCCGGGGCTGCCCCGTGGAGGGGCCGAGAGGCCCCAGCAGCCCCCTATCGACCACCAGGGGCTGTCGACACCATTTTCGGAGGAGGAATGGGCCTCCTACCTACGCCACAACACGCTGGAGGGCCGATGAGGATCGGAAACGGCGAAACATGGCACGAGCAACCTCCCAGGCAGGGATTTCACGGCGGAGGACAGCAATGGGGCGGCGGCCAAGGGGAGCGAATCTCCATGACCCTTACAACCGACCACAGCACGGACCGGAGGCCAACGGGAGACATGGGGATGTGCAACAACGACAGTACATGCCTTCGAAGAGAACTCGCATGAATTTCCCTAAGTACCGCGGCGGGGATGCTTTGGAATGGGTGCAGAAGGCGGAGTTGTTTTTCACTTACCAGGAGATTCTAGATGACCAGTAGGTACAGTTGGCGTCCTTCCATCTGGAAGACGACGCATCAGTGGGCTCAGTGGTTCATACGGGCCTACGGATACGCAACATGGACCAACTTTGTGGAAGGGTTCGTGGCACGCTTTGGGCCGTTGGATTATGAGGATGTGGAAGCCACGCTACAGAAACTCCGTCAGAAGGGTACGGTGATGGAGTACCGGGCAGACTTTGAGAAACTAGCAAATCGGATCAATTGAGAGGAGAAGACGCTCCTCAGCTGTTTCATATCCGGCTTGCGGGACCATTTGAGGGATGAGGTCCATGCGTACATGCCGCGCAGTCTGAGTCATGTCATCAGTCTGGCTCGCATACAAGAGGAGCGCTTCAACCGTCAGAAAAACCGGGCCCCACCAAGGGTCCCGACCGCTCCAGCAGCAGGTAGAAGGGAGCAGCCACCGGCAGCTCGACCGACCGTGACGCGACTCACTTGGCCCGAGCTACAGGCCAGAAAGGAGAAAGGATTGTGCTTCAACTGCGACGAGAAGTACGCGTCGGGGCACCGCTGCCAAAAGGTGCAAGTCTTCATGTTGCGCGAGGAGGAGGATTCCCCGAGCCTCGAGGACGAGGAGGGGTTGGATTTGGCCGAGTTTGGAGTTTCGATACAGGCCATGGATGGGTGTGTGGCACCCCTCACTATGCGGATCAAGGGCAGGATTGGCAAGGAAAGGGTAACCATCCTCATCGATAGTGGGCGCACCCACAACTTCATCAATCCTGAGGTGGCGCTGAAGGCAGGGCATCCAGTCGACAAGGACGCGGCTTTCCAGGTTATGGTCGCAGATGGCAGCAAGCTGAGGTGCGAAGGGGCACTGAAGGGCGTGGAGATACATCTTTCAGGATATGTGTGCCGCACCGACATCTACCTCCTTCCGATTAGGGGATCTGATATGGTACTTGGGGTGCAGTGGCTCCGCCAACTGAGGCGGGTGACCACGGACTGGGACCGCATGACACTGGAGTTCACGCAGCAGGGGACGGATTACTGCTTACACGGCATACGATCTTCCTCCCTCAAGGAGATCTCGCTTCGGAGCCTTCAGAGACTGGAGGAGCAGGGCAGCATGATGGCCATGATACTCGGGGTGGATGCCGAGGGGTCCGATACGCTGGCGGAGCCTGACCAGATACAGCTCCTTTTAGCATAGTTCGAGGACGTCTTCCAGGAGCCACGCACTCTTCCCCCGTCGCGTTTCTGAGACCACCAGATACAGCTGAAGACGGGGGCGGACCCCACCAATATCCGTCCCTACCGCTACCCGTACATTCAGAAGGCAGAGATCGAGCGCAGCGTGCGGGAGATGCTGGCGACAGGCATCATTCGGCCCAGTACCAGCGCGTTCTCTTCTCCGATCATATTGGTCAAGAAGAAGGACAGCTCGTGGCGATTCTGCGTCGACTACCGGGGGTTGAATAGCTCCACTATCAGAGACAAGTTTCTCATTCCAATGATTGAAGAGTTGCTGGATGAGCTGCATGGAGCAAGTCTGTTCACCAAACTGGACCTCCGGTCTGGTTACCATCAAATTCGAATGAAGGAAGAGGATGTTCACAAGACGGCGTTTCGCACCCACGACGGTCACTATGAGTTCTTGGTTATGCCGTTCTGGTTGGCCAACGCTCCCTCCACCTTCCAGGCGGTGATGAACGAGATCTTCCGACCACTTCTTCGTCGGTATGTCCTGGTATTTTTTGATGATATACTAATATATAGCAGGACTTGGGACGACCATTTGGAGTACGTTCGACATGTCTTCACCATACTGCGGGAGCACCAACTATACGCCAAACGGTCCAAGTGCTCATTCGGACAGAGGGAGGTCGAGTACCTGGGGCACCTAGTTTCGGCCCGTGGAGTCTAGGCAGACCCACAGAACATTGCTAGTATGGTGTCGTGGCCCCAACCCACGACGGTGCGAGCCTTGCGCGGCTTCCTCGGCCTGACGGGGTACTACCGCCGTTTTGTGAAGGACTACGGCAAGATTGCTCGGCCTCTTACCCAGTTGTTGCAGAAGGATGCGTTCCAGTGGAGCACTGAGGCGGACGAGGCCTTCAGGGCCTTGAAGCAGGTCATGACTACTACGGCGGTGTTAGCGCTCCCGGATTTCGCCAAGGAGTTTGTGGTGGAGACTGATGCTTCGGGCGTCGGCCTCGGGGCAGTCTTGATGCAGGAGGGCCGTCCGCTCGCATACTTCAGCAAGGCCTTGGCCCCTCGGACATTGGGACTTTCGACGTACGAGAAGGAGATGTTGGCCATTATCCATGCGGTCGAAATGTGGCGGCCCTATCTTTTGGGACAGCACTTCCAGGTCCGCACGGACCACCAGAGTTTGAAGCACTTCCTTGAGCAGCGGTTGGCATCCCCACTACAGCAGAAGTGGTTGACCAAGCTGATGGGTTACGATTACGAGATCGTGTACAAGCAGGGCAGAGACAATGTGGTGGCCGACGCACTCTCCCGCCTACCTGAAAGCTCTCTCTTTCACGTGTCGGGGCCGATGATCACCACTTTGGACGAGATACAGGCAGAGGTACTCCAGGGCTCCGAGCTACGCACTATTGTTGAGGCACTACAACAGGGTCAGGCTACAGAGCCGGGCTATCACCTTCAGGCCAGCGGCTTTACTTTCAGGGCCGAATAGTCATTCCCTCCGCGTCGCTATGGCGGACGGCGATGATGCAGGAGTTTCACGCCTCTCCCACAGGCGGCCATGTTGGAATTCTGAGGACACTTCAGCGGCTCAGGGCAAATGCCTTCTGGAAGGGGATGCGCCGCGATGTCCAGCAATTTGTGCGGGAGTGTGAGATCTGCCAGCGGCAGAAGTACGAGGCCACATCACCAGTCGGGCTTCTCACTCCGCTAGAGATTCCGCACCAGATTTGGGATACCATTTCCATGGACTTCATTGATGGACTGCCCAAGTCCCAAGGCAAGACCGTCATCCTGGTGGTGGTAGACAAGCTCTCCAAGTATGGTCATTTCCTTCCCTTGAGCCATCCGTACTCCGGGGAGACAGTTGCAGAGTTATTTGCGCGGGAGATTGTGCACCCCCATGGGATTCCGCGTTCCATCATTTCCGACAGGGATCCGATTTTTGTCAGCAGTTTTTGGAAGGAGCTCTTTCGGCTACAGGGTACTACGCTACGCATGAGCACAGCCCACCATCCCCAGACGGACGGTCAGACGGAGGTCCTCAACAGGGGAGTGGAGACTTACTTACGATGTTTTGTGATGGACGAGCCGCGCACGTGGACCCGATGGTTGCATTGGGCGGAGTACTGCTACAACACATCTTTCCACACAGCTAGCAAGCTCACCCCCTTCGAGGTGGTATACGGCCGCCCTCCTCCTACGTTGAGTTCTTATGAGCCCACCAGCACCGCTCTTCCAGCTGTGGAGCGGACACTTCAGGACCGGGATCGCACCTTAGCCTTACTGCGGGACAATCTGCGGGTCGCTCAGGACCGCATGAAGGCACAGGCAGACAAACACCGCACCGAGCGGGAATTCGCATTGGGCGATGAGGTCTTCCTCAAGCTCCAACCTTATAGCCAGTTGTCGGTCTCTCGGAGGACAAATCAGAAACTCGCCCCGCGTTACTACGGGCCGTTCCGCATTCTGCGTCGTGTGGGACCAGTCGCCTACACCTTGGATCTTCCGGCGGGATCACGCATCCACCCGACATTTCATGTCTCTGTTTTGAAGAAGAAGCTCGGGGCTTCCGTTCAGGCCAGTCCTTTCCTTCCCGAGGCAACCAGCAGTGGCGAGTTGCAGCCATCACCAGAGGCCATTTTGTTAACCAAGTGGAAGAAGTCGGGCACGGAATATCGGCCAGCAGTGCTTGTCAAATGGAAGCATATGGATGCAGAGCACAACTCATGGGTGGACTTGTTAGAATTCCGCGAGCGGTTCCCAGATTTCCACCTTGAGGACAAGCTGGTGCTCGATGGGGAGGGGAATGTTATGTCCCCACACCCGCTTGGGTTCTCGGAACATAAGTACTCGCGGCGAACCAAAGGGCGGGCGCAAGACTGGGGCTGAACCACTCCGGTTCAGCCCCACTTAAGGGGGCCGGCCGGCCCCCTCTTTTCCCTGGGTATTTATAGCCCGGGGGCTGCTTGGAGGAGGATTATCAAAGAACTATCAGGTATTCCCTCTCTTCTCCCTCAAACCCTAACCCTAATCTCTCTTCCCTCTCTAGTTTCCTCTATTTCTCCCCTTCCTTCTTGCTAGTTCATAACAGTTTGGTGGACTAGGAGGGCTGTTGGAGGAGGGGAAAATGCAGGTATGGTGTTGGGGAAGCTCTTGAGTGGATATACGGAGGGGTATTGTCGTGGATTTGGCAGTGGAAAGGGGCTGGACAGCAAGGTGTAGCAGCATGGAGGTGTTGAATGGTGTGAGTTTGGAGCGGGGAGGGGAAGGAATGCTGAAATCAGAGAGGGTTGGACAGCACAGGGATATAAGGGAACGGGCTGCTGGATGCAGCCAAAAGATGTTGGAAGCTTGCAGCAGCAGGGAAGGAGATTGGTCGGAGGTATATGTGGCGGGGAGGGGGCTGTGAGGTCGGTCTATGCAGGGAGGAGTGTTGGGAAGTGGCAGTTTGCAGCGGGGATGTGCTAGGGGGTCGCAAGTGGAGGGGAAAAGGGCTGGACAGTGGGGAAACTTACGTTGGTGGCTCGGGAGGGCGGCAAGTGGCGGCGGAATGGGTTTGGCGTCGCACTGAATGCCCTACGTCGCACTGAATGCCCTACGTCGCACCGAGCGAGATGACCGAGCGGTTCCTCATTTGGAAACCAAACTCTCGATGCCTCCTCATGTGGCTGCTAGTGAAATATAAGGGGGAATGGAATTAGGTTAAAGTTATCTGATGTCTACGCCCGACGGATAATTTAACCTACCTTTTAAACTACTAGTCAGAAAAATACATAAAAATATGAAAAATCGAGTCGGTTACGATCACGGTCACCGATCGTCTATCTGATGATCCAAAAGTTGTCGATCTCCATCAAAAGGTCACCCTGTCAATGATGCTACTTGAGAGAGAGAGAGAGAGGATGTAATGACGAATTTGTTTCCTGCTTTCTTTATAAACCAAGATGATTGAATTTTCGAGGGCGAATATTCTTCTAAGGAGAGGAGAAATTGTAAGACTTGAACTTTTGTGCCGAGTTAGAAAATTAATTACTATATGTTAATATAATCATATAAATAATAAAATATTTCCCCAATGATGAAAAATAATGATCAGTGCCAATTTGACGTCGCACATCTAATTTTTTAAATTCGAGTTTTCTGATGTTTTACGATGATAGTTTCGATGTTTTGTTCGACGCAATTTGGATTTAATCGTTATGTAGTATGAATATGTTAAGGCAGGAATTAAGTGAGTCTGCGGGCGGATAATATTCTTGAGGTTTCGGGGCTTCTCCTCCTTTATATTGACCCGAGACATCATTCTCTCGATATTTTTCCTTTCTCTCGCCGTCTGGAGCCTTCGACGGGCTGGTTACAGCTAGGGCTTAAGTTGATCTTTCTTCCTTCTTTCTGGACTGTGCTTTGTCGACGACTTTCTCTCTCTCGACGATAGAGGAACCCTAAATTTGTGGCTGATCAGTTGTTTGTGAGGGATTTTTGAGGTCGTGATCGCTCTCTGCAGCAGTTCTTCTTTTCCCACAATTCTAGTAAGTCTTTCTTCCTCCTTTTAATTCCTGGTTGATATTTTTAGGAGGAATTTCATTTAGTTAGTTGATTAAAAAAGGGGGTTGGGTTTATTTTGTGGAGGAATTTCATAGTTGTTGTTATATTCCTTCTCCTCCCCTCTACTCTCTCTGTTGTTGTGAATTTTGTTTATCTGATGGTACTTTTGGAGGGCCGGTTATGGTATGACCTGATTCTTGCATATATGGATACTAGTGGTTGTGGTTTCCTTGATTCCCGTTGGTTCCAGAGGCCGGCTGTTATTTTTATGGATTTTTGTAGGTTTTGATTCCTGTGGTAATAATTTTGTTTTGCACATGTTATTAGAAATGCTTGGCCGACCAACAATTTAGTGGGCAGCTTTAATCTCTGTGCTGGCCAGCCGAGTATGGTTGGGGGAGGGAAACATTTGTCCCAGTTTTGGATGACGATTTTTCAGAATTAAGCTTGGGATTGGTTCTGTTTGGGGAATCTTGAGGCAGATTAAGGGTTTATTACTACTTTGGGGGTTAATTGTGGTTTTACTAGAATTCACCTAAGATTCTCCTTAACCTTAGACCACTCCTGATAAGTTGTAGTCGTCTTAGGTGTCAAATCGTAACTATTTAATGATGCAACCCTAAGTAGATGATTTCATCGATACTGCAGAGGATGACGTCCGGTGATAGACGCGGCGAGAATCCTGGGAACGACAAAGGGAAAGGAAAAGCAGTGGTTAGTTTTTACCTCTTTGATTACGCGTATTTGAATTATTTTGAATTAATTACATGCGAAATTACTTCACTCTAAGCCTATTCTTCTACATATGCACTGCATATTGATTAAATTGAATGAATTCGAATTTTTGATATCACTGATACTTATGAATTCACTTAATTGTTAAACATAGAATAGCAAGCGATAAAGAACCTGAGAGTAACATTATATACATTTCACCTATTTTTATGTTATAAATCGAAAATGAATAAGAATTGAATATAAGAAGAAAAAGAAACTGATTGTGCATCGACGCATAGAAATGTTAAGGGTTAACCTCGTAGGAGGGGAGAAAATACTACATAATTATGATAATTCCAAGGAGGGACGTGTGTTGATCACCCTGAATTGGAATTGATAGAATTGTCTAATCTAGGGTAAGAGAGCCCGTTGTGTGATTGATCGCCCTAGATTAGACATTGACGGGCCCAGATGACGGACAGATTTGACAATTACCCTTAGCATTTCAGAAGAACAAGATAAGATAAGAAAACTATAAACTGAATACAGATAAGAAAAAGAATAGAAGAAAATAATGAACTTGTTACCTACTTTTCCCTTTACTTACTGGTATTTGTACATACTATACTCTCTACTGTGCGGACCCTCACTGCGCGAGGATGCCTTTGTGCACCGGGTTGCCCTTTTTTTACTCTCTACTCTTTCTACTGCATATGTCTATATATGCATATTGTTACTAATCTTTTGTGTTTAGCTGTGCAGATGTTGAAGAGGTGAAAGACTCAGTTTTATAAACCAACGATTTGTTGATTTATATTTTTAGGATTCGACCGCCAATATGCCAAACCCCGGTAGAAGGTTGATTGTCGCAGCAGGAAAGAAGTTGAAGGAGGAAGCGTATGGATTACGGGTATAGCTAGCAGGATTAGAGTTTTGTTATAGTATAGTCTGTATATTATAATATATATTGTGTTGTACCTAGTTTCGTTTTCGTAGATGTTTATTTGTACTCTGATATGATATGATGTACCATATACTGAAATGAATGAAAAAATTGTATTATGCTTTCTCCTGGTACTTATTTGCAATGTGATGGAATTACTGTGTTATAGCATTGTGAAAAACTGCTCAGAATAACAGAATCAAATTGTGGTGGTCTACGGGTCGTCACAGCAAATACAGATGTGCCTCCTGCTTCTCTAATATCAGCTCAGCCTGATCCCATTGATATAGAGACTAGAAATGAACTTCCTCAAATTGAGGTTCTTCAAGAGATCTCCCTATCTCTTCTTCCTCTCTACCCTGGTGACTTATTCTAAGAGGTGAAGGCCCGAGGGGAGGTAGCAAATTCCTCCCATGCTTGTGCTTCCAGTAGCCCAAGGCTCCATCTTCTGAAGAGGAAATGGCTCCAGCAGAAGATCCAGCCACATCATCTCTGGCCCTAGTCACAGAGGATCCAGCTCCTTCATCTACTCTAGCTACAACACTTGAAGAACCCACTCCCTCAACATCTCTAGCTCCTCCATCTGAGGATCCTATTCCTTCTGAACCTCAGGATACTTTGTTCATCCTCCTGAAGAGACTGTAAGAGTCTTCCAAAGGGTTGACCCCTCTCTACCTCCGGTCGATCCAACCTCTGCTCTTGGAGTCAGGAGAGATCTAGAACCAGCTCCCATTCCCCCTCTGTCACCTCCTAAGTTGAAGATCCCCTTTGTCAAGAATTCCAAGAGACCATGGGAAGGCCAGAGAATATGATAGGGACATGGCCACGAAAAAAAAGATGGATACCCAAAGAAAGGCAATGGGAGAAGACACTAGAGATGAAAGGAATGACATGCTGACAAGGGAGTTTGAAGAAGAAGGAGAAAGAATTAGAGGCTGAGCAGGAAACTGCAAAGACTACACCTGTTTTTATTGTTTCATCCCCTTTTGCTGGGATCATCTCTTCTAAAACAGTTGTTGTCTTCAACCAGGAAGCATACTTGAAGAAGTATGCAACATCATCCATACCACAATTCCACTCCAAGGGACCTAGATCAAAGGCACCTACCTTAACCCTTGGAGCCCCTGTTGTTCCCTTCTCTCAGACCCATTAAACTGTTTCCCTTCCTCAGGACAAATGGGAGCAGATCCAGTCTGATCTCAAACCAGGCCAAGCTTCAGAGGAAGACCTATATGAGGAGGATGAGCTCAAGGAGCTTATAGACAGGGTCAGCTAGAGGGAGCCCAGCAAGACAAACATTTTCAAGTCTGTGGGCAGGGATGAAGCTGCCCTAGCTAAGGCTGCAGAAATAAAAGGGAAATCCAAAAAGAAACTAATTGCATGTGTAACCATGAAGAAACCTTAATTAGAAAGGAAATAGTCATATGTAAAAGTTTGTGTTCTCTTTATGAATGTTCTAATTGTTACGATGAAAGAGGAGAAACGAACCTTAGGGTTCTGTCCCTCTTCACTCGCGATCTATCGCTTCAACGAGCCGACCATCCTTTTTTATATCTTCAAGGGAACCAGACGGGCTTACTCTTAGCCACTCTTATCCTCACCACCCGGTGAGGGGGTTACTTGACATTTAACACCCCCCCTCAAGCTAACCCCATAAGCATCCAGCATTCCGAGCTTAAGGGAGTAAGAACGTAGGGATTTGCCAGAGACCGCTTTAGTGAGCATGTCAGCCAGTTGATCTTCAGAGTGCACAAACACCATAGTCACAGTTTGATCCTGAATTTTGTCTCGCACAAAATGGCAATCAATTTCAATATGCTTTGTTCTCTCGTGAAAGACAGGATTGTTAGATATATGAATTGCAGCTTGATTATCACAATGGAGTTGCATAGCCTCAATGACAGGAAATCTCATTTCCCCCAAGATAGATTTAACCCAAACCAGTTCACACGCAGTAACAGCAATGGCACGGTACTCTGCTTCAGTGGAGGAACGAGCCACAACATTTTGTTTTTTACTTCTCCAGGAAATAAGATTGCCACCAACAAAGATGGTATACCCACTAGTAGATCTTCTGTCCACGGAAGAGCCTGCACAATCAGCATCACAGTACCCGTGGACCTTAAGATGGCCATGGTTTTGATAGATAATGCCTTTTCCAGGGTCCTTTTTTAAATACTTGAGAATCCGCAGAACAGCTTGATAGTGATGAACTTTAGGGTTGTGCATGAATTGACTAACCAATCCAACAGCGAAGGAGATATCAGGTCTGGTGATTGTCAAATAAATCAATTTCACCACAATTCGTTGAAAATCTGACTTCCTCTCAAGATCTGGAGAGGTCTCCTTATGAATGTCATAACTAGGGTCCACAGGACTATCCACAGGTTTGACTCCCAAATATCCAACATCATTAAGAAGGTCCAAGACATACTTCCGCTGGGAGATCATAATCTTCCCGGCAGAACGCGCAATCTCAATTCCAAGAAAGTACCGAAGGAGACCCAAATCCTTTATTTCAAAAGCGGACGCTAATTCCTCCTTAACTCGAGTAATATGGAGGTCATTCGTTCCTGTAATAATGATATCATCCACATAGACTACGAGAATAGTAGTGCATTCCTCCCCTTTGTAGACAAAGACAGAATGATCTGAAGTACAGCAATTGAAATTCAGATGAACAAGTTTATCACTTAGCTTGGCAAACCAGGCACGTGGAGACTGTTTGAGGCCATATAGGGCTTTCTTGAGGCGGCACACATGTCCTTTAGGAACATCCATACCAGGAGGTGGAGTCATATAGATTTCTTCCTCCAATTCACCATGTAGGAAAGCATTTTTAACATCGAGTGGTTGTAGAGTCCAAGACTTATGAGCAGCAATAGATAGGAGTATTCTGACTGAGTTCAATTTAGCAACTGGAGCAAAGGTCTCTTGGAAGTCTACACCATCAACCTGAGTAAAACCTTTAGCTACCAATCTCGCTTTGTACCTATCAAGAGTTCCATCTTGTAGAAATTTAGTAGTATAAATCCATTTGCATCCGACTAGATGGCGCCCATGAGGAATAGGAACAATTTCCCAAGTCTTTTGACGTTGGAGAGCGTTCATCTCCTCCTCCATAGCCTTTACCCAGTGGAAATTTGAGCTAGCCTCTAAAAAACTGTTAGGAATAGGAATAGAGGAAACAGAAGCAAGATAAACTTGTAATGAGTGAGAGATAGAGTGATACCCAACATACTTATCCATAGGATATCTAGTACGACCACTCTGAATTTGAAGAGCAGAAGGGATCTCTGAAGTGGTGTTGTAGCTTGGATCTGGCGAAGTGGTGGTAGGTGGTGGAGCATGAGTGTGACATTCTTATCCAGTCTTGATGTTTTTCCTTCTTTGATATACTTGAAGATTCCCTTTTCTGCTGTAAACCTGAAGATCACTCGTTGGGGTTTCTTTTATAACAGGAATATCAACACTTTCTGGAGCAGTCACATCAACAGAACAGGAAGAGGAGGCAACATGTCACTTTCTTCTTTGCTTTCCTTTTGAAACGTGATGAGTTTGCCCTCATTGGAATAATAAGGAGTGTTCTCGAAAAAGGTAACATCTTTTGATATAAACCTTCTCCGGAGAGCAGGAGAATAACACTTATATCCCTTTTGGTTGGCAGCATATCCCACAAAGACACATTTTATTGATTGTGGCCCTAATTTGTCCTTATGAGGCCCCACGATGTGAACAAAGGCAACGCACCCAAACACCTTAGGAGGAAGGTTGAATAGAGGCATATTTGGGCAGAGAATCTGTAGGGGATACTTTCCTCCCAAAGTACCGGTAGCCATCCTATTAATAAGATAGACGGATGTGAGAACTCCTTCATCCCATAGTCCCTTAGGGACGAACGTCTCTTGCAACAAGCATCGAGTGGTCTCCAAGATATGACGATTCTTTCTTTCGGCAACCCCATTCTGTTGAGGAGTCCCCGGACAGGAAGATTGGAAAATAATCCCATGATCTCTCAGAAATAGCTGAAGGTCACTGCACGTATATTCGCCTCCATTGTCACTCCTAAGAATTTTAATTCCAGTTCCAAATTGAGTCTGCACGTAATGATAGAACAACTGAAATATTTTTGAGACTTCATCCTTCCTTTTCATGAGGTACACCCAGGTAAAGCGTGAGTGATCATCAATAAAGGAAACAAAATATTGAAAACCATTCACAGAACAAATAGGAGATGTCCAGACATCGGAATGTATCAAATCAAAACATTTCAAACTTCGACTCAAACTAGGAGCATAGTTAGTCCTACAATGCTTTGAAAATTCACAAGACTGACAATCAAAAGTAACAGTTTTAACATTAAGCAAATGCGGAAAAATAGCTTTCAAGGTCTTCAAACTAGCATGCCCAAATCTCTTGTGCCACAGCCTCAACTGATCCTGGTCGGTAATTTTCTGAGAACTGAGAGCCTGACAGTTATCCATGACATACACTCCACCTGACTCATGTCCACCACCAATCGTCTTCCCACTCGCCAGATCGTGAAACACACAATGAGAGGAGAAAAAGGTGATAGAGCAGTTAAGTTGTTTAGTTAAACTGCTAACAGACAAGAGATTTGTAGGAAATGAGGGAACAATAATTACAGATTTGAGAGAGACAGATGGAGAAAGATGAATAACCCCTTTACCAGTCACAGACGCCGAGGATCCATCAGCGAGTTTCACACTGCCAGAGGTAGGTAAAATAGAGGAGACTCCCATAGAAGATCCGGTCATGTGATCGGAAGCCCCCGAGTCAATAATCCAAGGGGTGGATAGATCTTTAGAGGACACAGTAGTAGAGCGAACATGAGCGGCCGTACCTGCCAAATCACCAGCAGAGTTGGCTTTCAGAGCCTTGAGTTCTCTAATCAAACTCTCATTTTCTGCCTGAAGATGCCCAGAATTATCAAGGTGGCCATACATAGCAGTAGAAGGCCTCACATATTTCCCATCAAAACCCCGAATCCATCCTGGAGGGATTAAATGAGGGTGAAGATCCCAACATTTCTCTTTCCCATGGCCTTTCTTCCCACAGTGAGGGCACTTCATTTTACTCTTGTCTTCTTGCCTCATATTTCTAGGATGTCATTTCTTCTGTTCAGCAGCAAGGGCAGACTTCTCATGACCCACATGAGTATCTGAACGAAGAGAGTTTATACGACTAGCTTCTCCCCTAATATAGTGAGCCACAGTCTCTAGATCAGGCACAGAATCACGTCCCAACATCTGAACCCTCTGGAATCCAAGTTCAGGAGGGAGACCAGAGAGCATCTCAAATACCCTCCGTTGCATGAGTTCAGTCTTGTAGTCTTCAATAGTCTGAATAGCAGAATACTGATCAATTTCAGCCCACTTATGAGTCAACTTGTCATAATATTCTTCGAAGTCCCTCATTCCAGCCATGTGGATCTGTTCAGTTTGGAGTTGATATATTCTCGCCAAGTCCTTTTTTTTGAGTAATTTCGTTCGATTTGTTCCCACATTTCTTTTGCAGTTTCACAAAATAGAAAGTGGCTTGCAATCTTGGGTTCCATAGAATTGACAAGCCAATTAATCACTGTTAGATTCTCACCTTCCCATTCCTCGTATTTGGGATCGGTTTTGTTTGGAGCCGGCTTGGATCCTGTGAGAAAACCCAGTCTTCGACGGCTCCCAATGAAAATCCTCATAGACTGAGCCCATAGAAGGTAATTCCTTCCATTGAGTTTAATGTGAGTAACACCTTGACTGAAGTCCATGTTAGAACTCCCTCCATAGTATCTGGGTTGGTTGACGGCCCCTTCAGAGGCATTTGCACTTTTCAAGTTGTCGTCCATACGGGCACACAAGCCGGAGGACCTTTAGGAAGCAGACGGATAACCAGCCGCAGCAGCAGGAGGACCTTCAGGTCAGAACCACGGCGGCAGCAGGACAATCGGCAGGAGCAGGACCTTCAGGTCGCGGCAGCGGCAGCAGCAGCAGAAGGAGAACCTCCAGGTCAGAACCACGGCGGCAGCGGCAGCAGCAGCAGAACAACAGCGGCAGGACGAGGCTCCAGATCGATCACCGTCGTCGAGGAAGATCGAAGAGATCGTCGTCGTCGAAGAAGATCACCGATGCGAGGAAGATCGAAGGAATCGTCGGCGAGATCGAGCAGATCGGCGGGATCGAGCAGAAGAAACGATCGACGGGATCGAGCAGACGAACAGAAGAAACGATCGACGGGATCGAGTAGATCAAGCGACGACGGAAACGGCAGTTCTGAGGACGACGAGATGGAGCAGATCGCACAGTTCTGAGATTGAAGAAATCGGCTCTGATACCATGTTACGATGAAAGAGGAGAAACGAACCTTAGGGTTCTGTCCCTCTTCACTCGCGATCTATCGCTTCAACGAGCCGACCATCCTTTTTTATATCTTCAAGGGAACCAGACGGGCTTAGTCTTAGCCACTCTTATCCTCACCACCCGGTGAGGGGGTTACTTGACATTTAACACTAATGAAATGAAAGTTGAAGGCTTAATGCAGGAACTATATTATCTTCTCTATTTCTGTTATGTATTAATTTCTCTTCTTTGTATCTGTGAATGCTTTGGAATGTAAACAGTTAATGCAATGTCTTGTGACCTAATCTATCATTTAGGGGGAGCAACCTCAATAGAATTGGTATTGGTAATGCTTAGTTGTAGAGCAAACTCTCATTTCTTTCTTTCTGTGAATCATCAACAAAATGTAAATTTTCTCTTCATTAAATAGGAGGAGATTGTTAAGAAAATTCCAAGAAATTAATGAAACAAAGTTAGGAAGTTGATGATGTAGATCTCCTCAAACTATTAGGTGAGGAAGTAATATAATTTTATTTAAATGAAATCCTTAAAGTGAACCAAAGCTAAGGAAAAGATCCCTCAAAGAAAGCTTTGCAGTCAACGTTTGTTGACCGACAATCATTGAATGGTGATCGGAGCGCTCAACGAATGTTAATCTCAAGGAAAGCACAATGATCAACGACCATTGACCGTTGATCGATGTTCAGTGACTAGGAAGCTCACAGATGAATTGGAGTCTCCAGAGAAAAAGACTCGTCGCCTTGGTGCAGAGTCTACAGAGGAAAAGACTAATTCGATTTTAGTGACCAAATTAATTTGGTCACTAAATATGCACATTTAGTGACGAAATATTTTTTAGTCACTAAAGACATTTAGTGGCGGGGCATTCATGACCACGTTGTGACAAACTGAATTTGGTCATTAAATCTCTTTAGTAAACACAATTCAACATTTAGTGACGAAAATTTTCATCACGAAAAGTCAATTTTCAAGTCGTGTTTGTGGAAGAGAGGACGTACCCAGTTGATTGGGGAATATCTATAAATCTTGTGTCATCTGGATACATTTCTGTGTTATTATGTTTAGCTTTTTGTCTCATTCTATATGCTTTAACATATCTTTGTTTATTTGTTAACCTAGCACATAAATCCAAAAGAAACCTAAAATAGGTCATTTTGGTATCTTCTTTATTCACCCCCTCTAGAGAAGTATTCAGACATTCTATTCCGCACTTTCATCAATGGCGGGACTTCTCTGATACATGTGAAGCTTTGAGGTGAAATATTACTTACATTATTTGGTTGTGAATAGGACTATTTATATATAATGTGGTCTCCCATATAAACTATAGAAATCATAGTGCAAAATAATGAAAACCAAAGAATAAAATGCATAACACTTTCTACAATAAATTTACATGAATTATTAGTTATACCTCTTTTTCTGCAGCACCGGCTCTGCATGCAGCAATTGAAACAGCTAACATAGCATTAGCTCCTACTTCTGCCTGGAAAATAATAAACAAACATGGATTGAGTTGCATATTAAACCATTCTCCTAAATGGTTAAAGAGTTTCCCAAATAAAAAGCTAAACCAACACCAAATACTTGGAATGAAACCGATAATATTTGATAACAAACCAATATGTAACATAATTGGGGCAGGGTAGCCTAAATATTAACGATAAGGAGTACATTGGCACAACTACCCGGTGATTCCAATGCATAACAGGAGGCAATCTTCAATATTTGAAATCCAATATTTAAATAAATTAATTTTCTCGTGAAAATATAGTAACCAAAAGATTTTTATTATTATTATATTATTTTTATAATCACCTTCACAATCTTATAATAGAACAACATTAGTAATACTTCCAAGGCCAAATAAAAAAATGATCATACTATGATAAAGAGATAAAAAAAGGCATATGTATCTGATAGGAATCAAGCAATACTTTACATGGTGCAGCCTTCCTCAGTAACACACACCAATGACAATAATGACTGATAAAGTGAAAGTAGAAGAAATATGTTTATATAATCAAACAACTCCTCCGAAGATGAAGATCATGACAAAATAGACAGTAAAGAATATGAGCATTTGAGTTGCCTTATTTTGTGTTTTGTCCAAGTCCATCATAGCTTGATCGATTTGGGACTGAAGTGAAGGGTCCATTCCTATCAAGGTTTCAGAAATTTTCTCATTGATATTCTTAACAGCTTTTGAGACACATTTCCCAAGAAATTTCCCCTTGTCGCCATCACGTATTTCCATAGCTCCATACCTGAAATTGAAATAACTCCAAAGAGTTTAATTACAATATTATGAATTTTGTCTTTCTTGACAAAAAATAAACAAAAAGAATGATATATTATCTTGAAGAAGACAAGAAAGAGACAACCCCATTTGGGGTAGGTCTACAGAACCTTCATCTCCAATCACTTATCTTGGCTCATGAGTTATACATGAGAAATTAAATGTTTGGAATAGAGTTTATGAATGCTCCTCCACTCATTTTATTGTGTACTATGTTGGGTGTAAATATATTTTGGACGTATGTTTGCACAAATTCCAATCATTTACCTTTTCTTATATGCACTCTCTCTTAACATTCCTTTTAGGTGCATGTATGGTCCTCCATATGCATGCACAAACCACCTTAAGAAAATTTTCTTCACTAATTTGTCTTCAACATGTGCTACAGCACTCACCATTCCTCAGTAAAATAATTATCCTTCGTCGTCAAACCACACACGTCCAACTGACATTCTCATTTAATCACTCTTGGTATTAAAATCATTTTATAGCCGCCACGTGGATTTACATGGAAGAGTATGTTAGACTATGGTTTGACATACTTTAAATTAGAGAATGCATGTCCTATTGTAACATATAATATATTCCTAAGGTAATTCTCCATTTTTACCACCTAGTTCCCTAAAGGTTATGTCGTCCTCATGCTAAATGTTATGTCATCGTCCTCATGCTTGTGTACACTAGATCAAATATTATCTTTGTGTGTGTCCATCTAATATCGAGTAAGTACTGGTACCGAAAATGAACCTGGTACGGGTACGCAGCCCCTAGGGAAGTATCGGTGCTTCATAATTATTAATTTATAACCAACTACAAGCGCCTTACGGTATTTTGTTCTCTACGAGTCCTAAGCAGCCATCTTCTACCCTACTGTTCAAACTTTTCATATAAAAATAATTCTCAGCACATTAAGACTATTCACTAATCTTCTTAAACTTTCTTTCTCCTATCATTTCATTTTTCTACTAAAGTTGTAGCACATTACAAATTCATGAAGATGGATGATATGTGCCTATTTCGGGACTTCGTCGGAGGTGGCGGTGGCGGAGATACAAGAGGGAATCAAGCTCAACTCGCGGAGAATGCGAGGGGAGAGGAACAAGGGGAAGCCGTGCTCAACCCTAACCCTAGAAATGGAAAAGAAGAGAGAACTTGAGAAAGAAAGAGAAATTGATTTCATTCTTTTCATCCCCCATACAAGACCTAATCGGGCCTATAAATAGGACACTGATGGCATGGGCGTAAATACCTCATATAAAAAAATGCATGAAACATTAAAACACAAAGACGCTAATAACCAGTAACCAAGACTCGACTTGATACGATCATACGACTCGACTCATACAACTCGACTTGATACGATCATACGACTCGACTCATACAACTCGACTCATACACGCGACTCATACAACTCGACTCATACACTCGACTAATACAACTCAACTCATAAACTCGACTCGATACAACTTGACTCGATACAACTCGACTCAATACCTAAAGGCTCGTAATAATATAACCGCTACATACAAAGGGTGTGGAACCCCTAATATTCCACCATCCTTCAAATCGAGCTTGCGCTCATGCTCGAACGGTCTTAGATGACTTGATCTTTGGACTCTTTGATTTCCCTCCAGAACAACTCCTAGTAGTACGTCGTTGCAGCGAAGGTGGCGACAAGTTGCGGGGCATCAACATGTTCCCAAGTGTGTCATAAACGACTGCAAGGAGCTGATGTTGCCGAGGAACATGCGGAGGGAAGACTATCAGGTAGAGTTGGAGTCGGGGCAAGTGTGTCTGGTGGACAGTCGAGGGTAACGAAAGACCGGGCCATAGGTGAGCTGCAGAAGGGAGAAGCAACGGCGTCGGCTGGGGATCGGTCGGTGAAAGTAACTGATCTAGAGGAGTTAGCATAGCATGTTGCCGAAGTAGGGGCGGTGAAATGGAGACTGTGGGGACTGGTGGCGGCAACACACACTGGGACAGCACCACCACGAGGCTTGTAGGCGACGAAGTCGGTGGTGTAAACTGTGGGGGCGGGAACCACTGGCGGCGATGGTGGGGCGACAAGAACTGTGGAGGGCGGCGGAGCTTCTACGGTCATCGGTGCGAGCGGCGACTGCTCTAGTAGAATCGGCAGCGGGAAGGTGGAAGTACGTCTGGAGGCGGTATGTAGGGTCCGGCAGTGGCAGGGGTTGCAGTTGTGTAATCGGCGGAAGCAATCGGTCGATGCTGGCGATGAGTCGCGACATGGAGGCCTGATATGAAGTTGTCATCGAATGGAAGATAGTCGCATCAACGACGCTTATGTTCATGTCCAACATAATTAATTGATTAAGTAGTTAATCCAATCAAAAATTTATTCATGAAATCAATTAATTAAATCCCTACGTGAAGAAGGGCGAGCGGCTCAAGGGAGGGAAAGGCGTGGGCTACTCTGCTATATGTGGGTCGAGCGGCTCGATAGATGAAGGTGAAGGTGTGCGTCCAGCCGTCCAACAGAAAAGAAGGCATGGTTCCGGGAAAAGACGCAGACGGGCTTGTCAGGCTCGAGAGAAGATGTCTAGAACAACCGATGGCAGCGGGGCTCCTCCTGCATTGGCAGGGCAGGCTACAGAGCGGTTTCAAAAACAGGAGGCGTGAAGTCTTTAAAAAATATATATATATATATTTAAAAATGCCTTTAGACAGCGGTTTTTATAAAAACCGCTGTCTAAAGTTTTTTTTTAAAAAAATCGGGGAAAAAAAAACCAATTTTTTTAAAAAGAACGCCTTTAGACAGCGGTTTTTATAAAAAACGCTGTCTAAAGTCATTTTAAAAAAAAAAAAATTAGCCACAAATTTTTTTTTGCCTCTGCTTGCTCGCCTTATTGTCGCATACGCATCCACCTTATCGCCTAAACGTCCAGGCGCTCGACGCTCGCCTTGGTTCGCCTTGACGCCGTGATAAGAATGGGCGTGATCGATCGCGGCTCTGGAGATCGACGGCGTGAGGGAGAGACGACAACGGAAGGTTGGCGATGGAGAGTTAGTGGGAGGTCGATGATGGATGGTCGGCTTCGTCGTCTGCAAAGGAGTTAGTATGAGATGGACCAACGATGGGAGGTCGACGAGGCTGGCCCACCGCCCGTCGACGAAAGAGAGCCCTGGACGGCAATCTGGAGCACGCATGATATCGGGATCCGTTTTGGGACGCCGATCTGTTGTGTTTGTCACTGTTAACGTGCTCTGACTCCCAAATGGCAGCATGGCGCAGGATGAGCGAAGAAGGCGTTTTGTTGCCGATGTTGGTGGTGGAAGAGAGGAAGAGGACTAAAGGCTCTAATACAAAATTTGATATGTGCCTATTTCGGGACTTCGTCGAAGGTGGCGATGGAGGCGGAGATGCAAGGGGGAGCCGGGCTCAACCCGCGTTGAATGCAAGGGGGAGGAAAAAGGGGGAGCGTGCTCAATCCTAACCCTAGAAATGGAGAAGAAGGGGAGAGAACTTGAGAGAGAGAGAAGAACTTGAGAGAGAAAGATATTGATTTCACTATTTTTCATCCCCCATACAAGACCTTAGGGGGCCTATATATAAGACCTCAATGGCATGGATGTAAATACCTCATATAAAGAAAATACATGAAACATTAAAACACTAAGATGCTAATAACTATAATCATAACTCAACTTGATATGACTCGACTCATACAACTCGAATCATACACTCGACTAATACAACTCGACTCATACACTCGACTCGATACAACTTGACTCAATACCTAAAGGCTAATAATAATATATTTGATACATAACTAACGGTATGGGACCCCTAACGTTCCACCTGTACTTCAAATCGATAATAACATAAGCCGTAATAATTGAGTTGCATGAAACAACTAAGATGCTAATAACCTGTAACCACGGCTCGACTCAATGTGAATCAATACCAAGTTGATAGGAATCCCCGTTTGAGATATCATGTGTGGTCAAGTGACGTAAAAATCTTGGAGGAGGTTGGAGATCCCCTTCTTAGGCCCACGGGAACCTATCTCGGCGACGGAGGATGATCAGGGAGGACGGAGGAGGGAGCTATCCGTCGAGCGACTGGCGTGCGTTTTGCTGATCGCGGCTAGGGTAAATGCGGGAGGCAGAAACAGTAGAAAGGGGGAGGAAGAGAGAGCGAAGGAAATTAGAGTTAATTCTTTTTAATGTTTTAACACCCAAGACCACTCACCCACACCTAACAGGTGGGCACAATTCAAATCAACATAATGTTTTTCCCTAAAATACCCCCTCACTAAACTTAACACAAATGAAATCCAAAATAACCCAGCACGAAATTAAACAACGCAAAAATGAAAAGATTAATAATGCGGAAATGATTCCTTGTGGGGTTGTGCAATATGTTGGTATGTGATGTCACAATGTGGATCCGCAACATCAATTTGATATGTCTCTATTTTGATACTTCGTCGAAGGTGGCGGTAGAGGCGGAGATACAAGGGAGGACAAGCTTAACCCGCGAAGAATGTGAGGGGAAAGGAAGGGGGAATCGTGCTCAACCCTAACCCTAGAATGGAGAAAAAGAGAAGAGAACTTAAGAGAGAGAGGGGAAAGAACTTGAGAGAGAAAAAGAAATTGATTTCATTTTTTACATCCCCAATACAAGACCTAAGGAGGCCTATATATAGGGCCCCGATGACATGGGCGTAAATACCTCATATCAAGAAAATACATGAAACATTAAAACACTAAGACGCTAATAACCCATAACCACGACTCGCTTCATACAACTCGACTCGATACAACTCGATTCGATACAACTCGAATCAATACCTAAAGGCTCATAATAATATAACTGCTAGATAACTGACAATGTGGGACCCCTAACAATAGCATTCATTAATAAGATAAAACATTCTTTCGCAATAGTCGCACCTAAATGTAGTTTTCCGGTAAGTATTTTGAACAGTAACAATTTGGAATGTCATTTATCAAAGTCAAAATCCCATTTATTTTTCATCCAACCAAGCAATTATTAGTACAAAAGCTCAAAGAATAAAAGAAGAAATTTTATATGGTTATAGATAAAATTAGGACTTATTGTATAGCAAAAATCAAACATGAAATGCAAGTACTTCTAAACTTGATATGAACTTATATATTTAGTAGCTTGAGGCTTATAAGCATGAAATAGGTTGAGAGAGGAATATATTGGTTCTTTTCTGTCAAGTGGTATACGGAGGAATATAATGTTGACTTTGAAGGAGAACTCTTGAATCAATGAATAATTTCCATATGAAAGTTGGAAGGATGATGTGTAAGAGAACTATCCGCAAGATATAGCTTCAAAGATTATAAATTACATGAATGGAGCATCATCGTCATCTTAGCCTATCCTAACCATGATGAATCATCATTCTCCACTCATTCTTGCTAAGTGATGCCTAAGATGTTAAACATATTGTTCATAAATTATTTTGAACAACATTTATCTAATCCTTTTACTCTATTTTTATAGTTTAATGGTAGCATTTTCTACCCTTTGTTGAGCAAGCCCAAAATATTTAAGATTGTTTTCAAATCTTTATCTTCAATTGATGTCACTCCATCCATTCCACCAATATGATCATTAGTTCAATCTATTGTTAGTGATCCTAAAAGGATAACACCCTTCCCTCATCAAAATCATTTAATGCCCCCAGACCTATGATAAGAAAAATATCAGAGCTTCAACAATCTCGCCATTGACCAGGTTTCGCGTATAAAATATTCTCTCAAATTTTACATTTATCGGGAAGAGATAGTAAGTACTTGTTGATTTCAAGCAGTTATAATAAAAATGTGCAGTTGCCCGGTACACCATATAGGTCATTTGTTACAGTTAAGTAACACTTGGCTTATGCCCATCAAGAAGTGTACCATGAAACAACCACCAGAGATAAATCTCAACAAGTCAATATGTTGGCTACTCATGCTGATTCCTGCTAAAGTTGAATTAGGAATGCTTAACCAGCGGGTTCTTTCAACTTTTTATTTAAGTTATTACTAAATTTAGTGTAGTCCTCTGAAAGAACATTGCTTCTATGTCATAAAATTTTAAATTTTCAAATAACTGATTGATTGGCTTTGTGGAGTAAGTGCATGTCAATCTTTTTTCCAGAAATCTACTCCTAAGGTTGCCCGTAAGCTATCTATCATGTTTTTTTATAAAGTTGTCAACATACCATGTAAATAACAACAATATCATATCACCTGCTCTAATGTAATTAATGAAACTTATCACCAATCATTCCAGAGAACACATTTTAAGCACTGGGCAAGCGCTGATATCAATTGGCGATTGGATAATACTCACATTCCAGTAGAGGTGCCACTGGGAGCAGAAGCTCGATACATTCCTTTGTTCGTATACAAATCCACCTCTACCGTAGGAATACCTCTACTATCCAAAATCTGTCTTGCTTTTATCTTTGTGATCGCAGAGGGAACGGCCTTCGTCATATGATTCGACTGCAATCACATGAAAGCAAGTAAATTCTGATATCTAGCAACGAGCGAATCGATAATGAAATCTGAAAAAAAAAACGGAATGTGTCGGCTCACAATAAATAGCACGGGATCCGTAGTCTTGGCTCTCACAGCCGCATTGACGGCATCTTCAATCTTACGAGCAAGCATATGTTTGTCGAGATACTCCTGGACCGACATCTCTTCCAGAGACCGCAACTCCTGCGCCTTCTTTTTCCGCCGAAGAAAAAATAAGCGGCTGGTTCTGCTATTCACGAAAGGCGGCCTGTGCCTATAAAATAGAGACTTCTCGCTATTCGCACCCCAAAAATTGTAAAAATTCTAATTATAGTCGCAGTCCAATTTTTGCTAATCGCACTCCAACAAATAACCTCCTCTCCATCTCTCTCCCATTGACTAAACTCTAGCCGTAATTCTATCGGTCACGTCGTTTTTCCTCTCTTAGATTCACCTTAAAAAAAGTAAATTATCCAGCGAAAATCTAAAAGAAAGTTTTTTGGTTAGAGGAAGGATTGCATCTCATTTAACTTGGTTTAGAGTTAATTCCTTTATGCATGTCATTTAACTTATTTTTTTGCTAGGTTTTTAAATTGTTTTAGACTTAAAGATGTTTTTCTAGGCTTCTAGTACTTAATAAATCGTCAAAGTGTTTCGCTTATTTGGGTTGGGAGTGGGGTGCAAATATAATTTTGGACTACAAATAAAATGTATAGACTACGAATAGCGATGGACTGCGAATAGCCAGTTCCGGACTGCTAATATCAACTCTCATAAAATATATAGACAATAGGTGGAGGATTACATGGGGGACGGGAGACAAAAGACATGATATTCGAGAAATTTTGGGTTAAAGGCATTCCTCTTTCTCATGAAAATTTTTCAAAACATGCATTTTTAGAGATCCGGCGGGCGGATTTGTTTGCACTACTTTCCACGAGTGAGATAACAACCTTTGGCGCATCTTTTAGCAGTGCAACAATTTTTCCTCTGTATTTCCCATCTAGACTAAGATGGTTTGAACACGTACAAAGGAGACCATTAGAGGCACATATTAGGCGTTGTGAGAGTTTAGTCACTAGGCATGTTAAACAGGGGAGGGGTAGACCAATAAAGACTTGGAATGAGACTATAAGGAAAGACATGATATACTTAGGCATTAGTGAGGTTATGACTAAAGATAGGGCACAATGGCGACAAAATATCCATATAGCTGACCCCACTGTAGTGGGATAAAGGTTTGAGTGTTGTTGTTCTTGTTGAACTTTGCTTTGTTTTGCTATACTAATGATATAGTTATAAACAAGCATTTGAACTATGTTACAAGAGTCGTGTAAAGACTCATGAAGTATTCATAGTTTATTTGCAATTGTTCTTATGTAGGATTTTATCTCAAAATTATCAAATTTACATAGCCTATCTTTATTACTTTTCACTTTATATCGATGTATTATTCGTCACTTCTTGCTAGGTCTTGTATTGTCTAATGGCTAGTGCAGTATTGTGTGTGACAGGTTGCTAGAGAAGCATTATATGATTGTGATGAAAGGGCATCCTTTCTTAGTGGCTAGAACTTGCCCGAATGCGAATCTCAAAGCATGTGCATAGGTTACTTTTGTGTTTAGGTGATGAAATAGGACTTTATTTGGATAGTTTGAACTTTACATTTCTGCCTATTTTGATTCACCATTGCATTAACCAAGTTGGGCTTGCACCCCTTTTTCTTTGTATTATCACCATCTTCAAGTCACCAAAGCCATATAGCCTTATCCTATTTTTTCACACTTGAGTTTTTTTAAACTATTCTTTTTGTGATAATAGGACATGTGTTTGTGGTGATTGAGGTGGAGTGAAAACAAAATTCTAACATATCATATATAAAGAAGAAGAAAAGAAAAAAAATGAAACAAAAACAAGTGAAAAAGAAAAATTTTGAAAAGGAAAATTTTGATAAGGAAAAAACTGAAAATAAATTAGTAAACATGTTTGTGGTGTAGCTATTTGGTGAAGTGACCCCATATGTTAAAGTCCAAGTTTAGGGGGTTTTCACTTCACACTATTTGTTGGTGGATTACACTTTTGTCTAGATCAACATTTTTTTGCTCAAGTGAGTTAACTCTCATATTTACCTTTGATACCCACACATTAAGCCCAAGCCTATCACTTCATCCTATTTCAAGTCCTATAGATCCTAAGCAAAAAAATTGATTAGCTGATGTAGTGGAGAGAGTGTAGATGGGAAAGCCTATGACCACTATCATTGATGAATTTCTTTGGAGGCTGCCTTTGAATCTCATGACTATAATGCCAATCTTAGTTACCTTATCACTTTTGCACTGCACAACGCCTAGGACATTCTAGTAACTTAGTTATAAAGTGATTAATGTGCATCTCGATATACTGTAGCTTGTTATGTTTAATAGGTTCTTTTGAATTATTTTCCTATTCTACTATTTTATGTGAACTTCTCTCCATACTCTTTATTTCATAGTTTGGTTGCTTAGTTCATTTCTGATATCCCTGGTGAGTAGAGTGGTTTACTCAGGACGAGCAAACATTTAAGTCTGAGGGTATTTGACGAGTGTATTTTATATGGTATTTTTGACATGCATTTAACTCGATTTCATATTGATTAGCACCTCATTTTATAGGATTTAGATTCATACTCTCTCATTTCTATTGTAGAGCATATATGAGCATAGTTGAGCTATTTGGGTGAATATCATGTTCTTATTGCATGGGGGAGATTTTCTCTCCCCTCTTCCTGTCTTCTCAGATTTTATCACATTGAATCATCATGTGTTGAATAATTGCTTGTGGAGCTATTTGGGAGGTTGAGAAGGTCAATTGAAGAATGCCATGAACATGCATGACTGTGTGTGATCAATGTCGCATGATCGTGCACTTTTGAATGACCATACGCCATACTTCATGCAGGACCGTGTGCTTTCATTTGCCTCTCCTCCACGATTTTCTCCTTTCAGTTGGAGCTCATGCAACATCAGTCACACATGACCGTGCATGAGTTACTTCTCACGACCAGCATTTCACATGCCCATGCGGGTTCCTTCATGCACATCAGTGCGCATTCTAATGGCTCATTTTTAGTGCTTCAGTTGTTCCGCATATGCAAATCTTCTCGCACGACCGTGCGTGGTCATTCACGCACGATCGATTCTGGGTTGCTCGCGTGATTTTCATGCTCATATATTTCACCTCTTCGTGTATGATCATGCCCTCGATTAGCGTACGAATGTGCGTGGTCATTTTTCCTGACAACTATAAATACTTCATTTTGACATGAATTTTAGGCCACTCTCTGTTTTTGGGTTCTACTCTGTTCCCGAGCAGTTGTAGGCTGTGGATCTTCACTAGAAGGCTTCCTCCCATAATCCCAAAGCGAAAGGAAGTATTTCTCATGCAATAGCCTTGGAAATCTCACCTCATGGAAGTAGAAGGTTATGACATGGATGTTATACACCAAATGAGAAGATGGGGGCATGCTTGGCTGGAGATGACAGCTTCTCCAAGTTCTTATTGTTGGAACTGTTGGAACATCCATTTCACATCTATTGGTTTGAGAATAACAAATCTCAGTATGTATTTGATCAAACTTGTTTTGTGTTTATAGTGTGCATGAAATACAAGTACAATACCACATTGAATGCTTACATGAAATGCGATGAAAAAATGGAAATGATGCTCTGAAATTAGTCCTGCCATGCAGTGGTAGCACCTAACGATGGCGATAGCGATCGTGACAGTGAGACAACTGGCACCACACTTTCAAATGAAATCATTGGCAGGAGTAGTGAAGAAAAAATATAAAGAATCTAATGCGCAGTGCTAACACTAATGTGCGACAATAATTGAAAGGCCAACCCAATTATCATCTGCTGATTGAGGAGCCAAATGGAGCAATAGATTAATCAGATGGGTGGAGCGTATATTGGGCTAACGCGGCGTGATAAACCTATCGCGGCACAACAGCTATTGCCTAAAATAATAAACATGCATACTATTCTTGGATAGCTATCGCGTAGATCTCTTAACATTATAGCTACCACACGGTGTTAATACATGCTGGGAACAGTGCCGAGCATTGTTCCTGATTTAAAGAAGTGCTCAGATCAATGATAAGTACAATTTGTATTTGATGGTATGCTTAGTTTATGCTTGCAGAGATTAAATCATATTTCCAGTACTTCTTCAATATCATTAAGTCTAAAATCATCGAGAAGGACTGGACATATCATCGAATAAGCAGTCATACATCGTCGAGATTACTCGCAGAGTTAAGCAGAAGGTTCATGTCAGTTATCGTCGAGATAATATGGGCATTCCGACGATATCGTTGTGACTTCAAAGTACACACGTAGATATCGTCGTAAGAACAAGAAGAATCGATCAAAGTTTAATATTGAAAGATTATATAGGTATATGATCTAATTCACCTAGAGGGGGGGGGGGGGTGAATAGGTCTTTTGATTTTTCCGTGTTTGATTTAGCTGTTTAAGATTATTCTAAACAAGTAATCAACCACACACAGAAAACACACAAGTGTTTATAGTGGTTCCCCAAGACAGTGTCTATGGGTAGTCCACTTTCCCCCTTCTAACAGTGTGTTAGACAGGGCCAACTCCTCCAATCTCAGCTAAAATAGCTTACAACACAGATCCCTCATGATCTCTCAGGTTTTCCCAACCCTACCTCAGGCACAACAACCCTACCTCAGATCAGCCACTGATCCTACAACTCAGACCACAGCAGGTCCTACAAACTCAGGCTTAAACAGCCCTACCTCAGAGGAATCCACCTCCTACAACTCAGACCTCTTCCAGGTCCTACCTCAGAGGAATCCACCTCCTACAACTCAGACCTCTTCCAGGTGCTACCTCAGAGGAATCCTCCTCCTACAACTCAGGAAATAAAGCCCTACAACTCAGGCTAAACAGCCCTACAACTCAGGCTAAACAACCCTACAACCTCAGGCTAATCAGCCCTACAAACTCAGGCAAAAATCCCTACAAGCTTAGGCAAAAAGCCCCACAGTAAAAGTTTTGTTGAATCTTACTACAACAGACAGCAGAAGAAGTCCCCTATAGTTCCTGCACACCCGGTGCTTTCTTGTAGCTGGAGATGTTGATGGCAGCTACAACCTGATCTTCCTCTTTTATTGAAGGATGGAAGATCACCTTGCTCCTTCTTGTGGAGGAGCTTTCTTTCTCTCTTAGTTTTCTTCTTCTTGTTCAGTGAGCAGGAGGAGAAAGACGAGAGTGGCAGCCGTTAATGGAAAAACAATTTCTTTAGCACTCGACCAGCCCTTTTCCAAAGTGCCTTAACTTCTTCTTTTATACATCCCCGACCTTCAACGGCTCTCAGCCGTCCTTCTGACTAGTATGGGAGAGACGGGTGGACCCCCCACAAAGTCTTTCTGCAGTCTGCGCCAAAAGCAGAACACGCAATCTACGTTCGACGAACTCGCCATACTCTGAGTTCGACGAACTTGCCCAACTCTGCGTTTGACGAACTCGCCATACTCTGAGTTCGACGAACTGTGTTCTGCGTTCGACGAACACGCCAAGTCTCAGCTGTTTCTTCTGTCTCATCTCAGCGTTCGACGAACTGTGTTCTGCGTTTGACGAACACGCCAAGTCTCAGCTGTTTCTTCTGTCTCGTCTCAGCGTTCGACGAACTGTGTTCTGCGTTCGACGAACACGCCAAGTCTCAGCTGTTTCTTCTGTCTCGTCTCAGCATTCGACGAACTGTGTTCTGCGTTCGACGAACACGCCAAGTCTCAGCTATTTCTTCTGTCTCATCTCAGAGCATTCGACGAACTGTGTTCTGCGTTCGACAAACTCACCAGATCTCTTCTATCTGTAGCTCCTTTCCCGTCTCAGCGGATCCGCTGAGACAGTGAGCTCGTCTCAGCGGATTTGACCCTTCGTCTCAGCGGTTCTGCTGAGACAATTCTTCATCTCTCAGGAGTTGATTTCTCCTGAACTAAGGGCATGATTGGCCCTTTCTCTTGAGTTACCTAAGCCTGTATATCTTACACAAATATGGCTTTATCAAATACAACTTTGTACTTAGCATTGTGAGTGATGCCTCTTCAAATCAAAGGAATATTGAGGGCAATATTCCCAACAATCTCCCCCTATTTGAAGAAGGCAGAACATTCCCAATGCTAAGGTACACACCCAAATAAAAACATATCATGAAAATAATCTATATAGCATTCATGATAACATTGCTTCTAGACAATAATATTGTTTAAGCATACAATCAAAACACATAACAGCATTCTGTATTAAGCTTTGACAAACTTAGAGGGCAATCCACTCAAAGCTAACTCTGAGTTGGTCTTAGCATTGGCCATCTCCCCCTTTCTGGATTCTTTAACCATTTTACCCTCTAGGGATTGGGAGGTAGCATCTACAACATTTGCTAACTCCCCCTCAATCCGAGCAGGAACTTGCTCCCCCTCAATTTGAGAACTATTATCTTTAATAGCTGATCTTGTTCATTTTGAACAACCCTTTCTAGCTCCCCCTCAATGTGAGTACTATTCTACATTTAACATTCCTATTTTCAAATCAATAATGAAGAGAGTTACTTACCTTGAGGTTGTAATCCTCTAGCTGGTGTTGAATTCACAATGGTTGTGCACAACAGCTTCTTGCAGCAATGTATTCAGACCCAACAGAGGATATGGCCACACTGGTCTGATTATTGCTGCACCATGATGTCAACCTTCTTCCTGTCCTGTGCCTTGAGCACTCACTGTCCAAGTACCAAATTTGGCTGAGGTTGGTACTTGGACTAACCTACAAGAAGTTTAGTTATCCTTAGGAGCCCAACTAGCTTTGGGTCCTAGGTGTTGGAGCATGCGTTTCGCACTCCTCCGGTTTGATAATAACAAAGTCCCGTTTGTATTTGATTCTATTTTTGTTAATGGTGTGCAGATAACAGGTATGCAATATTCACATTTCTCTTGGAGCAAAAATTGATAGTGGGAAAATTTCACTGTCGGAAAATTCCGACAGCCACTGTCGCCCAGGCGACAGCAGAGAGGTTACAACAGCGATCGGCAGTTTTTGAGCTGTCGGAAATCCGACAGCGATGTCGCCCAGGCGATAGCTCAGCGGTTACATCAACTGCCCACGACTTCACCCACGACAGCGGCGGTTTTGCGCTGTCGGAAATCCGACATCGATGTCGCCCAGGCGACAGCTCCACGATTCCAGCAACTGCCCGCACGACGGCTCGACGACACGACAGCGGCAGTTTAGCGCTGTCGGAAAATTCCGACAGTCACTGTCGCCCAGGCGATAGTGAAATTCTATAAAATGGTTCCTTTGGTTCGTGCATTCCAAGCTTTTGAGAATTCCAGTCCCTTCCTGAGTGCATACGAACCAGAGAGCTCCAGAACCTCCTCAACTCCCATTTGTGCAAAGAAGGATTGAAGATTGAAGACGAGATCGGGCGCGCTTCTTCATCAACGATCATCTCGAGGCTTCAACAATCCATTCAGAGATCTGAATTTCTAGGGAGTTGTCTTTTTCATATTGTATTTTCATTTACTCATATTTCATTTTGTATTGGGAAAGAAATCGTCGTCTTGCGTGCGGCGTCTAAGTCCTTGCGCGGCTTAGGGGAAAATCGCTTCCTTGTGCGGAGCGTCCAAGTCCTTGCGTGGCTTGGTGGGAGATCGTGGCCTTGTGTGCTACGTCTAGATCTTGGGAAGATCTAGAGGATAGGCTTGGGCTTGATCTTGGGAGAGACAAGCGATAGCCTTCCGATCCTTGGGAGAAGGATTGGTAAACCAAAATTATTGTATTTTTATTATCATAATTGTGCCTTGATCTTAAGCATTGTTAAGATCATTTTTATTTGTATGCAAATTTCATGATATATAAAATTATGATCCTTTCACTAATTGCAAATTTGTGTGCTTAAATCTTTATCTTAGAAATTTGTGTTTGGTGTTATACAAAAATTGCATTGGTTTAAAATTATTTTTAAGTAACTTTTTATTAAAGTAAATTTGTCTAAAATTATTAAAAAAAAATACAAATTTAAACACACCCTTATTCACCCCCCCCCCCTCTAAGGGCGTCATACGATCCAACAAGTGGTATCAGAGGAAGGTTACTCCAAAACGGTTTTACCACCGGGAGTAATGGCGCACAACGTTCACGCGTTCGTTGAGGGGCAAGGAATTAGTAGGCCACCACTTTTCACGGGCACGGACTATAATTATTGGAAAACACGTATGCGTTGTTTTCTAATTGCTTTAGATATAGAAGTCTGGAATATGGTAGAAACTAGTTACACTTCTCCAACATTTGTTGTAGGAAATGTAACTATGGAAAAACCCAAAGACAAGTGGGATGATAATGATAAATTAAAATGCAAGAACAATGCAAATGCCATGAATGCCTTATTTTGCGCACTAGATCGCACTGAGTTTAATAGAGTCTGTGCTTGTGATACTGCTTTTGATATTTGGAATCTTTTAGAAATTACTCATGAAGGTACTTCGCAGGTAAAGGATTCAAAGCTATTTCAATTGGAGTCAGAGTTTGAAAGATTCAAAATGGAGGTGGATGAAGAAATTGACACAATGTACACACGATTCACTAAAATCGTGAACGATTCAAAGGTGTTGGGTAAGGTTTTTTCAAATGGAGATTTAGTTAGAAAAATCTTAAGATCACTTCCCCCGAAGTTCAATCCAAAAGTGACTGCAATTTCTGAGTCACATGATCTTAAGACCTTACAATTGGAGAGTCTCATTGGGAATCTAAAAACCCATGAAGTGGAGTTGAAGATTCAAAGCCAAGAGTATAATTTGGAGCCCAAAAAGAAAAGCTTGGCGTTGAAATCTAAAAAGGAAATTGAGAGTGAGACTGAAGAAAGTGATGAAGATGAAGAAGGACTGTTTGTGAGAAATTTTAAGAAGTTTATGAGAAATCCGGAGAGGAGAAACTCATTTAAAAAGTTTTTCAAAAAGAAGGATTTTGCCTACCAAAAAGGCAAAGGAAAAATGGAGAATGAAGAGGAGCGTCCGCCACCGGAGTGCTACCATTGCAAGAAGATTGGTCATATCAGAAGCAAGTGCCCAAAATATCTGAAAGAGCAAAAAGCAAAGAGGCACGATAAAAGTTACAAGAAGAAAGTGTTAAAGGCAGAGACTTGGGATGATTCTTCGTCTGGTGAAGAAAGTGATCCCTCAACACAGGAGGAAGAAGAGGCTAATCTATGTTTGATGGCAAAAGGGAACATTACATCTGATGACGACTGCAGTGTCCAAAGCGACACTGAGGTAACGCCTCCATCTTATGATGAGTTATATTCTGAATTTATGAAAACATGCAAAGTTTTGGATAAAAGCTTAAAGGAAATTGATTTTTTAAAATCTGAAAATAAAGGCCTTTTAAAAGCAAATAAAAAACTATCAAATGAGTTGGAATCTATTGGGAAGGAGAAGGTATTTTGTCAAGAGTGTGATCATTCTTCGACAAGGATAAAAGAACTTGAAACTACTATTTCTAAGTCCGATCAAAAATTTGATCTACTTGTAAAAGAAAAAAAGGACTTAGAAAAAGTTGTTAAAACCTCTCATTCTCAATTAGAGAATTATAAGAAATTTTTTGCAAATAGATGTGGCATGATAGTAAAAGAAAATTCAATTTTAAAATCCAAAGTAAATGAGTTGAACATGGCAATTGGAAAATTTGGTGTTGGGAAAAAATCTCTGGATATGCTTTTAGCCAACCAATGCCATGGTACAGCAAAATTTGGACTAGGATACATTTCTGGAAGCTCTGGAGGCTGTCGGAAATTTCCGACAGCTACTGTCGGAACCGGCGACAGCTCCAGGTTCAGAAAACCAATTTCTCAAAATACAAATTTTTCTAAGTCCACACATAAAGATGCTTCCACCAGCAAGAGTCCAGAGAAACCATTGAAAAATGGTTCCTCACCATTCATTGTGTGTGCTAAATGTCATCGATTTGGTCACATCTCGGGCTCATGTTGGAAGAAAGGAAAAGCTAATGTTAAACAAATCTGGGTACCTAAGGCGTCCACCTATACAATGGGATTGACCACTTGGGTAACCAGATCTTTACTCTCATCATCTTTTTAGGTGTGCGTGCAGGCTAGGAACAAGGAAGACGTGTGGTATTTGGACTCTGGATGTTCAAAACACATGACGGGCGATAAATCAAAGTTCCTTAGCCTGGAGATGAAGAAAGGTGGAATAGTGACATTTGGAGATAATGGAAAGGGTAAAGTCAAGGGCATTGGAGTAGTAGGTAACAAAGAATTTAAAATTTCAAATGTTTTATATGTTAAAGGTTTGAAACATAATTTAATTTCTATTAGTCAACTATGTGATAAAAATCTAAATGTTTTATTTGACTCTAGCTCAAACCTTTGCAAGATTATTGATTCTAAAACAAACGAAATCGTACTTACTGCACCAAGAATAAACAATGTCTATACGATCACTTTTCATGATTTATCTCATTCTACACTTAAATGTTTTATTTCAAAGAATGATGAACTTGAATTATGGCATAGGAGACTAGGATATTCTAGTGCTAAACGCATAGTAAAGCTTTCTAAAAATAAAATAATAAAAGGTTTACCAAATTTGAATGGAAAGCTATCCTCATTATGTTCACCATGCCAAAAGGGAAAGTTTACAAAATCATCTTTTAAAAGCAAAAATGTCATTTCTACCACTAGACCTTTACATTTATTACATATGGACTTGTTTGGTCCAATTTCTACACAAAGTCTAGGAGGTAGAAAATATACGTTTGTTATTATTGATGATTATTCTAGATTTTGTTGGACTTTGTTTTTAAATTCAAAATCTGATGCTTTTAATGAATTTGTAAAACTAATTTCACGTATTCAAAATGAACTTGATCTAAAAGTAAAATGCATTAGATCCGATCATGGAGGAGAGTTTGATAATGAAAAATTTATTTCATATTGTAATGAATTTGGGATAAAACATGAATTTTCCGCTCCACGCACACCACAGCAAAATGGTGTAGTAGAGAGGAAAAATAGAACACTTCAAGAATTAGGACGGACTATGCTGTGTGAATTTAAATTGCCAAAATATTTTTGGGCCGAAGCAGTCAGTACGGCATGCTATATTATTAATCGTGTCATGATTCGTCCCACATTACAATTAACTCCTTATGAAATTTATTTTCAAAGAAAACCAAATGTATCTTACTTTAAAGTTTTTGGTTGTAAATGCTTTATTTTGAATACAAAAGATAACTTAGGCAAATTTGATGAGAAATGTGATGAAGGAATTTTCATTGGTTATTCTTCAACTAGCAAGACCTATAGAGTTTATAGTAAGAGAACAAAAATAGTTGAAGAATCTATTCATGTTAGGTTTGATGAGTTTGCTTCATGTGTAGAAAAGAAAACTACAGGAAAAGAAGATGAACCCCTTCCATCGGTGGAGAATGATGATGAACTTGGAGAAAAAGAAGAAGAAAAAGAAGAAGAAAGAGAAGAAGAAAGAGAAGAAGAAAGAGAAGAAGAAAGAGAAGAAGGAGGAGAAGAAGAAAGAGAAGAAGAAAGAGAAGAATATGTGCCTCCAAGTGAATTGAGATTCTCAAAGGATCATCCAAAGGAGCTTATCATTGGAGATCCGCAAAAAGGGGTTAGTACTCGTTCATCGCTACATGTTTTATTTTCAAACCTTTGTTTTGTTTCTGAAATAGAACCAAAAGATGTTTCCACCGCTTTAAATGATGAATTTTGGTTTTTAGCTATGAATGAAGAACTTAATCAATTTGAACGTAATAAGGTTTGGAATCTTGTAGAACGACCCAAAAATCGTCCTGTAGTTGGTGTTAAGTGGATTTTCAAAAATAAAATGGATAATGAATCTAGAATTGTTAGAAATAAAGCCAGATTAGTTGCAAAAGGTTATGCACAAATTGAAGGGGTAGATTTTGATGAAACTTTTGCACCTGTAGCAAGATTAGAAGCGGTTAGAATATTTCTTGCATTTGCTTGTTTTAAAAGATTTAAATTATATCAAATGGATGTCAAAACCGCATTTTTAAACGGGTATATAAAAGAAGAAGTTTATGTAGAACAACCCCCTGGCTTTATAAATGAGAAATATCCAAATTATGTTTATAAATTAGATAAAGCGCTTTATGGATTAAAACAAGCGCCTCGTGCTTGGTATGATCGATTAACTCAATATTTGTTAAAGCACGATTATAAAATAGGAAGTGCTGATTCTACACTCTTCATTAAGCAAATTAATCATGATTTAGTTATTTTGCAAATTTATGTTGATGATATTATTTTTGGAGCCACTAATGAAGAGTTGAGTAATGAAGTAGTTGAAATTATGAAAAATGAATTTGAAATGAGTATGGTTGGAGAACTTTCATATTTTCTAGGTTTTCAAATTACACAAAAACATGATGGAATTTTTATATGTCAAACCAAGTATATTCATGATATGTTAAAAAGATTTGGATTTGAAAACCTTAAGCATGCAAACACTCCTATGAGTTCTTCACTAAAATTAGGAAAAGATGAAAGTGGTGTTTCAATTGAACAAGCCCTTTATAGAAGTATGATAGGGTCTTTATTGTATTTAACCGCATCTAGACCTGATATTATGTTTGCCGTTTGTTTATGTGCTAGATTTCAAGCTAATCCTAAAGAGTCACATTTAAAAGCGGTGAAACGTATCTTTAGATATCTCATTGGAACATCAAAATTAGGTTTATGGTATCCTCAAAATGATTCTTTTATTTTGCATGGTTTTTCGGATTCTGATTATGCGGGATGTTCCTTAGATAGGAAAAGCACTAGTGGCACTTGTCACTTTATCGGCCCTTCCCTTATTTCATGGTCGAGTAGGAAACAGAATTCTGTTGCCCTCTCAACTACCGATGCCGAATATATTGCACTAGGTAGTTGTTGTGCCCAAGCACTTTGGATGTCCCAAACGCTAGAAGATTTTGGCATACAACAAAGTAGTGTAGAATTAAAGTGTGATAATAAAAGTGCTATAGACTTAACAAACAATCCCGTATTACATTCTAGATCTAAGCACATAGACGTCCGACATCATTTTATAAGGGATCACATTAAGAAGGGTAATATAAAAATCAACTTTATAGGCACGGAAAATCAACTAGCGGATATATTCACTAAGCCGTTACCGGATTCCCATTTTTCTATGCTTAGGCTAGAATTGGGCATTCTAGACATTTCACAATGAATATATCACAATTTAAAGCCTATAAAATAAAAAATTATTATCCCAAAACATAAACAATGTAAATACAAAAAGCCAAAATTATAAAAATCAAAACATTAAATTTCAAAAAAAAAACCTTAACAAAATTCAACATCATTAACATTACATCAATATTGTTCACATAAAAACAGTAGAACAAACTTAAGGATCAAGTTCTTTAAACCAAAACAGAAATCTAAGGAAGTTCACTGTCGCCCAGGCGACAGTGGATGTCGGAAATTTCCGACATCTCCCAGCAGCAGCAGCAACATAAAACTACTCTGAATCTTCATAACCAGCCCCGCTGCTCTCTGGACAATCTTCTGGAAGTCCTCGTCTCACAGCTTTGCCACGGCGAGTCCGCCTCACCGATTGGCATGGCGGCTCTTCGTCCGGAACTTGCCATGCTGCCTCCTCCTCCGGCGTTGGCTTCAACTTCAGACCTTTGACGAGAAACTTCATAAACTTCTGCATTCGTCTACAGTCCTTTTTCACTTCCTTCTTGTGATCCTCTAACGAATCACGCAAATCATCAATGGACTCCCTTAGTGATCCTGCCCTGGAAATGGTCGGCTCTCTAATCTCAATTCCCGGATGAGATTTTCTCTGCGGCTTCTTCCCCTTCATTGAACCCGTAAAATAAATCTCCGGATAACAATCATCAAAATAAGAATCTTGCACAATCCATCCATACTTCTTATAGAGTACACGCTGAATTACCAACCCCATTGGCAGCGTATGAACCTTCACCCATCTTGGATGTTTCAGTCTGTACGTATACCTAATCTGGGAGAGTATGAAGTCTGCCACATCAAAAGGCTCATCCTCCATAATATAGTATGTAAAGAGGGTCAACTGCGCAGTAATGCTTCTTGTGTCTCCACTCTTCAACATCACTGAATTCCTTAATATGTCTTGGACTAAGAAAGCATCCGGAGTAAGTGACGTAACTTCAGTGGTAAGAGTTTTCTTTTGATTCCCATGTAAACTCATGTTTACTAGGGTCCAATCTCTATCCTTTCGATAAGTCTCCACTATATCAGGCATATTCTCACTCATCACTAGTCCAAATTCCTCTCGTAGATCAACATGTGTTATTTCCACATGTTGACCTTGGATCCTTGATCTCACTCCTCCATCCAATTCAGTAACATTTGGGTCTTCCAAATGGTTATAAAATTCACGAATGAAAAAGGATGAAAACCCCTCTGGTGAGATTATTGAGAGAATACCTGCTTTCGCAAGACGATCATAAATATGATCATGCTTTGGCAAATCAAATTCAATATATTTGGCAACCCCAACAATAGCTTTCTCCACTCCAGGAAAAACTTGATATGAGCTATGTGCATCTTCCGACGTACTCTTTCGAGCTTTGGAGCTGGAAGCCATTCTGCAATAAAATACAAAATTTTTGATTAAATAAGGTATCACATTGTGCACTGGAACACTGTCGCCCAGGCGACAGTGGCTGTCGGAAATTTCCGACATCCCTCCATGTGATTTTCTCTCAAAATTTTGACATATCCTTCCAGATCTACTCACAATAAATATTATTTCAACATCAAGTTTCAAAAATTTTGATCTATGTTTTTCAAATCATCATATTCTACAAATCTTCTTACTATTCATCATCTTCCACCTTCTTCTCTAAACTAGATCTACAAACCTCCTTTAGAAAATGAACGAATGGAAACCTTCCTCACCAAATCAAAGAGAAATCTAACAAAGATAAAAATTTAAGCAAAGATCCACCAAGATCCTCTTGTTTTAAAACTAGATCTACATTTTTTTTTCAAATAAAAAAAAATTCAAAACCTACACCATTCCTCAAAAATCAACATGAAACCTAGATTTTCCTTCTTCTATCCTATCAAAATCACAAAGCCCTAAACATTTTTGAGTTAAAAACACAAAAATCAAAAACCCATACCTTAGATCTAGGGATGTCGCCGACTTCCGACAGCCTTTCTCTCGTTTTTCACTCCAGAAAATGATGCACAATGTGTTTTGACTCGGTCCTCAGCCCTATTTATATTTTTCACTGTCGCCCAGGCGACAGTGACTGTCGGAAATTTCTGACAGCTCCTATTTTACCAAAACTCCAATTTTAGGCCCCTTTGATGATCTACAATAGTTATATGTCATTATTAATGCTTCATCTCATGACTTGATGACAAACCATGTGATATTTATTTTAAATAAAATGACTTACATGTTTATATGATTTCATTTTCAAGCTATCATCGTATTGACATTTCTACTTAGCTGTTTAGACCATTGGAAATTGTTTTCGCATGCCTCTAAGTATGAGAAATTGTTTATCTATCATAATGAGCTATCACGTTCACCTCTTTTGATCAATACATATGTCTACTTCTTTAATATATACATGGATCATATTTGCTTTAACATAATACAATAGCACTTCTTAAAAACAACTTTCACCCTTGATTTGTTAGCACAACAAAAGTACACCATCTTTTGCGGTTCAAGTGAATTCGGAGATCCTTGGTTAATTAAAACATTATCAATATATAAAAAAAAAATACGATATCACATCTGTGATCAAAAAAATTTTCAAAATAAAGACAAGGATACTCCACCAAGCACTACTTACCCTCCTGATAAGTCTTAATGAGCATTGTGAGGTTAAGCACCTTGGAAAGAATTGTAAAGTGTCTTGTGCAAAAGAAAATGGTTTTCTATTCATCTTGTGCTATATCTTCAACGTTAAAGTTGCCTTTATATGCTTTTATTATGTTCTACATTTCAATGATCATGTAAATTAAATAAGTTCATATGTTTGTTCTAAGTATCACATGTACACATCATTATGTTATATAAATATTCATCTCATGAGAATTGGACCGAAACGATTCCATACTTCTTTACACTATTGTGTCTTTCTATGATACTTTCAAATGATCTTACTCATGTTTCAGTTATTTTCCTTCATTACTTCATATGGCTATACTGTCACTTCATGAGTTTATTCTTACTATGGCATATTCCTATTATTTCATGGCCTTCACTCATTTCCAGAAAATAGTGCTTCCGCTTAATCTTTCTTTCTATATCCTATATACCTTCCCTTTAGAATCATTTCTCTTATCTAATATTCACTTTTGCTAATACCAAAAGGGGGAGAATTAACAAGTATAAAAAGAAAAATCAACAATCTATTCCACCTAAATATTCCACACCTAAATATTCCACCTACACAATACATCATTCATTTAGGGGGAGCATTCATTTAGGGGGAGCATTCATTTAGGGGGAGCATATATTTAGGGGGAGCATTCATTTAGGGGGAGCATTCATTTAGGGGGAGCTTTCATTTAAAGGGAGATTATTTATTTTAAGAGAAATATCTCATGTTATTTTGTAGGTGCACACACCAAAGGTTAAAATCAACAATCTAAATAGACATGATTTCTTTCTATACGGATTTGCTATTATCAAAAGGGGGAGATTGTTGGAGCATGCGTTTCGCACTCCTCCGGTTTGATAATAACAAAGTCCCGTTTGTATTTGATTCTATTTTTGTTAATGGTGTGCAGATAACAGGTATGCAATATTCACATTTCTCTTGGAGCAAAAATTGATAGTGGGAAAATTTCACTGTCGGAAAATTCCGACAGCCACTGTCGCCCAGGCGACAGCAGAGAGGTTACAACAGCGATCGACAGTTTTTGAGCTGTCGGAAATCCGACAGCGATGTCGCCCAGGCGATAGCTCAGCGGTTACATCAACTGCCCACGACTTCACCCACGACAGCGGCGATTTTGCGCTGTCGGAAATCCGACATCGATGTCGCCCAGGCGACAGCTCCACGATTCCAGCAACTGCCCGCACGACGGCTCGACGACACGACAGCGGCAGTTTAGCGCTGTCGGAAAATTCCGACAGTCACTGTCGCCCAGGCGACAGTGAAATTCTATAAAATGGTTCCTTTGGTTCGTGCATTCCAAGCTTTTGAGAATTTCAGTCCCTTCCTGAGTGCATACGAACCAGAGAGCTCCAGAACCTCCTCAACTCCCATTTGTGCAAAGAAGGATTGAAGATTGAAGATGAGATCGGGCGCGCTTCTTCATCAACGATCATCTCGAGGCTTCAACAATCCATTCAGAGATCTGAATTTCTAGGGAGTTGTCTTTTTCATATTGTATTTTCATTTACTCATATTTCATTTTGTATTGGGAAAGAAATCGTCGTCTTGCGTGCGGCGTCTAAGTCCTTGCGCGGCTTAGGGGAAAATCGCTTCCTTGTGCGGAGCGTCCAAGTCCTTGCGTGGCTTGGTGGGAGATCGTGGCCTTGTGTGCTACGTCTAGATCTTGGGAAGATCTAGAGGATAGGCTTGGGCTTGATCTTGGGAGAGACAAGCGATAGCCTTCCGATCCTTGGGAGAAGGATTGGTAAACCAAAATTATTGTATTTTTATTATCATAATTGTGCCTTGATCTTAAGCATTGTTAAGATCATTTTTATTTGTATGCAAATTTCATGATATATAAAATTATGATCCTTTCACTAATTGCAAATTTGTGTGCTTAAATCTTTATCTTAGAAATTTGTGTTTGGTGTTATACAAAAATTGCATTGGTTTAAAATTATTTTTAAGTAACTTTTTATTAAAGTAAATTTGTCTAAAATTATTAAAAAAAAAATACAAATTTAAACACACTCTTATTCACCCCCCCTCTAAGGGCGTCATACGATCCAACACTAGGAACTTGTTAGCATGATGAACTGGCCTTACTCTAGCTGCACCCTTTGCAGGAAGGCCCATCTTTGCACATGGCACATTGGGATTGTACCAACAATCTATGGAAAAGTGTCCCACTTTACCACAACACCAACATTCATGAATATTGTATCTCCTCTTTTGAACATTTCTTGAGGGTAGTGCAACACTGTGCACATGTTCAGGAGGAGAGACAGCTGCATTCTTTCTGTTTCTCTCAGCAATGATTTGACTGAAGGTCAATCTATGTGCTGTCTTAATTCTCTTTGTCCTGATGTCATCAGCCTGCTTTGGCTTGGCAGCCATACAACATCTGATGGCATCTGACACTGAGCAACAAGCCTTGCCAATAGATTTGACAGCAGGAATTTTCTTTGCTGAAAAAGATTTGGAAGAGCTTGCACCCTGATTCTTGAATGAGGGGGCTGAGGTACCGAATACAAAAGGTCCAGGTTGGACCAATTGAATTTCCTTATGAGGAGCCTTCATGGCACTCAATCCTGATAGTTTATATAGGTGTAGTCAATAATACCTAAAGGGGGGTGAATAGGTTTTACTTATTTTCTTTATATAATCCTAATGTATCTAGCTGCAGAAAACTCAATCACAGAAAGCACACAATGATTTATAGAGGTTCCTCAAGACAGGGTGTCTTGAGTAGTCCTCTTTCCCCCTTCACCTTTCTAACAGTGAGTTAGACAAGGCCACAAACTCTAATCTCAGCTCCTTGAGCTTACACCACAAGTTCCTCAGAACTTCTCAGATCAAGAGTGATCCTACCTCAGGCACAGCAACCCTACACTCAGGCTCAGTAGCCCTACACCTCAGGCACAGCAGCCCTACACTCAGGCTCAGCAGCCCTACACCTCAGAGTTATGTAACTCCTACCTCTCAGAAATCACACAGATCTCCTAGCTCAGACCTATCAAGAAGTCCTACCACTCAAGCTGTCAACACAGCTTTACACAATAACCTTGATTTGTAGTAAGTCAACTTTGAACCAAGATTGAATTGTTTGTGTATTTGATATATTTTTCTAGTAATGTTCTTGCAGGTTCACATTTCTAAGTGTAGACCAATGTCAGGTTACAATGGGTCAATAAGCACAGTCTCATGCAATGTAATTCTTCATTGTGTGGGGTATGGGGTTGACTCATGTGTGATCTCTCAATTGGGATACACTTTATGATCAAGACTTTAAAGATTCAAAGCTTGGTGTGCAGCATTGGTCTAGAGAAAAAGGAAGAAATTTATCCTAAGTAAATTTTTCGAGATGTATAGGTACTTTTCGATAAGTCCTTGAATGCTCTCGAGAAGTCCTTGTTATTTTTCGAGAAGGGTTGTCTCAAAGGTCTTTTTCGAGAAAGTTAAAGTTTTCGAGTAGCTGTTATGATCTCTCGAGAAATCAATGATATCTCGAAAAGTCCCCTTAATTTTCGAGAAATCTTCTTTTTCAGTTGTCTTCGAGAAGTCTGTCTCAGTGGTAGCTTTCGAGAAATCCTTTCTCTCGAATAGTATTTTTGTTTTTCGAGAAGTCCTTGTTTCTCTCAAAAAGTTTCTTGTAAAGGCTTTTTCTCGAAGTTGTTTAGGAGTTCACGAGAAGTTTCTTATTCTCTCGAGAAGTCAGTTCTCCCGAGAACTTAGTTCTTTTATCTTGAAGAGTTGTTCATTATCATTTCTCGAGAAGTTCTTTGATTCTCGAGAAGTCTTTTCATAATCTTTGAAATTCTCTTCTAAGCTGTTTTTCGAGATCAAGCAGTCTTCTCTCGAGAAGTCTTGCATCTCTCGAGAAATCTGATTCTTGTATTTCTCGTGATCGTTGTTTCCTTTTTGACGACAAGTCTTTTCCGTCAATTTGACGTAACGTCTTTCCTCGTTTTAAGGTTTAATCGTTAGGTCTTCATCTATATAATGATTGCCCCTTAAGAATGAGAAGTAATGAGAATCAGAAGATCAGAGTTCGTTCATTTCTCTAAAACCCTAATCTGATCCAAGATCGTCGTCTAGTGCCGTGCATCGCCATCGTTGGAGTTCGATCGTGGGTTATCTGATTTCGTCTCCAAGTGGAAGAAAAAGGTCGATCGATCATCGCCTCACTCGTCCTATTTTCTTTGGATCGATCAAGACCTCAGAAGATCTGATTTGTGCCGATTCGATTCTTCTTCTTCAACATCAAGCCGAAGTCATTTCTGTCGCAAGAAGGAAGAAGATCATCATCAAATTATTCAGATCTGATCGTGATTCGTTAAGTATTGTTTCAATCTAAATTTACATTTGATTGTAGGAGAGATTGTTCTCCGAGTTGTAGGAGAGGTATTCTCCGAGTTGTAAGATAAGGTTATCTCTGAGTTTGTAGGAGTTTGATCTCCGAGTTGTAAGAGTTTTGACTCTGAGGATTGTAGGATCGTTCTTGATCCGAGATTTAGTGAAGTAGTCAAGTCTAGCTGTGGTGCTAGATTGGCGAGGCCGGCAAGTGGAGTACCCAAGAACGGGGAACCACTATAAATTTCTTGTGTCGTCTGTGATTGTGATTTGCATTCTGTGCGTTCTTTATTTTCAAGATTTTCAATTCCGCAAAAGATGCAATTATCACCTATTCACCCCCCTCTAGGTGATTTTGGTTGGCAACTAGATATTACAATTGGTATCAGAGGGTAGTTGTTCGTATTTAGGTTAACACCTTGAACAAGATCTATCCATTCTAGTTACCTGCAAATCATGGAAAAGTGCAAGGAATCGTCTTCATTGAAATTGCCAATATGCACTAAGGCTAATTTTCCTATGTGGAAAGAAAGAGTCAGATTTTATATGGAAGCCGCAGACCCGAGAATCTTCCAAGTCGTGGAAGAAGGACCTCATGTGCCTATGACCGCTTCTACTATTGATCCAACCTTAAAAGTACCAAAGAAAATGATGGACTTAACAAAGGATGAGATTGCACTCGTTGCTTTGGACAAAAAGGCAAAGAACATAATTGCCAGTGCAGTGGATGATTCAATGTTGCAAAACTTAATTCACTGTAATTCTGCCAAAGAAATGTGGACGTCTTTAATAGTCCTTATGGAAGGTACTGAAGAAGTAAGAGATGATAGAAAATCTCTTTTGAATCAAGAGTACGAAGCTTTCAAGCAGAATAAAAAGGAGTGCATTGCCGATGCTTATGAAAGATTCTTCAAGATAGTAAACGGCCTAAGGAATTATGGTCGGGAATTTACTAATGGTGAACTAAATGACAAATTCCTGCGATCCCTAACAAAAGACTGGGATAGCAAGATAGTTGCAATCAGAGAATTTGGGAAGTTACCAAATCTAGACCCTCAGAATCTGTTTGGGAAACTATTATCCCACGAGCTACAAATGAACATTCGGAAAACAGAAGAAGATGGGAATAGAGCTTCTAACAAGGAAAGGACCTTGGCTATGAAAGCCGAAAGCTCCAGAAAAAGCAGAGCTTTGTCTCCAGTTAGAACACAAGAATCTGATGATGAAAAAGAATCTGAAGCCGGCTCCTCCAGTTCTAAAATGTCTGATGGAGAATTTTCTCTAATCTCTCGTCAGTTTAAGAAATTGTTAAACAAAAGAAGACACATGAAGAATAAGTTTTCCTCTGACAATAGACATTCTCGACGTGATGGTGAATATCAAAAAAAGAGCTCTAGCAATCATGACAGGTATAAATCTAAAACTGGTAAACATATTTCTTCTGATATAGTTTGCTATTGTTGCAATAAGCCAGGGCACATGATTGCTGAATGCCCTTATAAAAAGAAAGAGGGTGGAAGAAAAGAAGAAAGGAAATCCACCCACGGGAAAAGGAAGACTGAAAAGAGTCTAGTCGCTAAAAAGAATAAAACTTTAAGCGACAGTGACTTGGAGAAATCAAGTAGTGAAGAAGAAGCCTACTTCGGGCTGATGGCTATGACTGATGAAGAAGAAGAACCTCCATATAACGGGAAGGTAAATTCTCACACCATCTTATCTGATTCTGAATATGCCTCAGCTGAACAAAAGGATTATCTTTCAGATGATGACTCAAACCTCATGACCCAATATACTGAAATGCTTAAAAGCTTTGACAAATGCCGAAAGGTAGTCAAAACACAGACCAAGGAGATCATGTCTCTCAAAGAAGTGGAATCTAATTTGAGAAAGGAAGTTGAACAACTTTCTTTCTTCAAGGAGGAAAACCAAATCTTGAAAGACAAAATCAAAAGCTCAGATGAGCTCCTTGATCGGAAAGAGAACTCTATTAAAGTTCTGGAAGAACAGCTAGCCGCTGAGAAAAAGCTAGTTGAAAAATTTTCACAACCCCAAACCATTCTTCCAATCATTGATACTTTCTCTGCTAAAGCAAATAGCAGTGGTTTAGGTCATGTCGCTGGGCCAAGTAATTCTTCTAAAGGCACCCGTGTCAAGAAGAAAAATAAAAATGCTAAGAAAGCTACTATCGAAGAAAAAGGGAAAGCCCATCTAGAACGAGTGAAATTTAAGAAAGTTCTACTTCCCACAAATGCTTATGACATGGAAAGCTCTTATGGTCACTTGACACGACCAATTAATTTTGCGCCTGTCAATGACTATAAGGGGTGGGCTCGTCCTCAATACCTCGGTCAATGTGCTTTCAAAGCACCTTATGAAGAAGTAAATTTAAAAGATTATGGTCCTTATGTTCATGGTCCAAGTGCTGTTAAAGCACCAATAGTAAAGACTGTTGTACCTAAGCCAAAGTAGAAAGCGTTACCCTGTGTATGATGTACTCATGATGCATCCTCATCAAGAAGGATTGCTCCTGCTAAAATCAACGTTCAAAGAGTTAAGCAGGAAAATATTAAGAAAAGATACAACAGGTTTAATTGTTGGTGTTGCGGCAAAATAGGTCACTTTGCCGTAGACTGTTGGTTCAATCTCACCTATTCCAAAAGACCACAAGTTAACAATGCAAGAAAGACCACTCGCAATGTTAATGTTCCTCGTGGTGCTCAACTAACAAGGGACCAAGGACCCAAAGTTGTTTGGGCTCCTAAGGCAAAATAATTTGTTTTTGCAGGTATGTCCAAAGGCCAACAATAATCCTATCTGGTATTTGGACAGTGGTTATTCTCGGCATATGACCCGAACAAGAAGCCTTTTGCAAAATTACATTCCAATTGAAAATGGTCCAAAAGTTATATTTGGCGGATCTGACAGAGGGATAACAAAAGGCTATGGTATGATTTCTAACGGTAATGTATCCTTTTCAGATGTAGCTTATGTGGAAGGGTTAGAACATAATCTGATAAGCATAAGTCAACTTTGTGACAAAGGATATATAGTTGATTTTCGTAGAGATAAATGTTTGATAAAATCGGCAGATAATCTAGAAACGATTTTATCAGGTACTCGTTGTAGAAATATGTTCTGTTTAAATTTTCTTTGTTTATCATCTTCTACACCAGTGTGTCTCTTAGCAAAAAATAGTGCATCTCTTGCCGACCAATGGCATAAGAGATTAGCACATATAAATTTCAAAACTATAAATAAATTATTTTCTCAAAACTTAGTACGTGATGCGCCAAATATTAAGTGCATTAAAGATAGACCTTGTCATGCTTGTGTAAAAGGCAAGCAAACAAGAGCTACCTTTAAGAGCATTTTAGGCAAAGATTCTACTAGGTGTTTATACCTACTTCATATGGACTTATTTGGTCCTTTGCAAGTTAGAAGTTTAGGAGGTAAGTCTTACACATTAGTTATTGTAGATGATTACTCACGTTTTGCATGGGTATTCTTTCTAAAACACAAGTCAGATACGTTTGACATTTTCACAAAGTTTGTCAAGCAAATCCAGAACGAATTTGAAAGTTCGGTGGTCAAAATCAGAAGTGACCATGGAACAGAATTTGAATCTGGGGCCATGACAGATTTTTGTGAAAGTCTAGGTATCTTTCATGAGTTTTCCTCTCCTCGAACTCCACAACAAAATGGGGTAGCTGAGAGAAGAAATAGAACACTCATTGAGGCTTGCAGAACGATGTTGAGTGACACTTCTCTACCCGAATATCTTTGGGCTGAAGCAGTCAACACTGCATGCCATGTGCAAAACAGAGCACTCATAAACAAAAACCATGAAAAGACTCCTTATGAACTACTAAAAGAGAAGAGACCAACCATCTCTTATTTTAGAATCTTTGGTTGCAAATGCTTTGTACTTAATAATGGAAAGCATTACAAAACCAAGTTTAGCGAAAAGAGTTTTGAAGGTATTTTTGTAGGCTATAGCAGACATAGTAGAGCTTATAGAATATTTAATAAGAAAACCCTGGTTGTAGAAGAGTCTATTAATGTTGTATTTGATGAAACGAGCATGCTACCTAACAGCTCTTCTAGTGCTTCTATGGAAGGTACAGGTTCAAAGACACAAGATATAAGCTTGGATGAGCCAGTCAAAGTTGATGCTCAAACCTTCGTCAAGATCTCTTCCCCAATCACAAATGAAGAAGAAGATCATTTTGATGAAGAACATGTACAAGTGGAGGAAGACATTCAAGTAGCAGATGATGCTCCAAATGTTCAAACTGATGCAAGGAACCTTGAGTTCAGACACATGAGAGATCATCCTATTGATCAAATCATAGGAGATCTTCAAGTCGGAATTAGAACAAGAAGAGGTACTACTAACGAAAATATGCATTTAAGTTTTCTTTCACAGGTTGAACCGAAGAAGTTTCAAGAAGCAAATGAAGACACCCACTGGATAATTGCAATGGAAGAAGAGTTAAATCAATTCAAGCGTTGCAAGGTGTGGACATTAGTTCCAAAACCCAAGGATAAAAATATTATTGGAACAAAGTGGGTTTACATGAACAAGTTGGATGAGGATGGAACAATTATAAAGAACAAAGTCAGACTTGTAGCAAAAGGTTATAGACAGGAAGAAGGGATCGACTTCGATCAAACTTATGCTCCGGTAGCAAGACTTGAAGCAATCATAATGTTCTTAGCCTATGCTGCATTCAAAGGTTTCACCGTATATCAAATGGACGTTAAGTCAGCTTTTCTGAATGGTAACATAAAATAAGAAGTATACGTTGAACAACCTCCAGGTTTTGTAGATTCTGAACATCCTAATTATGTTTACTTACTACAAAAAGCTTTGTATGGGTTAAAACAAGCTCCTCGAGCTTGGTATGAGACGCTATCTAATTTTCTTCTTGAGAACAAGTTCACAAGAGGAAAGAAAAATAAAACATTATTTCTTAGGGAAGTAAAATGCAAGATTTTGCTAGTGCAAATCTATGTCGATGACATCATTTTTGGCTCTACGGACGACAATCTTTGCAAAAAGTTTTCAAAACTTATGCAAGGAAAGTTTGAAATGAGCAGTATGAGAGAGCTAAAATATTTCTTAGGACTTCAAATGAAACAATCTGAAGATGGAATTTTTATCTCACAGACAAAATTCACCAAGGAGTTGATTAAGAAATTTGGATTGGAGAGTGCAACCTCTATGAGGACTCTAATGAGCTCAGCTATGTCTCTGGACAAGGATGAGAAAGGGAAACCTTTTGATGAAACCAAGTACAGAAGCATAATTGGCTCTCTGCTCTACCTTACTGCTAGTAGGCCTGACATAATGTTTTCTACATGTGTTTGTGCCAGATTTTAAGTGAACTCTAAGGAATCTCACTATACCGCTGCAAAGCGAATTTTGAGATATCTTAAAGGTACACCAAATCTTGGCTTATGGTACCCAAGAAGTAATGATAGCGAGCTAATTGGTTATTCAGATGCAGATTTTGCAGGAAGTAGAGACGACAGGAAAAGCACTTCCGGAACATGTCAATTTCTCAGAAGAAGGCTTATCTCCTGGAGCAGCAAGAAGCAAAATTGTGTTGCAATCTCAACAGCCGAATCAGAATATATTTCTGCAGGCAGTTGTTGCGCACAACTTCTTTGGATAAGAAATCAGCTTCAAGATTATAATTTGAAGATAAAGAATATTCCAATGTTTTGTGACTCCTCCAGTGCAATTGCTATAGCAAATAATCCAGTCTCACACAGTCGGACAAAGCATATCGAGTTAAGATATCATTTCATCCGAGAACATGTGGAGAATGGGGATATCAACTTAAGCTATGTCCCTACGGATAAGCAAATTGCAGATATATTCACGAAGCCACTGGATGAGACTAAGTTCTCTTTCTTCAAGACAGAACTTGGAATGCTGAACATGGAATAATGGTCAAGCAAAGGAGAAGAGAAGAAGATAAGTGAATTTTCTTAAAAATTATATCTTATTTTATGTTCTAAAATGAAGTACAGGTTTATCATTTGCAAAGAAGAAAAATCTAAGAAGAAAAATCCAAGTCATCATTAAACTTCTCGAGAAATGAAGTTAATATCTCGAGAAATGACTTGCTTTTGGTTGAAGATAAAAGTTTTCGGAAAATTGACATCATCTCTCGAAAAAAAGAATTCACACTTCTCGAGAAATGGGTTATCCCTCGAGAACTTTAATTATCTTTCGGAAGAAGATCGGCAAAATTCTGGAACTTCTCGAGAACTTTTACTATCTCTCGAGAAATGTCTTATACTTTTCGAAAATTCTAATTTACGAGAATATGAAAAGCCAGGTACGCGAGTATTTTATTTTCTTATTATTAATATAAACGAGATAAATTGTCACATCAAACCAATCTATATATATAGACTATCGAAATGAATTAAAGATCACGCGAGGTCATTTCTTTTTCGAAAAGCGCCGACCGTTCGTCTTCATTTCTAGCAAAGCCGATCATTAAGGTTTCCGATTTTCTCTCATTCTGTCTCGCAAACTTTCAATCACTCTTGCTCTATGGCTCCTTCAATCGAAGTTTAAGATCGGAGTTGGTAGTGAACTGGAGCGGGAAGGTCTTATCTCTCTATCAGATGAATTTCAAAATCTTTTCTACCTTCTAGACGCCGCTGGGTTATCGTTTGTTCTTGAACATCCATGCCGAGTTCTACTTAAAGAGGTAGAAGAGTTCTTTATAAATATCAAAGTTCACAAGGAGAGAAAAAGGATGAAAACTGAAATCGGAAATTTCAAGATCAAGGTCAGTCCTAAATCTCTATCTAAATTTCTAAGATTGCCAATGGTATCTTCTGAGGACACATTAGTTGATGATGATTGGAATAGAGATTTGAGCTTTTGTGGTTTAAATAAGTCAGTTAAAAGTGTAAGAAGACATCAGATGAATGATGTGGGTAAACTTTTAGTGGACACTATTTGGAAAGTTTTGTTGTGTAATACAGGAAGTTTGGGCTATGTCTCAACAGACGTGTTCTGGTTAATGACAACTGTAATTTGTGGGAAGAAGTTTGACTGGGCAAATTTTCTCTTCAGTAAGATTAAAGACAGTATTTTATCTCCAAACTTTGCCAGAATTCTGTCTTTGTATCTAAATCAGATTAATCATGAAGTCTTTGACATGTCGAAAGGTGCAATCATACACCATCTGAGGAAGTTAAATGTCACAACAATACGGAGATGGGATATCAGAATTACTAAGCCAACTGCAGATGCAGGTCTCCAGGGGGAGCCCATTTCTTCAGCTCAATCAGTTCCAGAGTATGAAGCTCCAGCTCCACCTCCAGCTCAGCAACACAGTTCAGTTCCAGATCCATCTCTATCTCCAGCTCCACAAGACACCATTCCCCCAACAGAGCCAAGTCTCCCTCCTTCAACAAACACAGTTCTTTCTCCATCAGCTCAGGATCCATCAGAACAAGTTCCTTCAGATCAAGTTCCTTCCAAAACTCCATCCATCCCAGATACTCAAGTTTTGTCAGATACTCTTATGGAAGACACTTTTCTTTCACAAGAACAAGTTGATCATTTCTCACCTCCTCCAGCTATTAATGAAGATAGAGTTGATTCCACCATAGCAGATGTGGTAAGTGAAATTCTTAAGGGTGCTGATGATGTGCTCTAGTGACCACATGGCTGGGTCAGGTGCTGATTATGATTTTAATCTTGAAGTAGATGATTCTTCAGTGCATGGTCATCTCCTCCCCCAGTACATATTGAGGGGGAGCAAAAGCCTTGTTTAGAAACAAACAAGGATGATCAGGACAGATCTGTTGATGAAGAAAATGAGAGAATCAACATATCTCCTGTCAAGATCCAAAGTTCAGTTATTCTTGAGGATATCCCAGAAGAACTTCTGCCAGCTCCTATTCCTCCTTCTCTTTATGATGAAAGTACAATTCTTGGTAAAGTTGAGTTAATGCTTCAAAAACAAAGTGCCAAAATAGATTACTCCTTCAAAGAAGTTCATGCAAGAATATCTGATATTGAAAAGAAAATGGCTAAGAAGTTGAAAGAATTCAAGACTAGTTCAGATCAACTGAAAGAGGTTGTTATTCAGGGAGGAAAGACCATTGATCACACCATAGAGGGTGTAGCCACAGTTCTAGCAGAAGTTTTTCAAGTGAGAAAAACTCAAGAAAATATGGTTTCAAAGGAAGAGGAAAATGCCTTTAAGATCATTGATGAGGTTGGACAGTTCAAGGATTCTATTCTCCAATCCCTATCTGTAGAAGTCAGAAAGGGGGAGGACAGTATAACTGAGAAGATGACTGGGTTACTGGATCAAACTCTTTTTGATTTTCATAAACATTTGATTAATAAGTTTGAGCAGTTGTCCTAAGGTGTCCAAAAGCAGGTCAATGAGTTAAAAGATTTCACCTCTAATACTGCTGTTTGGCTCCACCATGAAATCTTTCCTGACTTGGGTATTGACCCTGCTCAACCTCCTCCTCATTTTGATCAAGTTCAATCTGATGCTCCTTCAATTCCTCAATTTTCTCCAAGGCCAGCAGATCAGTTTGATGAGGTTCCTTCAGTAGAAACTCACTCCTCCATGCATTATTCAAGGAAAAGGAAATATGGTGATGGACCTTCTGCAAGCAGATCTGTTCCTGGCTCCAGCTCAGCAGGTTCTGGCAAAGCAGTGGTAGATGAAGCAAAGGTTTATCCAGAAATTTGGAGTCCAATTTCAAAGATTATCATTCTTGACTCTCTCAAGCTTGTAGAAGAAGGAAATGTGAAACCTTCTGATCTGTACAACACTTCTGAATGGAAAAAGTATGAGACAGGCCAAATCAAGAGAAGAATCCATTTCAAGAATTATGGGTACAACAATCCAACAGCTCCAGAAGCTCCTCCTAAGTATCATCCAAAGCCATATGTTTATTTTGAAAGGCAAGAAATGTTGAGAAAGCAAAAGGCAGATATCTAAAGTCAAGTTTTTGTTTGGATCTTTAAAACTTTATTTCTATATGCCTGTGTGAACATTAATTCATTAGACAATCTTAAATCTAAATATAGTTTTTGATTTTGATGTAACAATCATGTTCTTATATTTAGATATTGTTTTTAATGTTCTTTCAAGTATATTTTTTTTGATACAATTCATCTTGGTAAGTAGGGTTCTGACTTCTACAAATAGGGGGAGATTGTTGGGTTTTGTATCCATAATAACCTTGATTTGTAGTAAGTCAACTTTGAACCAAGATTGAATTGTTTGTATATTTGATATATTTTTCTAGTAATGTTCTTGCAGGTTCACATTTCTAAGTGTAGACCAATGTCAGGTCACAATGGGTCAATAAGCACAGTCTCATGCAATGTAATTCTTCATTGTGTGGGGTATGGGGTTGACTCATGTGTGATCTCTCAATTGGGATACACTTTATGATCAAGACTTTAAAGATTCAAAGCTTGGTGTGCAGCATTGGTCTAGAGAAAAAGGAAGAAATTTATCCTAAGTAAATTTTCGAGATGTATAGGTACTTTTCGAAAAGTCCTTGAATGCTCTCGAGAAGTCCTTGTTATTTTTTGAGAAGGGTTGTCTCAAAGGTCTTTTTCGAGAAAGTTAAAGTTTTCGAGTAGCTGTTATGATCTCTCGAGAAATCAATGATATCTCGAAAAGTCCCCTTAATTTTCGAGAAATCTTCTTTTTCAGTTGTCTTCGAGAAGTCTGTCTCAGTGGTAGCTTTCGAGAAATCCTTTCTCTCGAATAGTATTTTTGTTTTTCGAGAAGTCCTTGTTTCTCTCAAAAAGTTTCTTGTAAAGGCTTTTTCTCGAAGTTGTTTAGGAGTTCACGAGAAGTTTCTTATTCTCTCGAGAAGTCAGTTCTCCCGAGAACTTAGTTCTTTTATCTTGAAGAGTTGTTCATTATCATTTCTCGAGAAGTTCTTTGATTCTCGAGAAGTCTTTTCATAATCTTTGAAATTCTCTTCTAAGCTGTTTTTCGAGATCAAGCAGTCTTCTCTCGAGAAGTCTTGCATCTCTCGAGAAATCTGATTCTTGTATTTCTCGTGATCGTTGTTTCCTTTTTGACGACAAGTCTTTTCCGTCAATTTGACATAACGTCTTTCCTCGTTTTAAGGTTTAATCGTTAGGTCTTCATCTATATAATGATTGCTCCTTAAGAATGAGAAGTAATGAGAATCAGAAGATCAGAGTTCGTTCATTTCTCTAAAACCCTAATCTGATCCAAGATCGTCGTCTAGTGCCGTGCATCGCCATCGTTGGAGTTCGATCGTGGGTTATCTGATTTTTTCTCCAAGTGGAAGAAAAAGGTCGATCGATCATCGCCTCACTCGTCCTGTTTTCTTTGGATCGATCAAGACCTCAGAAGATCTGATTTGTGCCGATTCGATTCTTCTTCTTCAACATCAAGCCGAAGTCATTTCTGTCGCAAGAAGGAAGAAGATCATCATCAAATTATTCAGATCTGATCGTGATTCGTTAAGTATTGTTTCAATCTAAATTTACATTTGATTGTAGGAGAGATTGTTCTCCGAGTTGTAGGAGAGGTATTCTCCGAGTTGTAAGAGAAGGTTATCTCTGAGTTTGTAGGAGTTTGATCTCTGAGTTGTAAGAGTTTTGACTCTGAGGATTGTAGGATCGTTCTTGATCCGAGATTTAGTGAAGTAGTCAAGTCTAGCTGTGGTGCTAGATTGGCGAGGCCGGCAAGTGGAGTACCCAAGAACGGGGAACCACTATAAATTTCTTGTGTCGTCTGTGATTGTGATTTGCATTCTGTGCGTTCTTTATTTTCAAGATTTTCAATTCCGCAAAAGATGCAATTATCACCTATTCACCCCCCTCTAGGTGATTTTGGTTGGCAACTAGATATTACAATTGGTATCAGAGGGTAGTTGTTCGTATTTAGGTTAACACCTTGAACAAGATCTATCCATTCTAGTTACCTGCAAATCATGGAAAAGTGCAAGGAATCGTCTTCATTGAAATTGCCAATATGCACTAAGGCTAATTTTCCTATGTGGAAAGAAAGAGTCAGATTTTATATGGAAGCCGCAGACCCGAGAATCTTCCAAGTCGTGGAAGAAGGACCTCATGTGCCTATGACCGCTTCTACTATTGATCCAACCTTAAAAGTACCAAAGAAAATGATGGACTTAACAAAGGATGAGATTGCACTCGTTGCTTTGGACAAAAAGGCAAAGAACATAATTGCCAGTGCAGTGGATGATTCAATGTTGCAAAACTTAATTCACTGTAATTCTGCCAAAGAAATGTGGACGTCTTTAATAGTCCTTATGGAAGGTACTGAAGAAGTAAGAGATGATAGAAGATCTCTTTTGAATCAAGAGTACGAAGCTTTCAAGCAGAATAAAAAGGAGTGCATTGCCGATGCTTATGAAAGATTCTTCAAGATAGTAAACGGCCTAAGGAATTATGGTCGGGAATTTACTAATGGTGAACTAAATGACAAATTCCTGCGATCCCTAACAAAAGACTGGGATAGCAAGATAGTTGCAATCAGAGAATTTGGGAATTTACCAAATCTAGACCCTCAGAATCTGTTTGGGAAACTATTATCCCACGAGCTACAAATGAACATTCGGAAAACAGAAGAAGATGGGAATAGAGCTTCTAACAAGGAAAGGACCTTGGCTATGAAAGCCGAAAGCTCCAGAAAAAGCAGAGCTTTGTCTCCAGTTAGAACACAAGAATCTGATGATGAAAAAGAATCTGAAGCCGGCTCCTCCAGTTCTGAAATGTCTGATGGAGAATTTTCTCTAATCTCTCGTCAGTTTAAGAAATTGTTAAACAAAAGAAGACACATGAAGAATAAGTTTTCCTCTGACAATAGACATTCTCGACGTGATGGTGAATATCACAAAAAGAGCTCTAGCAATCATGACAGGTATAAATCTAAAACTGGTAAACATATTTCTTCTGATATAGTTTGCTATTGTTGCAATAAGCCAGGGCACATGATTGCTGAATGCCCTTATAAAAAGAAAGAGGGTGGAAGAAAAGAAGAAAGGAAATCCACCCACGGGAAAAGGAAGACTGAAAAGAGTCTAGTCGCTAAAAAGAATAAAACTTTAAGCGACAGTGACTTGGAGAAATCAAGTAGTGAAGAAGAAGCCTACTTCGGGCTGATGGCTATGACTGATGAAGAAGAAGAACCTCCATATACCGGGAAGGTAAATTCTCACACCATCTTATTTGATTCTGAATATGCCTCAGCTGAACAAAAGGATTATCTTTCAGATGATGACTCAAACCTCATGACCCAATATACTGAAATGCTTAAAAGCTTTGACAAATGCCGAAAGGTAGTCAAAACACAGACCAAGGAGATCATGTCTCTCAAAGAAGTGGAATCTAATTTGAGAAAGGAAGTTGAACAACTTTCTTTCTTCAAGGAGGAAAACCAAATCTTGAAAGACAAAATCAAAAGCTCAGATGAGCTCCTTGATCGGAAAGAGAACTCTATTAAAGTTCTGGAAGAACAGCTAGCCGCTGAGAAAAAGCTAGTTGAAAAGTTTTCACAACCCAAAACCATTCTTCCAATCATTGATACTTTCTCTGCTAAAGCAAATAGCAGTGGTTTAGGTCATGTCGCTGGGCCAAGTAATTCTTCTAAAGGCACCCGTGTCAAGAAGAAAAATAAAAATGCTAAGAAAGCTACTATCGAAGAAAAAGGGAAAGCCCATCTAGAACGAGTGAAATTTAAGAAAGTTCTACTTCCCACAAATGCTTATGACATGGAAAGCTCTTATGGTCACTTGACACGACCAATTAATTTTGCGCCTGTCAATGACTATAAGGGGTGGGCTCGTCCTCAATACCTCGGTCAATGTGCTTTCAAAGCACCTTATGAAGAAGTAAATTTAAAAGATTATGGTCCTTATGTTCATGGTCCAAGTGCTGTTAAAGCACCAATAGTAAAGACTGTTGTACCTAAGCCAAAGTAGAAAGCGTTACCCTGTGTATGATGTACTCATGATGCATCCTCATCAAGAAGGATTGCTCCTGCTAAAATCAACGTTCAAAGAGTTAAGCAGGAAAATATTAAGAAAAGATACAACAGGTTTAATTGTTGGTGTTGCGGCAAAATAGGTCACTTTGCCGTAGACTGTTGGTTCAATCTCACCTATTCCAAAAGACCACAAGTTAACAATGCAAGAAAGACCACTCGCAATGTTAATGTTCCTCGTGGTGCTCAACTAACAAGGGACCAAGGACCCAAAGTTGTTTGGGCTCCTAAGGCAAAATAATTTGTTTTTGCAGGTATGTCCAAAGGCCAACAATAATCCTATCTGGTATTTGGACAGTGGTTATTCTCGGCATATGACCCGAACAAGAAGCCTTTTGCAAAATTACATTCCAATTGAAAATGGTCCAAAAGTTATATTTGGCGGATCTGACAGAGGGATAACAAAAGGCTATGGTATGATTTCTAACGGTAATGTATCCTTTTCAGATGTAGCTTATGTGGAAGGGTTAGAACATAATCTGATAAGCATAAGTCAACTTTGTGACAAAGGATATATAGTTGATTTTCGTAGAGATAAATGTTTGATAAAATCGGCAGATAATCTAGAAACGATTTTATCAGGTACTCGTTGTAGAAATATGTTCTGTTTAAATTTTCTTTGTTTATCATCTTCTACACCAGTGTGTCTCTTAGCAAAAAATAGTGCATCTCTTGCCGACCAATGGCATAAGAGATTAGCACATATAAATTTCAAAACTATAAATAAATTATTTTCTCAAAACTTAGTACGTGATGCGCCAAATATTAAGTGCATTAAAGATAGACCTTGTCATGCTTGTGTAAAAGGCAAGCAAACAAGAGCTACCTTTAAGAGCATTTTAGGCAAAGATTCTACTAGGTGTTTATACCTACTTCATATGGACTTATTTGGTCCTTTGCAAGTTAGAAGTTTAGGAGGTAAGTCTTACACATTAGTTATTGTAGATGATTACTCACGTTTTGCATGGGTATTCTTTCTAAAACACAAGTCAGATACGTTTGAAATTTTCACAAAGTTTGTCAAGCAAATCCAGAACGAATTTGAATGTTCGGTGGTCAAAATCAGAAGTGACCATGGAACAGAATTTGAATCTGGGGCCATGACAGATTTTTGTGAAAGTCTAGGTATCTTTCATGAGTTTTCCTCTCCTCGAACTCCACAACAAAATGGGGTAGCTGAGAGAAGAAACAAAACACTCATTGAGGCTTGCAGAACGATGTTGAGTGACACTTCTCTACCCGAATATCTTTGGGCTGAAGCAGTCAACACTGCATGCCATGTGCAAAACAGAGCACTCATAAACAAAAACCATGAAAAGACTCCTTATGAACTACTAAAAGAGAAGAGACCAACCATCTCTTATTTTAGAATCTTTGGTTGCAAATGCTTTGTACTTAATAATGGAAAGCATTACAAACCAAGTTTAGCGAAAAGAGTTTTGAAGGTATTTTTGTAGGCTATAGCAGACATAGTAGAGCTTATAGAATATTTAATAAGAAAACCCTGGTTGTAGAAGAGTCTATTAATGTTGTATTTGATGAAACGAGCATGCTACCTAGCAGCTCTTCTAGTGCTTCTATGGAAGGTACAGGTTCAAAGACACAAGATATAAGCTTGGATGAGCCAGTCAAAGTTGATGCTCAAACCTTCGTCAAGATCTCTTCCCCAATCACAAATGAAGAAGATCATTTTGATGAAGAACATGTACAAGTGGAGGAAGACATTCAAGTAGCAGATGATGCTCCAAATGTTCAAACTGATGCAAGGAACCTTGAGTTCAGACACATGAGAGATCATCCTATTGATCAAATCATAGGAGATCCTCAAGTCGGAATTAGAACAAGAAGAGGCACTACTAACGAAAATATGCATTTAAGTTTTCTTTCACAGGTTGAACCGAAGAAGTTTCAAGAAGCAAATGAAGACACCCACTGGATAATTGCAATGGAAGAAGAGTTAAATCAATTCAAGCGTTGCAAGGTGTGGACATTAGTTCCAAAACCCAAGGATAAAAATATTATTGGAACAAAGTGGGTTTACATGAACAAGTTGGATGAGGATGGAACAATTATAAAGAACAAAGCCAGACTTGTAGCAAAAGGTTATAGACAGGAAGAAGGGATCGACTTCGATCAAACTTATGCTCCGGTAGCAAGACTTGAAGCAATCATAATGTTCTTAGCCTATGCTGCATTCAAAGGTTTCACCGTATATCAAATGGACGTTAAGTCAGCTTTTCTGAATGGTAACATAAAATAAGAAGTATACGTTGAACAACCTCCAGGTTTTATAGATTCTGAACATCCTAATTATGTTTACTTACTACAAAAAGCTTTGTATGGGTTAAAACAAGCTCCTCGAGCTTGGTATGAGACGCTATCTAATTTTCTTCTTGAGAACAAGTTCACAAGAGGAAAGATAAATAAAACATTATTTCTTAGGGAAGTAAAAGGCAAGATTTTGCTAGTGCAAATCTATGTCGATGACATCATTTTTGGCTCTACGGACGACAATCTTTGCAAAAAGTTTTCAAAACTTATGCAAGGAAAGTTTGAAATGAGCAGTATGAGAGAGCTAAAATATTTCTTAGGACTTCAAGTGAAACAATCTGAAGATGGAATTTTTATCTCACAGACAAAATTCACCAAGGAGTTGATTAAGAAATTTGGATTGGAGAGTGCAACCTCTATGAGGACTCCAATGAGCTCAGCTATGTCTCTGGACAAGGATGAGAAATGGAAACCTTTTGATGAAACCAAGTACAGAAGCATAATTGGCTCTCTGCTCTACCTTACTGCTAGTAGGCCTGACATAATGTTTTCTACATGTGTTTGTGCCAGATTTTAAGTGAACTCTAAGGAATCTCACTATACCGCTGCAAAGCGAATTTTGAGATATCTTAAAGGTACACCAAATCTTGGCTTATGGTACCCAAGAAGTAATGATAGCGAGCTAATTGGTTATTCAGATGCAGATTTTGCAGGAAGTAGAGACGACAGGAAAAGCACTTCCGGAACATGTCAATTTCTCGGAAGAAGGCTTATCTCCTGGAGCAGCAAGAAGCAAAATTGTGTTGCAATCTCAACAGCCGAATCAGAATATATTTCTGCAGGCAGTTGTTGCGCACAACTTCTTTGGATAAGAAATCAGCTTCAAGATTATAATTTGAAGATAAAGAATATTCCAATGTTTTGTGACTCCTCCAGTGCAATTGTTATAGCAAATAATCCAGTCTCACACAGTCGGACAAAGCATATCGAGTTAAGATATCATTTCATCCGAGAACATGTGGAGAATGTGGATATCAACTTAAGCTATGTCCCTACGGATAAGCAAATTGCAGATATATTCACGAAGCCACTGTATGAGACTAAGTTCTCTTTCTTCAAGACAGAACTTGGAATGCTGAACATGGAATAATGGTCAAGCAAAGGAGAAGAGAAGAAGATAAGTGAATTTTCTTAAAAATTATATCTTATTTTATGTTCTAAAATGAAGTACAGGTTTATCATTTGCAAAGAAGAAAAATCTAAGAAGAAAAATCCAAGTCATCATTAAACTTCTCGAGAAATGAAGTTAATATCTCGAGAAATGACTTGCTTTTGGTTGAAGATAAAAGTTTTCGGAAAATTGACATCATCTCTCGAAAAAAAAGAATTCACACTTCTCGAGAAATGGGTTATCCCTCGAGAACTTTAATTATCTTTCGGAAGAAGATCGGCAAAATTCTGGAACTTCTCGAGAACTTTTACTATCTCTCGAGAAATGTCTTATACTTTTCGAAAATTCTAATTTACGAGAATATGAAAAGCCAGGTACGCGAGTATTTTATTTTCTTATTATTAATATAAACGAGATAAATTGTCACATCAAACCAATCTATATATATAGACTATTGAAATGAATTAAAGATCACGCGAGGTCATTTCTTTTTCGAAAAGCGCCGACCGTTCGTCTTCATTTCTAGCAAAGCCGATCATTAAGGTTTCCGATTTTCTCTCATTCTGTCTCGCAAACTTTCAATCACTCTTGCTCTATGGCTCCTCGATCGAAGTTTAAGATCGGAGTTGGTAGTGAACTGGAGCGGGAAGGTCTTATCTCTCTATCAGATGAATTTCAAAATCTTTTCTACCTTCTAGACGCCGCTGGGTTATCGTTTGTTCTTGAACATCCATGCCGAGTTCTACTTAAAGAGGTAGAAGAGTTCTTTATAAATATCAAAGTTCACAAGGAGAGAAAAAGGATGAAAACTGAAATCGGAAATTTCAAGATCAAGGTCAGTCCTAAATCTCTATCTAAATTTCTAAGATTGCCAATTGTATCTTCTGAGGACACATTAGTTGATGATGATTGGAATAGAGATTTGAGCTTTTGTGGTTTAAATAAGTCAGTTAAAAGTGTAAGAAGACATCAGATGAATGATGTGGGTAAACTTTTAGTGGACACTATTTGGAAAGTTTTGTTGTGTAATACATGAAGTTTGGGCTATGTCTCAACAGACGTGTTCTGGTTAATGACAACTGTAATTTGTGGGAAGAAGTTTGACTGGGCAAATTTTCTCTTCAGTAAGATTAAAGACAGTATTTTATCTCCAAACTTTGCCAGAATTCTGTCTTTGTATCTAAATCAGATTAATCATGAAGTCTTTGACATGTCGAAAGGTGCAATCATACACCATCTGAGGAAGTTAAATGTCACAACAATACGGAGATGGGATATCAGAATTACTAAGCCAACTGCAGATGCAGGTCTCCAGGGGGAGCCCATTTCTTCAGCTCAATCAGTTCCAGAGTATGAAGCTCCAGCTCCACCTCCAGCTCAGCAACACAGTTCAGTTCCAGATCCATCTCTATCTCCAGCTCCACAAGACACCATTTCCCCAGCAGAGCCAAGTCTCCCTCCTTCAACAAACACAGTTCTTTCTCCATCAGCTCAGGATCCATCAGAACAAGTTCCTTCAGATCAAGTTCCTTCCAAAACTCCATCCATCCCAGATACTCAAGTTTTGTCAGATACTCTTATGGAAGACACTTTTCTTTCACAAGAACAAGTTGATCATTTCTCACCTCCTCCAGCTATTAATGAAGATAGAGTTGATTCCACCATAGCAGATGTGGTAAGTGAAATTCTTAAGGGTGCTGATGATGTGCTTAGCACTAGTGACCACATGGCTGGGTCAGGTGCTGATTATGATTATGATTTTAATTCTTAAGGGAACCACTATAAATTTCTTGTGTCGTCTGTGATTGTGATTTGCATTCTGTGCGTTCTTTATTTTCAAGATTTTCAATTCCGCAAAAGGCGCAATTATCACCTATTCACCCCCCTCTAGGTGATTTTGGTTGGCAACTAGATATTACAGTTTCAAAAGGGAAATAGTTTAAAGTGTTTAAACGAACGGATTTACACTAGATAATTCGGCTAAAGGCATTAACCGAATTCGGCTAAAGGGTTTAGACGAATTCGGCTAATGGCATTAACCGAATTCGGCTAAAGGGTTTAGACGAATTCGGCTAATGGCAAATTCGGCTAAAAGGTTTCGCCGAATTTATATATAGTCGAATTCGTCGAAATGGTTTCGCCGAATTCGGTTATAGTGATTAGTCGAATTCGGTTAATGTGATTAGTCGAATTCGGCGAATGTAAATCTGGACGGATTTTCTTTTGGTCTGCGGATAGCCTTTCCTATACCTTGCGTATATAAAGGCATGCGATTAGGTCTTCGATATACGCGGTTTTTAGACTTAGTCCTTTTCGCGATTCAGAAGAACTGCCGACCGGAACTGTTCCGCGCGAGGGCACGTTCTTCCCATCCGCCGATCGTGTTCCACCGCCGCTAGTCGCCGCCGTCGTGGTCCCCGCCTCCCCTGGATCGGATCTAGCAGTCCGTGGGGACGTTGAGAGCATCCTTCTCCGACCTAGTTCTTGTGCGATAAGAAGCTAGGGTTCTTCATCGCTTGTGTGGACTTCTGTAGAGGGATCGATCTATTTCGATCCTTGAAGAACTCAAAGCAGATTTCGGATTTCAGTTGGAGCTCCTTGGTTGAGTGTTGACTCAATCCCGCAAAGGTACCTCGTATTTGCTTTCTTATTCTCTTGAATCATGAAAACCGCAAGATCCGTTGATCTCTTTTTTGGGTTGTTCTTGTTCATTTCCGCTGCGCATATTTGATATGTCATCCCTTATGAAGGGGTATAGAAAACCCAACAGTGGTATCAGAGCTAGGTTGCGGTCAAGTGCGTGTAAATTGGGACATTTAGAAGTGTTCTAAATGCCCTAATTTCCTCTTGGAATATCACATTTGATGTGATTTTGTGTGGTTTCTGGTGGTGGGATTTTCAAAAATCCCACCAGGGCTCTGCCCCTTGGACCCCGTTAGGGGCTCTGCCCCTAAGATCCCCACCAGGGGCGCGACCCCTTGGAACCCCGCCAGGAATGCATGTGATTGCGTTGCGATTTTCATGTTTCAGAGGTTGTTTCTCCTCTGCAGTAACCGTCCCTCAAAATGGTTTGTGAAACCAAATGTTTAGATTACTGAATCTGACATGATAGACGAGCTTGTCTACTGCACTTGTGGAGTTGCTGTTCACATGTCCAATGCAAGTAAATCTGGAGATTTAGAAGTGTTCTAAATGCTCGGATTTAGCCCTGTTTTGTCATAGTGTTGATAGACTGTTTATGTGCACATCTGGGATGTATCTGGAATGTGAATGTTGTATTTTATTTTCTGATTGTGCACTGTGATTAAATGTTAATCATGATTAAAATGTTAATAACTTGAAATTAAAATCCCTTATCAAATATTAAGTGTTCGGATGCCTTCCGATGCATGACACTCTTCCTGCCTCGATCGATGAAGTGTGGGCTTGCCAAAGCAAGGTGCATTAATCTATCTTGGTAAGGGTGCGAGCGGATAATTGTGATATCCCACTGTCGACATCGGGTCTAACTTAACTAGGTGACCTCAAAAGTTGAGTGCCTAGAGGCATAGGGTTGGCATGCTCCATATGATGGATGCGAATAAAGAGTTATTCACCAACCATACAAGAGTTGTATAGTGATGCAATTGACAAATGTTGTCTACCTAAATAACCGCATTATGAGAGGAACGCCAAAGCGGACTCGTGGTGTTGGTGAAATACGGACCTTGTCCACTAAGAGAGTAGCTCGCATAAACTCTCCGAATCGATATCAAGGGTTATTGATTTGATTAAAATAGTGGGAGCTTTTTAATAAAAGTCCTTATTAAAATTATATAAAATATATTTTGAAATATAGTACTAAAATTTAACTTTGCAAAATTCCTTGTAGAATATCCATGGCAAGTGGATCTCACTCCGCCTTGTCCCTGAGAGCGATCCTTGAGAAGGATAAGCTAAATGAGACAAATTTCCTTGACTAGTATTGAAACCTGAGAATTGTTCTCAAGCAAGAGCGCAAGCTCTATGTCTTGGAAGAAGATCCCCCTGAAGAGCCATCCTCTAATGCACCATGTGCAGATAGAGATACTTATAAGAAGTATGGAGATGATTCCTTGGATGTTGAATGCCTTATGCTCGCGACTATGAACTCTGAGCTTCAGAAGCAACATGAGAACATGAGTTGTTATGAGATGGTTGAGCACCTGAAGAAAATGTTTCAAGGGCAAGCTCGCAAAGAGAGGTTCGAAATATCCAGGGCGCTATTTCAGTGTAAGATGGGAGCTCGAGACCCAGTAGGAACTCACGTACTCAAGATGATTGGGTATATAGAGAGCCTTGAAAGACTAGGGTTTCCTTTTGAGCCAAGAGTTGGCCACTGATCTGATCCTGCAATCATTGCCAGACAGTTACGAGCAGTTTGTCTTAAATTACAATATGAATGAAATTGACAAGACACTGCCCGAGCTCCTAGGCATGTTGAGAACTGCCGAGATCAACATGAAGAAGACCAAGCCTGCTAGCCCCATACTGATGGTGCATAAAGGCAAGGGCAAGGTCAAGGGAACCAAGAAGACTAAGGTAGGACCTAAGTCACATCTTGATCCCAAGTCTTCAGCACTGAAAAAGAAAGGATTGGCTAAGGAAGGGAAGTGCCACCATTGTGGTAAGGCAGGGCACTGGAGGAGGAACTGTCCTCAGTATCTAGAAGATCTGCAGAAGAAGAAGGGAAGTATGACTTCCACTTCAGGTATTTTTGTTATAGAAATAAACATTTCTGCTCCTTCATCCTGGGTATTGGATACCGGATGTGGTTCTCACGTTTGTATAAATGTGCAGGAACTGAGAAGGAGAAGAATGCTGGGTAAAGGGGAGGTAGACCTGCGTGTCGGGAATGGAGCAAGAGTTGCTGCCGTCGCCGTTGGTGTTTACTGTCTTTCTTTGCCCACAGGGCTTATAATAGAACTTGATAATTGTTATTATGTTCCCGCCATAACTAGAAACATTATTTCTATATCATGTTTGGACATGATTGGTTTTTATTTCGTAATTAAGAACAATTGTTGTTCTATTTATAAGAATGATGTTTGTTATGGCGTTGCCCAAATGTTTAATGGTTTATATGTTTTGAACTTAGACCATCTGATCTATAACATAGAAAATACTAAAAGACTAAAAACAAATGACTTGAATCTTACGTACCTTTGGCATTGTCGTTTAGGCCATATAAACGAGAAACGCATATCCAAGCTCCATACAGATGGACTACTGGACTCATTTGATTATGAATCATTTGAGAGATGCGAGTCATGTTTATTAGGCAAGATGACGAAAGCTCCTTTCACTAGTTGTAATGAGAGGGCTGGTGATCTCTTGGGTATAATACATAGTGATGTATGCGGACCCATGAGTTCTATGGCTAGAGGTGGGTTCTACTACTTCGTTACATTTACTGATGATTTCAGTAGATACGGATATGTGTTTCTTATGAAGAACAAATCCGAGACCTTTGAAAAGTTCAAAGTGTTTAAGAATAAAGTGGAGAACCAACTGGGAAAAAGGATAAAAGCACTCCAATCTGATCGAGGTGGCGAATATCTGAGTCATGAGTTTCGTGATCATCTGAAAGAGTGTGGTAGTGTATCACAACTCACTCCGCCCAGAACACCTCAACATAATGGTGTTTCTGAGAGGAGGAATCGTACCTTGTTAGACATGGTGCGATCGATGATGAGTCATGCAGATTTGCCCGTTTCCTTTTGGGGTTTTGCTTTAGAGACTGCTGCTTTCACACTAAATCGAGTTCCAACGAAAACAGTTCTAAAGACACCATATGAGATATGGACTGGGAAGCGTCCTAGTATGTCGTTCATCAAGATTTGGGGCTGTGAGGCATACGTACGACGTCAAATGCCTGAGAAGCTGGAACCCAAATCGGATAAATGTTATCTAGTGGGGTATCCTAAGGAAACCAAAGGATACTACTTCTACTTACCATCTGAGGGCAAAGTGTTTGTCGCAAGGACTGGTGTCTTTTTGGAGAAAGAGTTCTTATCCAGAAAGACTGCAAAGGTAGAACTTGAAGAAGTTCAAGAGCCACAAACAATGAGCGAACCAAAATTGGAACCTGAGCAAGGACTACAAGAAGTTGTAGCTGGAGAGCCTGCTCAAGAAACACAAGTCCTACGTAGATCTGGTAGACCAAGATTTGAACCTGAGAGATATGGATTTCTCATGACTCAAATAGGTAATGTGTTGCTTATGGATCATGATGATGAGCCTGCAACCTACCAAGAGGCTATGAATGGACCCGACTCCGAGAAGTGGCTTGAGGCCATGAAATCTGAAATGGACTCCATGTACACAAACCAAGTTTGGACCTTGGTGGAACCACCTGAAGGGGTACGACCCATAGGGTGCAAGTGGGTCTTCAAGAAGAAGACCGACATGGATGGGAATGTACAGACATTCAAAGGCCGGCTGGTGGCTAAAGGTTTCAGGCAAATTCATGGTGTTGACTATGATGAAACCTTTTCCCCTGTAGCAATGGTCAAGGCCATCAGAATTCTACTTGCTATTGCTGCGTATTATGACTACGAGATCTGGCAAATGGATGTCAAAACGGCTTTCCTTAATGGAAACCTCCTTGAGGAAGTGTATATGACACAACTCGAGGGTTTTGTATCTCCAGATGAAGCCACTAAAATATGCAAGTTGAATCGATCCATTTATGGATTGAAACAAGCTTCTCGAAGTTGGAATCTACGTTTTGATGAGAAAATCAAAGAGTTTGGTTTCATCAAGAACGAAGATGAGCCTTGTGTTTACAAGAAGATTAGTGGGAGCATTGTTGTCTTCCTGATATTGTATGTAGATGACATACTGCTGATCGGGAATGACATTCCGACCCTGCAAGTTGTTAAGAACAACCTAGGGAAGTGCTTTTCTATGAAAGGCTTGGGCGAAGCGACTTATATACTTGGTATTAAGATCTATAGAGATAGATCGAAGAAGTTGCTTGGTTTGACCCAGAGTACATACATTGACAAGGTGTTGAAACGGTTCAACATGCTTGAGTCCAAGAAAGGATTCTTACCCATATCACATGGTGTGAGTCTCTCTAAGGACCAGTGTCCAAAATCTTTGGAAGATAAGGACCGCATGAAGATGATTCCATATGCTTCGGCAATTGGATCAATCATGTACGTAATGTTATGTACTCGACCCGATGTCTCATATGCTTTAAGCATGACTAGCAGGTACCAGTCTGATCCAGGTGATGGTCACTGGATCGCAGTCAAGAATATCCTAAAGTACTTGAGAAGGACTAAGGATACATTCTTGGTGTTTGGTGGAGAGGAAGAGCTCGTTGTAAAGGGTTACACGGATGCAAGCTTCCAGACTGACAGAGATGACTCAGTCACAGTCAGGTTTTGTGTTTTGCCTTAATGGAGGAGCTGTAAGCTGGAAGAGTTCCAAGCAGGAGACAGTTGCCGATTCTACAACTGAGGCCGAGTATATCGCTGCAGCGAATGCGGCAAAGGAGGCTGTATGGATTAGGAAATTCATCAGCGAGCTTGATGTAGTTCCTAGCATTGTTGATCCCGTAGTTCTCTACTGTGACAACAACGGTGCAATTGCACAAGCTAAGGAACCTAGATCTCATCAGCGCTCCAAGCACATACTTCGGCGCTTCCATCTTATTCGAGAGATTGTCGATCGAGGAGATGTGAGCATATGCAGAGTACCGACTGAAGAAAATATAGCAGATCCACTGACAAAGCCTCTTGCGCAAAAGAAGCATGATGATCATGTTAGATCAATGGGTATTAGATACCTGAATGATTATCTTTAGTGGGAGCTTTGTGGATTGCATATTTGTTGGTTGTTTATTCATTGGATGAATTGTAAAATGTACTATGTATTTCATTTTATATTTATGGCAAGTTCTTTTATTATGTCATTTATGTCTGTCTGATGAGATTAATTAACATAATAAATGCCCTTAGAGTGTTTGCTTCCATAGGAATTCAAGTACGTGACTTGAATGTGAGAGCCTATGTTTGTAAGAAGCTTCATTCTTAAATGGTCCCTGGTCGACGTATCATCTTAGAAGTTAAGGGCGATGATGATACATTGAGACTAGCATGTGCGTTGACTGATGACCGGTTCTCATAGGTCATGATATTGTGATATCAAGTCATCACATGGGTACTTGTTAAGAACAAGTTGTACTGGACAGACCCACCATGAGACTACTTTGTGGATTGTTATATGAACGTGTCACAAGTAGATCTCAAGTGACAATGGTGTTTGTGGTCCTTTGACCTGAAGTCATAGCATTCATCAGGTGAGGAAGAGCGTACTTTGATGCCATCTAAAGTCTTCTCTTGAGAAAAGTTGACGATAAGGGTGGTTGTTGGGTATGTTACGAATCATTTGGATGTTTGTGTATGAGCAGAAATGGGATTTGTCCTCCTGTATGACAAGAGTTACATTCATGGGCCCCTTGATGGAATGAGACTGAGAAATGCATGGCCATGCTTGGTAGAGTCAATATGTGATATTGAGCTCACCAATTTTCAGACAGTCTATTCTAGATCAGGAAACTAGGATTGAATAATTATGAGGATGACACGGTCCATGCCTCTAGTTCTATCCAGATGTAAAGGACAAAGGGACATGACAACACTGATACATTGGTCATGACAGGATTATATGAGTTATGAACTCTTATTGCTTGGGTAGCAATGATGTATTGCTAGATGCCGCTCATTGTTTGTGAGACTTTTGTTGATACTTTGTGATCAAGTGGGAGACTGTTGGAGTTTCTGAGGTGATCTCAAAGCAATCAATAGTTAGTCTTGCTGCCAACGCAATATGAGCCTATAGGGTCGCACATAAAAGCGTTCTGGAGAAATTGGAGAAAGGATTGTGTTGGCCTTACTCATATTGGATATGAGTGAAGGACCAATCCTGTGACTGCTTGGAATCAAGTTGAGAATGTCTCAAAAGGGAAATCGTTTAAAGTGTTTAAACGAACGGATTTACACTAGATAATTCGGCTAAAGGCATTAACCGAATTCGGCTAAAGGGTTTAGACGAATTCGGCTAATGGCATTAACCGAATTCGGCTAAAGGGTTTAGACGAATTCGGCTAATGGAAAATTTGGCTAAAGGGTTTCGCCGAATTTATATAGCCGAATTTATATATAGTCGAATTCGTAGAAATGGTTTCGCCGAATTCGGTTATAGTGATTAGTCGAATTCGGTTAATGTGATTAGTCGAATTCGGCGAATGTAAATCTGGACGGATTTTCTTCGGGTCTGCGGATAGCCTTTCCTATACCTTGCGTATATAAAGGCATGCGATTAGGTCTTCGATATACACGGTTTTTAGACTTAGTCCTTTTCGCGATTCAGAAGAACTGCCGACCGAAACTGTTTCGCGCGAGGGCACGTTCTTCCCGTCCGCCAATCGTGTTCCGCCGCCGCTAGTCGCTGCCGTCATGGTCGCCGCCTCCCCTGGATCGAATCTAGCAGTCCGTGGGGACGTTGAGAGCATCCTTCTCCGACCTAGTTCTTGTGCGACAAGAAGCTAGGGTTCTTCATCGCTTGTGTGGACTTCTGTAGAGGGATCGATCTATTTCGATCCTTGAAGAACTCAAAGCAGATTTCGGATTTCTGTTGGAGCACCTTGGTTGAGTGTTGACTCAATCCCGCAAAGGTACCTCGTATTTGCTTTCTTATTCTCTTGAATCATGAAAACCGCAAGATCCGTTGATCTCTTTTTTGGGTTGTTCTTGTTCATTTCCACTGCACATATTTGATATGTCATCCCTTATGAAGGGGTATAGAAAACCCAACAGTTGTGCCCTAGCTTCTTCTTTTATACCTCCAGAAGGCTTCAACGGCTATATCGATCCTCCTGACACAGTATGGGGCAGATTGGAGTTGCTTTTCCCTTTCTATTGTCGTTTGCGCCAAAAGCAGATCCCGTCAGCACATTTGGATCTGTCTCAGCGGTTGGGCTGAGACAGCTTCCAGTCTCAGCGGTTGGGCTGAGACAGCTTCCAGTCTCAGCGGCAGCTTCATTCCCCTTCTCAGCGGTTGCTCCAGTCTCCTTCTCAGTGGATCCGCTGAGATGGCTCCTCGTCTCAGCGGTTCTGACCCTTCGTCTCTGCGGTTCTGCTGAGACAGATCTTCATCTCCTTGTAGATGATTTCTTCTCATCTATGGCCATGTTTGGGCCTACCTTTTGAGTCACCTGTGCCTGTATATCCTACACAAATATAGCTTTGTTAAATATAATATGTCCTTAGCATTGAGAGTGATGCCTCTTCAAATCAAGGTAATATTGAGGGCAATATACCCAACAATCTCCCCCTATTTGAAGAAGGAAGAACATCCCCAATGCTAAGGTGCATAAACAACAAAAACATATCTTGATCTGTAGCAAGGGCCCATTTGCCCTACCTAGCATATGCCTATCCTAAGCATTAGCACTGGACCTAACTCCCCCTTTCTGGTTTCTTCAACCTTAACCTTCTATGGATAGTGGGACAACTTCTATAGATCCCTTTGGATCAACCTATGGTCCAATCTATACACTCTTAGCATTTGCCATCTCCCCCTCAACCTAAGCAGGGAATTTGCTCCCCCTTAATTGGTGAGCAATTTCTGTAATGAACCTGTTCAAATTGAACATCCGATACTAGCTCCTGAATACTAAAGATAAAGGTACAGAGTACATATAGCAATAGTAATAAGCATAACATTATGATCAAAAGATGAAATATCATTTCAATTTAAATGTTTAGTACAGATATTTCAAACAATACAACTGATGATAAAAAAAATTTTAAGGCATGAGCTTCTTAGATGGACCCTGGGAAGAGCATTATTCATCTTTGGACTTCCTCTTCCTAGCTTTAGCAGCAGCCTTGATCTTCTCCTTTACTTTGAAGTATAGAAGAGGCTTGGGAAGATATCTTGGGGGAATCCTTACAGGAGTTTCCCTTCTCACCAAGTTTTCTTTGAGAATCCTTTCCCTTAAGGATTCCCTCTCAAGGTGCTTAATCCATTCAGCAGCTGAGTAGACATGGTCAATGTCCTTCATTGGATTTCCATGGCTAACCCAAGTATTGACAACAATTGTGTCCAACTCCAGATTGTCATCTTCATGGAGCGGATCCTCTAATCTTTCCATTCTTTTCTGGGCCATATACTCTTCAGCAGTTTGAATGCCCTCTGCCCTTCTCCTCTTTGCTGCTCTCTCATCAGCAATCAGATTTGATTGACTTTGGAAGTCAAAGTCTTCATTTCTGTTAGGGTTCAAGATTGGAAGATTCAAAGCAATTCTTGTTCCTTGCAGCACTTTTAAGCTTGAGTCCCACTGATTATCAGTAACCTTTCTGACCATGGTAAGGATATTTTCTTGAATAGCATTGGAAGCATTGTTGACCACTTCCACCACTTGCTTGCTGGCTTCTGCTTGATTGGAGAGTATCAGCTTGTGGGCAGACTCCAAGTTGTTATACAGCTGTATGTGAGCTCCTTTCAGCTTAGCATGTAGGTTGGTGATATTCTCCTCCCCTTCTTTGCTATTTTCCACAATCTTCTTCTCTATTTCAGAGTGTTGATGTATTATGGATTGGGAGAGAGTTTGAAAGGTGCTATCCACATCATCCAGAATACTTTCCTTGACCTTGTCAATGTGGGTCATGACATGGCTGCTAGATGTGTTAGCCACTTGTGTCATCCTTGCAACAGCTTTTTCCCAGACATTTTCATTTTTGTAGAGCTGATTCTTTACATATGTGATGTCTTTTGTGGAACCCCCTTGATGGTCTGCAATATCCTTCAGAACTGTGTGCTGGGCAGCAATAGTATTTTTGGCCATTTCAAACCATCTTGTCATTTGCAGAAGGATATGATCTGATGCAGTTTTGACATCATTAACCTGGGCATTCAGCTCAGTTCTCACTGCAACCACTCTTGACTCCATTCTTTGCTCACTGGCCTGGATCTCCTGAGTCAATGCAACTTTTGTTGCATACAATTCATCCCTTATCTGAGCAGAGACATCATGGACCTTTTCAACAACAATCTCTTTCATAGACAACATCTGACCCTCAATCATGGTTTGTATTGAGTTTAACAGGTCAGATGTGTCCAGAATAGCAACTGGCCTTTCCTGGGCCAATTCCTTTTCAACAACTCTTCAGCTCCACTTTGTGTATTAGCCCTTCCATCATCAGGGATCTGCTCCCCCTCAGATGGGGCATTAGGTGTACCGTGTAGATTTGGAGGGGTTGGTTCCTGTTGACGTTCCTCCCCACTAGCATACCCACCTTCACCTTCATAGGCAGGGCTATGCTCCCCCTCACTTGGGGCATCCATAGATGGAGAATTTTGTCTAAGGTCACCTGAAAGATGATTGATGAGTTAAACACCTAGACTATACTATTGATAGAGAGGAGAGACCTAAATGAAATCCTAATTTAACATGGATAGGTGAATTGGAAACTTCATCTTTAGCTTGAGGAACAGCTGGATCAATATTCATCTGAGTTGGCTCGGGATTGGGTTCAACTCTTCCTTGGGGCTCCTCCTCCCTTCTTGTCCTGGGAACAACTTCATCATCTATATGCATTGGGCTGCTAGCAGATCTAAGGTTAGACCCATAAATGTCCTCATTGTCAGACCCATCTGATTTTGAGGATGAGTCAGATGTCTGCTGGGATGACTTTTTCTTCTTTTCCTTTGCCACAGATGGCTGGCTCATAGGGAGCACTCTAGAGAATCTATCCAGAGTCTTAATGTCCATTCTTTTGAGATAATGGAGATTGAACCCCTTTGAATTTGCAAAAGTTTCTGAATAACTATTCTGTAGGTACAGAGATAGAATCCTTCCCATATTGGGGGCTTGCAGACATTCCTTTATCCTTTGAAAAATAACTTCTCCCCATGATGTTTTCTTGGACAAAATTATCCTAGTCATTAGTTCAAACATGAACTGTGATACAGTGCCATGTGAACCTGGCTTGCATAGGATGGCTTTGCCCACTATGTCAGACAACAGCTTCCCATGTTGATTGAAGAACTTCCTCCTTAGACAACTAGTCTTAGCATCACTGTACCCTGTCCATTTTAGGGCAGTCTGCTTGTCCTTTTCAGATATCTCCTCCTCTTCAATTTTACTGCAGGGAGTTAATTTCAGTCCCTTCTCCATCCTTTTGGCTGTTATCTTTATCTTCTCAGTTCCTATCTTGGACTTCAGGATGGTTTTGGAAGGAGATAATTTGAGATTGCTGAACCAATCCAGAACTTCAGTTCTGAGAATGCAGCAGGGTTCAGACAACATATGCTCCAGACCTTGAGCTTCCATCAGATGATTACTTGTTTTATTTCGTCTGAGGCATGAGAGAATCCGTCTCTGACGATTTCGTAGCCTTCTAGGAGATCTTTTGAACTTTTTGGCGCCATGGAAGCAGAAAATCGAGGCGCTGAGACGGGAGAGAAGATGAATCGTCTCGGCGGCTAAGGGTTTGACTTTGTGGTATGTTTTAAGTCACAGTGTATCTATTTATAGGATTTCAGTTTCATTTTTATTAACCCTAGGTTTTTAGACTTAATTACCTTATTGTGTTAAGGAATTTTAGGTTAATTAACGATTGATTATAAGATTTCAGATTGAACATACCCCGTCTTAGCGGTTCAGCTGAGACGGGGACCTAGGCCGCTGGGACAGTGAACTGTCAACCGCTGGGACAGATTGCTCGTCTCAGCGGTTCAACTGGGATTTTTCCCAGCTGACTCAGCTGAACATGCTTCTGCAGTTTAGCTGATCATAAGGTTTAGACCTAATGTAGATATTTTGGCTGAGTCAATGTCCTAGTCATGTCACTAAGTTGTAATGTATAATAATGTAAAGTTTTATAATTCACAATTCAGAATCAACCATAGTGACAGCTACTACTCATACATTTAGGACTATTCCATACTAAGCATGCAAAGATCAATTTTGAAAGCATTAAATTTAGATTCATCCAGTGGCTTTGTAAAGATATCAGCTACTTGTTTGTCAGTGGGGACAAATTCAAGACATATATCTTTACATTCTACATGTTCTCTAATAAAATGATATCTAATCTCTATATGCTTAGTCCTGCTATGAGAGACAGGATTTTTAGCAATAGAGATTGCACTGGATGAATCACAATATAGAGGAGATTCCCTTACCTTGAGGTTGTAATCCTCCAACTAATGTTGTGTCCAAAGGAGTTGTGCACAACAGCTACCTGCAACAATGTATTCAGACTCAACTATGGATATTGCCACACTGGTTTGTTTCTTGCTGCTCCAAGATATCAATCTTCTCCCTAGGAATTGACAAGTACCACTTGTACTCTTCCTGTCTTCTTTGCAACCTGCAAAATCTGCATCTGAAAAGCCTGTTAGTTCAAAGTCATTGTTCTTAGGGTACCACAGGCCAAGATCCAAGCTGCCCTTAAGGTATCTCAAAATCCTCTTCACAAAGGTGCAGTGAGATTCCTTAGGACATGCTTGATACCTAGCACAAACACATGTAGAATACATAATGTCTGGCCTACTAGCAGTCAAGTACAATAAGGATCCAATGATACATCTGTACATGGACTCATCAAAGGCCTTTCCCTTTTCATCCTTGTCTAATGATACATTAGACCCCATGGGTGTTTTCATGGTGGAGGCTGATTCCATCCCAAATTTCTTGATGAGCTCCTTAGTGTACTTGGTCTGGGACATGAAAATTCCATCATCAGACTGTTTCACTTGGAGCCCAAGGAAATATTTGAGCTCACCCATACTGCTCATTTCAAACTCCCCCTGCATTAGATTTGCAAATCTCTTGCAGAGGTTGTCATCAGTAGACACAAAGATTATGTCATCAACATAAATTTGGACTAAGAGACACTTGCCCCTTGTTTCCCTAAGAAACAATATGCTATCAATCTTTACCCTCATGAACTTGTTCTTGAGGAGAAAGTTGGACAAAGTCTCATACCAAGCTCTTGGAGCTTGCTTGAGACCATATAATGCTTTCCTAAGAAAGTAAACATGAGAAGTTAGGGTTGGATGCACAAAACCTGAAGGTTGTTCAACATATACCTCTTCCTTCAAGTCTCCATTGAGGAAGGCTGATTTGACATCCATCTGGTAGACTTTGAACCCCTTGTGGGCAACATAGGCAAGGAATAGCCTAATTGCTTCCAACCTTGCAACTGGTGCAAAGGTTTGATCAAAGTCTATACCTTCCTCTTGTCTGTATCCTTTGGATACTAATATGGTATTGTTCTTGATGATTGTACCATTCTCATCAAGCTTGTTCATGTATACCCATTTGGTGCCAATCACATTGTGTCCCTGAGGTCTTGGCACCAACTTCCATACTTTGCATCTCTTGAATTGTAGGAGCTCTTCTTGCATGGCTTCAATCCAGAAGGTGTCTTGATTGGCCTCTTCAAACTTCTTGGGCTCCATTTGAGAAAGGAAGCTCAAGAATAGTGCTTCATTATGAGCTCTGCTTCTTGTCAATATGCCTTGGGTATGATCTCCAATTATTAGATCTCTTGGATGATCTCTCAGGTGCCTTGCAGCAGCTGGAAGAGGGTCCTCTGGTGGCTGTGGTTGTTCCACTGGTTCAGCTGTGACTTCACCATCTTGTACCTCTTCTTCTTCAGGAAATGCAGCAGCTGTTTGTGATTTGCTGCTGCTGGGCTTGTCTTGGGCAGTCAGCTCATGCAACCCTTCTTCATTTCCTGTCAAAATAGAATAGCTAGACCATTCTTTGTAGAGAAGGCTGGTCTCATCAAACACAACATGCATAGATTCTTCTACAACATGGGTTTTCTTGTTATAAACTCTATAAGCTCTACTATGTGAGCTATACCCAACAAGAACCCCCACATTGCATTTTTCTGCAAACTTTGTTAATTGAGATTTTCCATTATTTAGAATGTAGCATTTGCAACCAAAGATTCTAAAGTAAGAAATTATAGGTTATTTGCCTTTCAGAATCTCATAAGGGGTTTTCCCAAGGACCTTATTGATGGAGGCTCTATTGAGAACATAACAGGCTGTATTGACTGCCTCAGCCCAGAAGTATTCTGGGAGTGAGGAGTCACTAAGCAATGTTCTCCCAGCTTCTATCAAGGTTCTATTCCTCCTCTCAGCCACACCATTTTGATGTGGAGTCCTTGGGGAGGAGAACTCTTGGGTGATACCAAATTCTTGACAAAATTTTGTCATGGCTTCAGATTGAAATTCTGTGCCATGGTCAGTTCTTGTCCTGACCACAGTACATAGTAAATCATTCTGAATAGCATTGACATAATTTATAAAGACATATAGGGTATCTGACTTCTTCTTAAGGAAGAATACCCATGTATACTTTGAATGATCATCTACAATTACCAAGGTATACAACTTCCCACCTAGGCTCTGAATTGGCAAAGGACCAAACAAGTCCATGTGCAATAGGTATAAGCACCTCTCAGTATCCTTGGATCCAATACTTTTAAAGGTGGTCCTAGTTTGCTTACCCATTTGGCAAGCATGTCAGGGACCACTTTTAACACATTTTAGTTTAGGACTATTTCTAACAAGGTTTTTAGAAAATAATCTATACATTGTCTTATAGTTAATGTGGGCAAGTCTCTTGTGCCATTGGACACAAAGAGACTCACTTTCATTAACTACAAGACACACAGAAGAGATAGAATAATTGCAAATGAAGTCTAAGCAATAAACATTTCCACTCCTAGTGCCTGAGAGAATGGTCTCCAAGTCATTAGACTTTTTGATCAAGCACTTGTCATTGTGGAATTCAATGACATAGCCTAAGTCACATAGTTGGCTTATGCTTACAAGGTTGTGTTGCAACCCTTCAACATAAGCTACCCTTGTGATTGAGACTATGCCATTTGAAATCATACCATATCCTTTGGTGACTCCCTTTTCAGATCCACCAAAGATAACTTTGGGTCCATTCTTCACTGGATGGTAATCCTTTAGAAGATCCTTAGTTCCTGTCATGTGCCTTGAGCACCCACTGTCCAAGTACCATATTTGGTTGAGACTGGTACTTGAACTAACCTGCAACACAGAATTTAATGTACCTTAGGATCCTAACTGACTTTGGGTCCTAGGTTCATGTTAACACCATAGGGAATATTCCTAGGAAGAGCTGGTTTGGCTTGAGTTTCAATCTTTGCCTTTGGCACATTGGGGTTGTGCCAATAATCAACTGCTAAGTGTCCCACTTTGCCACAGCACCAACACTCATGAATGTTGTATCTTCTCTTCTGAGCATTTCTTGAGGATTGTGCAGCACAATCCTTATGTCCAGGAATAGATACAGCAGCATTCTTCCTGTTCCTCTCAGCAATGATTTGACTGAATGTCATTCTGTGTGCTGTCTTGATGCTCTTTGTCCTGATGGCATCAGCTTGCAATGACTTGGCAGCCATACAAGATTTGATGGCATCTGACACTGAGCACTCAAACGTGTTTACAGATTTGGCAGCAGTCATTTTCTTGACTGATTCAACCTTAGAAGGGCTTGCCTTCTTATTCATGAATGATGTGGCTGAAGTACCAAAAACAAATGGTCCATGTTGGGCCATTTGAATTTCCTCATGGGGAGCCTTTAAGGCACTCAATCCCATTCCCTTTCTTCCAAAATATGAAGGAGCATTTTCCTTCCTATAGCACCTCTCATTCTTCCAGTGACCATAAATGCTTTCATGGTCATACCTGTTGGAGGGAAGTATTACCTTTTGAAAGGTGGGTTGAGGCTTAGCCTTCTCCTTGGTCCTTACTCCACTCCCTTCTCCTACTTCCATTTTATTGAACCCTAATCCTCTCCTATTGGTTTGAAAGGAGAAGGTGTCAATAATAGGTAGCACAGATTTGGGCTTGGAGAATTGAGCCACCAGCATCCTCTCCTTGAGGAGCTTTTCTTCAAGATTCTTAATGATCTTGTTCTTGTGGCTTATGGTGCCCACATGGATGATTAACATTCCCTTTAGCTTGCCAATCTCCTTGCTCATTAGAGCTAGCTGGGTAGCATGCTCAATGCACTCAGATTTTGATTGCTTTAGGGAAGTAATTTCTTGGGCTTGCCTCTTGGCTAGCTTTTTGCTCATTTTCAGAGCTTCCAGGAGTGTACCATACCTATCAATCAATTGATTGACATCCTCCTCAGAATCTGATTCACTTCCAACTTTAGATGGAGGAAATTCAGATTCTGGACCTGTTTCATAATCAGAAGAAGAAGAAATACAGTGTATCAATACCTGCTCATGTTCTGAATTGCTGTGGCTGTCCTCATTTTCAGTTATAGCCATCAGCCCATGGTCTTCTAGAGTGACCTCATCCTCCTCTACATCACTATCTGAATGTGATAGAGGGGCCCTGATTCCTATCCTGGCAGCAGGACGGTCTTCTTCCTCCTGATCAGCAAACAACCCCAAGTAGGCTTCCTCCTCACCATCTGAATCTGAAGATAAAGATTCAGATTCACTCCAGCTTTTGCCTTTCTTAGCTAGGAAGGATTTTTCTCCCTTCCTCTCCTTCTGGTGATGAGGCTTCTTGTCACCTCTTTCCTTTCTCTTGACTGGACAGTCAGCAATGACGTGTACAGGCTTACTACAACAATATCGAATTATGTTATTTGAAACATGTTTGCTAGATTTAGAGTCATACCTGTCCCCTTTGGGATGTTGCCTCTCAGATCTGTAATGATCCTTCTTGGGATGAGAAGAGGAGGAAGGTTTGTTCTTCCATTGTTTCCTCTTGATCATCTTCTTGAACTGCCTTGTGAAGGTAGCAAACTCCTCATCAGAAGAGGAGATATCTGAATTGCAGCTCTCAGATTTCTCAGATTCAGCAGCCTTTCTTGGAGGTGTCTGCACTCTACCCTTGTTCTTCTTAGAGCTTTCAGCTTTGAGAGGAACAGATCTCTCCCTTGTGTGAGCCCTGGAGGAAGTGTCCTCCTCCTTTCTTGCAGAAAGCTGCATCTCATATGAGAGCAGTTTCCCAAACAGTGTATGGGTAGGGGTTTCTCCAAGTCTTGCCGCTTCCCTGATTGCACATATTTTAGTGTCTCAATCTCTAGTTAGAGATCTAAGGAACTTGTCATTGAGTTCATAATCTGTGAACACCCTTCCATAGGTTCTTAGTTCATTTACAATCCTAAAGAACCTTTCATAGCACATGGAGATATTCTCCTGGCTCAGCTGTCTGAAGGCTTCATACTCCTGATTGAGGAGTGACTTTCTATCATCCCTCACTTCAGCTGTTCTCTCCATATAAACAACCAATGTGTCCCACATTTCCTTGGCAGTTTGGCAGTGTACCAAGTTCTGAAATGTAGTGTCATCAATGACATTTACTATTATGTTTTGGGCTCTCTTGTCCATAGTGTACAATGCTATCTCATCATTGGTCAACTCAGAAAATACCTTAAGTACTTTTCTAGTAGGGTCAATAGTGGAGACTTTCTCAAAGGTATAATGACCATTTTTGACAGTCAAAAAGATCCTTGGGTCTGAGGCTTCCATGAATAGCCTTTCCCTTTGCTTCCATATACCAAAGTTTTCTTTGGAGCATATGAGCAACTTCATTGACCCCAACTCCTTCTTCATTCCACTGTTGGCCATTGGATTTCAGATTTGACTACCCCTGTATGGGATCTGATCAAACTGTTAAGTTCGTTTGATCAACCTCCCTCTGATACCACTTGATAGTTTATATAGGTGTAGTCAATAATACCTAGGGGGGGTGAATAGGTTTTACTTATTTTATTTATATAATCCTAATGTATCTAGCTGCAGAAAACTCAATCACAGAAAGCACACAAAGATTTATAGAGGTTCCTCAAGACAGGGTGTCTTGAGTAGTCCTCTTTCCCCCTTCACCTTTCTAACAGTAAGTTAGACAAGGCCACAAACTCCAATCTCAGCTCCTTGAGCTTACACCACAAGTTCCTCAGAACTTCTCAGAACAAGAGTGATCCTACCTCAGGCACAGCAACCCTACACTCAGGCTCAGCAGCACTACACCTCAGGCACAACAACCCTACACTCAGGCTCAGCAGCCCTACACCTCAGAGTTATGTAACTCCTACCTCTCAGAAATCACACAGATCTCCTACCTCAGACCTATCAAGAAGTCCTATCACTCAAGCTGTCAACACAGCTTTACACACATGCTCAACAGCCTTTCACTCAGGCAACAATTCCTTACAAGGATTTAAGAGTGTTTGTACTAAATACATAAGATAAAAGTATTACTCTCAGGTCTTCTGTTTCCTTTCTTCAGATCTGAAAGACAGCAGCTTCAGATTTGAATCACCTTGATCTTCTCCTTTAGCAAAGCAGAAGATCAACTTGCCCTTCTTGAGTGGGTACATGAAGAGCTAACTAATCTCCCTTAGAAGATTAACTTCAGCTTCAGAGAACAACTTCAACTGGCTGAAACGTGAATGCTCGATTGCGGCGTACAACAATAGCTTTTCAATGGAACAGTGCTTGTTGTTGTGCCCTAGCTTCTTCTTTTATACCTCCAGAAGGCTTCAACGGCTATATCGATCCTCCTGACACAGTATGAGGCAGATTGGAGTTGCTTTTCCCTTTCTATTGTCGTTTGCGCCAAAAGCAGATCCCGTCAGCACATTTGGATCTGTCTCAGCGGTTGGGCTGAGACAGCTTCCAGTCTCAGCGGTTGGGCTGAGACAGCTTCCAGTCTCAGCGGCAGCTTCATTCCCCTTCTCAGCGGTTGCTCTAGTCTCCTTCTCAGTGGATCCGCTAAGACGGCTCCTCGTCTCAGCGGTTCTGACCCTTCGTCTAAGCGGTTCTGCTGAGACAGATCTTCATCTCCTTGTAGATGATTTCTTCTCATCTAAGGCCATGTTTGGACCTACCTTTTGAGTCACCTGTGCCTGTATATCCTACACAAATATAGCTTTGTTAAATACAACATGTCCTTAGCATTGAGAGTGATGCCTCTTCAAATCAAGGTAATATTGAGGGCAATATACCCAACAAATCCCATTCCCTTTCTTCCACTATGGGAAGGATTATTTTCCTTCCTATAGATACTCCCATTCTTCCAGTGACCATAAATGCATTCATGGTCATACCCGTTGGAAGGAAGTAACACCTTTTGAAAGGTGGTTTGAGGCTTAGCCTTCCCCTTGCTCTTCTCTCCACTCCCTTCTCCTACTTCCATTTTATTGAATCCTAGTCCTCTCCTATTGGTTTGAGAGGAGAAGGTGTCAATAATAGGGAGCACAGATTTGGCTTGGATAATTGAGCCACCAGGCTCTTCTCTTTCACAAGCTTCTCCTAAATGTCCTTGATGACCTTATTCTTCAGGGAAATAGTGCTTAATTGCACAAATGTTAACCCCTTTAAATGGCTTATCTGTCTACTCATCTGAGCCACCAGGGTGGTAGGTTCAGTGTAGTCATTTTTAGTCATTTTAAGGGAAGCAATTTTCTGGGCTTGCCTCTTGGCAAGCTTCTTGCTCTTCTTCAGAGCTTCCAAAAGAACACCACACTTATCAATCAATTGATTGACATCTTCCTCGGCTTCTGAACCACTTCCACCAATTGATGAAGGTGCTTCAGAATCTGGACCAGTCTCATAATCAGAAGAGGATATGGAATGAATTAATACCTGCTCATGTTCTGAATTGTTGTGGCTGTCCTCATCTTCAGTTAGAGCCATCAGCCCATGGTCATCTTGAATGACTTCATCCTCCTCTACATCACTATCTGAGTGTGATAGAGGGGCCCTGATTCCAACCTTGGCAGCTGGGTAATCTTCATCTTCTTCTGCAGCAATCAGCCCACTAAGGGCTTCTTCCTTTTCAGATTCTGACGAGCTGGAGTCTGATTCACTCCAGCTCCTCTCCTTCTTAACTAGAAAGGATTTTTCTCCTTTCTTGCCTCTTGGCTGATGAGCCTTCTTCTCATCCTTCTCTTTTCTCTTGACTGGGCAGTCAGTAATGACATGCCCTGGCTTGCTGCAACAATAGCAAACAACTCTAGAGGAATTAAGTTTAGAGTTAGAGCCATACCTGTCATTCTTGGAGTGATGCTTTGACTCCTTGCTCTCCTCCTTTTTGTGATATGAGGAAGAGGGCTTGTTCTTCCATTGCCTCCTCTTCATCATCTTCTTGAATTGCCTTAAAAAGGCAGCAAACTCTTCATCAGAGGAAGAGCAATCTGAGGTGCTGGTTTCTGATTCAGCACTTCTCCTTTGAGGAGACACCATCCCGCCCTTGCTTCTCTTGGAGCTGTCAGCTTTGAGAGATACAGAATTCTCCCTTGTGTGAGCCCTGGAGTAAGTATCCTCCTCCTTTCTTGCAGTCAGCTGCATCTCATATGAGAGCAGTTTCCCAAACAGTGTGTGGGTAGGGGTTTCTCCCAGCCTTGCCACTTCCCTGATGGCACAAATTTTTGTGTCCCAATCCCTAGTTAGGGATCTAAGGAACTTATCATTCAGCTCATAGTTAGTGAATACTCTCTCATAGGTTCTTAGTTCATTCACTATCCTAAAGAACCTCTCATAGCACATGGAAATGCTCTCCTAGCTCATCTGCCTAAAGGCTTCACACTCTTGGTTTAGGAGTGACTTTCTATCATCTCTCACTTATGCAGTCTCTTCCATATAAATTACTAATGTGTCCCACATTTCCTTGACAGTAGTGCAGTGTACTAGGTTTTGAAATGTGGAGTCATCAATAGCATTTACTATGATGTTCTGGGCTCTCTTGTCAACTACAAGGGACTTCTTCTGCTGTCTGCTGTAGTAAGCTTCAACAAAACTTTTACTGTAGGGCTTTTTGCCTGAGCTTGTAGGGCTTTTTGCCTGAGTTTGTAGGGCTGATTAGCCTGAGGTTGTAGGGCTGTTTAGCCTGAGTTGTAGGGCTGTTTAGCCTGAGTTGTAGGGCTTTATTGCCTGAGCTGTAGGAGGAGCTTTCTCTCTCTCTTAGTTTTCTTCTTCTTGTTCAGTGAGCAGGAGGAGAAAGATGAGAGTGGCAACCGTTAATGGAAAAACAATTTTTTTAGCACTCGACCAACCCTTTTCCAAAGTGCCCTAACTTCTTCTTTTATACATCCCTGACCTTCAACGGCTCTCACCCGTCCTTCTGACTAGTATGGGAGAGACTGGTGGACCCCCACAAAGTCTTTCTGCAGTCTGCGCCAAAAGCAGAACACGCAATCTGCGTTCGACGAACTCGCCACACTCTGAGTTCGACGAACTTGCCCAACTCTGCGTTCGATGAACTCGTCATACTCTGAGTTCGACGAACTGTGTTCTCCGTTCGACGAATACGCCAAGTCTCAGCTGTTTCTTCTGTCTCGTCTCAACGTTCAACGAACTGTGTTCTGCGTTCGACAAACATGCCAAGTCTCAGTTGTTTCTTCTGTCTCATCTCAGCGTTCGACGAACTGTGTTCTGCGTTCGACGAACACGCCAAGTCTCAGTTGTTTCTTCTTTCTCGTCTCAGCGTTCGACGAACTGTGTTCTGCGTTCGACGAACATGCCAAGTCTCAGCTGTTTCTTCTGTCTCGTCTCAGCGTTCGACGAACTATGTTCTGCGTTCGACGAACTCGCCAGATCTCTTCTATCTGTAGCTCCTTTCCCGTCTCAGCGGATCCACTAAGACAGTGAGCTCGTCTCAGCGAATTTGACCCTTCGTCTCAGTGGTTCTAATGAGACAATTCTTCATCTCTCAGGAGTTGATTTCTCCTGAACTAAGGGCATGATTGGCCATTTCTCTTGAGTTACCTAAGCCTGTATATCTTACACAAATATGGCTTTATCAAATTCAACTTTGTACTTAGCATTGCGAGTGAGGCCTTTTCAAATCAAAAGAATATTGAGGGCAATATTCCCAATAAATATCGTCGTGTCAACCGGAATCACACGACGAGATCGCTGTAAGGTCTAAGAAGAGCTAAGTCAAAGTATTCGGCTTTGTCGACGACATCGTCGTAAAGAAGCCTTGTCGTCAAGAAGGCTAAGGGGGAACTCGTGAAAACAACTTATGAAAGAAGAATTGCTTGTCGTCAGAATGATCAAGACAAGATCGTCGATAAGACAATATGGTTTCAATGATATCGTCGATAAGACAATATGGTTTCAACGATATCGTCGATAAAACAGAATGGTTTTGACGACATTTTCGATATGATAGTATAATTTCAATGACATCGTCGATATAACAGTTTGGTTTCAAATATATCGTCGATATGAAAGTATGGTCTCAACGATATCGTCGATAAGACATAATGGTTTCAACGACATCGTCGAGAAGACCGCAAGTTGACTACAAGATTACAACGACACCTTTAAGATGACTTCTTGTCGTCGTAAGTACTAGTGGAGCTGAGATATCTTGTATCATCGAGATATCCTTCTCTCAAGAAGATTTAAGAATTGTCCAAGTCCAAGCTGGATCGGCGTAACGACAAGTTTTGTCATCGAGACGTTGCAAATGTCGTCGAGACAGATCAAGACATTTCAAATCGCATTGTCTGCATTTAATATCGCCGCTTGGTGGTCCAATCAGCGCGTGCCGTTAAGGAATGGGTCTCTGACACATAAAGGACATCATAGGAGACTGTTAGTCAGCTCCTCAATGATATAAAAGACATAAGTGTCTGCCCTAATTTACACAAGAAAAAATGCAGAAAATACACAAGATTGAATAGAACAGTAAGGCTGCGTAAAGACGGAACAAGAACCAGAGAATAAACGATCTTCATCAAGCGTTCTCCAATTTTCAGTCAAGCAACACCGGCTGATAAGAAGTGTTCCAGATTGAAGAAGGGATTGAAGAGAAATCTGTGCTGTTCAAGATATCATCAAAAGCATTCTCTTCAAGTCCAAGAAGACGATCTTCATCAGCTAGAGAAGTTTTTCTCATTGTTTATCTGTAGGGCTTTTTAAGCCTGAGTTTGGAGGATCTGTTTCAGATCTGAGTTGTAGGGCTTGAGGGCCTGAGCTGTAGGGCTTGCAGGCCTGAGTTTGTAGGATCTGTTTCAGATCTGAGTTGTAGGGCTTGAGGGCCTGAGTATTGTAGGGCTTGAGGGCCTGAGCTGTAGGGCTTGAGGGCCTGAGCATTGTAGAGCTTGAGGGCCTGATCTGTAGGGCTTGAGGGCCTGAGTTTGTAGGGCTTGAGGGCCTGAGTTTGTATGGCTTTAGGGCCTGAGTTTTTGGAGGAGTTTACCGACACTAGCACACTGTTAGGTATGCGCAGAGGGACAATGGACTACTCAAGACACTCTGTCTTGAGGAACCACTGTAAATTTTTGTGTGTTTTCTGTGATGTGCTCTTAATCTTTAAAGCCTTATGCTAGAACCTCCATAGAAATAGACTAAAAAGAAAGAGGGTCGAGAGTTAAAATACCTATTCACCCCCCCTAGGTGATTTGGCAACATCCATAACTAACAAGTGGTATCGAAGGGAGGTTGTTCAAAGCAAGCCTAACAGCTTGAACAGATCTGCCATTGGGTGTGTCAAACCAGCAGCTCAAGAAGATTAAAGTTTCATGAAAAAAATGAGAAGATCTAATATTAAGAAGTTCAGATCTCTAAGTGAAAGCAGTTGCAACACTTCTTATTCTAAAGAAAAAAGATGTATATGGCTATATTGTTGGGTTTTTTTTATGACCATACATCACATGTAGGCGCAGCGGAAATAAAGAGAAACAACCCAAAAGTCTTTGATCGGGCCATGAATGTTGAATCAAGAAGTTAATAAAAATGCTAGGTATGAAATTACCATTGCGGAGTTGGATCGAATCCAACCTAGATGCTCCAAGAAGAAGATTCCTGTCGGCGGCAAAGAGAGTTCTCACGTAGAATAATGTCTACGTCTCTACAACAGTCCACACGAGCTGGGAGAACACCAAGTCACGTCGCACGCAACTCGGGAGGGAGAACAACTGCACCTTTGCACTTCCACGAACTGCTAGGTTCGCTCCAGGAAGAACAATCACGACGACGATCGCCGGAGAGGAGGTCGGCGGAGGCGAACTGGGCGGCGGAACGCTTTCCGTCTAGGGTTCGAGCGAGAGCGGAACACTTCCGTCGGCTAAACCTTTTGTAAGTTGTGAGAACCCTAAAAGAAGATCTATTTATACCCAAAGCATAAACAGGCTTCTAGAAGAATCGCTATCCGCAGACCACACAGCAAAATAGGGGCTTCTGTCACAATTCATCGGGATTCCACGGAACAGCATTCGTCGAGTTTTCACGGGACAATCCGACGAATTCCGACGAATCACATCAGGTGGCAACATTTGCCGAGTGAAGGGTCACTGTGACAATTCGTCGGGATTCCACGGAATGATCCGACGAATTCCGACGAATCCAATCAGACAACAACATTTGCCGAGTGAAGGATCTCTGTGACAATTCGTCGGGATTCCACGGAATGATCCGACGAATTCCGACGAATCCAATCAGACAGCAACATTTGCCGAGTGAAGGATCTCTGTGACAATTCGTCGAGATTCCACGGAATGATCCGACGAATCTGACGAATCCGACAAGTCATATCCGACGAATTCAGACAGCAACAATTGCTGGACTTCCCCATTCTTTATGATGATTGGTAACCTTTACCAACACAGTCAATCTTCCAACTTCTCCACATGCTTTTATGTGCGACCCTGCAGGCTCATATCGCGTTGGCAGTGACATTACATGTTTGACCACTTCTAGATCACAATGGTAACTCCAACAGTCTCCCACTTGATCTTGAAAGTATCAAACAAAAACCTCACAAACAATGAGCGGCATCTAGCAATGCATCATTGCTCCCCAAGCAATAAGAGTTCATAACTCATAAGCCTTTATGACCAATGTTCCAGCGTTGTCTTTGTCCCTTTGTCCCTTACATCCGGAAAGAACTAGAGGCATGGACCGTGTCACCCTCTTTATAGCTCAATCCAAGTTTCTTGATCTAGAATGGACTTCCAGAGAATGGTGAGCTCAATATCACATATTGACTCAACCAAGCATGGCCATGCATTTCTCAGTCCAATTCCATCAAGGGGCCCACGGATGCAACTCCTGTTATATAGGAGGACAAATCCCATATCTGCTCACACCCAAACACCCAAATGATTCGTAACGTACCCAACGACCACCCTTATCATCAAACTTCTTCAAGGAAGACTTTAGATGACATCAAAGCACGCTCTTACTCACTCGATGAATGCTGTGACTTCAGGTCAAAGGACCACAACACCATTGTCAAATGAGACCTACTTGTGACACTTTTAAGTAACAATCCACAAAGTAGTCTCAGGTTGGGTCTGTCCAGTACAACTTGTTCACTAACAAGTACCCACGTGATGACTTGATATCACAATATCATGACCTGTGAGAACCGGTCATCAGTCAACACACATGTTAGTCTTAATGTATCATCATCACCCTTAGCTTCTACGATGATACCTCGACCAGGGACCTTTTAAGAATGAAGCTTCGAAATCATAGGCTCTCACATTCAAGTCACATACTTGATGTCCTATGGAAGCGAACATTCTAAGGGTATTTATCACGAATTTTATTCTATCATATAGAAACAGTATATCGTAATAAAAGAACTTGCCATTAATTGTAAAAGGAAATCATTGGTACACAATTCATCATATGAATAAATATTAAACAGCCAACAAAATATATATTTTACATACAACCCACAAGACTCCCACTAGAGTTGATCACTCAGGTATCGTATACCCATTGATCTAGTATGACCATCATGCTTTCTCTGCGCGAGAGGCTTTGTCAGTGGATCTGCAATATTCTCCTCAGTCGGCACTCTGCAAATGTTCACATCTCCTCGTTCGACAATCTCACGAATAAGATGGAATCGCCGAAGTATGTGCTTGGAGCGCTGATGGGATCTAGGTTCCTTAGATTGTGCAATTGCACCATTGTTATCACAGTAGAGAACTACGGGACCAACAATGCTAGGAACTACATCTAGCTCGCCGATGAATTTCCTAATCCATACAGCCTCCTTCGCTGCATTTGCCGCAGCGATATACTCGGCCTCAGTTGTAGAATCAGCAACTGTCTCTTGCTTGGAACTCTTCCAGCTCACAGCTCCTCCATTCAGGCAAAACACAAACCCTGACTGAGACTTCAAATCATCTCTATCAGTTTGGAAGCTGGCATCAGTGTAACCACTTACAACGAGCTCTTCCTCTCCACCATACACCAAGAATACATCCTTAGTCCTTCTCAAGTACTTCAGGATATTCTTTACGGCTATCCAGTGACATTCACCGGGATCAGACTGATACCTGCTAGTCATGCTCAAAGCAAAAGAGACATCGGGTCGAGTACATAACATTGCATACATGATTGACCCAATTGCCGAAGCATATGGAATCAACTTCATGCGGTCCTTATCTTCACAAGATTTTGGACACTGGTGCTTAGAGAGATTTACACCATGAGACATGGGCAAAAATCCTTTCTTGGACTCAAGCATGTTGAACCGCTTCAACACCTTCTCAATGTACGTACTCTGGGTCAAACCCAGCAACTTCTTCGATCTATCTCTATAGATCTTAATACCGAGTATGTAAGTCTCTTCACCCAAGTCCTTCATAGAAAAGTAGTTCCCTAGGTTGTTCTTAACAACTTTCAGGGTAGGTATGTCATTCCCGATCAACAGTATGTCATCTACATACAATATCAGGAAGACAACAATGCTCCCACTGATTCGCTTGTAAACACACGGTTCATCCTCGTTCTTGACAAAACCAAACTCTTTGATTTTCTCATCAAAACGAAGATTCCAACTTCTAGAGGCCTGTTTCAATCCATAGATGGACTTATTCAGCTTGCATATTTTAGTGGTTTCATTTGGAGATACAAAACCCTCGGGTTGTGTCATGTACACTTCCTCAAGGAGGTTTCCATTTAGGAAAGCCGTTTTGACATCCATCTGCCAGATCTCGTAGTCATAATACGCAGCAATAGCAAGCAATATCCTAATGGACTTTACCATGGCAACAGGGGAAAAGGTCTCATCATAGTCAACACCATGAATTTGCTTGAAACCCTTAGCCACCAGTCGCCCTTTGAATGTCTGTACATTCCCATCCATGTCGGTCTTCTTCTTGAAGACCCACTTGCACCCTATGGGTCGTACCCCTTCAGGTGGTTCCACCAAGTTCCAAACTTGGTTTGTATACATGGAGTCCATTTCGGATTTCATAGCCTCAAGCCATTTGTTGGAGTCCGGTCCATTCATAGCCTCTTGGTCGGTCGCTGGTTCATCATCATGATCCATAAGCAACACATTACCTATTTGAGACACGAGAAATCCATATCTCTCAGGCTCAAATCTTGGTCTACCAGATCTACGTAGGACTTCTGTCTCTTGAGCAGGTTCTCCAGCTACAACATCTTGTAGTCCTGGCTCAGAATCCAATTCTGGTTCATTCACTACTTGTGGTTCTTGAACTTCTTCAAGTTCTACCTTTTGCGTCTTTCTTGACAAGAACTCTTTCTCCAAGAAGACACCCGTCCTTGCGACAAACACTTTGCCCTCAGACGGTAGGTAAAAGTAATATCCTTTTGTTTCCTTAGGATATCCCACCAGATAACACTTATCTGATTTGGGTTCCAGCTTGTCAGGCATTTGACGTCGTACGTATGCCTCACAGCCCCAAATTTTAATGAATGACATACTAGGACGCTTCCCAGTCCATATCTCATATGGTGTCTTTGGAACCGTTTTCGTTGGAGCGCGATTCAGTGTTATTGCAGCAGTCTCTAAAGCAAAACCCCAAAAAGAAACAGGCAAGTCTGCATGACTCATCATCGGCCGTACCATGTCTAACAAAGTACGATTTCTCCTCTCAGACACTCCATTATGCTGCGGTGTCCTAGGTGGAGTGAGCTGTGATACAATACCACACTCTTTCAGATGATCACGAAACTCATGACTCAGGTATTCGCCACCTCGATCAGATCGGAGTGCTTTAACCTTTTTACCCAATTGGTTCTCCACTTCATTCTTAAACTCTTTGAACTTTTCAAAAGTTTCGGATTTGCACTTCATAAGATACACGTATCTGTATCTACTGAAATCATCAGTAAATGTAACGAAGTAAAAATACCCACCTCTAGCCATAGAACTCATGGGTCCGCATACATCACTATGTACAACACCCAAGAGATCCTCAGCCCTCTCAGTATAACCAGTGAAAGGGGCTTTAGTCATTTTGCCTAATAAACAAGACTCGCATCGCTCAAATGATTCATAATCAAATGAGTCCAATAGTCCATCTTTATGGAGCTTGGATATGCGCTTCTCGTTTATATGGCCCAAACGACAATGCCAGAGATATGTAGGATTTGAGTCATTTGTTCTTAGTCTTTTATTATTATCTACATTATAGATCGGATGGTCCAGGTTCAAAACATAAAGACCATTAAACAATTGAGCTACAACATAACAAACATCATTCTTAAATATAGAACAACAATTGTTCTTAATTATAAAAGAAAATCCAATCATGTCTAAGCATGAAATGGATATAATGTTTCTAGTTATGGCCGGAACATAATAACAATTATTAAGTTCTATTACAAGCCCACTGGGCAAAGAAAGACGGTAAACCCCTACGGCTACAGCAGTAACTCTTGCTCCATTGCCGACGCGCAGGTCCACCTCTCCTTTACTCAGCAATCTTCTCCTTTTCAGTTCCTGCACATTTGTACAAATGTGAGAACCACATCCGGTATCCAATACCCAAGATGAAGGAGCAGAAAGGTTTATCTCTATAACGTAAATATTCGAAGCGGAAGTCATACCTCCCTTCATTTTCTGCAGACCGTCAATGTACGAAGGACAATTCCTCCTCCAATGACCAGCCTTGCCACAGTGGTGGCATTTCCCTTCCTTCACGGTGCTCTTCCTTTTCAGCGCAGAAGATTTGGGCTCAAGATGTGACTTAGGTCCCACCTTCGTCTTCTTGAAGCCCTTGGCCTTACCCTTGCCTTTATGTACCATCAATATGGGACTAGTAGGCTTGGCCTTCTTCATATTTATCTCGGCAGTTCGCAACATGCCTAGGAGCTCGGGCAGTGTCTTGTCTATTTCATTCATGTTGTAGTTCAAGACGAACTGCTCATAATTATCCGGCAACGATTGCAGGATAAGATCTGTGGCCAACTCTTGACCCAGAGGAAAACCCAGTCTCTCCAGGTTCTCTATATACCCAATCATCTTGAGTACGTGAGTACCAACCGAGTCTCGAGCTCCCATTTTGCACTGAAATAATTCCTTCGTGACATCGAACCTCTCTTGACGAGCTTGCCCTTGAAACATTTTCTTTAGGTGCTCGTCAATCTCCTTGCACCCCATGTTCTCGTGTTGCTTTTGAAGCTCAGAGTTCATGGTGGCAAGCATAAGGCACTCGATGTCTAAGGCGTCATCGGTATACTTCTTATAAGCATCCTTATCAACACGGGACGAGTTCCCGGTCGGCACCTCGGGGGCTTCTTCTTCCAAGACGTAGAGCTTTCGCTCTTGCCTGAGAACAATTCTCAGGTTCCTATACCAGTCCATGTAATTCGTCCCACTAAGCTTGTCCTTCTCAAGGATAGCTCTTAGGGACAAGGTGGAATGTGAACCACTTGCCATGGAATTCTACAAGAATTCATGCAGAATTTAATCAGTACCAAAATTTCCAAAAACAATTTATTTTAATTTGGACTTCAATTAAATACTCCCACTATTTTATTCAAATTGATAGCCCTCACTATCAATTCGGAGAGTCCATGCGAGCTACTCTCTTAGTGGACAAGATCCGTATTTCACCAACACCACGAGTCCGCTTTGGCGTTCCTCTCATAATGCGGTTATTTAGGTAGGCAACGCTTGCCAATTGCATCCTCATGCAACTCTTGTATGGCTGGTGAATAACTCCTTATTCGCATCCATCATATGGTGCATGCCAACCCTATGCCTCTAGGCACTCAACCTTTGAGGTCACCTAGTTAAGTTAGACCCGATGTCGACAATGGGATATCACAATTATCCGCTCGCACCCTTACCAAGATAGATTAAAGCACCTTGCTTTGGCAAGCCCACACTTCATCGATCGAGGCAGGAAGAGTGTCATCCATCGGAAGGCATCCGAACACTTAATATTTGATGAAGGGATTTTAATTTTAATAATAGGTTAACACTTAACCATGATCAACATTTGATCAAGTGCACATTAACAGAAAAACAAGCTTTCTAAAATCCACATGCATCCCTTATGTGCACAACATAAGACTATCAACCTTTGACAGACGAAAGGGCTAAATCTGGACATTTAGAACTCTTCCAAATCTTCAGATTTACATGCATTCGACAAAGGCAAAGACAACTCGACTTAAAGCAGTAGACAAGCTCGTCTCTCATTGTTGGATTCAAAATCCAAAACAATACAAGGGTTCATTAACCACTTGAGGGACGATTACTGTTAAGGAGACAACAATTTCTAACAATTAGAAATTACCACGAAATCCCAGATGTTCCTGGCGGGGTTCCAAGGGGCCGCGCCCCTGACGGTGGTCTGACCAAATTTTTGAAATCCCACCACCAGAAACCACACAAAATCACATCAAATGTGATATTCCAAGAAGAAATCTTGACATTTAGAACGCTTCCAAATACCTAGATTTGCACGTACTGGAATAACCTAACTTCTGAAACAACATTCATGACCAGAACCTCCCTCTGATACCACTGTTGGGTTTTTTTTATGACCATACATCACATGTAGGCGCAACGGAAATAAAGAGAAACAACCCAAAAGTCTTTGATCGGGCCATGAATGTTGAATCAAGAAGTTAATAAAAATGCTAGGTATGAAATTACCTTTGCGGAGTTGGATCGAATCCAACCTAGATGCTTCAAGAAGAAGATTCCTGTCGGCGGCAAAGAGAGTTCTCACGTAGAATAATGTCTACGTCTCTACAGCAGTCCACACGAGCCGGGAGAACACCAAGTCACGTCGCACGCAACTCGGAAGGGAGAACAACTACACCTTTGCACTTCCATGAACTGCTAGGTTCGCTCCAGGAAGAACAATCACGACGACGATCGCCGGAGAGGAGGTCAGCGGAGGCGAACTGGGCGGCCGAACGCTTTCCGTCTAGGGTTCGAGCGAGAGCAGAACACTTCCGTCGGCTAAACCTTTTGTAAGTTGTGAGAACCCTAAAAGAAGATCTATTTATACCCAAAGCATAAACAGGCTTCTAGAAGAATCGCTATCCGCAGACCACACAGCAGAATAGGGGCTTCTGTCACAATTCGTCGGGATTCCACGGAACAACATTCGTCGAGTTTTCACGGGACAATCCGACGAATTCCGACGAATCACATCAGACGGCAACATTTGCCGAGTGAAGGGTCACTGTGACCATTCGTCGGGATTCCACGGAATGATCCGACGAATTCCGACAAATCCAATCAGATAGCAACATTTGCCGAGTGAAGGATCTCTGTGACAATTCGTCGGGATTCCACGGAATGATCCGACGAATTCCGATGAATCCAATCAGACAGCAACATTTGCCGAGTGAAGGATCTCTGTGACAATTCGTCGAGATTCCATGGAATGATCCGACGAATCTGACGAATCCGACAAGTCATATCCGACGAATTCAGACAGCAACAATTGCTGGACTTCCCCATTCTTTATGATGATTGGTAACCTTTACCAACACAGTCAATCTTCCAACTTCTCCACATGCTTTTATGTGCGACCCTGCAGGTTCATATCGCGTTGGCAGTGACATTACATGTTTGACCACTTCTAGATCACAATGGTAACTCCAACATATATGAGAAAGGAATCAGAGCACCACCGACTCTCTCATATAGTGAATCTGAGGATGAAGTAGACTCTGTGGCTAGAGAAGGGATAAGAGCACCACTCACTCTCTCAGACTGTGACTCTGAGGATGAGGAGCTCTATGGAATGGCAGCTCAATCAAATGAAGAAAGTCATGATGACTCACATACTTCTCAGATATGCACTACTCACACATCTCCAGTACCTGCTTCATTTGAAAAGACCAAGATGGCATCAGATGACTGCTCATCATCTGAAAATAATGCAGAAGACTGCTCATCATGCAATAATGAGAACCATACTGAACTAATAGAACAGTTTGACAATCTCTTGACAGCTCTTAAAAAGAGCAAGAAATTGGTCAAATCTTAAGCTGAGGAAATTAGAATCCTCAATCCCTTTAGATCTCAAAATGATGAGATGACCAAGAAGGAGATTAGATTGTCCAATGAGTTTATCCTACTTCAGAAGAAATCTGATGCTCATGATAAGACAATCAAGTCTTTAGAGAACAAGCTTATAGCAGAGAGAAAGCTTGTGACTAGCTTCTCTAGGCCCAAAACTGTTCTCCCTATTATAGACTGCTTCTCCACTCAAGACAGAGGAGGACTGGGATATAATAAGGAAGTTGGAGAGACTTCCCAAGCTAGAACTGTCTTTCAAAAAGTTGTCTCTCCACAAGCACCACCAACCAAACAGAAGGGAAAGGCTTTACCTTAATAACCTATTCCCAAGGAAAGATCATTAACTGTGCAACCAATTCCAAAATCAAGGCACAATCACATGATCAGTGGAAATGCATGTTATAAAGCAGCCTGCTCTTCTAGTCACCTGTCCTCCACTCAAAAGGTGACTCAGAAAAGGAGGTACAATAGATTTGTGTGTTGGTGCTGTGGCAATGTTGGGCACTTTGCTATAGATTGTTGGTTCAACCCAACAGTGCTTAGAGCAAGGTATGAGAAGGCAGTCAGTGGGTTGACTGCAAAAGTTATAGTAAGTAGAGATGTTTCTTTCTGTGCTAACAAGAACCTAAGACCCAAACTCATTTGGGTTCCTAAGGAATATTAAATCTCTGTCTTGCAGGTTTGTCCAAGTATCCAACCAAAAGTAAATATGGCCAATGGACAATAAGTAATCCAGGTGTAAATCTGGAATAAGAAGAAGTCTATCACAAACAAAGGTATCATGCCTAATAATTATTGGATCTCACAATTAGTCCAACAACCCAGGTATGTGTCCCTTCACAATCTAAAGTAAGAAATATTCAAATGAATCACATGTTTAAAAATAGAGTAAAACACACATTTGTTCAAAGTCATCACATGAAGAGGAGTGTGTTGGAGCCTTAGTTTTGATTTGAGTTAGGATCCACCTTTAATGTCTAAGTTTCTATCATAACATATCTTATAACTTAGATCAAATCCCATTAAGAAAGAAGGCTGAAAATAAATATAATTAATAGGCTGAAAAATAAGAGAAAGATAAAATTTACATATGTTCTCTGCGTTCGACGAACGTCTACCTGCGTTCGACGAATGGCGCCCTGCGGTCGACAAATGGTATTCATTCTGCGCTCGACAAAATCCAGAGGTTCAGCGTTCGACGATCCCGTCTCAGCGGTTCAGCGTTCGACGGTCCCGTCTCAGCGATTCAGCGGTCGACGAACAGATTATCTCAGCGGTCGACGAATAGACCCCGTCTCAGCGGTCGACGAAAAGCTGCGTTCGACGAACAACTCAATATTCAGCGGTCAACGATCCAGCTCATCTCAGCGCTCGACAAAAAGTTGCGTTCGACGAACTCAAGTCTGCGTTCAACGAACAGCTCAATACTTCAGCGGTCGACAAAATCATCTAGGCTCAGCGGTCGACGAATCCTTCCGTTCGACGAACTCAAGTCTGCATTCGACGAATATTCAGCAGATGTTCAGAACATTGAATCAAATGTTCAAGTCGATGAATCAAATGATGAGCTCGACGAACTTGAAGCTGAGCTCGACGAAATATCTGCAGCATTGTTTTATATCATTCTCAGTTTGACTAAAATATTATATATATGCTGTCAGATTTTATAAAGCAATATTTATTATTTCTATATATATATTGCTGCCTTAACATTACAGCCGTTCGCAGAGCATTAAATGATATAGACATTGTAAAAGCTAAAGACGGCAATTTGTCTGCTCGAGGATCTGGGAATAAAAGAGATATTATCTCTTTCCTCTTCTGTCGGCAAGAATTCAAATCAGCCGAAAGCTCTCCAGAATACATATACAGAGTAGACAAGAGAAAAGAACATAGCAGGTTCACGACAGAATATACAGACAGAACATATTACATTTTCTATACAGAGAAAAGAAAAGAAGAAGAAAAAGAGAAAAAGAAGAATCAGCAAAAACAGAGAACAACATTATTACTTTATCTTGTTTTGTTTTTGCTAACTCTTCTCTTGCAGATCATCTATACCCTGAGACACCAATCAAGATCATTTGCTCAGGGATCTAAACTGCAAGAAGAAAAGAGGAGTATTACATTCTAGAGAAGAAGCTCCATCCACAAGCTGTCATCAATCTAAATCAGACAGGGGGAGCCTTCTTCAACATCATCATCAAGAGTCTTCTTAGAAAGAGAAGAACACTATAACCTTTTCTGTTTTCTTTTATTCCTTCCCATCTTGTACAGGGTTATAACTCCCTTCAAAAGTTAACTCCCAGTGACAGGCCACCTTAGCAAAAACCTGCATCTTGGTTTTTAAGCACCTTATCAAAAGCTTATAGGTGATTTGGGCACCTGATCAAACCTCCATTGGTGTGTGGACACCTTATCAAAAACCCCTTGGTGTGAGGGCACCTGATCAACAACCTCTAGTGGATTCCTACCAGTGGGTAGAAGAGTAGATGTACCCAGGTTGATTGGGGAACTACTATATATCTTGTGTCATCTGGTTTGCTTGCTTGTTTGTTTATTTTATATTTTTATTTGATGTGATTATTATGCACTCTTAGTGTTTGTTTTTATTACTCACACATCACACATATATTTACATATATCATTACTTTGAAATAAAACTTAAACAAGAGCCTTTAATTAATTAAGAACTAAACTCACTTTCAATTGGAATCAAAGCATATCAATTGACTTTCAATTGGTATCAAAGCAGGTTGATTTTACACACAGGCTAACACCTGAAATCACAAAGATCACCTAGTTCTTATTTTAAAAAAAAAGTTTTTCTAAAAGTTAATGACACAAGCAGATTTTTCATTTTCAGATCCACCAATTTGTAATTTGGATAGATTTACTTTATGGCAAGTTAGAATCAGATTATATATGAATGCCATAGATGAAGAAATTTACAACTCCATTTTGACAGGCCCTCCATCTTCAACTTCTTCAACAAAAGATCAAGAGAAGTTGATAAGTGCTGATGCAAAGGCTATGAAAATATTAGCTCAATCAATGTCAAATGACATTCTTCAAAGAGTTAATGACTGCACTTCCGCAAGGGGCATTTGGAACTCCCTCTCAAGGATGGTAAATGAACCCTCTTCTACTTCCTTCACTAACTATATTTTTGATGCAGAACCATTTCCAAACCTAAGTGAAGAAGAAGAAGAAGAACAAAAAGCCAAAGCTTTCTGCATGTTGGCCATATATGTCTCAATCTACTACTCAGATGCAGAAGCTGAATCAGAAAAGGTAAAAGAGGTAATATCAAATCCCAACTCTACCTCTGAAAATCACAAATCTGATTTTAAAATTCCTTGTACAGATTTAATAAAATCTGAAAATAGAATCAGAAAAGAGTTAAAAATAAATAATTTAATTTTTGAATATAACAAACTTAAAGAAGTTTTAAAATTATCAGAACAAAAAAATCCCTTAAAAAATTAATTTGAACAAAATTTTAAGGAAAGAGAAATAAAAAATTCTGTAGAAATTACTGAATTTGTTTATGTTAAAACAAAATCTAGAAATCAGTTTAACTTATATTTTAATGAAATAAAAAGGCCAACATATCTATCTATAAGGCAATTTTTAAACTGGTTAATATTTTTACTCAATTATAATTAAACAACAGTTATTTAATTCTTTTGAATTTTTTTCTATCTCAAAAACAAAGTCAGATAAACTTCACATTCTTCCAGATTTTCTCCAAAATCATGTTGAGCATTCTACTCAGATTGCATAGATCAGAAATGATCAAAGCACTAAGTGTAAGTCTCTTCTGATTAAGGGGATTCTATAGAAAGAAGCTATCAGGCAATGTCTTTTTGATTTTAAAATTCTTAGAATCTAATAACAGCTAGCAATTCATTTCATTAAATTCCTATTTAATTCAAAATCTAGGAAATCTGAAATTGCTTAAATGTTTTCAAATAGAACAAGAAATTTAGAAATAATCTCTGACCCTTAAGCCTTAAGTTATTTAAAGACTTTTTATGCTTAGGTATCCTAAACCAAATAGGGGGAGATTGTTAGAACCTAGTCTTAATTTGGATTGGATCCCAACTCAAATAGGGGGAGATTGCTGGAACCTTAGTTTTGATTTGAGTTAGGATCCACCTTTAATGTTTAAGTTTCTATCATAACATATCTTATAACATAGATCAAATCCCATTAAGAAAGAAGGCTGAAAATAGATATAATTAATAGGCTGAAAAATAAGAGAAATATAAAATTTACATATGTTCTATGCGTTCGACGAACGTATACCTGCGTTCGACGAACGGAGCCCTGCGGTCGACGAATGGTATTCATTCTGCGCTCGACGAAATCCAGCGGTTCAGCGTTCGATGATCCCGTCTCAGCGGTTCAGCGTTCGACGATCCTGTCTCAGCGGTTCAGCGGTCGACGAACAGATTATCTCAGCGGTCGACGAACAGACCCCGTCTCAGCGGTCGACAAAAAGCTGTGTTCGACGAACGGCCATCTGCGTTTGATGTACAACTCAATATTCAGCGGTCGACGATCCAGCCCATCTCAGCGCTCGACGAAAAGTTGCGTTCGATGAACTCAAGTCTGCGTTCGACGAATAACTCAATACTTCAGTGGTCGACAAAATCATCCAGGCTCAGCGGTCGATGAATCCTTCCATTCGACGAACTCAAGTCTGCGTTCGACGAATATTCAGCAGATGTTCAGAACAGTGAATCAAATGTTCAGGTCGACGAATCAAATGATGAGCTCGGCGAACTTGAAGCTGAGCTCGATGAAATATCTGCATCATTGTTTTATATCATTCTCAGTTCGACTAAAATATTATATATATGCTGTAAGATTTTATAAAGCAATATTTATTATTTATATATATATATATTGCTGCCTTAACATTACAGCCGTTGGCAGAGCATTAAATGATATAGCCGTTGCAAAAGCTAAAGACAGCAATTTGTCTGCTCGAGGGTCTGGGAAATAAAAGAGATATTATCTCTTTCCTCTTCTGTCGGCAAAAATTCAAATCAGCCGAAAGCTCTCCAGAATACATATACAGAGCAGAGAAGAGAAAAAGAACATAGCAGGTTCACGACAAAATATACAGACAGAACATATTACATTTTCTGTACAGAGAAAAAAGAAGAAGAAGAAAAAGAGAAAAAGAAGAATCAGCAAAAACAGAGAACAACATTATTACTTTATCTTGTTTTGTTTTTGCTAACTCTTCTCTTGCAGATCATCTATACCCTGAGACACCAATCAAGATCATTTGCTCAGGGATCTAAACTGCAAGAAGAAAAGAGGAGTATCACATTCTAGAGAAGAAGCTCCATCCACAAGCTCTCATCAATCTAAATCAGACATGGAGAGCCTTCTTCAACATCATCATCAAGAGTCTTCTTAGAAAGAGAAGAACACTATAACCTTTTCTGTTTTCTTTTATTCCGTCCCATCTTGTACAGGGTTATAACTCCCTTCAAAAGTTAACTCCCGGTGACAGGCCACCTAAGCAAAAACCTGCATCTTGGTTTTTAAGCACCTTATCAAAAGCTTATAGGTGATTTGGGCACCTGATCAAACCTCCATTGGTGTGTGGACACCTTATCAAAAACCCCTTGGTGTGAGGACACCTGATCAACAACCTCTAGTGGATTCCTACCAGTGGGTAGAAGAGTAGATGTACCCAGGTTGATTGGGGAACTACTATATATCTTGTGTTATCTGGTTTGCTTGTTTGTTTGTTTTATGTTTTTATTTGCTGTGATTATTATGCACTCTTAGTGTTTGTTTTTATTACTCACACAGCACACATATATTTACATATATCATTACTTTGAAATAAAACTTAAACAAGAGCCTTTAATTAATTAAGAACTAAACTCACTTTCAATTGGTATCAAAGCATATCAATTGACTTTCAGAGTGACTTGACAATTCAGAAGAGAGAAGAAGAAGGGAACTTAATGTGGGTTCAGTTCCTCAGTAGAATGAAACAACACATCAAATTCAAAGCATCAGGCAAAAACTTGTGCTGCTGGATGACAATACATGAAGAATTATCTGCCAGAAAGAATAGTGCAATAGTTGAGGGGGAGACTTATGCTGAGCCCTCAGTAAGAAACTATGCTGCCAATCAGGGATGAGGCTGCTATTGAGGGGGAGTATCAAAGTGAAGTCGCTGCTTTAGAGATTAAGGAGACTGCTATCACTGAAGATGCTATGCAAAAAGTCTAAAGAAGCTACAATAAGAATGCTGAAGACACCATTCTTAAAAAGTTTGGACACTCCATTACAACAAAGCCATCAGACAAATGTGAATCTGAAGAGAAGAGCATGATGAAGAGGAGCAAAAGATGTCAACTGATGCAGAAAAAATGAATGATGATGCTACTGCCTATAATGATAACTTTTGTCCCACTGAACAATGTTTCAGTTGAGAAGGAGTATACAAGGATCCTTGTGTGGGATAAGATGGATCCATCCTCCCCATCTGCTAAGATTTCGAATTCTCCCAAGTGTGATTGTCTAGAAAGTCAAGAGCAGAAGGATCAAAGGAAGGAGAAAGGTGCAGAGAATAAAAGGAACATATCTGACTCATGTGATAGCTAAAAGCAAATGTGGTTGAAATTCTATTTTGAAAACATTTAACTAAAACTGTAAAAAGATAACAAAGTAGTGACACTCTTAAATGTGCAACTACTTCAACATATAAATATGAAGCTAACACACTACACACTGATGATGCAATAGAACAAACAAAGACAATATCGCAGTGTATACAAAATGATATCGTCGTAACAACAGTGTGTGTCGTCGAAATGATAGAGTGTGTCATCGAAAGGGCAGTGTGTGTCGTCGAAATGACTCTACGACTTCGTCGTAAAGTCATGACGATACCTAAGTGTCTACTCGAGAGCTCAGAATTCTGAAATAAATCAATCACGACCATTCAATCTGATTTAATTAAACATTTGACAAGCGACACTTCGCCTTCCACACCATAAGTTATAAATAGGGTCATATGTCTAGAATTAAAAGCACTTGCTACATTTGCCCTAAAAAGTCGTAGTGTACTCCTTGACTTTGGCGAGTGAACAAGACGATACTGGTGAACCCTCCCTTGATTAACCAAGAACTGGCACCGAAAAAGGAATGTTATCTGTATGAAGGAAGTGAACTGGTAAGGAATGGCTTCACGAAGGCTCCAGAAGAAATTCAAAGCAACATAAGACTGCTCGACTCCGTCAGCTTAGAGTTCGTTCTCTCTGAATAAACAACAATAATGAAGAGGGAAGTTCTGGAATTCTATTCGAATGCCAAGGGTGGCTCTAAAGGAACATCCATCAAAAGTCAGGTCAATGGGATAAGTATTAAGGTAACTCCGAAGAGACTGGCTAGGGTTCTACAGCTGCCGACCTTTGCCAAAGAGGAGGAGAATGAAGAGGTCACCCAAGAGGACCTAGATAAAGCGCTTGCATGGTGTGAACATTCCATGAAGACATATGGGTCTCTCGAAAGGAAGAATTTTAATCAGAAAGGAAAGCTACTGGCTGACATAGTGGGAAAGGTCCTTCTCTGCAAGGTAGGGTCTCATGACAGGATATCCAAATAAATGTTTGATGTAATGACCAGGATAATCCTAAGCAAGAAAACCAATTGGGATCAGATTATTTTCAAGAGAATACAAGAGAGCTTTCAAGTGCCCAATCTGGGAAGAATACTATCACTTTACCTGCAGCTGTCATATCCTGAAAACTTCAACCAGAAATTTGGAGTAAAAATCCATCACATGAGAAGAATGAATATCAAGGTACTGGAGAGGTGGGGAAAGGTCATAACAAGGTCTGCCAAGAGGTTGCAGGCTGGAGAGAATGTGGTGAGTGAGGAGGAAAGCTCATCAGAAGAAAGTGAGCCCATCCACAACCCAGAATTGTCTGATTCTGAAGAGAATGTGGAGCAGAGGAATGCTGAGACTGAGGGGGAGTAGGACACTGAGCTCCCTGCTCAAGTGGAAGATGTCATCCACAGGCTCACTATGGATGAGGTTGCTATCCATACTGAACTAGCAGTCCAAGTGGATCTAACTAAAGCTCAACATGAAGCTAATTAAGACAACCCTGCCGATGAGACCAGCAGGGACCTACCAAGTGCTGAAAAGCCAAGTGTGCCTGAGGATGAACCAAGACAAACACAACTTAGAAGATCTCCATCCCCCATATATGAGGAAGCTGGAGGGACGGACATCTATCTCTCCAACATAATGCAGAAGAAGGCTGAAGGACAATCTGAGAGGCCCAACTCTTCCACAGAGCAAAGACTAGAAAACTCCTCACTGCTGCCTCAGATAAGGATGCTCATGGAAGAGCAAAGGTTCAAATTTGAAAGCTTTGTTGATAATGCTGTCAATGAAATAAGAAGAGACCTATCGAATGAGACTGTAAGTCTAAAGGCTGATATGAAGAATCTGCAAGAAGACACTGCCAAAGAGCTAGCAATTACTCATCAGGGTATAACTAAAGTTCTGGAAAATCAAGGTATGATATGCAACAACATAGAGAAAGCCTACATAGCCACAAACATGTGGATGAATGAACACAAAACCAATCTCTAAGAAAAATTAGATCAACACAGTCAGGAACTGGATAGTCATCTACTTGAGACTAAGAATCACCTGGAAAAGGGAATTCACATCTCAAAGATAAGATTCTGAATCTTCACGGGAACATCAAGAGGGAAATATCAGAAGAAGCCATAAATGGGGAGAGATCAGTGATAAAGGCCAGTGGTGAGCATGCCATCTGGACCTCCAATACTATCAGCGATGCAATGAATCTCCCTCCCCTGAACTATGATTACCCTGCTGATCAACCTGATGATATTCCTACTGCTGCTTCTGATCAGAGTAGGGGAAAGGAGATAGTAGAGGAAGATGAGGTAAAGCTAAGAAAGAAAATGTACAGAGAAGAAATGGAGAAGAAGGATGACTATGAGAAGTGGAGTCCCAAATCCAGAGTCATAATATTAAATGCATGAGAGCTCATGAAAGTAAACAAATCTGAAAGATGTAAGTTGTACAGCTCCCAAGAGTGGACTAAATATGAAGAACAAGAAGAGTCAAGAAGAAGCCACAGAAGAGACAAGCAAGCAGGAAGAATTCCAGCAGATGCCCAGAACCACTCAAATATCATCCCAAGCCATATGAATACTTCACCAGGCAATCTGAGAAGAAACAGGAAGCTGCTGTCAAGAAAGCAAGGAATGAAATAGTTATAAAGGAACCAGAGACATAGATGGTTGACTCACTATGGGCATATGTATCAATGCTGAAAATTTCAAAACATATGTCAATATTTATAACTTCTCAATGAAATTATATGTGTCAAAATGTCTCTTTCTGTGATCACATGAACCAAACTAAAATGTCATTATAATATGTTGATTTTCTTTAAGATGTACTTTATCATTGAATAAATTATGACTTCTTCAAATATGGGAGATATTGTTGGGAACAGTGCCCAACAATATTCCTGATTTGAAGAAGTGCTCAGATCAATGATAAGTACAATTTGTATTTGATGGTATGCTTAGTTTATGCTTATAGAGATTAAATCATATGTCAAGTACTTATTCAATATCATTAAGTCTAAAATCGTCGAGAAGGACTGGACATATTGTCGAATAAGCACTCATACATTATCGAGATTACTTGCAGAGTTAAGCAGAAGGTTCACGTCAGTTATCGTTGAGATAATATGGACATTCAGACGATATCATTGTGACATCAAAGTACATACGACGATATCGTCATAAGAATATGAAGAATCGATCAAAATCCAGTATCATCGTGTCAACCAGAATCACACAATGATATCACTGTAAGGTCAAAGAAGAGCTAAGTTAAAGTATTTGGCTTTGTCGACGACATCATTGTAAAGAAGCCTTGTTGCCGAGAAGGCTAAGGGAGAACTCGTGAAGACAGCTTATGAAAGAAGAATTGCTTGTCGTCAGAATGATCAAGACAAGATCGTCGATAAGACAATATGGTTTCAATGATATCGTCGATAAGACAATATGGTTTCAACTATATCGTCGATAAAACATAATGGTTTTGATGACATCGTCGATATGACAATATGATTTTAACGACATCGTCGATATAACAGTATGGTTTCAACGATATCGTCAATAAGACAGTATGGTCTCAACGATATCGTTGATAAGACAAAATGGTTTCAACGACATCATCGAGAAGACTGCAAGTTGACTACAAGATTACGACGACACCTTTAAGATGACTTCATGTCGTCGTAAGCACTAGTGGAGCTGGGATATCTTGTATCGTCGAGATATCCTTATCTCAAGAAGATTGAAGAAGACTTGAAGAATTGTCCAAGTCCAAGCTGGATCGGCGCAACGACAAGTTCTGTCGTCGAGACATTTCAAATATCGTTGAGACAGATTAAGACATTTCAAATCATGTTGTCTGCATTTAATGCCACCGCCTGGTGGTCCAATCAGCCAGTACCATTAAGGAATTGGTCTCTGACACTTAAAGGACATCCTAGGAGACAGTTAGTCGGATCCTCAATCATATAAAATACATAAGCGTCTGCCCTAATTTACACAAGGAAAAATGCAGAAAATACGCAAGATTGAATATAACAGTATGGCTGCGTAAAGAAGGAACAAGAACTAGAGAACAAACGATCTTCATCAAGCGTTCTCCAAGTTTCAGTTAAGCAACACCGGCTGATAAGAAGTGTTCCAGATTGAAGAAGGGATTGAAGAGAAATCTGTGCTGTCCAAGATATCATCAAAAACATTCTCTTCAAGTCCAAGAAGTCGATCTTCATCCAGCTAGAGAAGTTTTTCTCATTGTTTATCTGTAGGGCTTTTTATGCCTGAGTTTGTAGGATCTGTTTCAAATCTGAGTTGTAGGGCTTGAGGGCTCGAGTTTTAGGGCTTGCAGGCCTGAGTTTGTAGGATCTGTTTCAGATCTGAGCTGTAGGGCTTGAGGGCTTGAGTATTGTAGGGCTTGAGGGTCTGAGCTATAGGGCTTGAGGGCCTGAGTATTGTAGGGCTTGAGGGCCAGAGTTTGTAGGGCTTGAGGGCCTGAGTTTGTATGGCTTGAGGGCCTGAGTTTTTGGAGGAGTTTGCTGACCCTAGCACACTGCTAGGTAGGCGCAGAGGGACAGTGAACAACTCAAGACACTCTGTCTTGAGGAACCACTATAAATTTTTGTGTGTTTTCTGTGATGTGCTCTTAATCTTTAAAGCCTTATGCTAGAACCTCCATAAAAATAGACTAAAAAGAAAGAGGGTCAAGAGTTCTTAAAATACTTATTCACCCCCCCTCTAGGTGATTTGACAACATCCATAACTAACAATACATACCGTCGGCGCTAACTCACAGAACTATTTAATTGGATACTCCACTATTTAATTTCTAGAACACTGAACCACAACTCCGCACCAATTCATGTGAGCCCACATCCCAGACATCCAAATCCCTCCCTACAACAAACTTGAAGATTCAAAGGAGAACTTAAAGGCATATTAAATAAACGCTTATTCAACATGAAGGATGAACGCAACAACAACTCCAATCTCTCGGGTGCCTTCATCATCGCCTTTATAATTTCTCTATAGGGAGTTTTTGGTATAGAAATTTTGTTGCTCATATTGTATTTTCTTTGGTGACTATTTTTGTGTATCGGCAGTGGAATTTGCGTGTGTGAGTGACTAGGTCTGTGTGCGGCTTAGGGAGGAATTCACCGCTTGTGTTGGCAAATAGATCTAGGGATTTGGTCTAGGGGGAGGATTGAGGTCTATCAAGGGATATATAGGCTAGAACCAATCATTCCTTAGGGAGAAGGGTCGGTGTAAAGAACAAAAGGGTCTTTATATTCACAACCTTGATTTCTAGCTTCATGGAAATCACCTTTTTGTAATCAAAATTTTAGTGAAATAAAATCATGCAACTTGTTTTATTACTTTGATGGTTTCATGTTTCATTCTTCAAAATGATTTAGAATAATATTTTGATATATGTTTTTTAAGTTCAATTAAAATTTAATAAACACCTTTATTCACCCCCTATAAGGGCACCTGACGATTCAACAAGTGGTATCAGATCTAGGTTATTTCAAAAAGGTTTCATCACCTAGAATAATGGCGCATCATGATCTCACATTCAATGAGGGGCAAGGGATTGGTCGACCATCATTGTTCATCGGTTCTAATTACAATTATTGACGAACTAGGATGATGTGCTTCTTGATAAATTTAGATCTAAAAGTATGGTCTATGGTAAAACAATGATACTCCTCTCCTACAATTGTAGTTGGAGGAGAAACTATTGAAAAACTTAAAAATAAATGGAATGACAATGGTAAACTAAAATGCAAAAATAATGCAAAAGCCACGAATTCATTGTTTTGTGCTCTTAATAGGACTGAATTTAATCGTACTTGTGCTTAAGAAACTACTTATGATATTTGGACTTTAGTACAATTAACTCATGAAGCTACTTTGCAGGTCAAGGATTCAAAACTCTTTCAATTGGAATCCGAGTATGAGAAATTCTGGATGGATACCGATGAAGACGTGGACACCATGAACACAATGTTCACAAAGATTGTAAATGCATCAAGAGTACTTGGAAAAATGTTCTCCAATGGAGAATTGGTGAGGAAGATTCTAAGATCTCTTCTGTTGGATCTGTAGGCGCCCTTAGAGGGGAAAGTGAATAAGGGTTTAGCTAATTTTAAATCAAAATATAAATATAGTTAAAAGGTTGAAATTATTCTACGAGATATTTATATTAAAACTTGGTCTTTATCCTTTTGAGAAAATATCTTTTATAGAGATGTTCTTTTGGAGAAGTTGAGTCTCGGCTGCTACCGCCGGCGTTAGAAGTTATCGCTCGACATTAGTGACAGAGATCCCCTTTTGCTTGAAATAACGCTGAACAAAAATGTGTAGAGTAAAAACAGAGATTGAAATATTTTTATATAAGTAAAAAGGATTACAAAACTTGATCCCAATATTGCTCGAAATCAAGGCGGACGTAAAACCCTTTTTGGTTTTCTATATTAACCCTTATCTCAAGGACTGGTTGACTTTAGCCTATCTATCCCCAAATAAGGCCTCAAGCTGCCCTAGATCTAACCCTAGACCTAGTCGCCACAACCCACAACAAATTCCCCCTAAGTCTCCCAAGACTTAGTCACCAACTCCTGAGGCAAATACCAACAAAGAACAAGAGAAATAAGAATACAATCTGTAAATAAAATCTCCCTTGATAGTAGAACTCGAGGAAGAGGTTGAAGGCACACCAGGGAGATCGTCAGAGTCGATGCGTGTGGCCTTCATGTTGAATAGTCGTGGTGAATCTGCCTTCAAAAATCCTCTCTGTAGTTTTTGTGGGAGATGCTTGGATGTTTGATATGAATCCCTCTTGAGGTAGTATGAAGCAATAGAGTTAGGGTTCGAGATCGGCATCAGACAAATCCAAGGTTGCCCTTTTATAGACTTGAAGAGCTAACTCTAGCATTATCAGTAACGCGCATCGGTAGTATTTAAGGCACCAATTTTGATGCCAGAATCTTTGATTTGTGAAGGTGACTTTGCTCTTTTGGATTCTTCTTGTTTAGCACTTTAGGGCTAACACTGAGCATTAGAAGCTATCGCTTAGCGGTAGAGGATTATCATTGAGATGCATGTCATTGTGTCGACTTCATGCTGAATAGTCCAACTTTCGAGCAATATCATCGAGATGCTAACACGGGCATTAGAGCTAATGTCATGCATTAGTCAGAAAGACTCCATGTCGGCTAGAAGACTCCATGTTGTCGAGATCAGCAACCATATCGTCATGATTGCTCCATGTCGTCTCGACGCTAACACCAACGTTAGTGCTACCACCAAGTGTTAGTGGTTGCATTATATGTTAGCCCTAGTTGAATGATCCTTTTATCTTGTAGCATCCTGATGTCATACCAGTGAGTTCCTGCATGCTATAAGCACAAAATCAATTGTGATCAAATACAACATGAGATTTGTTATTCTCAAACCAACGGGATTCGGAAAACCATGTTTCAACAATCTCCCCTTTTTGATAATAACAAATCCACTTATGAGAAATTAATATAAATAAGTTTGTGTTCATAGAAAAAATTGATGACACAGTTTGCTTTCTAGAGTTTTATTTTTGAAGTAAAAGACTCCCATATATATGTGCTCTCCTTATATTTCTAAATTTGTTCTCCCCCTTTTGGGCCTTAGATTTATTTTCCGCATTTATCTTTAGAGTTCAGAATTGATTAATCTTTAGATTTCTCATTTATTCTCCCCCATTTGTTATTAGCAAAAGTGGGTGGAGGTGAATGTAAACATGAAAAAGTTTGGAAAAGGTGCAATGGAACACTTATTAGGGACCACAAAAAGAGAGAAGAGTATGCATGATTGAGCAAGAGTGATAGCTACATCGGAAGAAAAATAAGCATTTAGAATATAACTACTTGCTTAAGAAAAAAAATGGGGCTACCACTTGTTAAAGAAAAGATTATCATTTTGTAAAGATAGCATTATCACTTGTTAGACAATAAATATCATGATCATATTTTAAGTGATAAACATATCATAAAGTTCAATAAGCACTCTTTAGAAAATAAACATCGTTTAGAAAATAATATCATAGAAGGATAATGAGTGGTAGGTTTTTAAAAAGAAGATGTTTTCAATTGGATTTCAAGAGATGCTATTTCATTCACACTTTGCAAGCATGATGTGGACATATCAAAAGAGATAGCAATTACTATAATAAATTCGCATTTCAAGTAAGGAAAAACATTTGTAGAGATCATGCGTTGCAATCTAGTACATTTACTAATGTGTGTAGAGAATAGTGTAGATGTGCAATATGATTCAATTCTCATGAGTAGAAGTTTTATATATGATAATGATGTGTGCAAGTTGTGTTTTGGTAAAGTGTACACATGTCTTAATCAAAGCACATGACCTATGTAATGAAATAGACACAACATTATCAAATTTTGCATTCTTAGAGTTACTTCCACAACACTATTAGTTTCAATGCACATGAGAACACATACAACTATCAAGGTGCTCCATACACACAATGCTCATTAATACTTATTAGGGAGCTAGGTAGTACTTGGGGGATCACTTGACATTGTTATTGTATTTTTAGTTTGTGATCCGGTGTATGGTAAATAAGTGGTTTAGGATTTGTTTGCATAAGACATTTTACAATTCTTTCCAAGGTGCTCAACCCCACAATGCTTATTATGACTTATAAGGAGGTTCGAGTAGTGCTTGGTGGAGGTTTCTTGTCATTTATTATTAGAGTTTATTTTAGTGACAAAGGACTCTGAATTCACTTGTATTGCAAACATATAGTTTTCACTTTTAAACCAATAATTTCATATAAGTGCATGAGTAATATGAAATGTTCAAAATTGTGTAGGTAATATAATCACACATTTCAACTTTGCTATGCCATTACACTACACATTCATGCAAGACTAAGATTAAAAACATATGTAGATACCAAAAAGATGAGTGAAAATATCATTATCAAATATAATGCATTACTCATACTTAGAGACATGCTAAGCAATCCTATACATCTTTTCTACATCCAAGTTCAATGTACATTTCAAGATATTGTTCAAGGCATGACAAAGCTCAATAGTGTTTTTGAAAACTAGAGAATTAAATTTAACATTGGATTGAATCTTTAGTTGATATATCCAGTCATCCTTGTGTATAACAATGAAAATTTAGCAATTTTTATGATTTTTTTTATTGTAAAAGAAAAAGAAATACAAATCAACAATATCAAGGAAAAAAATATTTTTGTGTTTTGAAAATGTCTTGTAACTTTATATTTGATTTTAGAATATGGATAAGACTAAAAAATTTGAAATCAATAGTAGGAAAAACATGTTTTTGTATTTTAAAATTGTTGCATATTTTTTTTGTTGATTTTCTTAAAGACGTATATTTTTTATTTTGGATTAAAATAAATAAATAAAGAACAAAAATACTTTTATACACAAAGTAGAAAATAATTAGTGAGATAAATATTTAAATCACTAGAGATTTAATCAGAAAAGCTAAAACTGAGATTTGATAACTTTTAGCTACCGCTAACATTATCTTTTACTGCCTATAACAGTCATTTTTAAGGTTTTTAACTTTGATTTTTTTCAATTATGATTCTACATGTTGAGGGCTATTTTTTGAAGTAGAGGGGTTAATAAAATGTTTGTGGATATTAGAATTTTTAACTCAATAGATCCAAAACACCAAATTCTAATCTAAGTATAACGAATCATGCATCAGGAAGAGGTTTGGTAAATATGTCTGCAAGTTGAGATTCAGTTCCTATAAAGTTGACTCTTACATGTTCCTTTTTTATGTGATCACTAATGAAATGATGTCGCACGTCTATGTGTTTGGATCTAGAGTGATCGACAAGATTGTTTGTTAAGTCAATAACACTCTTGTTGTCACACTTTAGTTCTATATTAGTTAGGTGAACTCCAAAGTCTTCTAATGTTTGAGTCATTCATAAGGCTTGTGCACAACTACTTCCTAGTGCGATGTATTCGGCCTCGGTGGTGGAGAGGGCAACAAAATTCTGTTTCTTACTCGACCATGCTACAAGTGAAGGGCCTAAGAAATGAAACGTGCCACTAGTACTTTTCTATATAATGAAAAACCCACATAATCTGAATCAGAATAGCCGTGTAAAATAAAGGAATCATTATGTGGATACCATTGTCCTAATATATATGATCTGATTAAATATTTAAAAATTTGTTTAATCACTTTTAAATGAGATTTTTTTGGATTAGCCTAAAATATAGCACATAAACATACGACAAACATAATATCGGGTCTTGATGCACTCAAATATAATAGCGATCCAATCATTCCTCTATATAAAGTTTGATCAATTGAAATTCCAGCTTCATCTTTGCCTAGTTTTACTGAAGCGCTCATTTGTGTACTAGCTTGTTTTAGGTCTTCAAATCTAAAGCATTTTAGCATATCATGAATATATTTTGTTTGACTAATAAAGATTCCGTCATTTCTTTGTGTGATTTGAAAATCTAGAAAGTATATGAGTTCTCGTACCAAGCTCATTTCAAATTCATTTTGCATTACTAAAACTACTTCATTACACAACTCTTCATTAGCGGCTCCAAAAATAAAGTCATCAATATAAATTTGCAAAATAATCAAATCATCATTAATATGCTTAATGAAGAGTGTGTTTTCCGCACTTCTCATTTTTATAACTGTGCTTTAATAAAAATGATGTTAATCGTTCATACCAAGCATGTGGCGCTTGCTTTAAACCATAAAACGCCTTTTCTAACCTATAGACATGATTTGGAAATTTTTCATTTACAAAATTGGGGGGGGGGGGGGGGGGCGGGGGGTGTTCAACATAGACTTCTTCTTTTATAATCCCGTTTAAGAAAGATCTTTTAACATCCATTTGAAATAATTTGAATCTCTTACAACTCGCAAATGCAAGAAAAATTCTAATAGATTCTAGGCGAGCAACGGGTGCAAAAGTTTCATCAAAATATACCCCCTTCGATTTGAGAATAGCCTTGTGCTACCAATCTAACTTTATTCCTAGTGATTATAGAATCACCATCTAATTTATTTTTAAATTTCCATTTTACCTTTACAACAGGATGATTAGATGGTCTTTCTAGAACTTTCTAAACCCTATTACGTTCAAATTGATTTAATACTTCATTCATAGCTATAAACCAAAATTCATCATTTAAAGAGGTTGAAATGTTTTTAGGTTCGATTTTAGAAACAAATCATAGCTTTGAAAAAGATTAATGCAAAGAAGAACGTGTAGTTACCCCTTTTGAAGGCTCTCCAATGACAAGCTCGCTTGGATGGTTCTTTGAAAAATCTCTGCATGCTTAGAGGTACGTATTTCTCTTACTCCTCTTTATCTTCAAGCGGTTCATCATCCTCATGCTCCAAGGGGGAATGAGGTTTCTCTTCATAACTTAGTGAATTCAAAAAATTCTCCCCCATGATCCGAGCGTATGCATTTAATTTTTAAATTTAGCTTATTTTGAATAAGATTACATAACTTAGTGAATTCAAAAAATGCATCGAATTTAGAGGTGAGAACTATTGTCAAGCAGAATCTAGAATAATCATCAATTAAAACGAAAGTGTATTTTCTATCTCCTAGACTAGCAGTGCTAATTGGTCCAAAAAGATCCACGTGAATTAATTGAAGTGGACTGGTGGTAGAAATTTCATTTTTGCTTATAAATGGAGTTTTTTGAAAATTTTCCTTTTTTGCAAGGTGAGCAAAGTGAAGATAAATTTCCATTTAGCATTGGTAAACCTCTAATTAATTTATCTTTTGACAATCTTAAAATTAACTTGATGCTAGTATGACCAAGACGCCTATGACATAATTCAATTTCTTAATTTTTTGAAATTAGACATTTTATAGAAGCATAGGAAAGATCATGAAATGCAATCATATTAACATTGTCAGTTCTTGGTGCAGTGAGTATAATATCATTAGTTTTAGGATTTATAATTTTGGAAAGGTTTGTAGAAGATTCAAATAAGACATTTAGACCTTTTTCGCATAATTAACTAATTGATATTAAGTTGTGTTTTAAACCTTCTACATATAAAATATTTGCAATTGAAAAAGAATTGTTACCCACTATGCAGATGCCCATGATCCTTCCTTTTCCATTATCACCAAATGTCACCATCCCTCCTTTCTTCTTTGTGAGGCTAAGGAACTTTGCTTTGTTGCTCGTCATGTGTTTGGAGCATCCCAAGTCCAAATACCACATGTCTTCCTTTTCCTTAGCCTGCCAACACATATAGAAAGAAGATGAGAGTAAAGATCATGATACCCAAGAGGTTCCTCCCATATTGTAGGTTGAAAACTTAGGCACCCAGATTTGCTTAATAGCACATCATCCCTTCATTCTACAAGAGTCCATGGCATGTTCAAAGTGAAAGCACTTGGCACAAGACATAAAAGGGGTTGAGACCGTTTTCAGAGTTTTCTTTGGACTCTTGCTGGAGGGTTGGAAAGTAGCAGAATAAGATGTAGATTCTTTATAATATGAGTTATGGTTTCTGTTTCTACCGTCGGTGGTATGAGTTACCACCAGGCGATAACTTCCAGACACATAACCTAGCTCATATTTGGCACTTCCATGTCGTTGGTTTGTCAAAATCATGTTAAGTTTTTTTGACCAACTCCGAATTTTTCTATAGCCATGTTCAAGTCATGGATCCGATATTTTAAAGAGGTATTTTCATTTACTAGCATTCCACACCGATTAGCGAAATTTTTCTTACCATTTTCTCTTTGATAAAGAGAGGTTTTTAAGTTCTTTTCTTAGTTACCCTTTTGTTTTGTAAGAGTTTTGATATTGGAGTGGGCCTTAGAAAGAGCACCTTCCAGTTCTTTTACTCTTGCCAAGGAGCGATCACACTCTTGGCAAGTCACCTTCTCTTTTTCCAAAGACCTTCTTGGGCTCCTTGTTGTATTCTTCGTGCTGGATTTTGAGTTCTACCTCATATGTTTTGAGATTCTTAATGAGGCTCTCGATTTGGAGTTGTCTCAGATCGTGCGAATCAGAAATGTCCGTCACTTTTGGATTGAACTTTGGAGGGGGAGATCGAAGGATTTTCCTTACTAAGTTGTAATTAGAGAAAGTTCTCTCGAGTACTTTTGAGGTGTTAACGATCTTGGTGAACCGAGTGTACATCGAGTTTACATCCTCATCTGTATCCATTATGAATATTTCATACTCTGACTCCAGTTGGAATAGCTTTGAGTCTTTAACCTGCGAAGTACCTTCATGAGTTATTTCCAATAAGGTGGCGTTTGGTTGGCCGGATATGCTCTAGTGCATTTTCGCGAAAATGCGGTTCCACCTAAACGCATCGTTTGATTGTGCGGATTTGATCAACCACATTTGGACTTATTCAACAACGGCTCTATTCATATATTTGGACTTATTAATTATCAGATAAGTCAAGATTTGATCTTTCCTTTTATATATTCATTCTATTCTCTTCTTTCGAGAATGTAGCCGTTGACATATTGGAAAAGGAAACTTTCATAGAAAAGGAATTAAAGTTTCTGCAGAGTTGCCATTTTGCAGTCCCAAGAAAGATTTAATTCAGTTTATTCTATTCCTTATCAGAAGATTTGAAATTTCAAATCAGACATATCTCAAAGAAAAAGGTTGAAGTAGAAAAGAAAAGGAATAGACAAGAGAGAGATATACAGAAAGACAAAAAAAGATACAGAGATCTTCATCAACAACAACACCTTCATTCTCTGAGAAAAACAACAATCTTCTTTCAGTTTCATCTGCTGGTTCTTAATCTTCAAGAGCAACAATAAAATGAAAAAGATCTTCTCTCAGACTCATCTGCTATCAAGGAAAATCTTTTACATCCAAGAGAAAGCTCTATCCAACTATCAACTAATCCTATCAGACAGAGGGAGATTTACAACACATCAATCCTCTAGTCTTCTCTCAGATCTTGTTAAAAGAGAAGAACTTCATAAACTTTTTTGTTTATTCTTTTACCCCATCTTGTACAGGGTTTTAACTCCCTTCAAAAGTTAACCTTTGGTAGCAGGGCACCTGATCAAAAACCTGTGATTTGGTTTGAGCACCTGATCAAAAGCTTAGTGGTGATAGGGCACCTGATCAAAAATCTAAGTGGATTCCTACCAAGGGTGGTAGAAGAGTAGATGTACCCAGATTGATTGGGGAACTACTATAGATCCATGTGTCTTTACTGTGATTGTGTTTTCCTTATGTACTGTGCTGTGTTTATTGTTTTGCTTTTATACTCACTAAACTACATATATATATATCAGTATTTTAATTCCGCTATAAAATAAGTTAAAACTTTTAATACTCTATTCACCCCCCTCTAGAATAAATCTAAGATCTAATACCTCACTTTCAGTATGTGTAAGTGTGTGTGAGTGTTTGAATGTATATATGTGTATATGTGTGTGTGAGTGTACAAATGTGTATTTTTTTGTTTGTGTACAAATGTGTACGTGTGTGTGTATATGTGTGAGTGTTTGAATGTGTGTGTATATGTGTAGTTGTATGTGTGTAGTTATATGCATAAGAATATAACTGATCTTATATGTTTGTGTGTGTTATATGTGTGAGTGTTTAATGCGTGTTTATGTGTGTGTGTGTGTGTTTATGTGTGTATGTGTAGTGTATGTGTGTGTGTGTATGTGTTTTGTATGTGTGTGTGTTTACATGTTTTTTGTATATGTTTGTGCATTATATGTTTGTGTTTATATGTGTGTGTATTTGTGTATTGTGTGTTTATATGTGTGTTTTGTTTATGTGTATGTGTGTTTATATGTGTGTGTTTATATGTGTTTATATATATATATGTGTGTGCGTGTGTGTGTGTGTGTGTGTGTATGTGTGTATGTTTATATGTGTGTGTTTATATATGTGTGTGTATGTGAGTATTCTGTTTTTGTATGTGTTTATATGTGTGTGTGTTGTTGTGTGTGTATGTGTGTTTATATGTGTGTGTTTTGTATATGTTTGTGTTTATATTTGTGTTTATGTGTGTGTATGTGTGTGTATTGTGTGTTTATATATATTTGTGTGTGTATGTGTGTGTTTTGTATGTATGCGTGTTTATATATGTGTGTGTGTGTTAATATGTGTGTGTTTATATATGCGTGTGTATGCGTGTATTGTGTTTATATGTATGTGTTATTGTTGTGTGTGTCTGCATGTTTATATGTGTGTGTTTTGTATATGTGTGTTTATATGTGCGTGTGTTTATTTATTTATCTGTGTGTGTGTGTGTGTTTATATGTGTGTATGTGTGTGTTTATATGTGTGTATGTGTGTGTGTTTATATGTGTATTTTGATATGTGTGTGTTTATATGTGTGTGTTCATATATGGGTGTTTATATGTGTGTGTTTGTGTATGTGTGTGTTTATGTGTATGTATATTATTTATTGTCCTTTTGTTTTTTATTACAAAAATGTGTTTTTAAAGATGGGGAAAACAAAAGATGGAGGAGTATCCTCTATGTAGGATATAGATGATGTCGTACTCTTCTGTGATATATGCATTGAAGAGATAAAGCTTGGAAATCGACCAACCACACATTTTAATAAAGAGGGGTGGAGTAATGTTGCGACAAAATTTGAACAGTAGACTGGAAAAAAATATGATAAAGTTCAAATGAAGAATAAATGGGATCATTTGAAGGAGTGGAAATTATGGACGGAGTTGAAACGCAGCGAGACCGGTTTGGGTTGAAATGCATCAAGAAAGACTATAGATGCCTCAGATGAGTGGTGGGACGAAAGATTGAAGGTACTCATTTAAAAAAGTAAATGTTCACTGTTTTAATATAGATTTTTACAATGTCTATTTTTTTTAATATAAATTGTCCCAACGGCAAAGAAATTTCGATATGCAGACATCTCTCCCGAGTTAGAGGAGAAACTATACATGATGTTTAGTTCGGTCGTCGCTACAGGACATCATGCTTGCACTCCTCACCCAAGGAGCCATGCCCCGAAGTCTATTGATGAAAGAGCAATGTCAGAGGGTGAACATGAAGACAGCAAGGTTAGCGGAGTTCCACCTCCACCTGAGACCACATCTACATCTGAATCAAGTAATAAAAGAAAGAAAGGAAAGAAGAAAGTAGTTAGCTCAGTGTTAGAAGATTTGGCAGAGTCTTCTAAAACCATAAGTCGATGTCTACAGGAGCCAACCAAAATATCATGTCCTTTACCATTGGGCAGACACTGGCAAAATTAAGCACGCACCCTGAAGTACAATTTGATGATGACTTTTATGATTTTGCCATCACATATTTGATGGACAAAATCATAGAGAGACTTTCATGTGTCTGTCGGAGAGCATGAACATAAAGTGGCTTCGTAATCGCTATACTCGTTGGGCGCAGTAAGGGACATCTATATTCTTGTATTAGCCGCGTTGTATGTTGCTTAGTGATGTTTGAAGAATAATGTTGTCATTTTATGTTGTTTGTGTTGATATTGACCTTGTTATGCATGAACATGATTGTCTCTTATTGTTGTCATCTTGTATATTGTTTGTTGTTATATTGTTTAATGTTAAGTTGTTATAATACTGATATTGTTTGAAGTTTTTTTTAATATTGGTTAATGCATGTTGTTATCAGAAAATGTCTAGCGATGACTCTGAGAATTCCACGGAAGAGCACGAGATCACTAGAAGAAATTATGCTATCGCGCATCATCAAAATATGGTAGCAGCAATATGTATGGTCTCCGAATGCACCTCTCTGTTGAACCATCCAGTCCCATGCATGACTTCAAAGAAAACAAGTGATAAATGGTTTGGAGAGCTAGGTCATGGTTCTTGGGTGAGATTTCATACTTCATTCATGATGTCTCAAGAAATATTTATGGATCTATTGCATTCTCTGGAAGTGAAGTGCGGATTTCAAGGAACAAGACGGACTGCATTAATAGAAGTGCTAGCAATGAAAGTGTATATATTGTCGCATAATGAATCAATGAGAAAAATATGCGAGCGCTTTCAACACTCAACGGAGACAGCACACAGGTTTTATGCTCGAGGAATTCGCGCTTTGTTGCTGTTAGCGGATGAAGTGATCCAACAATTAGATAGATCTTTCAGTAGCATGCCGCCAGAGATTCTATATGACACGCGTTACATGCCCTTTTCTAAAGATTACATTGGGGCAATAGATGGACGCATGTTGATGCATGTATATCAGTTGGAAATCAAGTACCATATATTGGGAGACATGTCAAAACAACACAACGTCATGGCTGCTTGTGATTTCAACATGTGTTTCACTTTTGTTATGGCTGGTTGGGAGGGATCTGCATACGATAGCCGAATTTTCAATTGCGCCATCACTGATCCACGTTATAAATTCCCCCATCCACCTATATGTAGCATCTGTTTATATTGCTCAACTATTTATTGCTTCTCAAATTTATTGTTAATCGACTCGATTTTATATTCTCCAGGAAAATATTACTTGGTCGATTCTGGTTATCCTCTCCAACGAGGATATTTGAAACCATTTCAAAATACACATTATCATTTATCAGACTTTGCTCATGGTGGTCGTCCAGCAGAAGGACATCAAGAGATGTTAAATCATGCACACTCATCGCTTAGAAGTGTGATAGAACGATCATTCGACGTTTTGAAGAAGAAGTGGGCCATACTGCGAGACATGCCAAACTACCGTTTTGATATACATGCAGATATTGTGATGACCATTGTTTACCCAGAAATCAGCGATCCCCTCCGAGCTGACTTTTTGCAGGTTACCAAAGCAATCCACACTCTCTCAGTACTCAACCGACCTCTCCCGGCGACCCAGGTATTTCTCGCTAGAAATTCGAGCCCAGGTGGTCTCCCACCTCCCGGGCAGTCTGCCGTCGCCAAGTCCCGGGTAGTTTCATCACGCCCCAGTCGATCTCCATCTAGGAGGTCCCGAGGAGATCGCGCCCTACGTGGCCTCGCCCCAGAGAGGTTGCTCCCCGGGCAATCTCCCCATGGGAGGTCGCTCCCCGGGTGATCTCCCCCTGGGAGGTCGCTCCCCGGGCGATCTCCCCCAGGGAAGTCGCTCCTTGGGCGTTCTCCCCCAGGAAAGTCGCTCCTTGGGAAATCTCCCCCAGGGAGGTCGCTCCCCGGGCGATCTCCCCTAGGGAGGTCGCTCCCCGGGCGATCTCCCCCAGGGAGGTTGCTCCCCGAGCGATCTCCCCCATGGACGTCATTCCCTATGCGGTCTCTCTTCTGTCAGTCACTTGTGACTCGGGAAGCTCGTTTTTCCTGCCCTGCCCGTTCAGTCAGGTCCTGCTCCTATAAATAGAGGGGTAAGGGTACCGGTTTTTGGACTTCGGAGAGTTTCCACCACCTAGCTGGTGACTTGAGCGGTCTCCATTTTTTGATACCGCGGAGACCTCTTCCTCCTTGCTTGGGTGATCTCCAACCTGCCGGGTGATCTCCCTCGTCGACCTCAGTGATTCCTTCAGCTCCCATCTCCCCTGGCGACCTCTTTCCTACTCACGACCATCTCTTTTTCTCCTCTCTCACTCCTCCATCTTGAGCAAGTGTGGACTTGGTACATTTTTGGTTCGAACAACCACGATGATTTTACATAATTTCATTCACCGACACCCTTCGCATGTGGATATTGATTTCAGTAAGAGCGAGCAGGGGGATCGAGATGAGGGGGGTATGCTCATAAGGGCGGCGAGAAACTTGCTATGATATTGCAGGTGGTGTAGATGAGATGATCGCGCTACGTGAGACTATAACGCATCAGTTGTATGAATCTAGGACATAGACTGAGATTGTAAGGGTAAATGGTTAAGCAAAAACATGTCATTTTCATGACATTAAAATTATTATTATGGTGTTGGTTATTGTATTATGAATATAGTTTTTGTCTTTTTATCATTTTTTGTGTTGGTTATCTTTTTATGAATTTCTTTTCACCAAAAACTCCATTTTGTATCCAAACAACTTTTTCAAAACTCTATTTTGCAAACTCCATTTAACCCAAACAGTTTTTTAACAAAACTGCATTTTCCAGAAACAACACTTTTCCCAGACTCCATTTTTTATCAGCAGTTTTCCATCAGCAACAGCCCAACCAAATAGAGCCTAAATTCTAGATATCATAAGCAGTTTCACAAGCACAAACTCGATTGAATTCAGTTCTATCTAAAACACAAAATAAGTCGTTCATTGCTTTCGTGTTATTTTTACACCTAGTTTTATCTCACTCATCCCATCTATCTCTGGGTTTTTCCTTGGTTTTTTCTCCAACTATATATATAGGAGGACTATATTGTTGTTCTACCCAAGCCCAAACTTCTATATTTAAAGTCATATGAAAATATCACATTCTAGTTCTCCAGTAGTTATAATTTGTTCTAGTAAACAATGGAGGTTGTAAGTTTAGGGATGCTTAATCACCTAGGGGGGTGAATAAGTGTTTAAGTCTTTTTTGCAACTATAAATATTCAAGCAAATCACCACAAAAAACAAGCACATCACAGAGTACACATATATTTATAGTGGTTCCCCGAGTTGGGTACATCCACTTTCCCCCTCCACCTATTGATGAATAGTAAACTTATATGTATTTTAGTATGATTTTTATTATAGTTTTAAGTAATATTATTCATATTTCATGTAAATTATTGAATAAATGATTTGTTTTAACTAATATTTATTTTTATATGTAAAATGAACTATTTAAGTATATATTTATATATGAAACTATTTAATAACTATGTAAATATTTATGTAAGTAATTATGTAAATATATACTAAATATATTTGTAAATATATATATATATATATATATATATATAGTATAATAAATATATATAAATGTATATGTAAAATAATTATTAAATAAAAAGCTATATGTATATATATATGTAAATATAAGCTATAAATAACTTAAAATAAATAATAACTTAGTTAAAAAAAACATTTTTTTTTTCATTAAGCTCCCATCCCGTCGATCGACGGGACGAGATGTCGATCCCGTCGATCGGCAGACTGATCTTGTTGATCGGTAGACAGATCCCGTTGATCGGCAGACTGATCCCGTCGATCGACAGACATCTTCCCGTCGATATTAACTTGTCTTTTTCCTTAAAACAGCCCGTCGATTACCTTACCGTCGATCGACCTCCCATCCCGTCGATCTACGGGACGGGATGTCGACCCCGTCGATCAACTTCCCTTTCAATCGATTTCACCCTGAGCCTAAGTCCTGATTGACATCCCATCCCGTCGATCGACGGGACGGGATGTCAATTTCCCTTCCCGTCTTTATAATGCTTGTTACTCTAACATATTATAATATAATATATATAAATATTTCTGTGTTAAAAAAAATAGCGCGCTTGGCTCACTGGTTCTGGTCTTGGCTAACATCTCTGCCGCCCCGGGTTCGAATCCAGCCAGCTACACTTTTGCTGGATTAAAACCAGCTATCCGCAGCCCAACTCGCCAGCTGCACTCCAACCCGCCAGCTGCTATCCGCACCCCAGCCTTCTAGCTATCCCGCACCCACCCTTCTAGAATCAGCCTGCTGCTTCCCACTAACTCCAAAAAAATATCTGATTTTTGCTAAATGCGCGCAGCCTTTTTTTGTCTATAAATAATGGGGCTCCTCCCTTGTAAAAAAGGTTCATAAAAATTAGATCCTAATTAAGTGTTGTTCTTGAGAGTTTTTTGAGTGTTCTTGTGAGATTTTTTGTGAGTGTTTGTGAGTTTTTGTGTGTGTTTCCCAAGCCCTTGTTTGGGCTCTCCTTCTTCCTCAAGTTTAGACTTTCTTTAAAAAGTTGTAATCCTTTATATATATATAAGAAAATTTTTTTGTTCTTCTTGTTCTTCTTATTTTTCTTTTTGTTGAGTGTGTCAGTGTATGAGTTAGTGTTTTATTTTTATTTTTAACTTTGTTTTACTTATTGTTGTATGTGTGAGTGTATGAGTGTAAATTTTATTGTTTTTGTTTTTAATTTAGTTTTTCATTTATGAAAGTGTGTGTGTGTATGAGTTTTAAATTTTCTGCTTTATTTTAATTTCAGTCATTTATATTCCCGTAGAGTGTGTGCGGGTATGAGATAAATTTCCTGCTTTATTTCAATTTCAGCCATTTAAATTCTCGTAGAGTGCGTGTGTGTATGAGATGGCTTTTCTGCTTTCTTTATTTCAGTCATTTAAATTTTCGTAGAGTGCGTGCGTTTTTTTCCTTTTTTTTTCTCTTCTTTTCTTATAGTTGTTTTTCTTTTTTTCGCTACCGCACGCAATCGCTTAAATTATTATCATCATCGCTCTTTTAATTTTATAAAATTAATCACTCGTTTCATCAATAAAATAATAACGCGTTCTTAAAAAGTAAAAATAATCAACAGGATCCGGAAAAATATGACCTTGATATTTTCTATAAAATATCCTCTACTATACGCGATAAGGTATACTTGCCTTCATCGAAAGATTAGTTTGGATAAAAATTACATAAGCTTGCAAAACTCTCCTTTTCTATTTACATATTTAAAGAATTCGGCTTCGTAGCCAAGGCGTAATCGTCGATATTCCGAAAGAAGGAAAAACCGTTACTTCTATTCATCGAAGTAGGATAACAGTTAGTTTCTCGAAGTAGGAGTACTCGCGAGACTCCTCGAAAATGCCAGTCTAATTCTACTCTCATCACAAAAAGGCTTTTGCAGAAATCAAAATTTAAACATCAAGTTTTTGACGCCGTTGCCGGGGAACTTTGTCGATATTTTGAAAAGAGAATACACTATTGATTTTATCATATTAAAAATCCAAAAATGTTCTAAAAATCTTAAAATGAAAAAAAATTATCTTATTTTTGTACATAATGATATAGTTTATTCAATAAAAAAACACCAAAATATAATAAAAACTTACTTTGTAAATAAAAAAAATTTAGAAAATAAAACAATAAGTCATTTTTTATCTAAAAAAGATTTGGGCAGCGTCGCCCGGGAGCTTTTCCCGATAATTCGAAAGAAGGAAAAACTATTACTTCTATCATCTCAATAGGTAGGATAATGGTTAGTTCCTCAAAGTAGAATTACTCGCGTGACTCCTCGAAAATGCCCGCTTAAATCTAATCCTTTACTCAGGCTTAAGTAAAAATCAAAAAACAAAAAAATTATCTTATCTTTCTCCTTTTTCCTTTTTTAATTTGCTTTAAAAAAATTCAAAAACCAAAAAATTCTAAAAAAAAAAAAATATTGCAAATAAATAACTTAAAAAAACCAATAAATTTATTTTCTCTTGTATTTCTTTTCTCTTCTTCATCTTTTTCCTTATTTAAACAAAAATAAAAAAAAATTCTAAAAACACACAAAAAAAAAAAAAATTTAACAAAATAAATAACTTAAAAAAATAAAAAAAATTTTGATGAGTTGAATACTTAGTTTATTTTGTACATAATAATACAATTTATTTTATAAACTTAAAACTTAGAAAATAAAAAAATCTAAAAAAACCCAAATAAAAAAAAATTCTCTTTCTTTCTCTTCTTCTTATTTATACTTTCATCAAAAAATCAACGACCCGAGGAAGCTCTTCCACATTTTGATTTTTGCTTCCACATACTTAAAATACAACATTGAGGATAAAGTTGGGTTTTAAGTATGAGGGTATTTTTCCCGTTTCTCTATTCTTAAAAATATAAAAAAAAAAAAAATTTAAAACCCAAAAATCTAGTTATTTTGTACATAATTATTTTCAAAAAACATAGAATTTTTTTTTATAAAACCCCAAAACCACAAAAAAATACTAATTACTAATATACTTTGTTTCATATCTTAAATAACTTTGAAAATCCAAAAATATCTAAAAAAACAACCCCCCCCCCCAAAAAAAAAAAAAATAGTTTACTTCAATACAAAAACTTAGAAAACAAAAAAATTTATACGAACCCAAAAAAAAAGAAATTGTCCCCCCAAAAAATAATTAACTAAGTTCACTTTAGAAATAATAAGACCCTACTTCGCCTTTTATTTTCTAGCATTTAGTTTCAAGAAAATTTATCTGATTTTCATAACTCTTATTGCGCTACAAATTTATTTATCCTAGTTAGATAAATGTAAACGTCCAGGGTTAAGTTTTAAAGATCATTTTGTGTTTTCAATTTAAATAGAGAATTTATTTTCGCACTACTTCTAGTTTAATTTAAAATAGAGACATTTGTATTATGATAGAAAAAAATTTTAGACTTCAATTATTTTCACCTTAAGGCCTTTCGAAACTTAGGAACGTTCAAATTACTTAACTTGCTCTCAAAATCTTTTCTGTAAATTTAGATTTCTCTTGAAAAACCCCCACCCCTTACCTTTATGAAACCCAATTTCGAGTAGCTACGAAAAAATAGTAATAGAAGAGGCAAAGAACCCATTTTAAGAAAAAAAATCCTATGTCAATGGGAATAAGATTTCGTTCCATAAATATAGACACCCAATTAAAATTAAAAAGATCTTATGTCAATGAGAATAAGATTTCGTTCCGTAAACATAAGCATTTGGTTAATAAAATTGAAAAATTAACCCCCATAAAATACGGTGGGCACCAAAGAATTATAAACTGATAGGGGTGAGAGGATAAAATTCATCACCCCTAATTTAAGTGCTCTTCTTTCTTTTGGCCAATACTCTAAACCCTTTCCCCTTAGCCAATTCTCGTATTTAGATTTAATTTAAAAAAATTTTGAGAGCATATTTAGTAACTTGTATATTTCCTTTAAATTTCTTAAGTGCAAAGGTTCTAATATTTTTTAGTCTAATCGTACTTACTAACATTGCAATTTTGTTTTCTATTTGAGAAACCAAGAAGTCTTTTGGCAAAAATATTCTCCCTACTTAAATTATTTGCATAACTTAGGACTTAACTCTTTATATTCCGGATTTTTTATTTCGGTCTTTCTTTTTGGTTAAATTAAATGTTAGCTTAGAAATAGAATTTTATGTTAATCTTATATATATTTCTCTTACTTTTACTCTGGAATAACAAGAACTTAAGTATGGTGGTATTTGATGAATAATAGAATACATGTATTTAAATATAATTTTTAACAATGTTTTAGGTAATATTATACATATTTCATGTATAATATTAAATAAAATGGTTTGTTTTATTTAATGTATATAAATATATACCTATATGTAAAGAAGAAGCTATTTAAGTATGAAACAAATTAGAAAAATATGTAAGAATATCCCTTGTAAATATATTTATTTAATTAAAATTTTTTGAAATAAATATTTATTTAATGTACATATAATACAATGAATAAATAAAACCATAAAATAAAGATATATATATATATGTCATTGAAAACAATGATATATATATGTAATTATAAAATAAAGATATATAGATGTATAAATAATATAGTCATATATATATATGTAAATGTAATATTATAAGTAGTGATATATATATGTAAATAATAAGTATAATAAATAGTCATATATTTATATGTAAATATAAATGAAATAAATAGTATGAATATATATATAATATTATAGTAGTATAATATAATAATAACATATTAATAATAATGTATATATTATAAATATAATGATATATATATATATGTATAATAATAATTATATATAATATATATAATAAATAATAACAATGTATATATATTAAATATAATCATATAAATAATTATGTAAAGAAAATTAAATAAAAAAATAAAAAAAAATCTATGCTAAACATAATAAATATATTTGTTGCTCATGTAAGTTTGAAGGAACCGCTTGGCTCACTGGTTCTGGTCTTGGCTTGCGGTGCTGCCACCCCGGGTTCGAGACCTGGCCCTTGAAATTTATTTAGGATTAAATTTTGCCGCCAGCTCAGCCCGCTAGTGCACTCCAGCTTCCCATCGATCGAGACCTTTTCCCGTCGATCGAGCCAGGATCCCGTCGACTTCCAGAACTAGCAATAGTCTCGTCGATCTTCCAGAGCACCTTCCCGCCGATTTCCTGAGCAAGCAGTCCCGTCGATCTTCCAGAGCACCTTCCCGTCGATCGAGACCTCTTCCCGTCGATCGACCCAGTGTCCCGTCGATCGACGGTAAGCATTCCAGCGCGCCAACTCACTCCTTCCAGCACCTTCCAGCCAGCTGCTACCTTCTATCCGCACACCAAAACTCCAGCTCACCTCCTTCTAGTGTCATCCAACACATGCCAGCCAAACTCTAGCTCACCTCCAACCCATCACCTTCTAGAAACCTCTATCCGCACACCTAGCTTCCCCAACACACCAAAAAATTCTCTATAAATAGAAGCTGCCCCCCTCTTCAATTCCCCCTCTTGGATTGCCCTTTTGGGTGATCTTCCACCAATCCTTTTCCACCAAAGTTTTTTGTATTTTTATTTCTTTTTATTTAATGCAAATTTATTTCTTGTAATCATTTATTATGGCAATAAATAAAGTTAGTTTTTTTTGTGTAATTTCAATTCTGCAATTTCATTTCAGTCCTGTAATTTTCATTCTTAGCTTAGCTTTATTTCGTGCAATTTTAATTATGTCTTGTAATTTCAATTCATAACTTAGCTTTAAATTACGTAGTTTCAATTCCCGCAATTTTCCATTCTTTCTCTAAGTTTATTTATTGCCGTAATAATATAGTTTTTTTCGCTTCGATTCGAATTTACTCGCCGTCATTGATGAAACCAAGACTGGAGAACAAGACTTAGTCTCTGTGGAGTTCAGGCCCTCAACAACTTGAGGGGTGACCAACACTTACTCCCCCCAAGGGAGAGCTCTAGGCTAAGGGGCTAAGGAACTAGGAACAAGGCCAAGGGCTTAGCGAGGAGGTCCCATCACACACTCGGAAGATCTTAGAGCGCTTACCCTCCCAAGCCAATGCTAAGCTTAGGCACCATTGGAGGCTCTCTCCACCCAACAAAGGAACTAAGGGAGAGAGAAAGCCAAAAGAGAAGTCTAAAGAGAAGTCACTCCAAATGGTGCCCCTTGGTCCTATTTATAGGATTTTGAACTTGGTCTGCCAATAACCATAATCTGGCCAACGAGATTTCCCAAATACCCTCAAGATTGGCCTGCCAATAGCCAAATACCTCCATTCCAAGGTGCTAAACGCAGACCACCCCTTCTCTTCGGGGCTGGGACGAGGCGAGCTGGAAGGGTGCCTCCCTCCTGAGCTCGCCCCCTTTTGCTGAGGAGAGGGCGCGAGAGGAGCTCGCCCCCTTGCTGGGAGCGGGGCGAGAGGAGCTCGCCCCCCTTGGGAGCGGAGGTGAGAGGAGCTCCCCCCCTCTTGCCAGGAGCGGGGCGAGAGGAGCTCGCGCCCTCCTTGGGAGCGGGGGCGAGAGGAGCTCGCCCCCCTTGCTGGGAGCGGGGCAAGAGGAGCTCGCCCCCCCTCTTGGGAGCGGGGGCGAGAGGAGCTCGCCCCCCTCTTGCCCGCCTCCTACACGAGCTGGGTGAGCGGGAGGTCTCTACCTCCACCGCTCGCCCTCCTCTCTCCTTGCCCTGGAACATACTAACAAATAATGTCAAAAATACCTCATGGGGTTTGGGGGCCCACTTGGCGAATACATGGTTGTACATAATCCCCGCTCTTTTCGAGCGAGGTACACGCTCGGAAAGAAAAGTCCAACCCTACACATTCGGCGAGTGGCGCCAAAAGAAATTGGGAAGACTCCACTTCATCCTGGTGAAGATTTACTAAGGCTTTCCTGTGGGGGGGGGGGGGGGGTCACCCTGCCGACTGGTGATAGCCCGGCTAGCGGAACCATCCGAGGGAAAGAAAACTTTGCCTCCCTGGGAGGTCAACCTGCCCTGCCGGCTAGTGAGAGCCCGGTCAGCGGAACCGTCCGAGGGGAAAAGAACATTGCCTCCCTGGGAGGTCAACTTACCCTGCCGGCTAGTGAGAGCTCGGTCAGCGGAACCGTCCGAGGGGAAAAGAACATAACCTCCCTGTGTAAGATCTCTTTTCTCAAAACCCGTTCGGGTACATGAAAACTCGAACCTCTCCCGCATCGCACGGTTGAGGTGGATCTTCGCCCATAATCGCTGCTTTGCGGTGTCACCAACACTCGGGTTGCCTAACCCCGCTCAGCACCGACTCTGCAGGCTATACGATCATAAGTAAATATATGCCAAAAGTAAATACAGAATTAAAGGCATGTCCACATGTCACACATCATATAGATATATAATGAAACAGAAATGTCCAAAAAGAGACAGTACAAGCAAAAGGGGCTTAAGCCCGATACATAACCAAAATGAGTATTCTCTCTCTCTCTACAACAAGCGGAAACTACAAAACTCTCAAATACTAAAATCTAACTATCTAATCATCAACCTGTGGCATCGTGGTAGTACGCTGCATCCGCTGCTCAGGTCCTGCCATCTCGTCCAGCTGCGCGCGGGACAACTCCGTCTCCTCGGACTCCTACGGTCACAACCGACCGTTAGTCATAAAGACTAAGTCATTTTGTCCTCGCCTCCCTCCCGACTCCTAGGAACCGAGTGGGAGGAAGAAGCGGAGGACAACAACGGGTAAACAAGAAAAGAGGTGACATGACACTAATCTAGCAAGTATAGGAAAAGCAGTAAAACTAGCTAGCAGTATAGTGCAAATAAATGACAGTAAAGTAGAGCATGAAGTAAACCAGTAATAAAAATGCAGTGCAATAAGTAAAACTAATCTACCATCACAGATTCGTACCTTAACTTATATGAACGCCCATACGACATATAAGTTAAGATGTCCAGGTAACCCATCATATAAAAGATCCCATACTAATTTATATGATGGGGGTATGCTAATGTGTATATTATGCTATGCTTATGATGACTTAATGTTTTTATGCAATGTGACTCACCCACACGACTCTATGCGCACAGACCTTTATAGTTCCCAATTTGTTAGAAAGGAAGCCAACCTTTCGGGTACCGACCGTCGTGGCTCACGGTGGCAGTGGATCGGGCACTCCACATCCTAGGCGGGTATGCTCACTACCAAGCCTAGACCTCACGTACGCCTCAACGCTAAGAACACAACACCGGAGCTCCTGCGTACTCTTGCTGTAATCCACCAGACTTTAAGGTCGGGGTGGGTTATTAGGGATTGTCCTCCAGACCGCGGTACTCAAACTTACCGGCCCTCTAAAACTCACCCTCACCTGAGTCAACGTACTACCATCGGTGACACGACTAGCCTAGTACCAAAGACTCGCTACTATTTGCATAAGAAACAGGTGTTATTAAGTCCACCCGAGCCTCCGGATCAGGGACTAACACACAAGCTGATCCAACCTATCTCCTCCTCGAAGGAGATCCATAATAGTTTGCTGACCTAATTAGGCTACTCTTGCCTACAATTTAGTTATAATTAGGGTGAATCTTGGACTTCCCGCGGTATACCCCGTAAAGGGGCCCCCAACGGTACTAAGGATTTAAAGGGGCTCAACCCCACCATCCTCTTTCTCAAGACAATTACTTTAGTTGGTGATTAAACTTTATTTCACCCCTCATTATTTCATATAATTAAAGTAACTTAGCTCAACACCCGTCCCACCCAATTGGGTTGGACGTACCTCCACCCTCATGCACCAACCCTAGCACCATCTCACTGCTAACCCTAGGTTTGACCCTATTTGAATCATTGTAAGCTATAACACAAATACTGAATGACCATAACTTCTAATCACTACTTAAGGGTCTGAATTGTCTAAAATTCAAAATTCGATTTTTACTAATCGCAGACCACTAGGTTGAACTAACCTCAAGCCTCAAAAGGAGATCCTTCTAAAACCTCATCACTAGGGTCTGGTATAATTATAATAGGCTCCCACTGACCTTAATAAGGTATGTTCCAATTTCCATAATTTTCCATATTAATTTGGTATTTATTATTATTTAAAGTAGTTAAGATCTTAGGTCAAATTACACATGATCTATCCTCAAAATACTTCTACATGCTACATGAAAATTATCAGTAAGGTAATATTCTATATCAAGGTTGTTTACTGAGTTTCATGACCCTAGGATGTCATGTGGCCTACTAAATCATCATAGTTGTATAATTACCAAAATGCCACTATAATTAGGAAAAATAATATTTCACATCTAAAAATTCTACAAAAATTACCAAGTGTCCAAATGGGGGTCTAAAGTCCTCTGCCAAATATTTATATCATTACCATATGATTTGACTAATTAAAATGATTTAACATCCAAGTGTAGTAAATACCAATTTCCACATGATGTACATGAAATACAAATCCACAGGCTTCAAAATAATTATCATGGGTATATATAAACAAAATATGACAGATAACCAAGTTTCATAATTTTGCCCAATGATTTGATATTTTTCATAATTAAATTCCTCTAAGCTAGTAAGCACTTAAAAATTCCTCCACAAGAAATAATACTTCAATAAATTCTACTAAAATTACCATAACCTATTTTCATCCCAATTCAGCCACTGATAAAATATCATAACCATACAAGGACATCTGACCATGCATTTTATTTATTTGAGGAAATAGTGGCAATTTCATTTAATAAGGGAAAAATACATAAATGACTCAAAATATTCCCAATAAATTATCTAAGCCATTTTATTCTCTTAAAAACATGACTACAAAGTTCTGAGCTAAGGCAAGGACATTTGGTCCTATGTCCTACACCCCTAAAATGCAACCCTAAGGGTTTACCCCTAGGGTTTTAGGACACACCAACCTAATGGCTCCAAATTCTCCATTAGGGGGTGTCACATGCATTATTATATCATTACCTACATAATCATCATAATGGGAGGAGGCCAACTCACTCAACTCCTCAAAATGGCCTAAACCCTAATTTGCCCCTTAAGGGCCCTCATTAGGGTTTCCCATTTTCCATATCAAATAAACTCCAAATGCAGTGAAAATTTAGGCAGGCACTACAGATGTATTAAAGAGTATGCCACCAAAATTTGGTGTCATTTGGACTTCATATGCTCCAAAAATCAACTTTATTTAAATATCTTAACTACCACAAAAACTATAGGTAAAAGTGCCCATCAAGGGCTAATATTTGGGCATAGGGTGCCCCTAGGGTATACCTACCCATGTTTAAAATCTCAGCTTCAAAGCTTGAGAGGTTTAGGCTAGGTAATTATTTTAGTGGGCTGACCTAGTGTAGGACCAGTCCTAGTAAAACAGCTCCCCACGGAGCTGTGGGTCACCAAATGACCTTAACTAAAGCCCTAATGAAAGGTAAGGTCAAGGCCTACAACTTTCATGTTGGGCACTTGTTCTAATTCAGTCATTAAGCGCCCTTAATTAATTTTTGAAGTGGGCTGGTCAATCAGGGCAGAAAAATCCAAGGAAATGAATTAAATTAATTAAAGAAAAGAGGAGCACGAATCTTGAAGCAGATCCAGCGGCTGCCGGCTCGTCTTCCTCCTCCAGCCAACGGCTGGGATCGAGCCGAGCTAGGCGAGTTTGCGACCAAGTTTGCCGGCGATCCATCCACCACCACCGCCGACCAACACCACCACCGCCGACCAACACCACCGACCAACACCACCGACACCTTCGTGGTGGTCGGGGCTACCATCCACCGGCGACTGGCGGCCGGAGGCGGCAGTTTCCGGCGATCCCAGGCTTCCCATTTCGAGCAGAAAACCATGGATTTAAGTAATGGATTCAGGCTCAATTGAGCCCGATCCTTCTTCGTTTTGTGATAGGAAGCTAGCATGGGGGGAGGGGAGGAGAAACGAACCGTGATTGGGGCGTGGCGGCGGCTCCGACGGCGATTAACCATGGTTATGCTTTTCTCCGGCGACCCCGCTCATGATCTCGATCCTCCAGCTCTATCCTTGCTCCAGGTGTCGTTCCCGACTGCTCTCTCCCTTCTGAAGCTGATGGTGTGGCTGGAATGAGGTGGGGAGGCCTCTATAGCTTGATTTGAAATCAAGCTTTCTCGGGTAGCCTCCTTGCTGCCACCCTCCTGCACCTGCTGGCCTCCTGCTTCCCTCTGGGTCAAGCCCAGATCAACAGCAATCAGGGCTGGCCCCTAGGCTGATTGGAGGTGGAGTGTTAGAGGGGGGGTTTGCTTTAACCTTTTCTCTTTTGCTTTTGCCTTTTTAATTGCTTTTGGTCCCCCCTCTCATTTGGTTAATCAAACCATGGTTTGGGTTCAGTCCAAGGCTGATAAGGGGGGGTGTCCTAAGTCCATAATTAATTGGTTAATTGATGGGTGTTGGGTTCCACTCAATTTAGGCTTAGAATTCCCCTTAAAGGGCTATGTTGACCATGGTTGACTTTGGTCAACAAGGTGAGTGGGTTGACCCCACATGGGGGTCATGGGTCCCTTAACATCACCCAACATTGGTTGGTCCATGGTAGGGCCCCAATTGGTTCAATTTAATCAAAGGGTGTAGCTTTGACCAAAATTGGATAAAGTTTGACTTTGGTCAATTTCATGCAATTGGGTCCCACCCAAGTGCAATTTCCATCCTATTGGTCTCCCTTAGTGGTTAGGGCATCACATGTGAGGTCAATTTGGACAATTGAGGGTCAATTGACCTAGTTGAGGGGCTTAGGGTTAGGTTGGTTTTTGAGCTTTGGTGTGCACTTAGCAATTTCTACCTTAGCCTAAGGCCCTTGTGGCCACTCATCTCACCACTATGCCCTAACATTTCCAATGGGTCTAGAAGGATTGAGGATGTTACAAATCCTAATAAACAAAAAAATATTTCGTCCCCGAAATTTAAGATCGGGTTTACGGGTTCTACGCAATATACGGTAAAAAGAGAATTGCGAGGAGGTTTAGGTTGTACATGAAGTGAAGAGTTCCGGGTAGCGTTGTTGCATGAGGTCCATGGGCTCCCATGTGTGCTCCTCCCGCCCGTGGTTGGACCACAACACCTTTACAAGGTCACCGACCGGCCCCTCCTTCCGTACCGGAATATACCGAGCTACCTTCGTCAGCCTGTCCACTATCACCCATATCGAGTCATTCCCAGAGCGGGAGCGAGGTAGACCATGCACGAAGTCCATCGATATGTCCTCAAACTTCCACTCAGGTACTGGTAATGGCTGCAACATTCCTCCTGGGCTCCTGCACTCCGCCTTCACGCGCTGGCAGCCCTTGCAATGCGTCACATACTGGATAATATCCCTCTTCATCCCTGGCCAAAACACAACCTTCCGAAGGTCTGCTGCCATCTTCGTGATCCCTGGATGCACTGAATACTGGGAGCAATGAGCCTCCCTAAGCACCTCCTCTCTAATACCTCCTCCAACTGGGATGTAGACTCGGTCTCGATGGTGAATAAGATCCTCACTCAAAGAATAGTCCCCTGCCATGCCGTCCACCAACGATCTGAATACTGGCTCCAAGGCAGGGTCCTGCAACTGTGCCTCCCGAATGCGGTCCCGAATATCGCAGACAATATTCAAGGATGCTAGATACTCCGTATATGTCTCGGGGTCGGCCCTGGATACCACTGAAATGTGCATGTCCTCCAATGCCTGAGTCAGCTCCATAGCCATCACACGGCTCTCTGCTCCTGGTGTACCTCCTCTCCTGCTCAAAGCATCTGCTACAGTGTTGGCCTTGCCTGGATGGTAATGCAATGTGTAACTATAGTCGCATAAGAACTCTAACCACCTCCGCTGACGTAGGTTCAAGTCCTTCTGCGTGTCAATATACTTGAGGTTCTTGTGGTCTGAGAAGATCTCACAATGAACCCCATATAGGTAGTGCCTCAAGATCTTCAAGGCGAAGATGACCGCTCCGAGCTCGAGGTCATGCACTGGGTAGTTCCTCTCATGTACCTTCAACTGACGGGAAGCGTACGCGACCACGTGACCGTGCTGCATCAACACTGCTCCCAACCCTTGAAATGATGCGTCTGTGTAAACCTAAAATCCTTCCTTCCCAGATGGAAGGGCAAGGATGGGGGAAGAGGTGAGTCAGCCCTTCAGCTCCAAGTAGGCTGCCTCACACTGCGGAGACCAGACGAATGGGGCATCCTTCTTGGTCAAAGAAGTGAGCGGAAGGGCAATCTTGGAGAACCCTTCCACAAACTTCCGGTAACAGCCCGCCAATCCTAGAAAGCTCCGCACATCTGAAGCTGACTGCAGTCGAGGCCACTCCTGAACAGCCCGCACCTTGGCCGGATGCACTGCCAGTCCTTCTCCACTGATGATGTGTCCTAGAAAAGCCACCTCCCATAGCCAAAACTGACACTTGGAGAACTTCGCATACATCTGGTGCTCTCTCAATTTCCTCAATATTAGGGCCAGATGCCCAGCATGCTCCTCCTCAGTCCTGGAATATACTAGGATGTCATCGATGAACACGATGACGAAGATGTCGAGAAAGGCCTCGAACACCCTATTCATCATGCTCATGAAGGCTGAGGGGGTATTAGTGAGCCCAAAGGGCATCACTGTGAACTCATGCAATCCATACCTGGAGCTGAAAGCTGTCTTCGGTATGTCCTCTCGAATCCGTAGCTGATAGTATCCTGATCTCAAGTCGAGCTTGGAGAACCAGTGAGCTCCTTGCAACTGATCGAAGAGCTCGTCAATCCTCGGTAACGGATAGGTGTTCTGTACCGTCAACCTATTGAGCTCCCGGTAATATATACATAATCTGAGAGTTCCATCCTTCTTCTTCACAAATAATACTGGCGCTCCCCAAGGTGAAGAGCTCGGCCTGACGAAACCCGCATATACCAACTCCTTCAACTGCACCCTAAACTCTGCCAGTTCCTTGGGTGCCATGCGGTACGGTGCCCGAGACACGGGTCTCTATCCTGGCACCAGCTGAATCTGAAAGTCTACCTCTCGATGCGGTGGCAGTCCGGGCAACTTCTCCGGGAATACGTCGGAGAAGTCCCGTACTATGGGAATGTCTGATAAGGAAGCCTCCAACTCCGCCATCTCGAAGCATACAAGGTATACCTCGTCGCCCTGCTCGTGGGCCTTGACTACCTGAACAGATGATAAAGAAGAGCAGGAGATCGGTCCAATACCTTCGAACATCGCGAAGGTGGTATCGTACCGCAACACCACTCTCTTTGCTTGGCAGTCTATCTGGGCGTGGTTCCAAGCGAGCCACGCCATGCCCAAGATAAGGTCGAAGTCGGCGAGCTTTAGCATCGAAGCTGGAGCATCGAGTGTTAGGCCGTCGATAGTCACCTTCAAGGTGCACTTGGCCGTTGCCTCGATCTCTGATCCATTGGGGAGGCGCACCCTCCTAGTGGGTCTCGTGTAATAATGGATTTGGTCCAAGCCCTTAACAAAGTCTTCGAAAACAAAGTTATGTGAGGCACCAGTATCGAATAGGGTGTGGGTGGGCTTGCCACACACCACTATAATGCATGGGGAAGGTGGATTGTTTGTTCAAATTGTAATCTAGAATGTTGAAAATGCAGGTAAATTTAAGCAGTAATAAATTAAAGTACTGAAAGCATTAAATTACCTGCTATAACTTCCTCCGGGTTCCTCGGCTGTGCAAGATCCAAGGCGTAAACCTGCTCCTGCTGCCTACCTCTACCGTGATACCCCCTGCCTCGACCCCGTCCTCGGCCTCGGCCCCGCTGTGCTGGAGGGGCTGCCGGAGGTGCTGGTGGTGGTGGAGGAGGTGGTGGAGGGAATCGACGAGGGCAATGGGCCCTGACGTGACCTGGCTGGTTGCACTCGAAGCACACTACTGGAGCGCGTCCCCGATCGTCAAATCTCTGGGGCCCCAAGGTACGTAGGGGCTGTGGGGCTGGTAAGGGCTGGGACTGCTGTACTGGTGCAATCTGAGGACGAGGACGTCCCCCACCCCTCCGGTGCCTCATAAGTCTGCCCCGCTGCGAGCCTCTGCTGCTCTCCCCCTGGTACATGGCCTCAGCTGGCCTCTTCCTTCCACCCTGCACTTTGATCTGATCTGCCTCCAGCTTCTTTGTCGTCTCGATAATCTGAGTTAGGCTGACCTCAGAAACAAACAAGAGTGCCTGCCTCAACGGGTCTCGAAGCCCCTTGTAGAATCTCTTCGCAAGAGTGCGATCATCTGCGGCATGAGACCTTGCAAATCTGGCTAAATGGGATAACTCCCTCTGGTACTCAATCACTAAGCGTGTCCCCTGAGTGAGGTGTAGAAACCTCTCTTCCAGCTCATCTCTGTCCGTGCTGGATATGAAGTGCTCCAGGAAGGTGGCACTAAACTCGTCCCAAGAAATATCTGAGTACTCCCTATCTCTGAAAGTGGTCTCTAGCAGCGACTTCCACCACCTCTTGGCATGTGCATCAAGAGCTGATACTGCCAAAAATACTGCCTTGCCGACCGGGCAACCGATGCCGGCCAGCATCTCCTGAATGGTGTCCAACCACTCCTCAGTCTTCACTGCATCCTCTGTCCCTCGGTAGGTCGGTGGGGAAAGACCTCTAAAGGTGCTCAACCAGTTCGCTCCCGTGTTTGGCAGTGGTGTCGGGATGGACTGGGCCCTGAAGGTCTCTAAAATGGCTGCTAACATCTGTCCCAACTCCGACTGCTGAAGAGTAGTGGTAGTCGGAGGGGGAGGGATACTGACCCGAGGCACCCTGCTCAATGGGGCCTACAAAAGATAGGGATTTAGTTAAAATTTTTGGTCTTACTTAATGATTATTGGACTGTTTTATGTGATTCCATACATGGGCACACCATAGCTTCCGCTGCCTAGTTTGTCCGCAAACTAAGCTCGAGCGGGGTGACCCAGTATGTTGTGGACTGTTCTCTTATGATCGTTCGTTCAGTGATACCATTTGTAAGATCTCTTTTCTCAAAACCCGTTCAGGTACATGAAAACTCAAACCTCTCTCGCATCGCACGGTTGAGGTGGATCTTCGCTCAGAATCACTGCTTTGCGGTGTCACCAACACTCGGGTTGTCTAACCCCGCTCAGCACCGACTCTGCCGGCTATACGATCATAAGTTAATATATGCCAAAAGTAAGTACAGAATTAAAGACATGTCCACATGTCACACATCATAAAGATATATAATGAAACAAAAATGTCCAAAAAGAGACAGTACAAGCAAAAGGAGCTTAAGCCCGATACATAACCAAAATGAGTACTCTCTCTCTCTACAACATGCGGAAACTACAAAACTCTCAAATAGTAAAATCTAACTATCTAATCATCAACCTGTGGCGTCGTGGTAGTACGCTGCATCCGCTGCTCAGGTCCTACCATCTCGTCCAGCTGCGCGCGGGACAACTCCGTCTCCTCGGACTCCTGCGGTCACAACCGACCGTTAGTCATAAAGACTAAGTCATTTTGTCCTCGCCTCCCTCCACGAATCCTAGGAACCGAGTGGGAGGAAGAAGCGGAGGAAAACAAGGGGTAAACAAGAAAAGAGGTGACATGACACTAATCTAGCAAGTATAGGAAAATCAGTAAAACTAGCTAGCAGTATAGTGCAAATAAATGACAGTAAAGTAGAGCATGAAGTAAATTAGTAATAAAAATGCGGTGCAGTAAGTAAAACTAATCTACCATCACAGATTCGTACCGTAACTTATATGAACGCCCATACGACATATAAGTTAAGATGTCCAGGTAACCCATCATATAAAAGAGCCCATACTAATTTATATGATGGGGGGTATGCTAATGTGTATGTTATGCTATGCTATGCTTATGAAGACTTAATGTGTTTATGCAATGCGACTCATCCACACGACTCTATGCGCATAGACCTTTATAGTTCCCAATTTGTTAGAAAGGAAGCCAACCTTTCGGGTACCGACCGTCGTGGCTCACGGTGGCAGTGGATCGGGCACTCCACATCCTAGGCGGGTATGCTCACTACCAATCCTAGACCTCACGTACGCCTCAATGCTAAGAACACAACAACGGAACTCCTGCGTACTCTTGCTGGAATCCACCAGACTTTAAGGTCGGGGTGGGTTATTAGGGATTGTCCTCCAGACTGCGGTACTCAAACTTACCGGCCCTCTAAACCTCACCCTCACCTGAGTCAACGTACTACCGTCGGTGACACGACTAGCCTAGTACCGAAGACTCGCCACTATTTGCATAAGAAACAAGTGTTATTAAGTCCACCCGAGCCTCCGGCTCAGGGACTAACACACAAGCTGATCCAACCCATCTCCTCCTCGAAGGAGATCCATACTAGTTTGCTGACCTAATTAGGCTATTCTTGCCTATAATTTAGTTAGTATTATAATTAGGGTGAATCTTGGACTTCCCGCGGTATACCCCGTAAAGGGGCCCCCAACGGTACTAAGGATTTAAAGGGGCTCAACCCCACCATCCTCTTTCTCAAGACAATTACTTTAGTTGGTGATTAACCTTTAGTTCACCCCTCATTATTTCATAAAATTAAAGTAACTTAGCTCAACACCCGTCCCACCCAATTGGGTTGGACGTACCTCCACCCTCATGCACCAACCCTAGCACCATCTCACTGCTAACCCTAGGTTTGACCCTCTTTGAATCATTGTAAGCTATAACACAAATACTGAATGGCCATAACTTCTAATCACTACTTAAGGGTCTGAATTGTCTAAAATTCAAAATTCTATTTTTACTAATCGCAGACCACTAGGTTGAACTAACCTCAAGCCTCAAAAGGAGATCCTTCTAAAAACTCATCACCAGGGTCTGGTATAATTATACTAGGCTCCCACTGACCTTAATAAGGTATGTTACAATTTCCATAATTTTCCATATTAATTTGTTATTTATTATTATTTAAAGTAGTTAAGATCTTAGGTCAAATTACACATGATCTATCCTCAAAATACTTCTACATGCTACATGAAAATTATCAGTAAGGTAATATTCCATATTAAGGTGGTTTACTGAGTTTCATGACCCTAGGATGCCATGTGGCCTACTAAATCATCATAGTTGTATAATTACCAAAATGCCACTATAATTAGGAAAAATAATATTTCACATCTGAAAATTCTACAAAATTTCCAAGGGTCCAAATGGGGGTCTAGAGTCCTCTGCCAAATATTTATATCATTACTATATGATTTGACTAATTAAAATGATTTAACATCCAAGTGTAGTAAATACTAATTTCCACATGATGTACATGAAATACAAATTCACAGGCTTCCAAATAATTATCATGGGTATATATAAACAAAATATGACAGATAACCAAGTTTCATAATTTTGCCCAATGATTTGACATTTTTCATAATTAAATTCCTCTAAGCTAGTAAGCACTTAAAAATTCCTCCACAAGAAATAACACTTCAATAAATTCTACTAAAATTACCATAGCCTATTTTCATTCCAATTCAGTCACTGATAAAATATCATAAACATACAAGGACATCTGACCATGCATTTTATTTATTTGAGGAAATAGTGGCAATTTCATTTAATAAGGGAAAAATACATAAATGACTCAAAATATTCCCAATAAATTATCTAAGCCATTTTATTATTTTAAAAACATGACTACAAAGTTCTGAGCTAAGGCAAGGACATTTGGTCCTATGTCCTACACAAACCCTAAAATGCAACCCTAAGGGTTTACCCTTAGGGTTTTAGGACACACCACCCTAATGGCTCCAAGTGCTCCATTAGGGGGTGTCACGTGCATTATTATATCATTACCTACATAATCATCATGATGGGAGGAGGCCAACTCACTCAACTCCTCAAAATGGCCTAAACCCTAATTTGCCCCTTAAGGGCCCTCATTAGGGTTTCCCATTTTCCATATCAAATCAACTCCAAATGGAGTGAAAATTTAGGCAGGCACTAAACATGTATTAAAGAGCATGACACCAAAATTTGGTGTCATTTGGATTTCATATGCTCCAAAAATCAACTTTATTTAAATATCTTAACTACCACAAAAACTATAGGTAAAACTGCCCATCAAGGGCTGATATTTGGGCGTAGGGTGCCCCTGGGGTATACCTACTCATGGTTAAAATCTCATCTTCAAAGCTTGAGATGTTTAGGCTAGGTAATTATTTTAGTGGACTGACCTAGTGTAGGACCAGTCCTAGTAAAACAGCTCCCCAGGGAGCTGTGGGTCACCAAATGACCTGAACTTAAGCCCTAATGTAAGGTAAGGTCAAGGCCCACAACTTTCATGTTGGGCACTTTTTCTAATTCAGTCATTAAGGGCCCTTATTTAATTTTTGAAGTGGGCTGGTCAATCAGGGCAGAAAAATCCAAGGAAATGAATTAAATTAATTAAAGAAAAGAGGAGCACGAATCTTGAAGCAGATCCAGCGGCTGCCGGCTCGTCTTCCTCCTCCAGCCAACGGCTGGGATCGAGCTGAGCTGGGCGAGTTTGTGACCAAGTTTGCCGGCGATCCAGCCACCACCACTGTCGGCCAACACCACCGACACCTTCGTGGTGGTCGGGGCTACCATCCACCGGCGACGGGCGGCCGGAGGCGGCGGTTTCCGGCAATCCCAGGCTTTCCATTTCGAGCGGAAAACCATGGATTTAAGGAATGGATTCGGGCTCAATTGATCCCGATCCTTCTTCGTTTTGTGATAGGAAGCTAACATGGGGGGAGGGGAGGAGAAACGAACTGTGATTAGGGCGTGGCGGCGGCTCCGGCGGCGGTTCACCATGGTTATGCTTTGCTCCGGCGACCCCGCTCCCGATCTCGATCCTCCAGCTCTAGCCTTGCTCCAGGTGTCGTTCCCGCCTGCTCTCTCCCTTCTGAAGCTGATGGTGTGGTTGGAATGAGGTGGGGAGGCCTCTATAGCTTGATTTGAAATCAAGCTTTCTCGGGTAGCCTCCTTACTGCCACCCTCCTGCACCTGCTGGCCTCCTACTTCCCTCTGGGTCAAGCCCAGATCAACAACAATCAGGGCTGGCCCCTAGGCTGATTGGAGGTGGAGTGTTAGGGGGGGGGGGGGGGGGGGGGTTTGCTTTAACCTTTTCTCTTTTGCATTTGCCTTTTTAATTACTTTTGGTCCCCCCTCTCATTTGGTTAATCAAACCATGGTTTGGGTTCAGTCCAAGGTTGGTAAGGGGGGTGTCCTAAGTCCATAATTAATTGGTTAATTGATGGGTGTTGGGTTCCACTCAATTTAGGCTTAGAATTCCCCTTAAAGGGCTATGTTGACCATGGTTGACTTTGGTCAACAAGGTGAGTGGGTTGACCCCACATGGGGGTCATGGGTCCCTTAACATCACCCAACATTGGTTGGTCCATGGTGGGGCCCCAATTGGTTCAATTTAATCAAAGGGTGTAGATTTGACCAAAATTGGGTAAAGTTTGACTTTTGTCAATTTCATGCAATTTGGTCCCACCCAAGTGCAATTTCCATCCTATTGGTCTCCCTTAGTGGTTAGGGCATCACATGTGAGGTCAATTTGGACAATTGAGGGTCAATTGACCTAGTTGAGGGGCTTAGGGTTAGGTTGGTTTTTGAGCTTTTGTGTGCACTTAGCAATTTCTACCTTAGCCTAAGGCCCTTGTGGCCACTCATCTCACCACTATGCCCTAACATTTCCAATGGGTCTAGCATGATTGAGGATGTTACACCCTGGGAGGTCAACCTGCCCTACCGGCTAGTGAGAGCCCGGTCAGCGGAACCGTCCGAGGGGAGAAGAACATTGCCTCCCAGGGAGGTCAACCTGCCCTGCCGGCTAGTGAGAGCCCGGTCAGCGGAACCGTCCTAGGGGAAAAGAACATAGCCTCCCTGGGAGGTCAACCTGCCCTGCCGGCTAGTGAGAGCCCGGTCAGCGGAATCGTCCGAGGGGAAAAGAACTTTGCCTCCCTGGGAGGTCAACCTGCCCTGCCGGCTAGTGAGAGCCCGGTCAGCGGAACCATCAGAGGGGAAGAAAACTTTGCCTCCATGGGAGGTCAACCTGCCCTGCCGGCTAGTGAGATCCCGGCCAGCGGAACTGTCCGAGGGGAAAAGAACGTTGCCTCCCAGGGAGGTCAACCTACCCTGCCGGCTAGTGAGAGCCCGGTCAGCTGAACCGTCCGAGGGGAAAAGAACATAGCCTCCCTGGGAGGTCAACCTGCCCTGCCGGCTAGTGAGAGCCCGGTCAGCGGAACCGTCTGAGGGGAGAAGAACATTGCCTCCCTGGGAGGTCAAACTGCCCTGCCGGCTAGTGAGAGCCCGGTCAGCGGAACCGTCCGAGGGGAAAAGAACATAGCCTCCCTGGGAGGTCAACCTGCCCTGCCGGCTAGTGAGAGCCCGGTCAGCGGAACCGTCCGAGGGGAAAAGAACTTGGCCTTCCTGGGAGGTCAACCTGCCCTGCCGGCTAGTGAGAGCCCAGTCAGCGGAACCATCAAAGGGGAAGAGAACTTTGCCTCGCTGGGAGGTCAACCTGCCCTGCAGGCTAGCGAGAGCCCGGTCAACGGAACCATCCGAAGGGAAGAGAACTTTGCCTCCCTGGGAGGTCAACCTGCCCTGCCGGCTAGTGAGAGCCCGGTCAGCGGAACCGTCCGAGGGGAAAAGAACTTTGCCTCCCTGGGAGGTCAACCTGCCCTGTCGGCTAGTGAGAGCCCGGTCAGCGGAACCATCCGAGGGGAAGAAAACTTTGCCTCCCTAGGAGGTCAACCTGCCCTGCCGGCTAGTGAGAGCGCGGTCAGCAGAACCATCCGAGGGGAAGAGAACTTTGCCTCCCTGGGAGGTCAAGCTGCCCTGCCGGCTAGTGAGAGCCCGGTCAGCGGAACCGTCCGAGGGGAAAAGAACATTGCCTCCCTGGGAGGTCAACCTGCCCTGCCGGCTAGTGAGAGCCCGGTCAGCGGAACCATCATAGTGGAAGAGAACTTTTCCTCCCTGGGAGGTCCCTGCCTCCACCCTGGGAGGTTGAACCCCTCTCCCTGGAAGTTTTCCTCCTCTTGGTCGAACTTCCTCTTGGGAGCCCCTACCCTCCGCCCTGCTGCCTTGCCTCCGGCTCACTCAGCTTGACCAACCTTCTTGCAAACTCTGGGTTGGCCTCCTCACTCTCAACTTCTTCCGCCACCCTTTCCATCAACTCCTCAAAAGACAAAGGAGCTCTCCTCTTAAGGTACATCTTAAAGAATCCCCCTTGTATCCCCACGATGAAAGCGAGCTGGAGGGTGTAGCCTGGCACCTCTTGGGTGAGGAGAACCTCCTCCTGGAATCGGTCAACATAGTGAGCCAGTGACTCCCCTGGCTCTTGCTTGATCTTGAAAAGTGCTTCGGCATCTTTCTTCCTCTTTCTTGATGTTGAGAAGCGTAGCAGGAAAACTCGACGCAAGTCCTCGAAGGCATAGATGGATCCCGCAGGGAGCTGGTGGAACCAATCTCTAGCCTTCTCCTTCATAGTTGTCGCGAAGAGTCGGCACTTGAAAGCATCCGACATGGGCCTGATGGAGACCATGTCCTCAAACCACTGCAAGTGCAGGACGGGGTCATCTTTGCCGGAGTAGTGAGAAATCTCCGGCCCCCTGAACCCCACTGGAATTGGGGCCGAGTGGATCGATTCACACAAAGGACCACCTATGCTCACCCCCTTTAGGGCTGGGCCAGATGGGGTATGACACCTCCCCACTCGCCCCCTTGAGGCTGGGCGAGTAGGGGTTTGAGACCTTCCCACTCGCCCCCTTGGGGCTGGGCGAGTGGGAGTCTGGGACCTCCCCACTCGCCCCCAACTAGGGGACTGGGCGAGTGGGGGCCGAATGCCTCCCCACTCCCCCCACTGGCACCTCCTTCCTGGATTGCTGGCCGAGAGTGCTCTCGCCCACCTGCTGAGGCGAGACCTCCGGACCACTTCCTCTCCCGTCTTTGCATATCGCGGCGAAAGTTAGCTGCAAGGTCTGCAGGACCTCCCGCTTGAAATTTTCAAACATCTCTAGCGGCACTCCAACCATCGGGGGCTGCGAGTGGCCTGGGTCGGATCCTCCACCTCCAGCCATGGAGCTCATCTTGAGAATTTCTTGAGTTGGTCACTCTCCACGCTCACCGCACCATAAATGTTGAAACAAAGACTAGAGAACAAGACTTAGTCTCTGTGGAGTTCGGAGCCTCAACAAGTTGAGGGGTGACCAACACTTACTCCCCCCAAGGGAGAGCTCTAGGCTAAGGGGCTAAGGAACTAGGAACAAGGCCAAGGGCTTAGCGAGGAGGTCCCACCACACACCCGGAAGATCTTAGAGCGCTTACCCTCCCAAGCCAATGCTAAGCTTAGGCACCATTGGAGGCTCTCTCCACCCAACAAAGGAACTAAGGGAGAGAGAAAGCCAAAAGACAAGTCTAAAGAGAAGTCCCTCCAAATGGTGCCCCCTTGGTCCTATTTATGGGATTTTGAACTTGGCCTGCCAATAACCATAATCTGGCTTACGAGATTACCCAAATACCCTCAATATTGGCCTACCAATATCCAAATCCCGCCATTCCAAGGCGCTAAACGCAGACCACCCCTTCTCTTCGGGGCTGGGGCGAGGCGAGCTGGAAGGGTGCCTCCCTCCTGAGCTTGCCCCCTTTTGCCGAGGTGCGGGGGCGAGAGGAGCCCGCCCCCTTGCTGGGAGCGGGGCGAGAGGAGCTCGCCCCCCTTGGGAGCGGGGGCGAGAGGAGCTCGCTCCCCTCTTGTCGGGAGCGGGGCGAGAGGAGCTCGCCCCCTCCTTGGGAGCGGGGGCGAGAGGAGCTCGCCCCCCTTGCTGGGAGCGGGGCGAGAGGAGCTCGCCCCCTCCCCCCCCCCCCTCTTGGGAGCGGGGGCGAGAGGAGCTCGCCCCCCTCTTGCTCGCCTCCTACACGAGCTGGGTGAGCGGGAGGTCTCTACCTCCACCGCTCGCCCTCCTCTCTCCTTGCCCTGGAACATACTAAAAAATAATGTCAAAAATACCTCATGGGGTCTGGGGGCCAACTCGGCGAATACAGGGTTGTACAGTCATAATTTTCGTTCATTTTCTTCCTTGACGCGGTAGAGATTAGAGCCGAAGATTATGTTTTCATTTATTTTCGTTTTAAAGCAACTTTCGTTCTCTCAATTTTTGTTCACGCTATTTTCGTTCCATTATTTTACATCATTTTTCGTTTACGTTATTTTTTTTTGTTGTTTTATGTTTTCGTTCTTTTTTTTTTACTTCTATTAATAGCTTATGCAATTTCCTTTCGTAGCGTAGTTTTTTATCGTCCTGCATTTATTTCCCGTCTATCCATTTGGGTAGAACTCGCTCACGCTTTTATTTTTCGTCTACCCATTTGGGTAGAACTCGCTCATGCATTAATTTCCCCTCTACCTGTTCGGGTAGAGATTGTATTTCTGTCTTTTAATTATGCAATTTTAATTCTGTCTTTCATTTTCTGCAATTTTAATTTCTTTAAATCACATAAAATCTGATAAAACAATTGTCGTATTCTCGAAGTAGCAGTACTCGACGAGAGCTAGGAAAAATACGACATTGATATTTCTTAAAAATATCCTATACTATACGCGATAACATATACTTGCCTATTCGAATGATTAGTTAGGATAATAACGATACAAAGACTCGCAAAAACTCTCCATTTTTATAAAATTTAATTGAATTTGGCGCCGCCGCCGCGGCGTGATCGTCGATATTCCGAAAGAAGGAATGACCGTTACTTCTATTCATCGAAGTAGGATAAATGTTAGTTCCTCGAAGTAGGAGTACTCGCGAGACGCCTCGAAAGCGCCCGCCGAATTCTAGCCGCACCCGGAAAGCTTTTGCGGTTCTCTCTAAAAAAAAATCTAATCATCAAGTTCTTGTGATGAGAGTAGAATTAGAATTTTTTAATTGTAATCCTCAAAAACTTGATGATTAATTTTTTTTTTGAGTCTCTCTCTCCAAAACTTTTTGAAGAAGAGGGTGGAGGGGTCGGAGTCGAAATGTGTACCGTAGGCTCAACCCGCGATGGGGAGATGACCTCCTTGCCGCTTCGAAGGGTTATAGCGTGGGCATTTTCGCGAGGGTTCGACTCCGTATTCCCCGGCAAAGCTCCATGTGGCCGCTCTGAGATCATTTTCGCAAGCTGTCCAACCTGCATTTCTAAATTTTTAGCGATCCGGTAATATTCCGGATATTTGTATCGTTGGACCCAATGTACTTAGCGAAAACTTCCTCGAGCGGAGAAAGTTTTGGAGGAGGCGGCGGATATCCCTGATGGAATCCATGCAGAAATCTTTGCGGATTCGCATTTGGGGGCCGCTGCGCGTTATTTGGATTACTTTAGGAGAAATTCGGGTGATTCCTCCAACCCGGATTATAGCTATTACTATAAGGGTTATTAGTGGGGTTGAAGGGGTCCCAAACTTGATTACCGAGGTAATCCACCGATTCTTCAATTAAATTATTAGCTTCAAATTTTCCAATTGCGTCGAGTGTTTTGAGCCCGCAAATTCCTTATCCTTCGAAAATTAATAAAGAGAAGGAGGACGAAAATTATCAAAAAAATTTACGAATATTAAAACAAATTCAGATTAACGTCCCCTTCTGCAAGACACTCTCTCAGATGCCGAAATACGCGAAATACCTCAAGGAGCTTCTTTCTAATAAAAAGAAGCTCGTGGGTATTTCGTGTGTTTCACTAAATGTGGAATGCTCGACGGTCCTACTTAACAAATTGCCGCCCAAATTAAACGACCCGGGAAGGTTCTCCATCCCATGCCTTTTCGGCAACTTGTTAATAAAATACGCCCTAGCGGACCTAGGAGCGAGTATAAATTTAATGCCCTTCTCCCTCTTTAAAAAATTAGATTTGGGCACTCCTAGCCCAACTAAAATGAGTATCCAACTCACAGATCGCTCGATAAACTATCCCATCGGGATTGTGGAAGACGTCCTAGTCAAGGTTAACAAGTTTATCTTCCCAGTAGACTTCGTCATCCTCGACATCGAGGAGGACGCCGATGTGCCAATTATCCTCAGTCGCCCTTTCCTCGCGACCTCCCGAGCATTAAATGATGTAAGTAATGGTCGCCTCCAGCTTCGGGTCGGAGACGATGAAGTTGCACTTCACATTAATCCCTAGATGCAGAACACTTTATCGAATGATGATTTCTATTTTAATTTGGAATCCGCGTTCGAGGATGAGTGTTCTTCATTTTTTGAATTACTTTCCTTAACGCTAGACGATTCAGATCTGGCGAATCTCCCTCCTTTAGATGAATTGCCGCTAGATTCGCCTTTCGAACCTCTTAATTCAAAAGATTTAAAAATCACCACATCTTATGAAGAACCCCCGGTCTTGGAGCTTAAACAACTCCCCGACCATTTAAAATACGCTTTCTAGCCAACAATTCAAAACTTCCAGTTATTATTTCTTCCACTTTAACCGATTCGGAAACCTCCGAATTGGTGGAGGTTTTGTCTAAGCATTGCCATGCAATTGCATGACAGATTTCTGATATTAGGGGGATAAACCCCTCTTTTTGCGCGCATAAAATATTTTTAGAAGATAATTCCTGCAAAACCATCCAGCCTCAGCGACAACTTAACCCGAATATGCGGGATGTCGTACAGGCTGAAGTCATAAAACTCTTGGATGCGAGGATTATCTACCCTATTTCAGACAGTACGTGGGTTAGACCCATACATGTCATGCCAAAGAAGGGCGGTTTAACGGTAGTGACCAATCAAAACAACAAATTAATCCAAACCCGTACTGTTACAGGTTGGCGGGTGTGCATCGACTACCGAAAGTTAAACAATGCCACCCGGAAGGACCACTTTCCGTTACCGTTTATCAATCAGATTTTGGAGCGACTTTCAGGTTATCCATATTATTGTTTTCTCGATGGTCTATCGAGGTTTTTCGAAATTCCTATCTCCCCTGAAGACCAGGAGAAAACAACTTTTACGTGTCCCTTCGACACCTTCGCATATCAAAGGATGTCGTTTGGCCTCTGCAATGCGCCGGCTACATTCCAACGATGTATGCTAACGATCTTTGGGGAGTTCGTAGAAGACATAATGGAAGTCTTTATGGATGACTTCTCCGTATTCGGGAGCTCCTTTTCTAACTGCTTGCAAAATCTTGATTGAGTCCTTCAAAGATGCGAAGACACGAACCTAGTTTTAAACTGGGAAAAGTGTAATTTTATGGTCCGGGAAGGTTTAGTTCTCGACCACAAAATTTCCGCCAGAGATATGGAGGTCGATAAGGCCAAGGTCGAAATCATCAAAAAACTCCCAACACCTTCAAATATAAAATCAATTAGGAGTTTTCTTGGCCACGCGGGTTTTTACAGGCGATTTATTCAAAAAATTTCCAAAATAATGAAACTGCTAACCCACCTCCTGGAGAAGGAATCTTCATTTATTTTTGATAACGCGTGCGTAAAGGCGTTTAATATTATAAAAGAAAAACTTATCAATTCTCTCATTCTGGTGGCGCCAGATTGGTCTCTTCCGTTTGAAATTATGTGCGATGCGAGCGATATCACGGTGGGAGCCGTACAAGGCAAACGTGTTAATAATTATTTTCATCCCATCTACTACGCTTCTCGAACGCTCACAACCACACAGGCTAATTACACGACGACAAAAAAAGAACTTCTCGTCGTCGTCTTTTCGATTGATAAGTTTAGGTCATACGTTACGCTTTCTAAAATTATCGTTTTTACCGACAACTCCGCCCTCAAATTTTTATTATCAAAAGTAGACGTCAAGCCCCGCTTGATTCGATGGATCTTCTTTTTACAGGAATTTGACTTAGAGATCCGGGACAAGAAGGGGGCCAAAAATTTAGCGGCCGACCACCTCTCTCGTTTAGACCGCCCCGTCGCGGAAGCGCTCGTCGAACCCGATATAGAAGATAGATTTCCCGAGAAGCGCCTCCTAACTATTTCAAATTTAAAAACTTCTCCCCTTCTTGGTTCGCAGATTATGCCAACTATTTAGTTGCGCGGGTCCTTCCAAAACACTTTTCAAAACAGCAAAAGAAGAAATTCTTTTCTGATTTGAAAAATTACTTTTGGGAAGACCTCTTTCTCTTTCGCGTCTGCGCAGACCAAGTGGTACGGAGATGTGTTTCAAGAGAGGAGGGTGCGCAAATATTGCGACAATGCCATGAGGGGCCGGCCGGGGGGCATTATCAAGCCAACTGGACCGCGCAGAAAATGCTAGAGGCAGACTTTTATTAGCCCACTCTCTTTAAAGATGCTCATAATTTTGTGAGTAAGTGCGATAGCTGTCAGCGATCGGGTAACATCTCGCGTCGTGACGAGATGCCTAAAATTTTTATTTAGAATGCTAAAATTTTGATTTATGGGGCATAGACTTTGTAGGCCCCCTACCTCCCTCTTATACTAATCGCTATATTTTTGTGGCGGTCGACTACGTATCTATAGGTGGGCGGAAGCGCAAGCTCTCCCCACTAACGATGCGAGAGTCGTCATCAAATTTCTAAAAAAATTATTTTCTCGCTTTTGTACGCCGCGCACAATAGTAAGTGATAAGGGTACGCACTTTTGCAACGCCAAGTTTGCAAAAACATTATCTAAATACGACGTTACGCACAGGCTCGCCACTGCCTATCACCCTCAAACAAGCGGCCAAGTAGAGGTAGCTAATCGAGAGATTAAGCGAATATTAGAGAAAAAATTGCTTCGACGAATAGGAAAGATTGGTCTTGAAAACTCGACGACGCGCTATGGGCGTATCATACAGCGTATAAGACCGCCATCGGTTGTACTCCCTATCGATTAGTCTACGGCAAGGCGTGCCATTTACCCGTAGAGTTAGAGCGTTTTTTAGGCTTTAAAATTTTTAAACCTCGATCTAGACTTAGCCTTAGAGAGTAGAAAATTCCAATTAAACGAACTCGATGAATGACGTGCAAACGCTTACGAGAGTAATACATTTTATAAAGAGCGTTCTAAGTTCTACCACGATCGAAAAATTAAATTTCCAAAATTATTTGTGCCGGGCGATCTTGTCCTTTTATATAATTCACGCCTTCGTCTTTTTCTGGGTAAACTATAATCCAGATGGTCCGGCCCCTTTGAAGTCAAAGAGGTTTGGCCATATGGGACCGTTCTCATCTCCAACCCCGAAAAAGGCGAGTTTAAAGTCAACGGCCACGGTTTAAAACTTTATTTGGTGGGCGATCCGGTGGACGATAAATTCGACTCTATACTCCTTCCTAACCTTTAAAAGAAAACTTAAACGCCAAATGTCAAGCTACGCGATGGTAAACAAAATGCTCGTGGGAGGCACCTCATATTTATCTAATGTTTTCTTACTTTTCTATTTTTGCAGGGTTTATTTATTTTCTCGTCCTTTTGTACAAACCGCCCTTTTATTTTCGCTCCTTCATACTTAAGTTACAACATTAGGGACAATGTTGGGTTTTAAGTATGAGGGTATCTTTTTCCGTTCTTCAAAACTTTGTAAGTAAATTAGAAAAATCCAAAAAAATTCTAAAAAACCCCCAAAATCCAAAAAAAATATTTCATACTTTGTAAATAAATTAGAAAAATCCAAAAAAATTCTAAAAAACCCCAAAATCCAAAAATTTATTTCATACTTTGTAAATAAATTAGAAAAATCCAAAAAAATTCAAAAAAACCCAAAAATCCAAAAAAATATTTCATACTTTGTAAATAAATTAGAAAAATCCAAAAAAATTCTAAAAGCCCCAAAAATCCAAAAAATTATTTCATACTTTGTAAATAAATTAGAAAAATCCAAGAAAATTCTAAAAAACCCCCAAAACCAAAAAATAAAATTAAACCCCTACTTAGTTTTTTTTTCAAAACTAGTTTGAGTTTATTTATAAGCATTTATTATTATATTTGATTTGCCAAATCTCTTATTTGTATCATAATTTGTAAGATTTAGATTTTTAGAATTTTAGTTGTAAAAACATATTGCAATTTTATTTTAATTAGAGAACAAACTTTTTAGCACTACTTCAAGTTTACCCTAAATAGCTTCTTATTATATTATTTTGCCAGACCATCCTTGGGCTTTAATTATTTCTACTTCAAAGTTGTGAAACATTAGGAATGCTCTAAATCTACTAAACACTACAACAAAAACATTAAATAGCAAGGTAGAGAATTCCTTGCTAAATGATGAAATTTGTTGCTAATTTAGATTAGGAAGGAATTTAGGAACAAAATCATTTCATAGCCAATTTGAGCCTAGTTAAATTTAGCAAGGGTGAGTTTCCTTGCTAATCAACAACAAATAATCAGCAACGAATTTCTTGCTATCTAAATTAACAAGGAATACTATCAACCAAAGGATTTGAAGTTAATCATCATTAAATAATTTCGATCCTAATATTAGCTAGCAATTAAACTGTTACAAACTTTGTTGCTAATAAATATCAATTACTAAAAATAAAACTATTTGACAATAAATTCTTTTTATGATTAAATTAATGATAATTTATTATTTTCATATTTTTAACAATAATTTAAATTAATATTTTTTGGTTACATAATTATTCAATTATTTAATACAATAAATCACACAAAACAACCAATATAAATTTACCATCAATATGATCCAATGTCATACATAACATGCCATTGATATATATACACAAAAATTGGCATACCAACAAACTTTCATACATAACCAGTTTAGATACATAGTCAAATCGCAACACATAATCAAAAGTAAGTCCACCAAAATATGATAACATGTATCAAAATTTTATACAAAACAAAATATGACAACTATGTGCGTGAAATCAGCTGATCTGGACAATGACTGTTGTCGAAAGATTGGCGTTGAATTGGAGAAGAATCTTGATTTGGAGCTTGATATTGAGCTTGCGGATGATGACTTGGTATTCGAAAATAGTTGAGAGTTACATTGTAGACGGGAACTGGAGCTGAAAAGTAACGAGAACCTGGAGAAGAGTAATGTCCAGGAGAAAAGTGATGACCTTGATAAATTCCATGCACCTCTAAGGCAGTAGAAACCACATTTTTAACAATATCTTTAACAACATTATCTACTCTCTGTTCAAAACTACTGTTCATCTCCATTTGAAGTTTCTCTAATTCTTCAACACGATCCTTGTACTTCCAATTACAATTTGGGCATGCATTGGTTCTTGAACTAATACCGGAGATGACACTCTCGTTGTATGAATTGCCAAAACCATAGCAATCACCATGCATTGTGTCATTTAACTCGTCGATCTACAAACTAAAACCTGGATGAAGATTCATTTGTCGAATATGAGCAAAGGTAAATAAAAATACACAATAAAGAAAATAACTTGAAGAATCATTAAGTATCAAAAACCAGCATCCAACTAACAAACTGAATATCATTAATAATAGACTCGAAAGTCAGCCTCTTTATAAAAAGATAAATTATATGCATTACTTCAAGTTATGGAGGGAATCAATGTTTAAATACCTAATAAGACAAAAACAACTATCACTAACATAATAGATTTTGTTGAATGCTAATAGATCATTTTTTGAGAGCATCACTGAGTATTGGGTTTTTCTAATAAACAAAAAGCATGATACAATAATATTGGACTCGTAGGGTAGAATCATTCCAATATTTGTTATTAAAGAGAAGAACATTATGGTTCTTGTTAGAAAGAAGAAGAAACAAAACTTAAACATTATAGGTATCTGCATGGGCAATATGCATTTCTATGCTCTATTTCCACAAATGCAATGCTTGTTTGAACAAATATTAATAATGTTAGTGGAAGGAGAAAGCTAAGAAAATATTGAAACGCATAAAAAGAAGAAAAAAAGGCATACTAGAGAGGACTTCAAATTATAAATTAAAAAAACTCTTACCTGGACTGCTACACTACACATTTTAGCATCTTCATATCAATCCAATTTCTGCTTAAATTGCAATTTAGAGTGAACTACATTCATATTCCCTTCACACATTATGAATTCTCCAATCTTGAATCTAAATCATCAATAGTTTCCTGCAAAGGTAAAATTCACAAACATCATGCCAACTATTTCATCAATGGAAACAAATACAGGGAAGGAAACATCATGCTCTGCCCGTCATGGACTGTATTATAGCGCGCAGATTTCTGCACTACAGCGCACAGATTTCTGCACTGCAGTGTTTGGATTTCAGCATTGTAATGCAGAAATCTGCAGTGACAGAATAGTAAAAAGAATTGTAAAAAGAATTAATTCTCACAAAATAAATATTTTTAAGTCATGCCCCAATTCCAGAACACCCAAACAACAATTTATCCCACTTTAATCGAACATTATTTTGCACTCCTTTGACAACACACTACTATGGCTGGAATTCTTAGGTTGCGTTTGGCGTGGCTTATCGTGACTTATTTGCTGCGGTGAGGTTGGACAAAAATGTCATTGTTATTTTGCACTCCTTTGTCATTGTCATTGACAAATGTATGTGATAAGCCGCGCCAAACGCAGCCTTAGACTCAACCATGTCTGGCCAATCTGCATCCCACTCCTTGTTCACAAGGAGGGGAAAAACTAATTCAAGGATTGCTTCAAGAAAGAAATCCCAAACAACAATTCACTCATTGTTCACCAAAAGAAAAAAAAAGGAACCTCCAAACAACAATTTTCTCCTTGTCTTGCCAACCTGCATCCCAGAAATTGTTCACCAAAAGGAAGAAAAAAAAAGTAATTCAAGGATTGCTTCAACCTGCATCCCACTCCTCGTTCACCGAAAGGAAAAAAAAGAACCCCCAAACAGAAATTCACTCCTTATTCTTAAGGATTGCTTCAATATTGCTTAAACATAATAGTAAAAAGAAATAGTTATAATTTTTCCTCTGGACAGATTGAATTTAACTGACATTATCAGAATCTAGACATGTTGAAAAGAAATAAATATTACTCGGACAGGTAAGTCGAGGAAATAAATATTGCTTGGTCGGAATGGAGGGGAGCAGGAATTAGGGCGTAGCCTTCCTGGAAATTGCGAGGGTGGGAAGTGCCATCGGGAAAGAGGATTTCTCTGTTCCAAATATGAAGGTGTGGAGGTGTTGATGAATGTTGGGATTATTTTGATGGCGGCTTAATTATTTTATCCATATAAATTAGATAATGCATTATCACAATTTAAGTTTTAACAAAAACTTCATATAGTGAATGGGAGAAGGATAATAAACACTTTGAATTATTTGCAATAATAATATGTAGGCATTCAGCAGCATATCACAACATGTCACAACATGCCAGTATACATTCATATGAGTTAGAGAAGTTCATAAAATAAAAAATAAAATAAAAAGCTTTGATGAACATACATGAGGATTTGCCCTTTGCTCTGTGAGAGGAAAGAGACATGTTCCTTCTCCGCCTCCTAAAATGGCAACCACAACTATCTGAGGGTCTCTTCTCTTCAACTCTAAATCCCATAGCTGAACTTGCAAAAATGGTATTAATCTATTCGGCGGTGTCGACATTCGGCGAGGCGGCGACATTTGGTGAGGCGGCGACATTCTACAGGTCAGCGACATTCTATTGGGCTTGCCCCCATGCCAATAAAGAACCAGGACAATAGATAAGTTCAGCCCTTTGTTATACATGTCCACTCTCTAAGCTTATTAAGAATGATGTAAACAAATATAGGCATGCACTATAGATAATTTTAACAGCTACACAATTAAATTACACCCAAAAAATGATGCTTGATCAATATGCAGTAAGCCAAAAGACCTAAAGATCAAGCACTATAGGTTGTGTGATGCATACTTTAGAGGCTTAGTTGATTAAAAACTACAATGCTCATACTTAAAACTTGGGAAATTACTCAAGGTTTGGAGAATGCCTAGAAAATCAACTTTAATATGACTGAAACATCTCTGAATGAGCCTGCAAACTATGAAAAATCAACTTTAATACGACTGAAAAATCTCTGAATGAGCCTGCAAATTATATTAAGCATAAGAAGTACTGCTTAAATAATTTATATATATAAGAAAGTGCAGGAATTAGGTAAGTGTTCATCATATCATTTATATAACACAAGCATTGTTTACAAATCAGGGAAAATTGCATGAATTAAAAAAATTCATGTTGCGCGGCATTTGCATAGCACAAAGATGAAGGGCTATGTGAGGTCGTCGGGGTTATACTATCGAGCAATGTCTATAAGTAAATTGTGTAGTTATGGCCTCCTATAAATAAATTTTGTAGTTGTATGGGCTGTTTTTTAGGAACCACAAACAGAACATATCTATAATTAAGACATACAAACCGAAGCAAATAAAATTGGAGAGAAGTAGAGTTGCTTTATAAAAAATATTATTGTAAATCATCAGCAAATTCTATGGGATTAAGGATTATGTTGTTTAGCTAAACTACAATGCATTATGAAGAAATGAGATGAGTTGTTATCCTCAAGGGATTTCAACATTGCTCTCCTCAACCAAGATGGGGAAAAAAATCTGCAATAAAATCACCGAGAACATAATTAGCACTTGAGCACTCAATGGTAGCAATCTTTTATTTCTCATGAGACAAATTGTCTTCAATAAAAAGAAAAATGGTGGTTGATCTACCATAACTTCCAACATAACTTGCATATTTATATATGAGCATGATATATATTCCTTATCTCTGTTAGGGTGCTGCATCGAGCTCTACATTGAGCTCTTCCAGATCACAGGGTTTGCTGCTCTTGCTGAACCAAGCTCCTTCCAGAGTTTCCTCTCTCGACGAGAATGACTTCTCTTCCAGATTCCTAACTCATTGGATGGTGAATTTGTTCTTTTAGTAGTTTTTTCTGATACCATAACTCAAACCCGAATTGTTTTGTGTGTTTACTCCATAAGATTTTTGTTTGAACATTATTTGAATGAAATTGGAAGTGGTGAAAGGAGAAAACAAACCTAAGATTGAAATGCACAAATCAACAAATATTACCTTGGGAGATCGTCGATGTTTTCTGTGGGCTACCTGGGCGGCTCTTCTAGGGCACGACGATGGGAGTAGAGCAACTGGGGGAGGGCTACAGGAGGAGGGCCACTGGAGTAGGGCCACTGGAATACGTGGTTTCGAGAGGGTCGGAAGGAGTGCGACGAGAGAAGGGCGGCAGGAGGAGGGCGACAGGAGGAGGGCGACGGGAAGAGGGCGACGGGAGTAGGGTGACGAAAATATGTAGCTAGAAGTGGGTCGGGGCGTCGGAAGGAGAGTGCGACGAGAGATTGCCGACGGGAGGAGGGCGATGGCAGGAGAGCGACCGGAGGAGGGCGACGACAGGAGGGCGATGATAGGTGGGCGCAGGAGCAGGGATGTCGAGCTGAAAGTGTGGGGGGAATGAAGGAATTAAGAATATAAAATGCCTAAATAAAGATTTGGGGGGGAATTTTTATTTTTCCCTCCATATATTTTGGGGAGATTATTCATAAGGAATTTGAACACAAAATATTTCCTTCCTAACTATCATGTGATTTTTTGCAACAAATAAATTCGATTCTAAATCTTCAACAAAAATATTCATTGTTAATCTTGTATCAAATGACAAAAAGTATATACATAGCTAAATTTGTTGCCAATTAGCAACAAATTCTAATGCCTTTCTATTTTTTGTTTCTAAATTACATTTTTGTTGTAGTGAAAAATTGCTCTAAATTTTTTTCTTAATTTATAAACTGTAGAAATTTCTAAACCCCTTACCTCTTATTCCATATCCTTGGTAATTTTGTCCTAAAATATCATATGTCAATGAAAATAAGATTTCATTCCGTAAACATAGGCACCCAATTAAAATTAAAAAGATCTTATGTCAATGAGAATAAGAATTCGTTCCGTAAACATAAGCATTGGGTATTTGTGAAGAAAAAAAAACTTAAAAATGGGAACAAGATTTCATTCCCTACTTTATCCAAAAGAAAAAAAAATTGAGTGGGGTGAGAGGATAAAATTCATCACCCCCAAATCAAAAATCTCTTCTCTTACCAAGCTTGCCCTACCCCTTAGCCAATAAAATTGAAAACTAGATATAAATAATTAAAAAATTTTGAGAGAGCATAATTAGTAAGTTTTAATTATTCTTAAATTTTTTTTAAAAAAAGTTAAAGTTCTTATAATTATATTCTAATCATGGTGCTATTTATTACAATTATTTAGGTCGCTACTTAGCTAACTTTAGAAGTCTTGTTGGCTAAACTTTTTCGCTCTTTTTAATAAATGATTTATATGAATAAATGATTTGTTTTAACTAATATTTATTTTTATATATTTTATAGGTAAAAATGAACTATTTAAGTATATATTTATATATGAAACTATTTAATAAGTATGTAAATATTTATGTAAGTAATTATGTAAATATATATATATATAGTATACTAAATATATGTAAATGTATATGTAAAATAATTATTAATTAAAAAGTAATATGTATATATATGTAAATATAAACTATAAATAAGTTCAAATAAATAATAACTTAGTTTAAAAAAAAAACTTGTTTTTTTATTAAGCTCTCATCCCGTCGATCGACGAGACGGGATGTCGATCCCGTCGATCTGCAGACAGATCCCGTTGATCGGCAGACAGATACCGTCGATCGGCAGACTGATCTCGTCGATCGGCAGACAGCTTCCCGTCGATATTAACTTATCCTTTTCCTTAAAACAGCCTGTCGATTACCTTCCCGTCGATCTACGGGATGGGATGTCGATCCCGTCGATCAGCTTCCCTTCCAATTGATTTCACCCTGAGCCTAAGTCCCGATCGACATCCCATCCCGTCGATCGATGGGACGGGATGTCGATTTTCCCTTTCCTTCTTTATAATGCTGGTTATTCTAACATATTATAATATAATATATATAAATATTTCTGTGTTCAAATAGATAGCGCACTTGGCTCACGTTCTGGTCTTGGTTAACCACTCTGCCGCCCCGGGTTTGAATCCAGCCAGCTACACTTTTGCTGGATTAAAACCATCTATCCGCAGCCCAACTCGCCAGCTGCCCTCCAACCTGCTAGCTGCTATCCGCACCCCAGCCTTCTAGCTGTCCCGCACCCACCCTTCTAGAATCAACCAACTACTTCCCACTAACTCCAAAAAAAATATCTGATTTTTGCTAAATGCAGCCCTTTTTGTCTATAAATAATGGGGCACCTCTCTTGTAAAAAAGGTTCATAAAAATTAGAACCTAATTAAGTGTTGTTCTTAAGAGTTTTTTTAGTGTTCTTGTGAGATTTTTTGTGACTGTTTGTGAGTTTTTTGTGTGTTTTCCAAGCCCTTGTTTGGGCTCTCCTTACCAAGTTTAGACTTTCTTTAAAAAGTTGTAATCATTTATATATATTTAAGAAAGTTTTTTTGTTCTTCTTGTTCTTCTTATTTTTCTTTTTGTTGAGTGTGTGAGTGTATGAGTTAGTGTTTTATTTTTATTTTTAACTTAATTTTACTTATTGTTGTGTGTGTGAGTGTATGCCTGTAAATTTTATTGTTTTTGTTTTTAATTTAGTTTTTCATTTATGAAAGTGTGTGTGTGTCTATGAGTTTTAAATTTTCTGCTTTATTTCAATTTCATTCATTTAAACTCCCGTAGAGTGCGTGTGTGTATGAGATAAATTTTCTGCTTTATTTCAATTTCGGTCATTTTAATTCCCGTAGATTGCGTGTGTGTATGAGATAGCTTTTCTGCATTCTTTATTTTAGTCATTTAAATTTCCGTAGAGTGCGTGCGTTTTAAACTTAGTGCATTCTTTTCCTTTTTTTCTCTTCTTTTCTTATAATTATTTTTCTTTGTTTTCGCTACCGCACGCAATCGCTTAAATTATTATCGTCATCACTCTTTTAATTTTATAAAATTAATCACTCGTTTTATCGATAAAATAATAGCGTGTTCTTAAAAAGTAAAAATAATCATCAGGATCCGGAAAAATACGACCTTGATATTTTCTATAAAATATTATATACTATACTCGATAAGGTATACTTGCCTTCATCGAAAGATTAGTTTGGATAAAAATTACAAAAGCTTGCAAAACTTTCCTTTTCAATTTACACATTTAAATAATTTGGCGCTGTAGTCGGGGCGTAATCGTCGATATTCCGAAAGAAGGAAAGACCGTTACTTCTATTCATCGAAGTAGGATAAAAGTTAGTTTCTCGAAGTAGGAGTACTCGCGAGACTCCTCAAAAATGCCCGCCTAATTCTACTCTCATCACAAAAAGGCTTTTGCAGAAATAAAATTTAATCAGTCACCTATCTAGCAGTGTTCTAAACTCGGCCAACTTCTCCAAATACCTAGATTTAAAAGATCCTACACCTCAGAGTCCAAGACTCCTATAACGGTTGATTCCCTACATCAGATTCAATCATAGGATCCAACAAATCAAAGTATTCCACTCCTACAACTCAAATTTAAGCTTGAAACCTACCTCGGGAACTGTATAAAGCTCCCTACCTCAGATTCTCAACAAAGGATCCTACACTCAGGTCTCAAAGACCCTACACTTAGATTTCCTCAGAAATCATACGTAAGAATATATAAAAATGTTCCACAAAGATCTCCTAGACTCAAAGAAATTATCTTGTATGGTGTGAGTTTTCTTGAAGCCTATTTCGGAATTGGTTTCTTCAGAAATATTCTTGCAAAGAGATGTTGGATCTTTTAATCGTCAAGATAATTGTACCTTTCTTCAGAAGTATAGATTGATTAGCTTCAAAGAATATCTTTTCTATACTTGAGCTCTTGAATGAATAACACGTTGATGGCGACGAGCTCTTTCTTCAGAATGATTGAGAAAATGATTGTGAATATGAAAATTTGGGTTTGTTGATTTCCGTCTCATCCTTTTTATAGGGGCATTTAATAACGGTTATTTCCTCAGACGACTTTATGCTTGAAATCATCTTTCCATAAAGTACAAATCTGATTGGCCCAATGTGTGGTGACAATAAATGACGTTACACCAAAATCACGCCTTAATTTGAATTCAGGCTTTTCTGCAATTCGACTAGATGTCTGGTCGAATCTTCTTGATGTCTAGTCGAATGCAGATCTTCTGGTCGAATATGAACTCTGCATACCTTTAATTAAAACCTTCTGTGTGAATCATCTTGATGACTCTTGTAGTATACAAGACGATATTTGATTGTTTCTATCTTCTAGTTAAATCTTCTGAATGAATCGTCTTGATGACTCTTATAGTCTACAAGATGATATTTGACTACTTCTGTCTTCTAGCTGAATCTTCTGCATGAATCGTCTTGATGACTCTTTGTTGTCTACAAGACGATATTTGACTATTTCTATCATCTAGCCAAATCTTCTGCACAAATCAACTTGATGACTTTGGTAGTTTACAAGACGATATTTGATTACTTTAGTCTTTAACACGACATCTTCCTTTTATACTTCTGAAATGTCATGTTTGTTCCTCGATGCCATTTCACTTGACCTCGACGACAATTGAGATAACCTCGACGATAAATGACTTAGTCAAATTCTTCCTTCAATAAAGTGCTTCCAAACATCTGTTGAATACCTCCAAGACGATATGCGTGTAGTTGAACCTTGTCAAGACGACATCGTCTTGGATAGTATATTACCAAGACGATATTTGGAGATTGGCCTTCTTCTTCTAAACAAGACGATATGAGAATACTTGATAGTTTACAAGACGATATCGTCTTGAAACTTAAGGTCTTCAAGTCAATATCGAAACCTTTACTAGATGATATTTAGACTCTCCAAGACAATATTTTACTTAGTGAATTTCTGATTATTCTCAACTTAGATCCTTCGCTTTAGCTCACTTACTAGACCTTTATTCCTGATGTTAATAAGTTAGTGACAAATCTAATATAGTCTAGATCATAGGTTGACATGATGTTTTGCACCATGAGAGATTACATTGACAAAACTATGTCTGATGACACTAAGTCTAGCCCTATGTTGGGATTACACTGTCTAGTACCTGAAAATAATATTCTAAAATAAATGTGTCAAATACAAAGTGTATTTATCTTTGACTTGATGACTTATTCAAATCAAGAACATTATAGGTAAGGTTCCCAACAATCTCCCCCTATTTGAAGAAGTCAGAACCTCACTCAAAGGTAAACTACACATACAAATATTAAATTAATGACACAGAGAATATATATAACATTCAAAATATCACATATATAAATGTGTCAAATGTTTTTAAACAGATTAGTAACAACTATATTTGTCTTTAGCACATCTAAACTTAAACAACCTTCTTCTTCTTCTTCTTCTTCTTTCCTTCAGCTTTTATCTGTCAAAGAAATTGAATGACTTTTGAATGTATCTGTTAGGGATAGGAGGAGCATTCTTTGGCAATGTTCTCTCCCTATGTTGTTTCATGTAGATTTTTCTCTGGGATTCAATCTTCATGTGCTTGGTCCATTCATCAGTGGACGAGAATTTATCAGTATCTTTTCCAATGCTTACAAAGTCATTTCATGTTTGTAGAATTATGTGCCTTGAGTTTGGACTCCACATTGAGAGGCTAGAATCATTTACTCTAGTTTCTTCTCTTCTTCTCTTGGCAGCAAATTCTTCTTATGCCTTTGCCTCTTCTGTTAACTTGAACCAGCTTCCACCTGTGTATTTTCAGAAATATTAAAAGGACCATCACACCTTGGAGGCTCAATCACTATGGGATTGAGTCCCAGAGAATGATGAAGTGCATTCACTATCCAAACGGCTTGATTAGCTCCAATATTCTCCCCCTTTTTGATTTCTTCAAAAATACTTCTTTAAATGTCCTTTGAAGAGTCTTCCAACTTCTTGGATAAAGTCTCATTTGTGAACTCTTAAGTGTTCATACATCTGTTCATTATAACCTTCTGACTGTCAGTGATTTTCTTGGTAATCCAGTCAACTGCACTTTCTAGGTCTTGCCTTAATTTTTGATGAAATTCTAGGGTGGAATCCATCCTGGTACCTAGAGTGAAAGACTTTAATTAAGGGTAGCTAATCACCTAGGGGGGGGGGGGGGGGTGAATAAGTTATTTAAAAACAATTACGATTCTTGACTATAATCGAGATAAAACTGATCAGAGCTTTCAAGAAATAAAGATATACACAGAAAAGAACACACAAAATTTTTATAGTGGTTCCCCGTATCTTGGGTAATCCACTTTCCCCCTTCTCCCTTTCTAGCAGTGTGCTAGAAAGAGGTTATAACTCCTCCAGATCTCAGACCACAAACAGGTCTTACAGCTCAGATCACAACTGATCTTACAGTCTCAGATCCACAGATCTTACTAACTCAGATCAAACAGATCCTACCTCAGCCTTTATAACTAGGCCTACAACTCAGATTCACCCCTGAATCTTACAACTCAGATCACACCTGATCCTACAACTCAGATCCTTGACAGATCCTACACTCAGATCTAACAACTCAAATCCTACAGAAATTTATAAAGAGGATTACAAATACTTAGACTCAGATACGAGATTGTTGAGCCTTCTTGATCTATCTGAATGATCAGACAGAAATCTTCAGTAGAACAGCAGCAGCAAATGATCTTCTTGATTCGACAGGCTGTGATGAATGTTCTTCTTCCTGGGAAGACAGATTCTTCCTTCTTGATCTTCTTCTTTCAGAGAGAGGTATCAGCACAAGATTGCTGAATGAGATCTTCAATTTAGAATGGTTCTGAAAGGGAAGACAACTTCTCCAGATTCTATCTCAAACTTTCTCTCAAAATGATGGAGACAATAATTGCTTTTGAGAAGATAGGAAAACTTTTCTAACTTCACTTTTCTTCACTTCATAACTTGGATTAACTACACAACCCATAGGTCATGCCTTCTATTTATAGCCCGCCATCTGCAATGTCTGTTACGCTTCTCCACGTCAGCATGACGTTACGTCTTCAACGGTCTTTAATGAAAACAAAAGCCCAGCTAGCTGTGGAAGATATTCCTCAGTTCAGAGTATTTGTAGAAGAGGCGTTGAGCACTTAACATCTCTGTCGACGCTTTTCCAGTTAGGCGTCGAGCAATATTTAGACGCTCGACGCATACTCCTTAGACTGAAGCTCTCGACTCCTCCTTCTCAGGCGTTGAGCAAACATCACATAGTCGACGCTTTTTATCTGAAGAAGTTGAGCAACATCCAGGGGCTCGACGCTTCTTAACTAAGCCTTCATATCTCGACACTTCTGGTTGGCGCTGAGCTGACTGAAGTTAAGTCGACACTTCTCTTTCCAAGGCGTCGAGCGACACAACTTGGCTCGACGCTTACAAAATTGATCTCAGAACTTCAGCGGCGACCTTGTCGATTTGAGTAGTAGACATGAGTCAACGCTTCTGGGTCACAGGCGTCGAGCAATGTATGATGTCTCGACGCTTGTGAACTTGAATGAATTCCATGAACTTTTTGCCTGACCTGATCTCCTGCACATTGATTCTAGAGTGTATATCAAATACATTCTGAGATATATCTTTGACTTATGAATGGACTTCTCCAAATCTAAGACATTGTGGGCAATGATCCCAACATAGAGATTGAAGTGCATTCATATTGTAATCCATTGTTGTTCCTACTTTGGTGAACCGACCAGTGATTTGAGCATTGACATGATCAATCTCAGTTTTCTTCTCTTTCATCTGAGCAGATATATCTTCCTTGAAGTCCTTCACCAAATTGTCAACATATGATTGATAATGAATTTTTTCTTCTTCTGGCAATTCTTTTATTTGAGTGATGATGGAGTCTGAAGATTCTTCTTGAGGTTATGGAGCAGATGTACTTGGAACAATTTGCTCCTTCTCAACCATTTTTTTTGTAGATCTTGATACATATCAGCCATTGCATCATCATTATAAAGAATGTAAGTAAAGTCTTGTCTTGGAACAGTAACTCCTGGTCCTGCTTTCTCAAGAACAACATCATCCATGTCTGTCTGAGAATTTTCTAGGTTCTCTTGGACAGCCAATCCAGTGAGGGTTGCTTACTCAACCCCTAAATCAGGGAGCTCAGTTTGAATTCAAACTTAACTAAAGCACCTTCTTGAGCACCATCTTGTCTATCATCAGCTACAACAATAAACTCAGGAGGAACAAGCTTTTCAGTGACCATGGGCTCACCTAATGGTTTTGGTGTGAAACTTGGAACTTAGGTCTGACCAGTCTCCCCCTCAGTTTGTACAGGGGTTGGACTGTCCACATCTTCATCTTCTCTAGAAGATCTTTCTTCAGCTACGACAACTCTTTTCCTCTTCACTACACTGACTCCCTTGGATTTCTTAGGAGCCTTAGAGAACACTTTCTCCTACCTTTCCAGGGTTCTTATGTCCATTTTCTTCATATAGTGGATGAGAGTGTCGAACTTCTTGTTCAGCTTATCTGGCAGACTAGATAGCAGATATAAGGATAATATTCTACCAAACTTTGGGGAACTAAAGCTTTCCCTAATTTTATCAAATAGAATCTGAGCCAAGTTTGTTCTTTTGCTCAGTATGACCTTTGTCATTATCTCAAACATTTCTCTTGAAATTCTGTCATGAGATCCAGGCTTGCAGATTAAGACCTTCCTAATGACACCTGCCAGAAGTTTTCCTTTAAAATTGAATTTTGCCCTTTTTAATGATTCATAGCATTCTGCATCATAACCACACCAGTTTAAGCCTTCAGAACAATCTTCATTAGAAATGTCATATTCATCATCATCTTCTTCAAAGACTGGTAGATGGAGTGCTCTCATCAATCATTGAACTGTAACTCTTAATAAGGTATTACCTACTCTTATTTTGATGGCTTTGTCGGAGGATCTCATCTGGGTTTTAGAATAAAACTCCACTAATTCTCTATGCATAATCATAGTGGGTTCAGATAACACATACTCCAAGCTGGCGACTGTCAGTAATCCAATAACTAATTTTATCTCTTCATCGGCTCTATTGAATCCACCTCTGACTAGCGCATCCAATATTGCAATTGTAACATCCCTCAAACAACTAGACCCCCAAGTTGGTTTTGTCATGACTAGGTCATGACAAAACCCTAGGAAGCACAAAAGGCCATGTGACCTTAGGCTTGAAGGGGAAGAGCACCTTGGTCTGCAAATAATAATTTCTAGTTACCAAGCTTAGAATTGGAATTTTGGGCCTCACCTTGGTCCTTTGACACCACCATAACATCACTATTCCATTAGGGGTCAATTAGAGCACTAAGCACCCATTGGGGTCAACCAAAGTGGTCAAGTTGACCAAAGTCAACCCTAACCTTAAATTGGTCAAAGTAACCTAATTAGTGTCAATTGTCCTCCACCATGCCAAATTGACCTTGCCCTTATCCTTATAAGGATATTAGGGACCCAATGGACCAAAAATCCCCATCATGGGGCCACCAATTTGGCCAATTTGACCTAAGTCAAATATAGCCCTATTTTGGTCAAACTGCCCTATTATGAGTCAATTAGACTCCAACTTGCCAAATTGACCCTATCTAGACCTTCCTAACCCTTAAGGGAGGCCAATGGGTCACTAGACACCCATTGTGGCCAACCCCAATGGTCAAATTGACCAAAGTCAACTCCACCCTAAATTTAGGTCAAAATAACCTATTTTGACCTAATCAAGCCCAATTCACTTGGGCTAGACCCAATTGAGGTGGTCCACTAGCTAATGGGTCTTGGAATTACTGAACTGACCATTCAATTTCAGAGAATTCAACTAGGAGAGAGAAAAATACAATTTTCCCCAAAAATGGTGGAGAAAGAAAGAGAGGAGTAATGACATTCATGACCAAGGGAGGCCAATTGATTTCCCAATTGATGGGGATTCATCTCATATGGCTGTTACAAGAAGTTTAGGAGTTTTTCCAGCTCACATGAGGGCTGAATTGGGAGGTTTTCACCATGGCCGAAATTGGCCATTAATGTCCTTCATGGCAATTGATGCCATGACACTCCCTCTCCCCCAATTGAACCTTATAACTCCATCAGAGGACTGTGAGGACCATTTCCCCCACTTAACTGAAGAGATTGAGCTTGTTGGTGTGGAGGTTTCAATGAATCCAAAGCTCCAAGGTCGGCCACGGCTAATCAGAAAACGACGAGGAATCTCCCCTCCACTAAGGTTTGATCCTCTTCTCCTCCCCTAGTGCTAGATGTCTATCTAATTTGGGGCTTGATTCGAGGCAAATCAGGCTTGAATCAAGCTCCCGAAAGGCCACGTTTTCGAGGCTTTTTCCCATGCTAGAACACCCCGTTCCGGCCACCTCCGGCCGGCCAACCACTCGTAATCGTCGGCCACCACCTCAACGGAGGTGGTGGTGGTATTGGTCGGCCGGGGCGGCACTTAGGTGGCCGGGAAAACGAGGTTGAAGCTCACCCAGGACGGGCTGATCTGGACCCTTGGCTGAAGGGGGAAGATGACCAATTGCTGTTCGATCTGCGCCAAGATCTGTGCAGGATTGATTTCATTTAAATGTTTATATATTGTATTTCTGTCACACTTTATGCAGTACTTAGAATAAATTGTAGAAAATATTTAGGCCCTTTTGAGGGAAAAGTGTTCAACACCAAAGTTGTAGGCCATGAGGTCTACGTTAATTTAAAATTGGTTTCATTCAATTTTTTGGGTTAGTAGTCTGACCACATCACTCAAAATGATGCAACATATACAAAGGGTTGACCAGAGATTGATTTGTGTGCCCCATCAATCCAGTCATCCAAATGACTTGAAATTTGAAACATAGGCTGATTATACCCACACCCTTAACATATCCAAAAATGAGAATTTTTGGAGAATATTTTTCTAAGGTTTTTATAAAAATTTAATAATCCATGTATTAATTAATTATAGGGTCTAATGACCTCCAAACACCACCAAATTTTGGTGGGTGGTCCTTAGGGTCATGTTATGTCCCTGGTAAAAATTTCATCCAATTTGGGATTGATTTGGTTGGGTATTTAACCATCCTAAGAGTGGTCAAACTAAGGGTTAAAAGGTCAAAAGTGCACTTGTTGGGTTAAGTGGTCAAATCTCATCAAAATGATGTGAGACCTTGGCCACTGATTTAATAACACATAAAACATCTCCACCCAAGATTTGGAGTGAATTGGAGTAGGTGTGCCCTAGATTCCTAGTTTAGACCTTAGGGTTATATATTGAACCCATTGAAGAACATAGGTTCATACGTCCTTGGATTGACCTAAAATTTGGTAGAGAGGTTCATAAGGTGGTTTCAAGCCCTAGGTAATTTATTTGGAATTTTTGGAGACTTTTAATTCTTCAAATTTAATTAAGAATTATTTAGAGCACCTCCTTATTAAAAAGAATTAGATGTTCATATAACCTATGATGATCATGAAACTTTGCCAGTTACCTTGTCTTAGTGTTAATGTTCCTTGGTAATTTGGTTGTGATTTTTAAGATGATATATATGGTACTTCCTTCACAAACCCTTTATGTGAACTATTTGTGAGAAAAATTAATTAAGGGTATATTATTCTCTGGAAAATTGTGAAACTTGGTAATAGGGCATTTTAGGGCATTAAAAAGCTCTGTGAATTTTTGTATAATTTTTGGAAGTATTTTTCAGTAGGTTACTTCACAATGTGCCCTAGTTTGGACTTTCTTGAAATATTTATTTATGTGTCTGAATGGTTTTGAAAAATTATAAAACTCAGTCAGTAAACTTTTCTGATCATTATAGAGGTCTGGTAATTTTACCATAATTTCTGAACAAGTATTTTTGGTGGTTCCTTCATTAGCCTCCAATTCTGGATAATAATTCAATATTATAATTAGATGTCAATACCTTACTGTAAAATTGTGATATTCTGTATTTGCTGTTATTTTGATATCATAGATTTTCCATAAATTTTTGTAGGCCATGTCATAAGAAGATCTTACACTTCATGTTCAATTTCATACTTGGCCAATTTTGGGGAAATTATAGTAAATGCCAAATAAATAAGGAAAATTACGACCTTCTGGATTTAATCTTATAATATCATGATAGACTCCTAGTAATTATCTTGGGTCATTCGGATGAATATTTTGAGTACCACCTCTCATGCAACTCATATAGCTCATTTGGTCTGCGTATAGTAAAACTGTAAAACTTGAGTAACTTGTGGATCATTAGGTGGGAATGGAAGGTAGATGGTGTACTTAGTCTGGTTGATAAGATGTGAGGTCACCATTAGGGGTCTATATGTTGAGTGTACCCGATAAGCTAAGGGGTAAGGTTGTGACCGGGGTTGACGAAAGATCGTCTTTCCCTTAGTGGGTCATAAAATAATTAGGGTTAACCCAAGTGTAATAATAGGAGGGGTATTCTTATGGGTAGTTACCAATAACATTAAGTGTCTTGGAAAGGGTGGTTTGGGCTATCATCCCATCGCACCTCCTAGTACCGTTGCGAGCCCCTCACAGGGTAGACCTCAAGAAGTCCAAGATTAACCCTAAATCGTAAGAGTAAAACTGTTATGCAAGACTAATTTAATAATACACTCACTCACACACCGTTGATGCAGGTGCTAGTTTGTTTGGTCTTACGAGCAGTAGGCTCAGTGGTTGTGGTTACGGACGATTTTGTCCGGCGAACTGGTGGCTCGGAAGGTTATGGTGACGGACAGGTTAGCCCGGGGAGCTTTTGGCTCGGAGATGTAAAGTAACCATATTGCATGTGCATAAAGGTGGTGGGTCTTTAGTATTGGCAACCCTTCGACATACACATGTGATACGGTTGTTGTGTCATTTTGATAATCCTTCGACAAGACCTCTATGTCGTCTTGTATGCTCGATGACACAAATACAACTTGAGATTTTCCTGCATTTTCTTATTAACTTCCTGCAAGAACATTATTAGCGTGCACATACACAATATTTAAAGGTAAGTGAGCATTAATATGCTTAGTCTAAATTTAGTATACCAAGCTCAAATTTAAAGAAAATAAATTTTGCTTCATCAAGGGGCTTTGTAAAGATATCAGCTATTTGGTTATCAGTGGCGTCATACTCAAGACATATATATTCCTTTTCAATATGCTCCCTGATGAAGTGGTACCTGATTTCAATGTGCTTAGTCCCGCTGTGTGATACAAGATTCTTAGCAATTGAAATTGTACTGGATGAATCACCGTACATAGTTGTTGTGCTGGTCTTTATGTTGTAGTCTTCCAGTTGATGTTGTATCCATTGCAATTGAGCACATCAAATCCTAGCTGAGATGCACTCTGATTCAGCAGTTGAGATTGCCACACTTGTTTGCTTCTTGTTGCTTCATGAGATCAACCTCTTCCCTAGGAATTAACAGGTGCCTGATGTGCTTTTCCTATCCTCTTTGCAACCTGCAAAATCTTTATCTGAATACCATGTTAGCTCAAAATCATTACTTCTAGGTACCAAAGGCCAAGATTTGAAGTTCCCTTGAGGTATCTTAAGATTCTCTTAGCAGAGGTGTAGTGAGATTCCTTAGGGGTAGCTTGATACCTAACGCAAACACATGTAGTAAACATAATGTCAGGCCTACTAGCAGTTAGGTAGAGCAGAGATCCAATGATACATCTATACATGGTTTCATCAAAAGATTTCCCTTTCTCATTCTTATCCAGAGACACATTGGAGCCCATTGGAGTCCTCATTGAGGTTTCACTCGCCATTCCAAACTTCTTTATGAGCTCTTTAGTGAACTTAGTCTGAGAGATGAATATCCCATCCTCAGATTGCTTCACTTGGAGACATAAGAAGCATTTCAGCTCTCCCATGCTACTCATTTCAAACTTTCTATGCATTAAGTTTGCAAAATTCTTGCAAAGGTTGTCATCAGTAGAGCCAAAATTTATGTCATCAACATAAATTTGTACTAGCAAAATTTTGCCCTTTACTTCCCTTAGAAATAATGTCTTATCTATCTTCCTCCTTGAAAACTTGTTTTAAATAAGGAGGCTAGATATGGTTTCATACCAAGCTCTAGGTTCTTGTTTTAACCCATACAAAGCCTTTCTCAAGAAATAAACATAATCAGATAGGTTAGGAACAACAAAACTTGGAGGCTGCTCTACATACACTTTCTCCTTGAGATCTCCATTGAGGAAAGCACACTTCACATACATTTGATATACTTTGAATCCCTTGTGAGCTTCATATGCTAGAAATAGCCTTATTGTCTCTAGTCTGGCTACTGATGCAAAGGTTTGATCAAAGTCAATCCCTTCTTCCTGTCTGTATCCCTTTAAAACCAGCCTTGCTTGGTTCTTGATTAAGATACCATTCTCATCCAGCTTGTTCCTATAGATCCACTTTGTTACAATAACATTCTGATGTTGGGGCCTAGGAACTAGCTTTCATACTTTGCATCTTTTGAATTGACTTAGTTCCTCTTGCATAGCCAAGATCTAAGAGGGATCTGAGTTGACTTCTTCAAATTTCTTAGGTTCAATCTGAGATAGAATGCTCAAATATAGTGTCTGATTCTGAGCACTTTGACATGTCGCATCGCCGCACTGCTATAGGCGGGAGCGTGACTGCAGTCCGAACGGCAGTAAACCGGTCATTGTAAAGTAATAAATAAAATGGGAATAGATCCGCGAGTAGAGAATCTCACGTGGAACACGACATGGTGGATTAATCGTTTGAGGAGAGACTTGAGATTGAAGTCCCTTACGTCGGGGTTTAACCGGGGGGGGGGGTGGTTTTTGATTACAGCTAATACGGGAAAAGGAAACTTGAAACTATGCGGGTCGCCTTCACCTCTTCGCGCCTCCGCGGGTCGCAAACCTCCGCTTTGCACGTTGCACCTAGAAAATGCTAAGGTCAACCTTTATCTCAATGTCAACACAAGAACTCAAGTGGAAAATAACACATACAAGAGGTCGTGTGCTAAGGAATGTCAGAAAGATAAGCGCGCACGAGTAGGCGCATGACCACTGGTCGTGCGCTAAGGAATGTCCTCTACTCGTGCGCGAAGAAACATTCGTCGAATAGAACTGGTGGGAGGCAAAATCCGTCGAGACAAATCGAGGAAATTTTTAAGACACGACCACTGGTCGTGCGCGAAGAAATCCCCTGATCGTGCGCGAAGGATGGCCAGTACTCGTGTGATCATCTAGAGAATTTCAACAAAATAGCACGCACGACCACTGGTCGTGCCTGAAGGATCCACTGATCGTGCGTGAAGGAAAACACACGATCAGTGGCCAATGATGCAAAATGGGCCGAAACTCTCCGGAAATCCACACAAGTCTGTACTTGCATGAAACACAGCCAAACCCACCAGAACAATGCATCCACATAGAAAAACATAAAGTAAAATAGAAAGAGAAGGATAGACAATCTCCTTCATGCAAGGAATGACCTAAACTAAACTCCAAATAGCTAAAACTTGCTCAAAAGACTATAAGACCACAAACAAAGATTTTATGCTATTATCAAATGAAAGATGAACGAAAAGAGAAGAAACTGAGCTATTAAAGGAGCCTAGAATACTGTATCAAATACACTCATCAAATACCCCCAAACTTGAATTATTGCTCGTCTCGAGCAATTCCACTCCTTAAGGGGAGTATGCTATGCTAATTACAAACTGAAAATCAAAACAGGAAAGTGGACCGAGAAGTCTCTTGCCCTATGGGGATACAAGTAGAGTAGAAAAAAATCTCTGAACTTAAAATCAAACACAATGCAACTAAACAAACTATTCTAAGGCTATATCCACTCTTTTTAAAAGAACTAAGTGATCCGTCATATGCATTTTGTAAGCGAAAGTAATGACGCTGAGTGCGGTGTTAAAGACTCAAAACTACTAGGGTGGTCTCCAAGGAAATCCATCAATTATGATGGCCATAGGCTCGCCCGATCACACCTTATCCACTACACTCAATACAAACCAACTCTACGAATCATTAAGACTTAGATTAGGATGACTTGAAGGCTTATGTTTAAGGGTGAGGTATAACAAAGATAAACATGATGGTTTTTCACACTTAAACAAATGTTTTGAGCTTAACATAGAGAATTACTACCACAAAAAGAAGAGAGCGACACCCCCAGGCTTGCTTTTTGAATTGGGGTCACTCTCCAAAAGCCTAAACCCAAACCTTTTTCTTTTCTTTTTCTTTTCTCTTTTCTTCTCATGTTTTGATTTCAGATTTTTTTTTCAATTTCATTTCAAATCAGCACCCAAACATAATAACAATTTTTAGCATTCCACCACATCACAACATACAATCCCAATTTCATTTATCAAGAAAAATAAGAATTTAAGCTCAGATATTTAAGTGTGCAATTGGGTTGACATTTTAGCTTTGGTGATAGAATGGTGGGGGTGAAACAACAAAAAATTGGTGATTGGCGCAAAATTGTGTAAACAATGGAAGTGAATGTAGGCTAGGATGCATATGCTCAAACTATCCAAAAGAAGGCCTAAATCACTTTCATAGAGTTAACCACTATTTAGTGTATATGCTTCAAAGATCGCTAGGGGCGAGTTCTAGACACCGAGAAAGGACATCCCCTCATTGTGAGTTAATAATACGACGCTAACGACACTACACACTACTCTACACTAGCGTCAGACTCAATCATGTTCTAATGAAGAGTGGATATAAAAAAACCTACAATAGTAAGCAAAATTACATTGTATTTAAGCTAAGCAAGCGATTAACTCTAATTCTATTTCTATCCAAGAACATGCGCACTCAACTAGGAGCACTGCATGAGTCTACAATTCACTACCCGATTTTGATTTTTACAATTATAAATTAGTATAACCTATACTCCTAAGAAAATTGAACTAAATGAGACTAACAAAAATTAAAGCCTAATCTAAGCAGGTGCGGTGAATACAATACTTAGAGCGACAAAAATTGAAAAATTGTGAAATTTTTTGAGCAAAAATAGTTTTTGTAAGAAAAGGTGATGCTTAACGGAATGCGTGAAGCGAGTGCTTACACACATGTGAACGAAACTAACCCCCAGAATTAAGCAGATCATTGCCCTCAATGCGAGAAAATCACTTAATTAAAAGAGAAGCAAGCTAAAGAAAAGGGGAGGAGGAAGAGATTCATTACCCATGCCCGAGAATGGGTCATTCCGGAAGATGCTAAGTCTGAATTCGGCTCATACTGTTGCTCCTGGTTCTGGCTTGGTAAACTGCAGCTGCCCATAACTCCAGATCCTACAGAAATGAGTAGAAACAGGAAACATCAATACAAATAGAAAGCACTTTTAATAAAAGTGAAAGTAAAGTAGGGATAACCATGGGGTGCTTCCCAAGAGCGCTTTGTTTAACGTCCTTGAGCTCGACCAAATACCTATATTAACAGTTGTATATATTGTCTATGCAGGAATTAAAAGAGCAGAAGTATGAAAATCCTAATTATTACTAATACAAGCTCATCAAAAAGATCAACTATAGGCCGATTTGAAGTAGTAACTAAAGATAAATGAAAAGGGTCCAAAGACCAAACAGTCGGGGTGGGTAGGAGGGATGGTACTCCTCCATCCCCAAGTCTCCTCCTTCTTCATCTTCTTCATATCCTCCAACCATCGGTCATCAATGAAAAATCTCTTGCCTCCCTGCACCCAATCCTTCAGGGAAAGCACAAGCAGTGACGATGAAGTGGATTAAGCAATATGTTCCATCACTGTCATATGCTTTCCCTGCCAAGATTGCTTCTCAAGATCACGTGAAAATGGGTCCATAAACTCATTGTACTACATGGGGATACAAGAAATACCATTAAATGCATCAGGAGGAAAAATAGGAAGAATTAATTCAACAATTTTAGGGTTGAAAGAAGAGAGTTCAAGAAATAAATCAGAAGAAGAACTGGAATTAATAAAAGCAGGAGTGGTGGGAGAAGGTGGCTCCATATCATCATCCTCCGGAATACAAATGAGGATGTTATAACAAATCAGATTCCCCCCGGCTAGCGATTCTGTCGTGATAACATAAAGGGGGGGGGGGGGTGGAGGAAACTTCCCCCATTACAGGAGCATCCTGATCAGAGGTGGTGCAAGAGGGGGCTTCCACAAGTGAAGAGGAGGGTGCCTCTTCAATGGCGGCTGCTTCTTTTTGCACCTCACCTGATAGAGCAGGGCAATTCTGTAACCGAGTGGTTTCTAGGATATGCATGGTGGAAACAAAAATTGTGAGAGGGGCAGCGGAGGATGGTTCGGAGGAGGAACCCAAAGTACTAAAGGTGGGGCATGAAGGGGCTTCCACAAGTAAAGAGGGGGATCCCTCTTTACCATTGGATGCTTCCTCATGCATGCAAAGGTATAGTGGAATGTGCTTTCATGTGCAAATCCCACTAAAAGGAATAGAGTTTGGGGGATCTCACATTTTCAGTTTGCTCCACTGCACAAGATATACTAGATGGAGGTGCACCAGAATGAATATGATCGCAGCCCAAACTCATGTTCAATCGAACTGGTTTGTTCATTTGGCACACTGCAGCTATATGCCCTTGCCTCCCACAATTAGTGCAAATTAGAGGGGGCAAATCCTCATTTGGATCATACTGCAATTCCAACTCAAGCAATGCATCTAATGATATAAACTTACCGGAGTTCAAAGAAGGAATATAATTAATTTTGGGCTTAGCACCCAGATCTACAGTGGTTGATTCACAATGAGGTGAGGGAGTAGGATGATACAAGCTCACCACAGTGTCAATACAGCGATCGATGGGTTCGCTCGTCGAGGTTTCTACTAAACACCCTAGGGGACTTGGTGGTCGAATAGTTACATCATTGGCGACTGAAGGTGACACACAAAAAGGAAAAGTAGGGAAGGTCATAAGCACAAGCTTCTCTTCCTCTTCCAATTGCGATTTCCAGCTTTTGCAATCCTTCACCGCATGATCGGTGCCTTGACAGAACAAACACCACACACCCAAAGGCTTGGACATTGACGGGGTCCAGATTTCAGATTGTGGTAGTGCCCGCTGTGGGGTTCCATTCGTGTAAGCACTATAATTCCCTTTCTCGCGCACCTCACTCCCATGATTAATACTCCCACACCATTTGCATTTTTGTGAAGTATAATACATGATAAGGAGGGTGAACCACACACACTTCTAGGAAAATCGGTGAGCAAAAATCTAAAAATGAAAGCAGAATTGCTCCACACATAAACAAGGAAGAACTGGTGATTGAAGGAGGCAAAAGAAATTAAAAAAATGGAACTTAACTTAAAAGAAAATGATATAGACAGATGGAAAAGGATTCAATCTCTTGACTTCTTCAAATGACATGTAACATCCCCAAGGCTACTAGGCCCCTAGGCTGAATTAGAGCATGATAGGTGGCATAGATGGTTCCTTGAACCAAGATGATGTCCCTTGATCATTATTGGAGCCTTTGACCTGGCTAGGTCAAGTTACATATTTAGGGCCCAATACAATCTCACCTAGTCAAATTGGCCTCACCCTTACATCAAAAACCCTAGGGTGTCCTTAGTAGACTATAAACATCACCTTGGGTGAACCAAATAGGGTGACTGGGTTCAAGCCCAATAAAGGCCCAATTTGACATAGTTCACCCTAATATGGGTCAATTAGCCAGAGTATGATGAAATTGACCACACCACACCCTTCCTAAACACTAGGGTAGACTAATGAAAAGCCCTAATTTTCCCAAATGACCTAATCCTTGCAAATGACTGCCAATTGGTCATGTATGATCAAGTTAATCACCCCTAACAGTCCAAGTTCACTAAGGGAGTCTAAAGGGTCCACATTGGACCCTTGGAATAAACCAATTTTGGGTAATTAGGCGAAATTAACAAATTGCCCCAAATTACAATTTTGCCCTAAATGGTTCAATTGGTACTCAATTGGCCAAATTGACCTAGCTCAATCTCTCATAAACCCTAAGGGGAGTGTATGAGACCTAAATGAACCAAAGTGCACATTCAATTTTGGAAAATTAGGGCAAAATCACCAAAATCCCCAAATTGCCCCATATAAGCAATTATGAGCAATTAATCCCTATAGGGCCTCACCATGACCTAATTCCCCATGGAATAGGTCCATTAGGGTCTAAGGCACCAATGTGGGTCAGCCAAATTGGTTGGGGTGAGCTTGGGTCAAGCCCAAACTCAAAAATCTTAATTTGGTCTCTTTGGGTCAAGTGAGCCCAAGCTCAAAACCTATTGGACTTAGCCCAACCTAAGAGTCCATTAGCAAGCCCACATAAAATTTGAGCTTTGTATTCTCAGAATTTAGAGATTTAATTAGTTAATTCCATGAAAATTGGACTTCAATTTTAGGAAAAAGACAAAGGAACAAGGAAGAGGAATATAAGGGATGGGTGCCAATTGACACCCAATTCTCTTCCCCAAGCTCCACTCTAAGCTGGGGAGTAACTCCTCAGTAGGTTTGAGGCTGAAGGGGGCTGCCATTGGCTGGATTGGGAGGTGCCAAGAGGGTGGCCGAAAGCCCATTAATGGCATGAGGCCATATACACCACCTCCCACTCATTTCTCCTCTCCATCACCCTCAGGACCTCCAGAGCAGTCAAACCCACAACCTTGGAGAGGAAATCAGCAGCTGCAAGCCCAGAACAACAATGGACCCAAAGAGCTCGAGACCAGCAATGGCAACCCGCTCAACCACCAGCAATGCGGCTCGAAATGAGGCAAGATCCTCTCCCTATCCATCTGTGCTAGTTCCCTAGATGATTAGGATGAAGATCCCATCTTAATTGAGTTGGGATTAAGCCTTCCTTTCGACTGAATTTCAGTAGAAATGTCCCTGCTCCAGATCACTATTCCGGCCGCCGTCGGCCGTCCTAAAGCCCAATCTCGGTAGCCCCCACCTCGATGAAAGTGGTGATAGTGGTGGCTGGCCGTGGTGGTGTGAGGGTGGCCGGGAAATCAAAGCCAAAGGTGGCCTAGGCGCAACCAACCTGGGTCGTTGGCTGCCTGGGGATGACGACCCAGAGCCGTTCGACCTGATAGATCTGATAAATGCAGACCAGTTATGATTAAATGTATATTATGTCACAAAAATGTGATCTTTTGTTATAAAAAAATGGGGCCCTTAGAGGCCATAAAATGAATAATGGGCAGATACAACTCTTGTAGAACTTTGAGTCTACTTTCTACAGGAATTGAAATCAAGTCATTTAGGGCCCTACAACTCCTTATTGGGCTGTTATGGTGGAACTGGTCTTTGGGAAGAACAGAAATTTGAAGATGAATAACTTTCATATAGTAGATTGCATGAAGCTAAAATTTGGACCACATGTGTGTGTACCTTGGACCTACTGTGTGCCCAAAAATCAAAAAATTTAGGGCACATTTTTCTAAGGTTTTAGTAATAATTTAATAAACCATCTATGGTGTATAATTTTGGTTAAATTCACTCAAATACTGCCAAATCTTCTCTGGAAGGTTGGTTGTGTGTATAATAGTGCCTGGTAAAAATCTTGGGTCATTTGGACCCATGCGCGTGAATAAATCTAATTTTCAAATGAACCTTAGTAGGAAAATTTTAAGGATGTGACATGGAGGGTATTTTGTGAATTTTCCCTAATCCTTGGGAGAATGAACCTGAAATTTCTTACATAGTTTAATATACCTATGTGCACCCTCTCCCCAAAAATGAGTGATATTGGGGAAAATTTTCCCATGGCTTTTGTAGATATTTATTATAGTATGTTTGTGTGACACACATATTTAGATCACACCAAATGAGCCCAAATTTTGATGGGTGATGAGGTAGGCCCCTATGAACCTCTGGTTGAAATTTGAGACCAAATGGGTTCATTCATTGGTTGGTATCCAACTTTTTATGTTAGGTGGAAAGTCTTGGTGTCTAATAACACAAATTTATAGATCAAAATTTTAGGGTCAAACCTACTCATTTTGAACAAAAATTGAGATGGCATGATAATAAGATCATGATTATGCCCTAGTTAAAGGTTGAGCCCAATGAGACTCTTGTATGTGAAGGAAATTCACATGCCAAAAGTCTAGGTGTTAAAAGGTGTTCAATAAGGTATTTAAGCAATACTGTTTTGAGAATTGAAGGGTATTCCCGTGGTCAATTCTCATGAAACTTAAAACATATACTTAGGGTTATGAGATAATATCATTTAAAGAAAATCATGAACCTTTGGGTTGATTTCCTTAGGAAATTAAGTTTTATGTGATTTTGTCACAATGGCCTTAAATGAGTATTATTAGGGTCCAAGCTTTCTGAAATTTCATGGGACTCTGGTATTCACTTAGAGAGGTGATATTACACCTTGTGAAATTTGGTTAGATTTAATTGTGGAGAATACATCACACTTCCTTCACAATGTAGAACTTCAAGTTATAACTTGAGAAATTTATATCTTGATTTATTGACACTGGAATGGTATAAAAATTTGTACATAGACTTTTGATAGCAATATAAACCTCTGGAAATTTTGTTAGATTTATTTATTGAGAAGACATCATACTTCCTTCACAATGTAGAACTTGGAGTTATAACTTGAGAAATTTATATCTTGGATTATGTACACTGGAATGCTATAGAAATTTGTACATAGACTTTTGATAGCAATATGAACCTCTAGAAATTTTGTTAGAATTATTTATTGAGAAGACATCATACTTCCTTCGCAATGTAAAACTTGGAGTTATAACTTGAGAAATTTATATCTTGAATTATTGACACTGGAATGCTATAGAAATTTGTACATAGACTTTTGATAGCAATATGAACCTCTGGAAATTTTGTTAGATTTATTTATTGAGAAGACATCATACTTCCTTCACAATGTAGAACTTAGAGTTATAACTTGAAAAATTTATATCTTGAATTATTGACATTAGAATGCTATAGAAATTTGTACGTAGACTTTTGATTGCAATATGAACCTCTGGAAATTTTGTTAGTTTTATTTATTGAGAAGACATCATACTTCCTTCACAATGTAGAACTTGGAGTTATAACTTGAAAATTTTATATCTTGAATTATTGACATTGGGATGCTATAGAAATTTTTACATAGACTTTTGATAGCAATATGAACCTATGGAAATTTTGTTAGATTTATTTATTGAGAAGACATCATACTTCCTTCACAATGTAGAACTTGGAGTTATAACTTAAAAAATTGATATCTTGAATTATTGTTGCTGGAATGTTATAGAAATTTGTATATAGACTTTTGATATTATTTGGAAATTTTCTTGGAATTATTGGCATGTGACAAAAGCTACCTCATGTTCAAATCTAGTCTCACCAGGTTTATAAGAACTAATTAAATAGGCCCAAATACGTTTGTTCGGTGAAATAAAATTAGAAATCTGAATGTGGGTAACCCTACAACTACTGGAACTAGAATCGACTCATTCTTAATTAGGATTCATATAGTCACCCTTTTAGGACATGTGGACTTGATTAAAGGTCGCCGGTCTGCGAATAGTAAAAACTGAAATGTTAGATTTAGTCCCCTCCCTTATGGTCACCACCCTCGGAGGTGCTAACCATTTGGTATTTACATGTGCATAATTGATCAATGAGTTAACCAGTAGTGGAATACACTAGTAGTGGAGGTTGGGGTGCGGTTAGTAAAATTATCAAATCGGGATTTTGATAATTCAAGCTAAGTTTTAAAGGGGGGAGGTCTACAGTAACTAGAACCCCAGTTAATATTAGGTCATGGAACTTATAGATCATGTTTAAGAGAGGTCGGGAGAGACAGTCCACTATTAAAGCAAGGCAAGGACTGGTGTTCAATTGAGCTCTGTCGCTTCCCTGTCCATGTAGTTGAAATCATCCTAATAAGACAGCATAACATGAGAGGTACTACGGTAAAAGAATGGGTAGTCACCAATAAGAGTAAATATCTGAAAAGGGGGATTTGGGCTTCAACCCATTGTCTTCCCTGGTATCGCTGCGAGCCCTTCATCGGGTAGACCTCGGGAAGTCCAGGATTCACCCTAAACTTCTAAGTATAACTAAACAATAGACAGGAGTAGTAAGTAGGAGAACTCGATATGTGAACCTCATCCCAAAGTTGGGACGGAACGGTACAAGTACTAGATAGTTCTATGAGCGGTAGGCTCGATATTGTCTAAGAAGGACTAGATAGTCCTATGAGCGATAGGCTCGGTATTATAAGAAAGGAAGGGCTAAGTCCTGCGAGCTGAGGGCTCAGTGTTTCACTTAGAGGCATTATTGTAAAAAGTAGTACGCGTATACCCTGTGTGTTCTTAGGGACATACATAAAGTTTTAGGCCAGATGTAGTTTCATATATAAGCCTAAGAGTGGAGACTCAAAAAGGGAATATAGAGGTGGTGCTTATCGGATAGTACGTGAATACCTTGTGTGTTCTTAGGGGCGTACGTAAGGTCTAGGATGGGAAATGTGTGACATAAGCCTAGAAGTGGACATGCCCGATCCACTACCCTGTTTACCTCAACTAGGTACTTGAGTTGTCACACTCGAACAGGGGGAACTAACAAAAGGTCTGTACATACATAGTCGGTGGGTGAGTTGCATCATTGCATTGCACAACATAACATATCATCATTGCATAAACAAGACCACATCGTATAAATTAGTATGGGCTCTTTTATACGATGAGTTTACCTTAGTGCCAGATTCCTTAACTTATATGTTTGTATGAGCATCCATATGAGTTAAGGTAACTTTTGTAGCTGCTCTCCATATATAGAATTATGCATTCAGATACTTCTTACTATGATTACTATTGTTGGGTGTTTCATTATACTGCTATTTAGAACCTTCTGAATTGTTGTATTATTACATATGGCTTACTTATATAAATTGCTAGAGATAGACTATACTTTATTCATAACTATGCAAAATAGTCTTGTCACCTGCTTGATATATTACCCCTTGTTGTCATCCACTTCCTCCTCCTGCATGGTGCCTAGGAGTCGCAGGTGGAGGCGGTGAAGAGCCTGTTGAGTCTTATAAACTGACGTCCGGTTGTGGCATAATAAACAGGAGTGCTAGGAGGAGCAGACCCGCAACCGGAGGGAGGAACATGACACAGTAGCAAGGCCCAAACTTGAACTCTCAGCAGCTACAGGGAGAGCACTGGTGAGCGACCATCTTCCGATTCCTGTCCTTCATATCTACCTTGTTCAGAGTAGAGAGTTACTCATTCGTGAAGGCACCGTCGAATGTCAGTGCTAACAATGCTATATTTTTGCCAAGAGAGATGTAAACCCCCTACCAGAACACGAGACACGGCCGAGGTGAGTCCTATGCCCAGGATAGCCACCTTACGGAAGTGCCAGCACACGTGCTAGCCCCCTCCACAAGATGCCTATCCTGCCGGCTATTCTCACATATCATCATGCCAACCCATCAATAATAGAAAACAACAGAAGCCATTTATTCACAATTAAGTAATAATGTCCATACATCATAAAAGGACAGGAAGCTACAAAAGCTCCTGTTAAACATCAGAGTACAAACTTACCCTAAGGCTAAATCTCAACCACTCGCTCACATCTGCCACTGACGGTAGCCGAGGTATCGTAGTCACCAGCCCTATCACCCTGGCCTGGCTGTCCTCCTGTGTCGTACGCTACTGTTCCATCTGAGTATGCTCCTAAAAATGGGGGTGTAACAACCATTAGTCATAAAAGACTAAGTGGCTTCACATCCTCTCCCCTGGAGACTCCAAGGCATCGGGCGGAAGGGAATGGAGAAAAGCTGCAATATAATCAGTAGTAGCAAAAGCAGGTGACATGCTGATGTTCTTAATCTAGCAGATATTATATCAACAGTACAACAAGAAGGCAGGTTACATCAAGAGGTATCACCATGTATATAAAAGCACATATATACTACCAGTATATCAATACATGAGTATGCAGTATATGGCAATTTCACAACGTACCTTAACTTATATGAATGCTCATACAAACTTATAAGTTAAGGTTTCCAATTTGGAACCCATCATATAAAAGAGCTCATACTAATTTATATGATGGACCCGATGCGATGCAATGCTATGTTCATGAAAGGATGAATGCAATACAATGATTATGATATGATGACTCACCCATGCATATTTGCTATGTCGACATAGACCTGTAGTTCCCATTTTTCGAGGGTAGCTAACCTCTCAGGCGCCCCCCGTCGTGGCCAGGCGGTGGCAGTGGAGCAGGCTCCTCCACTATTAGGCAGGTATGAACACTACCAGACCTAGGCCTATGTATGCCTCGACGCTAAGAACACACAACAGAGACCCTGCGTACTGCTTACATCATGCTGAGTTTTCATAACACGGAAGGGGTCTTGGGAAGTGAACACCAAGAACACAGCCCAACCGGTCTAGAGTCTAACTGCCGGCTTCTGTCGGTGTCACGACTAGCAAGCTCGTAGACCCGCCACAAGTAATCCTCCAACTAGGATCATTACACCACCATGTGTAAACCATGCACATCCTTGTAATTCCCATGCACACCCATGTTATCGAGCACCCAAGGACTCACAGATGGAGTCTTCTTACTTTTCACATCATACCAGTTCAACCGATGTTAATTAGCATCAAGTGCCCCCAACAACCGAGTCCCTAACATCTCACCATAAGATATAACCATATCTTATAACCCACATCAAGCCATCAATTCTACCCATACCGAGTTGCTATAACTCTTGTGTGGTGGCGTGCGCATAACCTGGAAATTACTCTACAAGATCCTGCAGGACTACCCATGTGTAAAGAGACATATTCATATTTCGCTACATAAGTAAGCCCAAACATTTCACTGATATTCAATCCTCAAGCACAGACCACAACGCGTTCCAACACGATAAAGTTATCAACCTTATTGAGAGGTTATCACCAAATTGGACATCCGATAGATTGTCAATCGATGCGTGCATTTATATAAACATGTGCTTTTTACGATTCCACATAAACTATTAATTGAAAGTTCATTTAAGGAGACATATCAACAACATAAATCTGAAGTTATTATCGCAGGCCCATACTAGCATGTACATGATTCATACAAAATTTCGGCCCCATCGGCCTTCACATCTAGCATTTATATCTCCTTCAGGTTATCAAATGAAACAACGATAACTTTATTACTACTTATCCAAAATTATGAAACCCAACCAGAGTATACATATTGTCATCACAAATCTAATCATCTGATGTACTATCAACCGATGGGAGCATTTATATAAACAAGTTCTCTAAATTATTCATTCAATTGTGCATCGAAATGCCCCATTTCAGGATCATAAAATTCATCTACACCTCACCCAATTGATATGGGAATCCAGGAACTCCTACCCCACCAAAGGAGGAGAACCAAAAGTTCTCTGCTTGCTAGCGCCGGAGGTAGCGCTACCGCCGGGCGCTAGTGATCCAGCCGACACAACTTCCTGTCGATGTCGACGGGAAGCTAACCCTTCCCGTCGATGGGAAGCTTTTCCTTCTCGTCGATTTTCATATAACCTTTCCCCGTCGACATTTTGACACACTAGCACCAGCGGTAAGGCTATCGTCGGGCGCTAGTATTTCTACTTCCACTCCTTCCTGTGGATCTTAAGTGTGACGAGAAGTTCTCCCTTCTCGTCGGCAAGTTGGCTCGCTAGCGCCGGCGGTAGCACTACCGTCAGGCGTTAGTGATTCTATCCACTCCCTTTCCATGGACATTAAGTGTCGACGAGAAGTTACTCCTTCCCGTCGATGTTGGCGGGAAGCTAACCCTTCCCGTCGATTTTCACATAGCCTTTCCCCGTCGACGTTTCGACATGCTAGCGCCGACGGTAGCGCTACCGCCGAGCGCTAGCGATCCTACCAGCATCCCTTCCCGTCGACATTAAGTGTTAACGGGAAGTTATGTCTTCCCATCAGCAAGTCAACATGCTAGCGCCGGCGGTAGAGCTACCGTCGAGCGCTAGCTTAACAGAGTAGATCCTCTGTTATTCATTTCCAAATCTCTTCTCTGGTAGCCCAGCTCTTAATTCATATAAATTTTAGTTCTTTCCCTAAGATTTGGACCTTCATCTCTATTCATGAGTATATATCCACTATGATTCAAGTCAACAACTGCTACCATAGTTATAATTTAGCCCTTTTTAACCTAGACTATTCATCATCTTCCCCAATTAAGAAATTAGGGCATTACAACTTCTCTCCTCCAATACTCCCTAATTAGACCATGGATTTCTACTAAATTAAATCCTATCTCTTCCTTTTGAATAGAAGAAGTGATTGAAGGAACTTTCGCGGCAATCGGTGCCCTAAAATGAAAGATCCGATTTAGTCTTTTCCTAAGAAGCTCCATTAACTCACAAGCCAAGCTCTTTTGAGCTCAACACCTCTCCTAATTTTCTCTACGATCTAGCACCAAGGGAGAGGGGTCGGAAGTCACCTTATTTTTTGGCCATGGTTGGAGCTCGTCTTCATGGCAGCATGGTGGTGGTCGGCCAAGCTCCAAGTCCTTCTCCAATGTTGCTCCTTAAAGAACCCTAGGTTAAAAGCTTAAGGTGAGAGGAAGAGGATGAAGAAAAAGAAGAAGGAAAAGAAGGAGAAGATGTGGAAGAAGATGAATAATTCCTCTGATTAAGAATTCAGCCCACTCATGCTTAAGAGAAAATGAAGAGAGAGAGAGCATTAAAGAGCTTTTAATGCAATTCCAACTCCCAAGACTTGTGCCAGCCGTTTAATGGCTTTTAAATTCCATCTTTGACTTAGATTTAGGCGATTAGGCCACTCACCAAGTAAAAAGTCAAGGGTTCTAATTCGGCCGCTACCGCCGGCGCTAGCTAAATCTACCGCCGGCGCTAGCTCCCTACTACCAATTCCTTGCCATTTGCCTCCTAACTTCAAAGGGTGAGGGTTACACCCACCCCTAGAGATCAGGGCACATCCATGGCACCAATAGGATCTCAAGAATCCTACTTAGCGCAAGCATCTCCAAGCAACTTGTGTCACTCGAAGGGTCTAGCTCGAATTGGGATGTTACAAGAGAGGCCAAGAAAATATGATGTATCGGGCTTAAGCCCTTTTTACTCTAGCGTTTCTTTTTCAGTACTCTATCTATTTTGTATCTCATTTGGACAAGTATCTTAATGATTATGTGATTGTTGTGGATATGGTTTCTTATTTATACTATGATGCATGGTTGGCCTGGATGAATGATTAGCCGGCAGGATCAGCGTCTTGTGGTGGGGTCCTTCCTGAGTGAAGGTGTCATCACAAGACGCTGGTTCTGGGAGGTAAGACCCGGGAATGAATGCAAAAAATGGGTATTACATGACAAATCACATGTGTCGTGTTCCCCGACAGCGGTGCCAAAAACTTGACGCGCCGCCCCACTGCACCGCTATAGGCGGGAACGAGACTACGGTCTGAAAGACGGTGAACCAGTCATTGTCAAGTAATAAATAAAACGAGAATAAATCCCCGAGTATCGAATCTCACATGGAATACGCCAGGGTGGATTAATCGTTTGAGGAGAGACTTGAGATTGAAGTCCCTTAAGTCGGGGTTTAACGGGGGGTTTTGGTTTCTGATTACAGCTAATGTGGGAAAAGGAAACTTGAAACTATATGGGTCACCTTCACCGCTTCGCGCCTCCGTGGGCCGCAAACCTCCGCTTCGCACGTTGCACCTAGCAAATGCTAAGGTCAACCTTTCTCTCAATGTCAACACAAGAACTCAAGTGGAAAATAACACATACAAGAGGTTAGGCCTCCTAAGCAACTCAAAGGAACATGACATAAATAGATTTGCATATAAGAAAAACCATGTCCACAACCATCATCATAAATAGAAGAGCACAACCATTCAGCTACCAAATGTGCGGAAAAGAAGAGAAGATATACAAACAGTGCTCGAGACTATTCTGTGGATGCGGAGGAAACTCTGGAGGAACACTCCATTGAAGCTTCGATCATCGACTATCGTCCAGGGTCCTTGAAGTTGTCTCCCTTTTAGCCCATCTTCTCGAGAGAATGCACCGTCCACGTCTCCACCTCACGATCCTAGCTTACAGAGAGGAAATGGCGGCTAGATCTTCACTTAGATGCTCTTGGATGATGGAGAGAGCTTAGGGGATGATTCCTAACCCTTGGAGGAAGAAAAATCGCCTCTAGGGCGTTGACTGCGGAAGGGTTTCAGAGGGAAAATTGCAGATCCCGTCATTCCTGTCAAATCCAGTATTTATAGGCAGCAAAAATGAACAACACGCACGAGTAGACGCACGACCTCTGGTCATGCGCTAAAGAAGTCCAGTACTCGTGCGCCAAGGAACTTGTACCAAAAATGTCAGAAAGATAAGCGCGCACTAGTAGGCGCAGGACCACTAGTCATGCGCTAAGGAATGTCATCTACTCGTGCGCGAAGAAACATTCGTCGAATAGAGCTGGTGGGAGGTAAAATCCGTCGAGACGAATCAAGGAGATTTTTAAGACATAACCACTGGTCGTGTGCGAAGAAATCCCCTGATCGTGCGCGAAGGATGGCCAACACTCGTGCGATTTTCTGGAGAATTTTGACCAAATAGTGCACACGACCACTGGTCGTGCGCGAAGGATCCACTGATTTTGCGTGAAGGAAAACGCACGAGCAATGGCCAATGATGCAAAATGGGCCAAAACTCTTCGGAAATCCACACAATTCTGTACCTGCATGAAACACAGCCAAACCCACTAGAACAATGCATCCACATAGAAAAACATAAAGTAAAATAAAAAGAGAAGGAGAGACAATCTCCTTCATGCAAGGAATGACCTAAACTAAGCTCCAAATAGCTAAAACTTGCTCAAAAGACTATAAGACCACAAACAAAGATTTTATGTTATTATCAAATGAAAGATGAGCGAAAAGAGAAGAAACTGAGCTATTAAATGAGCCTAGAATACTATATGAAATACACTCATCACACTTCTTCTTGTTCTCACTCCTTGGCTTATGTATCCAATGACTTAACTGCTTGGGTGGTCTTTAAGGTGTCTCCAAGCTGGTGGAATTGCTCCTTGATTATCAGCAGTTTCTATTCCTGCTGGTTATTGTCCAAGCACCGTCTCTTGTGATTCTCTTTAGATTTGTTCTCCATCTTCAATGATCAAGTCTTGAGATGTAGACTCTTGTAGGCTTAGCTCTTTCAGCTTCAAATCTATTTCTGCAACATTAGAAGAACTATATAAGACTTCATGAATCATGCCCGTCTCATCAAATACAACATGAATTGATAATTCTACAACATGAGTCTTTTTGTTGAATATTCTATAAGCCTTGTTGTGCCTACTATATCCAACATAGATTCCTTCAAAACATTTTTTTAGCAAATTTCGTTAGATAAGACTTTCCATTATTTAGAACAAAACACTTACATCCAAAGATCCTAAAGTAGGCTAGAATTGGTTTTCTGCCCTTCATTAGTTCATAAGAAGTTTTCTTGTGACATTTGATGATAGAAGTTCTATTCTGCACATGGCATGTAGTGTTGACAGCTTCAGCCCAGAAATATTTTTGGTAGTGAAAGAGTCACTTAACATGATTCTCCCAACTTCTATGAGAGTTCTACTTTTCCTCTCAATAACTCCATTTTGCTATGGTGTTCTTAGAGAAGAATTTTTTTGAAGGATACCTTGTTCTTTGTAGAAATCTGCCTTGAGTTCAGACTGAAATTATGTTCCATGGTCACTTCTGATTTTGACCACAGTACAGTTCTTTTCATTCTAAACTTGCTTGACAAATGATACAAAGATGTCCAAGGTATCAGACTTTTTCTTAAGAAAGAACACCCAAACATATCTAGAGAAGTCATCAACTATAACAAAAGTGTATAACTTCCTTCCTAAACTATGAATTAACATAGGACCAAATAAATCCATATGCAATAGATACAAACATCTTTCAGAATCTTTAGAGTCAAAGCTCTTAAAGGTGGTCTTAGTCTGCTTGCCCATCTGGCAGGCGTGACAAATACCCTCTTTAAAGCATTTGAGATTATGTCAATTTTTAACTAAATCTTCTGAAAATAGCTTGCTGATTGTCTTGTAGTTCATGTGAGCAAGTCCCTTGTGCCATTGCACACAAAGAGAGACTTTCTCATTTGCTACAAGACAAACAAGTGTAGAAAATTCTAAGCATAAGAAGTTTAAACAATATACATTTCCACTCCTAGTGATTGATAGGATTGTCTCAAAGTTTACAAAATATTTAATAAGACACTTATCCTAGTAGAACTCAATGACATAGCCTAGATCATATAGTTGGCTAATGCTTATAAGGTTGTGTTGCAGCCCTTCTACATAATCTACTTTTGTAATTGAGACTATGCCATTGGTAATCATACCATAGCCTTTAATGATGCCTCTGCAGATCCACCAAATATTACTTTGGCTCCATCTTCCATAGGGGTAAAGTTCTTCAAAAGGCTTCTTGTTCTAATTATGTGCCTGGAATATCCACTGTCCAAATACCAGATAGGCATTTTGTTGGTCTTTGTACATACCTGCAAAAATAAACTAGTTTACCTTAGGAACCCAAATAAATTTGGGTCATTGGTTCCTGTTAGCCTTGACTACATGATGCTTGATAACAAAATTACTAGCAAGCTTCACATTCCTTGCTATAGGAATTGTTGGATTGAACCAACATTCCGTGGAAAAGTGGTCAATCTTGCCACATCACCAGCAATCAAATATATTGTACCTCCTCTTCTGAGTCACCTTCTGAGTGGAGTGATGGTGCTGATGATCAGAAGAGTAGACTGCTTTACATCTAGCATTTCTTTAGCTAATCATGTGGCTGTGCATAAAATTGAGATTTGATTGCACAGTCACAGGTTTCACTCTAGGGACAAGCTTTTGAGGATGAGACTTTCCCTTTCCTTTGGCTGATGGTGTTGTAGAGACAGGTACAAATGTCCCTTGATCCTTCATCTGGATCTCCTCATGAGGTGCCTTGAGAGTACTCAGTCCAATGTTTGCTCTATTCTGAGTTTTGTGGCTTAGTTCCACTAGTTGAGCAACCATTGGAGAGATATCCATAGGTTAGATCATGGTCATAGGTATTGGAGGGCAGGATAACCTTTTGGAAGATAGTTTTATCTTGGGAGGTCTCTTCCTTTTCCTTATTATAGTCAAGTCCTCCTTTATAGGGAGAAGAGAAACTGTATATAATAGGTAGAACAGTTTTAGGCTTTGAGAAGCTTGCCACAAGCTTCCTTTCTAAAAGAATCTTTTCCTCCAAAGCTTTGGTGGTTCTTTCCCTTTGAACTAACAATTTGCTTTGAGCTTTGGCCAACCTTATTATTTCTTGGATTTTCTCATTCACTTGGGATTTGAATGGCTCAATAATTTTTGTTTCTTCGGCCTGAGCTTTAGCCAAGGCTTTAATTTTCTTTAGTGCTTTTTATAGAGCACTATACTTACTAATTAGATCATTATATTGATCTGCTAGTTCAGAATCACTCTCATCATCAGCTGATGAGTTTACTTCTGTTCTAGCATCAGATTCAATATTAGATATAGAAATAGAAAGAGAGGCTTTGATATATACCTTATCAGGATACATGTTATCCTGCTTCTCTTCATCAGCTAGAGCCATTAGTCCAAAACTGATCTCTTCTTCTTCTGATTCACTGCCACTGTCTAACAATGATAGGGGTTCCTGTTGGGTATTGTATTCACAATAACCTTGATTTGTAGAAAGTTAACTATGAACCAAGATTGAATTGCTTATGTATTTGATATGTTTCTCTAGTATTGTCTTGCAGGTTCCCATTGCTAAGTGTAAACCAATGTCAGGTCACAGTGGGTCAATGAGCACAGTCTCTTACAATGTAATTCCTCATTGTATGAGATATGGTGTTGACTCATATGTGATCTCTCTATTGGGATGCATTTCTAATCAAGACAAAGGAAGCTAAGGTCTTGGAGGTGTAGCTGTTCTCAGAGAAAAGTTTAAAGAATTTCTTCCAAGTGTATTTCTCGAGAATCCAAGTTTATTTCTCGAGAAATCAGAAAAGCTCTCGGAAAATCCTTTGGAATTCTCGATAAGTTCTTTTCAGCTTAAGTCTTCGAAGGAAATCCAAATTTCTCGAAAAGCTATCTTTATTTCTCGAGAAGTCTGTAGTGCTCTCGGAAAATCCTTTGATTTTCTCGAGAAGCCTTCTTTGCTGAAATTCTCTGAGAAAATCTTTCCTCTCGAGAAGTTTATCTGATTTCTCGAGAAGTTCTTGTTTCTTCCGAAAAAGGTTAGTTTATCTTATTTCTCGAAGAAGATCTTTGTTCTCGAGAAATCCCTTCTTTTCTCGAGAAGCTCTGTCAATTTGTTTGAAAGCCTTTTTCCGAGATCCAGCCGTGATTTCTCGAGAAGTCTTCTTTCTCTCGAGAAATCTGTTTCTCGTTCCTTCAAACTGTTTTTGCCGACTTCTGTTATCCGTCTGTTTGACGAGATTCCTTTTCTGGCTTAAGGCTTAAATATTCTATTTAGACCTTCTCCTATAAAAGGCCCTCTATCTTAAGTTTTTAATTATTATTCCTTTCCGATTCTCTCTCTCCCTAAATCAAGAAGTCGCAAAGTGCCGTGCGAGTCGCCCTCGTTGGAGACTGTTCAGAAGTTTCGATTTCTCATCTCCAAGTGAAAGAATAGGTTCGATCGATCGTTGCTTGATTCTCTCTGAATTCTATTGGATCGATTCGAATTCTGGAAGATCAGATCTGAGTCATTAGGATCTTCATCATCGACATCAATTCAAATCCATTCCAATCTCAAGGAGGAAGAAGAACCCTAAAGAGTTTTTCAGATCTGATTGTGATTGATAAGTATCATATCATCTCTTATTTTCATTTGTTTGTAGGAGAAGTTTTCTCCGAGTTGTAGGAGCTTTGTTCTCCGAGTTGTAAGAGAAGTATTCTCTGAGACTGTAGGAGATTTGTCTCTGAGATTGTAGGAGTTTTGACTCCGAGTTTGTAGGATCTTTCTTGATCCGAGATTTTGTGAAGTAGTCAATTCTAGCGGTGGTGCTAGATTGGCGAGGCCGGCAAGTGGAGTACCCAAGATCGGGGAACCACTATAAATTTCTTGCTTCGTCTATGATTGTGGTTTGCTTTATCTGTGTTCTTTGTCATCAAGTTTGTTTTTTTTTATTTCCGCAAAAGACGCTATATTCACCTATTCACCCCCCTCTAGGTGATTTAGGTTGGCAATTAGATATTTCAATTGGTATCAGAGGAAGGTTGTTCGTTGCTAGGTTAACACCTTGAACAAGATCCCTTCAATCTTTTTGCTTTCTATCATGGAAAAGTGCAAGGAATCTTCCTCGTTGAAATTGCCTATATGCACCAAGGGTAATTTCCCCATGTGGAAAGAGAGAGTGAAATTCTACATGGAGGCCGCAGATCCAAGAATCTTCCAAGTTGTGGAGGAAGGCCCTCATGTGCCTATGACTTCTTCTACAATTGACCCTCTCCTAAGAGTGTCTAAGAAGATGATGGATTTGACCAAGGATGAGATCGCTCTCGTTGCCTTGGATAAAAAGGCGAAGAACATTATTGCCAGTGCAGTGGATGATTCAATGTTGCAAAACCTAATTCACTGCAAATCTGCCAAAGATATGTGGACTTCCTTAATCGTTCTTATGGAAGGCACCGAAGAAGTAAGAGATGACAGAAGATCTCTTCTGAATCAGGAGTACGAAGCATTCAAACAGGGTAAGAAGGAATGCATTGCAGATGCATATGAAAGATTCTTTAAAATAGTAAATGGCCTAAAGAATTATGGTCGGGAATTCACTAATGGAGAACTAAATGACAAATTTCTGCGATCCCTAACAAAGGATTGGGATAGTAAAATAGTTGCCATCAGGGAATTCGGAAAGCTACCCAACCTAGATCCTCAGAATCTGTTTGGGAAATTATTATCCCATGAGCTTCAAATGAACATTCGCAAAACAGAAGAAGATGGGAATAGAATCTCTAGCAAGGAAAGGACCTTGGCTATGAAGGCCGAGAGTTCCAGAAAGAGCAGAGCATTGTCTCCAGTTAGAGCTTTAGAATCTGATGAAGAAGAAGAATCAGAAGCCGGCTCCTCCAATTCTGAAATGACTGATGGGGAGTTCTCTCTAATCTCCCGACAGTTTAAGAAACTGCTGAATAAATGAAGGCAAATGAGGAACAAGCCATCTTCCTCAGATTATAGACACTCACATCGTGAAGGCGATTACTATAAGAAAGGCTCAAGCACAAATGACAGGTATAAATCCAAACCGAACAAACATACTTCTACTGACATTATTTGCTATTGTTGCAATAAGCCAGGGCACATGATCGCTGAATGCCCTCATAAAAAGAGAGAGGGCGGAAGAAAAGATGTGAAGAAACCCACTAATGAAAAAAAGAAAAACGAAAGAAGTTTTGTAGCCAAGAAGGCTAAAACACTAAGCGATGGTGATTCTGATAAATCAAGCACTGAAGAAGAAGCATACTTTGGGCTTATGGCCATGACAGATGATGAAGAAGAACCTCCATACACTGGGAAGGTAAATTCTCACACTATGCTATCTGATTCGGATTATGCTTCTGCTGAACAAAAAGATTATTTCTCTGATGATGAATCTAAACTCATGACCCAATACACCGAAATGCTCAAGAGCTTTGACAAGTGCCGAAGGGTTGTCAAATCTCAGACCAAGGAGATTATGTCTCTTAAGGAAATGGAAACCAATTTGAGAAAGGAAGTTGAACAACTTTCTTCCTTCAAAGAGGAAGTCCAAGTCTTAAAAGACAAGATCAAAAGCTCGGATGAGCTCCTTGATCGGAGAGCGAACTCTATCAAAGTTTTGGAAGAACAGCTAGCCGCTGAACGAAAGCTAGTTGAAAAGTTTTCACAACCCAAAACAATTCTTCCGCTCATTGATAGATTCACTGCTCAAGCAAGTACTAGTGGATTAGGTCATGTGGCAGGTCCTAGTAACACTACTAAGGGCACACATGCCAATAAGAAATTCATGAATGCTAAGAAAGCCTCCATTGAAGAGAAAGGGAAAGCCCATCAAAAACATGTACCATTTCAGAAAGTTATTTTTCCCTCAAACATTTATGACATGCAAAGCACTTATGGTCACTTGACCCGACCAATTAAGTTTGGACCTGTCAAGGACTATAAGGGATGGACTAGTCCCCGAAACTTCGGAAATAGTGCTTTCAAAGCATCTCATGAAGAGATAAATCTAAGAGATTATGGTCCTTACGTTCACGGACATAATGAGAAGAAAGCACCAATTGTAAAGGCTGTTGCACCCAAGCCTAATGAGATAGCACTACCTTGTGTGTGCTGTACTCACGAAGCATCCACTTCTAGAAAGAATGCTCCTGCTAAATCTTACATTCAAAAAGGTCAGCAGGAGAATACAAAGAGAAGGTACAACAGGTTTAAATGTTGGTGCTGCGGCAAACCAGGTCACTTTGCCGTGGATTGTTGGTTCAATGTTTCTTATGCCAATAGACCACAAGTTAACACTGCAAGGAAGATCACTCGCAATGTTAACATTCAATGTGGATCTCAACTAACAAGGGACCAAGGACCCAAATTTGTTTGGGCTCCTAAGGCAAAATAATCTGTTCTTGCAGGTATGTCCAAAGGCCAACAAAAATCCTATCTGGTATTTGGACAGCGGTTGTTCTAGGCACATGACCGGGACTAGAAGTCTATTGCAAAATTATACTCCAGTTGTGAATGGACCAAAAGTTATTTTTGGGGGATCAGACCGTGGAGTTACAAAAGGCTATGTTATGATTTCTAATGGCAATGTATCTTTCTTAGATGTGGCTTATGTGGAAGGATTAGAACATAATCTGATAAGTATAAGACAACTCTGTGATAAAGGATACATAGTCGATTTTCGTAAAGATAAGTGTCTGATAAAGTCGGCAGAGAATTCTGAAACGATTTTATCAGGGACTCGCTGTAGGAATATCTTTTGCTTAAACTTTCTATGATTATCTTCTTCTACACCAGTGTGTCTTTTAGCCAAAGATAGTGCATCTCTTGTCGATCATTGGCACAAGAGACTAGCACATATAAATTTTAAAACTATTAATAAACTGTTTTCGCAAAACTTAGTGCGCAATGCGCCAAATGTTAAGTGCGTTAAAGATAGACCTTGTCATGCATGCATAAAAGGCAAGCAAACAAGAGCTACCTTCAAGAGCATTATTGGCAAAGATTCTAACATGTGTTTATACCTGCTTCATATGGACTTGTTTGGTCCGTTGCAAATTAGAAGCTTAGGAGGTAAGTCTTATACATTGGTTATTGTGGATGATTACTCACGTTTTGCATGGGGATTCTTTCTAAAACACAAGTCAGATACTTTCGACACTTTCACAAGCTTTGTTAAACAAATCCAGAATGAATTTAACTGTTCAGTGGTCAAAATCAGAAGTGATCACGGAACAGAATTTGAATCTGGAGCTATGACAGACTTTTGTGAAAGCCTTGGTATCTTTCATGAGTTTTCCTCTCCCCGGACTCCACAACAAAATGGAGTAGCCGAGAGAAAGAACAGAACACTCATTGAGGCTTGCAGAACTATGTTGAGTGATTCGTCATTACCAGAATATTTCTGGGCTGAAGCTGTCAACACTGCTTGCCACGTGCAAAACAGAGCACTCATAAATAAGAACCATGAAAAGACTCCTTATGAACTTTTAAAGGGCAAGAAACCAACCATTTCTTATTTCAGAATTTTTGGCAGTAAGTGCTTTGTACTTAACAATGGAAAGCAGTACAAAACTAAGTTTAGCGAAAAGAGCTTTGAAGGTATTTTCGTAGGCTATAGCAGCCATAGTAAAGCTTATCGTATTTTTAATAAGAAAACTCTGGTTGTAGAAGAGTCTATTAATGTTGTATTTGATGAGACGAGCATGCTTCAAAGCAGCTCTTCTAGTTCTTCTATTGAAGTTGCAGGTTCAAAGTTGCAAGATACACACTTGCATAAGCCAGTTAAAGACGACGCTCAAACCTTCGTCAAGATCTCTCCTCTAACCTTAGCTGAAGAGGAAGATCACCTTGATGAAGAGCCAACTCCAGTGGAAGAATTTGTTCCAGTTGAAGAAGAAATAGTTCCTGTTGTTCCAAACGATGCGAGGAATCTTGAATTCAGACACATGAGGGACCACCCTATTAATCAAATCATAGGAGATCCTCATGAAGGTATTAGAACTAGAAGAGGTACTACTAACAAAAATTTGCACTTGAGCTTTCTTTCACAGGGAACCAAAGAAATTTCAAGAAGCAAATGAAGACCCACACTGGATTATTGCAATGGAAGAAGAATTAAACCAATTCAAGCGTTGCAAGGTCTGGACACTTGTTCCAAAGCCTAAGGATAAGAACATAATTGGAACAAAGTGGGTGTACAGAAACAAGTTGGACGAAGATGGAACAATCATCAAGAATAAAGCAAGACTTGTAGCTAAAGGCTACAGACAAGAAGAAGGAATCGATTTCGATCAGACATATGCACCGGTAGCAAGACTCGAAACGATTAGGCTATTTCTAGCCTTTGCTGCATTCAAGGGTTTCACTGTATACCAAATGGACGTCAAGTCAGCATTCCTCAACGGAAATATCAAAGAAGAAGTATACGTAAAACAACCTCCAGGTTTTGTCAATCCAGACTTTCCTAATTATGTTTATTTACTTCAGAAAGCTTTATATGGTTTAAAACAAGCTCCTCGAGCTTGGTATGAGACGCTGTCTAACTTCCTTCTTGAGAACAAGTTCACAAGAGGAAAGATAGATAAGACATTATTTCTTAGGGAAGTAAAAGGCAAGATTTTGCTAGTGCAAATCTATGTTGATGACATTATTTTTGGCTCAACCGATGACAACCTTTGGAAGAAGTTTTCAAAACTTATGCAGGGGAAGTTTGAAATGAGCAGTATGGGTGAGCTGAAGTATTTCTTAGGACTTCAAGTAAAACAATCTGAAGATGGAATTTTCATCTCTCAGACGAAGTTCACCAAGGAGTTAATTAAGAAATTCGGAATGGAGAGTGCAACCTCCATGAGGACTCCAATGAGCTCAGCTATGTCTCTGAACAAGGACGAGAAAGGGAAACCTTTTGATGAAACTAAATACAGAAGCATAATTGGCTCTTTGCTCTACCTTACTGCTAGTAGACCCGACATAATGTTTTCCACATGTGTATGTGCTAGATATCAGGTGAACTCTAAGGAATCTCACTATACTGCTGCAAAGCGAATTTTGAGATATCTTAAGGGCACACCAAATCTTGGCTTATGGTACCCAAGAAGTAATGATAGCGAACTAATAGGCTATTCAGATGCAGATTTTGCAGGTAGCAGAGACGATAGGAAAAGCACTTCCGGAACATGCCAATTTCTCGGAAGACGACTTATATCCTGGAGTAGCAAGAAGCAGAATTGTGTTGCAATTTCAACCGCCGAGTCAGAATATATTTCTGCAGGCAGCTGTTGCGCACAACTTCTATGGATAAGGAATCAACTTCAAGACTACAATATGAAGGTCAAGAATATTCCAATGTTTTGTGATTCTTCTAGTGCAATTGCTATAGCAAACAATCCAGTCTCCCACAGTCGGACAAAGCATATTGAACTAAGGTATCACTTCATCCGGGAACATGTGGATAATGGGGACATCAACTTAAGCTATGTCCCTACGGATAAGCAAGTTGCAGATATATTCATGAAGCCGCTGGATGAGACCAAGTTCTCTTTCTTCAAGACGGAACTTGGATTGCTCAACTTGGAGTAATGCTTAAAGCAAGAAGAAAAATGGAGTTTCTAAAAGTTATATATCTATGGAAAGCAGGAATCTGTCCTTCAGAAAGAAAGAGGTAGAAAATTTCTAAGTCTTAACAGGATTTCTCGAGAAATGACATAGGCTTTTCGAGAAATGAAAGACTTCTCGCAAAATGTACCTGCACTTCTCGAGAAATGGGTTATCCCTCGAGAAATGCTTTTTCAAAGTCAGAAAATCAGAATTCTGGGATCTCTCGAGAAATCAAGATACTTCTCGAGAAATTAGAATAGTTCTCGCAAAATCAGTATATCTCTCGAGAAATTGCGTTCAATTTTCAGAATTCTAGTCTTTCTTTTCCGGGATACGAAAGGTCAGGTATGCGCGTTTTTATTTTCTTTATCTACAAATAAATCTCGAATAATTGTCACATCAAACCAAACTATAAATAGACAATCGAAACAAATTTATGTTCACGCGAGTTCCTTCGTCTTCTTCTCGTAAAACCGCCGACGGTTCGTCTTCCTCTCACGCGAAATCGAGCTTTCTGGTCAGTTAATTCTTGATTTTCTTTCTCTCTCGCATTCAATTGTTCATTCCTCGTGATCAATGGCGCCTCATTCAAAGCCAAAGGTTGGCGTGGGCAGTGAATTAGTGCGAGAAGGCCTAATTTCCATCTCAGATGATTTCAAGAACCTGTTTTATCTTCTTGAAGCCGCCGGTTTATCTTTTGTTATAGAGCAGCCATGCAAAGTCCTGTTTAAAGAGGTGGAGGATTTCTTCATTAATGTTAAGGTTCATAAAACTGGATTGAAGATGAAATCTACTATTGGGAATTCCAAAATCAAGATCACTCCTAAGTCTATTTCCAAACATCTGAAGTTGCCTTTAGTGGAGGAAGAAGATTCTCTGGATGATAATGATTGGGTAAAAGCAGTGAGCTATGTAGGTTTGACTTCAGCCAAGACAATTCGTAGACAGCAAATGAATGATGTCGGGAAACTTTTGGTGGACATCATCTCCAAGGTGCTGCTGGGAAATACTGGAAGCCTGGGATATGTCTCAGTGGATGTGTTCAGTTTAGTTACAGCAGTAATCTGTGGGAAGAAGTGCAGCTGGGCAGACATAATGTTCAATAAGATCAAAGAGAGCATTTCTAGTCCTAATTTTGCAAGGATTATAACTCTCTATCTGAATCAGGTTGATCCTCAAGTCTTTGATATGTCCAAAGGGGCTATCATTCATCACTTGAAGAGGTTGGATGTGTTCACCCTCCAAAGGTGGAACATCAGGATAACCAAGCCTTCAGGAGGTGGTCATTCCCAGGGGAGCCTTCTGGTCAACAGGATGTGCATTCAACTCCTCCTCCAGACTCTTCAGCACAGCTTCAAGCTCCTCCATCTCCAAGTCTTCTTCCATCTTCAGGTCAGCAGCATGTCCCTCCAGCAGCAGATTTAGTTCCTCCTCTTACATCAGATAATATTCCATCAGATCAGGTTCCTCCAGGATCAGAGATTTCTCCTACTGATGTAGTATTCTCCCCTATCTTAGATATTGTGGCTTCTTCTCCTCCTCCTCCTCCTCATGATGTTGCAAAAGAAACTGTTGATGCTAACATAGCAGATGTTCTTCTTGACATTCAGAACACTGTAGTTGATGATGAGCAGAACTCCAGTGATCACCATGCTGGTTCAGGTGCAGTTTATGAATTCCATCATGATGATGATGATGTTTCTGTTCACAATACTCCTTCTCCCCCAGCAAATACTGAGGGGGAGCAAGAGTCCTATATGGAAATAAATACAGAAGCACAGGGACAGTCTGTAGTTCAAGTAGATGAGACTGTGAATCTGTCTTTTCTTCCAGAGAAAAGTACAGTTGTTCTAGAAGAAATCCCTGAACCAGTCCAGCCAGCCCCCATTCCTCCTCCTCTCTTTGCTGACCATGCCTTGCTAGGTCAAATTGAAATGTTACTCCAAAGGCAGAGTGCCAAGATAGATTTATCTTTCAAGGAATTGCATGCCAGGATAACAGATATAGAGAAAGCTATGGATAAAAAGCTGAAAGCCTTCCAAGATAGTTCAGAAGAACTCAAGAGGATTGTCTTTCAAGGAGGAAAAGCTATTGACCACACCATTGAGGGTGTTGGTAAAGTGTTAGAGCAGGTAATTGAAGTCAGAAAGACTCAAGAATCTATGTATAATAAGGCTGATGAACACTGTTTTAAAATTGTTGATGAGGTAGGGTTGTTCAAAGAATCTGTTCTCCAGACTCTTCCTGTAGAAGTCAGAAAGGGGGAGGACAAGTTGATAGGTTCAATTGATGAGAATTTATTTGTATTTCATAATCACATGAGTGAGAAATTTGATCTACTGTCTCAGGGAGTCCAGAAGCAGGTAGCTGATGTCAAAGATTTCACACAAAGGTCTATTGCTTGGCTCCACAGTGAGATCTTTCCAGAAATGGGCATTGACCCTGCTGTTCCCCCTCCTCAGTATGATCTCCCTCCTCAATATCCTTCTGCACAGTATGAGGCTCCTCAGTTTTCTCCAAGACAAGATGTGTCTTCTGATGTAGAAGTTGTTTCTTCTAAGCAAGGGACAAGAAAAAGAAAATATGGTGAAGGACCTTCTGCTAAGAGATCAGTTCCTGAATCTAGTTCAGCAGGCTCTGGCAAAGCTGCTGCTACTGATCCTGTGAATTATCCAGAATTATGGAGTCCTATTTCAAAGGCTATTATTCTTGATTCACTCAGATTAGTTGAAGAAGGTGGAATGCCAGTTCAAGACTATTTCAGCACTTCTGAATGGAAACTTTATCAAAACAGCAAGATCAAAAGGAGATTACATTACAGGACAAATAAGTACAATGATCCTACAGCTCCTCCAGCTCCTCCAAAGTACCATCCTAAACCTTATGCATACTTCAAAAGACAGGATCAGAAAAGAAGAGACAATGCCAGAGAATGAAGACCATCAAATTCTTTTTGTCATATGCTTGTGTGAACTTTAAGTCATGAGACAATCTGAAAATCTATATATAGTTTTGATTTTGATGTGATAATTATCTTTCTTTTATAGATTTAGTTTTTGATGCTCTTTCTTTATTTGTCTCTATTTAATTCCTTGTATATCATGTTGTGTATTATTTTGTTGCAATTCATCTGGGTAAGTAGGGTTCTGACTTCTACAAATAGGGGGAGATTGTTGGGTATTGTATTCACAATAACCTTGATTTGTAGAAAGTTAACTATGAACCAAGATTGAATTGCTTATGTATTTGATATGTTTCTCTAGTATTGTCTTGCAGGTTCCCATTGCTAAGTGTAAACCAATGTCAGGTCACAGTGGGTCAATGAGCACAGTCTCTTACAATGTAATTCCTCATTGTATGAGATATGGTGTTGACTCATATGTGATCTCTCTATTGGGATGCATTTCTAATCAAGACAAAGGAAGCTAAGGTCTTGGAGGTGTAGCTGTTCTCAGAGAAAAGTTTAAAGAATTTCTTCCAAGTGTATTTCTCGAGAATCCAAGTTTATTTCTCGAGAAATCTGAAAAGCTCTCGGAAAATCCTTTGGAATTCTCGAGAAGTTCTTTTCAGCTTAAGTCTTCGAAGGAAATCCAAATTTCTCGAGAAGCTATCTTTATTTCTCGAGAAGTCTGTAGTTCTCTCGGAAAATCCTTTGATTTTCTCGAGAAGCCTTCTTTGCTGAAATTCTCTGAGAAAATCTTTCCTCTCGAGAAGTTTATCTGATTTCTCGAGAAGTTCTTGTTTCTTCCGAAAAAGGTTAGTTTATCTTATTTCTCGAAGAAGATCTTTGTTCTCGAGAAATCCCTTCTTTTCTCGAGAAGCTCTGTCAATTTGTTTGAAAGCCTTTTTCCGAGATCCAGCCGTGATTTCTCGAGAAGTCTTCTTTCTCTCGAGAAATCTGTTTCTCGTTCCTTCAAACTGTTTTTGCCGACTTCTGTTATCCGTCTGTTTGACGAGATTCCTTTTCTGGCTTAAGGCTTAAATATTCTATTTAGACCTTCTCCTATAAAAGGCCCTCTATCTTAAGTTTTTAATTATTATTCCTTTCCGATTCTCTCTCTCCCTAAATCAAGAAGTCGCAAAGTGCCGTGCGAGTCGCCCTCGTTGGAGACTGTTCAGAAGTTTCGATTTCTCATCTCCAAGTGAAAGAATAGGTTCGATCGATCGTTGCTTGATTCTCTCTGAATTCTATTGGATCGATTCGAATTCTGGAAGATCAGATCTTAGTCATTAGGATCTTCATCATCGACATCAATTCAAATCCATTCCAATCTCAAGGAGGAAGAAGAACCCTAAAGAGTTTTTCAGATCTGATTGTGATTGATAAGTATCATATCATCTCTTATTTTCATTTGTTTGTAGGAGAAGTTTTCTCCGAGTTGTAGGAGCTTTGTTCTCCGAGTTGTAAGAGAAGTATTCTCTGAGACTGTAGGAGATTTGTCTCTGAGATTGTAGGAGTTTTGACTCCGAGTTTGTAGGATCTTTCTTGATCCGAGATTTTGTGAAGTAGTCAATTCTAGCGGTGGTGCTAGATTGGCGAGGCCGGCAAGTGGAGTACCCAAGATCGGGGAACCACTATAAATTTCTTGCTTCGTCTATGATTGTGGTTTGCTTTATCTGTGTTCTTTGTCATCAAGTTTGTTTTTTTATTTCCGCAAAAGACGCTATATTCACCTATTCACCCCCCTCTAGGTGATTTAGGTTGGCAATTAGATATTTCAGTTCCCTTATGCACACCCTGACTATAAGATAGCCAACCTCTCACTCATCTTCTGAGACTGCATTGAGCCCAATGTAGGCTTTCTCCTCAGATTCAAATGAGCATGAGTCACTATCACTCAAGGTCTTGAGCTTCTTTCTTATGAAGCTTTTTTCAGACTTCTTGCCTTTGTGAGATCTTCTCATCAGTTCTTTTTCCGTCTTTCCTTTTATCAGGACAATCAGCTATGACATGACCTGGCCTATTGCAGCAATAACAAACAATGTCAGATGAAAACTATTTGTTTTGTTTGGAGGCATACCTGCCACTTTTGGGATTATGCTTTGGCCTATCGGGGCTGTTGTAATTCTTCTTTGAGCAAGAGGAGGAGGATGGTCTATTTTTCCACTGCCTCATCTTGCTAAGAAGCTTCTTAAATTGCTTGGATAACATGAACAATTCTCCATCTGTAAGATCTGAGCCTGAAGTGCTGGTCTCAAATTCTTCTTCTTCAACATCTCTCTCCTTGAGGGCTGAGGAGTCCTCTCTACTCCTCCTGGAGCTTTCATCCTTGAAGGCTACAGACTTCTCTCCTTGAAGGCTCCACTGACCGTTAGTCAAAAAGACTAAGCGGTTTTGGCATCTGCACCCCCGACCACTCCTAGGCACGGGGCAGAAGGATGGAAAAGGAAGGTACAATATAAGTAGTAACAATAATATAAGCATGTGACATATGGGATAATGTATTATATCGTGTCATTCATAACAATATATCAAGTAGTTGTACATGTAGGAATAATTAGCGTGTTATAGTTCTCAGCACATAATTATAGATCTACGTCTACTGTTAAAAACAGGATAAACTACCATGTACAATCATATAACAGCAGATAATAAATAACTTAACTTATAAAAATGCTCATACAAATTTATAAGTTAAGGGTCATTCTAGCAAGTAAAATAACTTATCATATAAAAGAGCTCATACTAATTTATATGATGAGGATCTTTGGTGAAGGTTTATGATATATATCTCATGCTATGCTATGATATGATGACTTAGCATGCAGTTACCCACACACACAAACTCTATGTCGACATATACTTTTAGTTCTTACTTTTCGATGGTAGCTAACCTCTCGGGAACCTCCTATCATGGTCAAACGGAGACAGTGGAGCGGGCGTCTCCACTACTAGGTGGGCATAACACACTACCATACCTAGGCCTTGCGTATGCCTCAACGCGTGAGCATTACGAAGCCTCTGCGTACGCTTGCTATAATGTACCAAACCAGACTCCAAGGCTTAAGGGAGAGTCATTGGGAAAGCGTCTCCAAGACACCATCTGAGCTGGCCCACTAGACCTCAACTCCTATAGCCAAGTCTACATGCTTCCATCGGTGTTACGACTGGACACGCATCATAGACCCACCATAAGTAATCCCATCATTAAGATCTATATGCACATGCACAAGTAGACATCCCCACCTCATATGTATCACTGAGCTAACAGCTTCCAGGGACTAAGAACCAAGTCCTCCCTATACTCATCCACCAAGATATATAAGACAGTTGTATAAGTTCCGAGTGACAACACCCAATAACCTAAGGTTCAAGTCCTGTGTGGAGAAGTTCAAACCGTAGTAATTTAATCATGATCCTAAGGATTACTTATGTTATTATGAGTGTATATCCTTTGATTAATATATTCATCGTACATAGACTTAACGATGTACGTTGAATCTTAAGACTTCCCGAGGTCTATCCGGTGAAGGGCTCGCAGCGGTACTAGGAGGTGCGATGAGATGACATCCCAAACTTCCCGTTCTCAAGATAATTAACATCATGGGCTCCCATTACTTCTTAATTGTATATTCATTTGGAAGGGGTTGCTACGAGGTTATATTGGAATAAAGGTTCATAACCAAAGATTACTAACCACACCCACATTTGAGATTTCATATGAGATCAACCATGTTAGACTACCCCAATGGGCCCAAACTTCTACCAAAAGTTAAGGAATTACTTAATAAGGTTCTTCCAAAGTTTGGTCATCCTATGGTAATTATTCAGAAAGGTATGCCCGTAACTAGAATTACTATTTGCACCCTCAATTAGGACTTTATATGAGGTTTGTTGAGTTAGCCTACCTAACTGTCCCAAAACTTCTACCAAGGGTCTAAGATAAGTTAAATATACTGCCAGAAAAATTTGGTTAATTTTTGATGATTATTAAGAGAAATATTCCAATAATCAAAATTACTATTAGCACACCACATATGGATCACAAGTGTGTACATCAAATTCTATTTAACCAATTGACCTAAAATTTCTACCATAGGTCTATGATAGGTAAAATATACTTGCAGCAAAATTTGGTTAATGTTTAATGAGTATTAAGAGAGATATTACAATAATAAAAAATTACTATTAACACACCACATGTGGATCAGTGTACATCAAATTCTATTTAACCAATTGACCTAAAATTTATACCATAGGTCTAAGATAGGTCAAATATACTGCCAACTAAATTTGGTTAATTTTTTATGAGTATTAAGAGAGATATTCCAATAATAAAAAATTACTATTAGCACACTACATGTGGATTACAAGTGTGTACATCAAACTCTAGTTTAACCATTTGACCTAAAATTTATACAAGAAGTGTAACATTTAAGGCCTAATTATTTCAATAAGGCCATAGTGAAACATGAATTAAATATTGTCAAATAATGTGTGATTATTCTAAAATTCCCAAAATATTTCCAGAAATGTATTTTGACCTATATAAGGTTCTACCAGAGGTTTGGAATTTTCCCCATTTATTTGGCTTATATTATTTCATTTATTTAATGTTGTGCATAGTTTAACTAATGTCAAATAATATGTGTGATTATTATAAAATTTCCAAAATATTTTCAAAGGTGTATATTGGCCTATATAAGGTTCTACCAGAGTTTTGGAATTTTCCCTTTTTATTTGGCTTCCATTATTTCATTTATTTAATTGTGTGCATAATTTAAATAGTGTCAAATAATATTTGTGATTATTCTAAAATTTCCAAAATATATCCAGAGGTGTATAATAACCTAAGTCATCATGTGACATAAAATTAAAATTTTCCTAAGTCTTTTGGTCACTTTCATTTCATTAATATAATTATGTGGCATAATTAAAATTAATTAGATGTCTAAGATTTTTAACTCCTAAAATCATAATTTTCTAGAGATGATTCCTTTCATCATAATGCGTGCATGACCCAAATATCATTTACATGTATCAAGTCATTTGTGATAAATTCACAAAATACAAAACCTGTGCTATATGCACACCAAATTCCCATACACCATATTCACATGCATGTGGAATAAACCAACATGTAGAGATCCAAATGACTTAAAATTTATACCATAGATGTAAAATGACCTAAAAACATGTCACCATATATTTGGTACTTTTTCACATCACTTAAGGTATAAAATTTTCATTTATATTATTAGTGTCACACCTCTAAATTTTTCACAAAATCTTACAAAAATTAATTCCAAAAATTCTAAAATTCATAAATATGGTGCATAACATCATGACACACATTAGGTCCAAATTTCATAGATATGCAAGCAATGATTTGAGAGATATACCAAATAGTGCATTTTCAAGGTCTTAACAATACCCCAACTTTGAATCAAGATTGTGAGAGGTACAGGTCACCTCAAAGGGAGTTCAAGTACAATTCCGGAAGCCTTCACCAAGGGTTACAACATTTATGTTGAAGCCTTGGTCTGGATCTAACCAGAGCTAGCTCAAAACTGAGCTTGAAAGGGCTGACTTGGGTTTGACAAAAGTCAACCCTTCTTAATATAAGCATATGACTGCGAACAGTGTGATCTGCACGAATCCTGGTGCAAATCCAACGACTCTCTGTCATCTTCAACCTCCAGCAATGGCCCAGATCTTCCCAACCTGGAGCAGCTTTGGAGGGGATTTCCCAGCCACCCGAGCATCTTCCCGGCCAACCACCGCTACCACCACCTTCGTCGAGGTGAGGGCTATCAGAGGGTGGTGGTCCGGCGACATGAGGTGGCCAGAAAATGGGATTCCGGCATGGCTGAAAATTGTAATTTTGACCGATTTGGTGAGCTCGATTCAAGCTCAATTGAGCTCGAATCTTCATGGAAATGAGTTAGGAAGCTAGGACTAAGGGAGAAGAGCGGAAACACACTTGAGATCGTGCTCGAGCCCTGGTAATTTTTTGGGGAGGCATAGTGGTGGCAGATTCCGGCGACCTTGCTCCAATCAGAGCTCCTGAGCTCAAAGTCTTCCACTGGATGGCTTGCTCGACTCCTCAGTGGATGGGGAAGATGATAGGAAGGTCAAATGGGGCTGATGGTGGTTGTATGTGGAAAAGCCATTAGTGGGGTTGTCAGCCTTGCCTTGTTTCTCCCTCCCTTGCTCCACTTGTCACCCAATCAACACATATCCGGCTGGGCTCACTGAGAGGAGTTAATTCCATAGCTTGGGGAAGGGAATGGAGGTGCCATGTGGCCTCCATTCCATGAATTCCTCTTGTCTCATGTGAAAGGTTGGCCAAAAGACCAAATTGGCCCATGCATGCAATTGCATGATGATTTCAGAGGGTAAGGGGTGGTAATTTTTCCATGGATTGCAGATTGGGCAGTGGGCCAAGCTCTTGACCCATTGGAATTGGGCTTGACACCTTAATTTCTCTTTAGGCCAATATTTGACCATGGTTGACCTTGGTGATGAATTGGTCAACTGATGAGGTGGCTGCCCCCACATGATAGTAATGGGTCCTATGTCACCACCCAAAGTGAGTTGGGTCATGGTGGGGTCATTGGGTCATGGTGGGGTCATTGGGAGGTCAATTTAACCAAATTAAGGCAATTTGGGTTATGTTGACCTAGAGTTGACTTTGGTCAAATCTAGGGAATTAGGTGGCCCAATGATGTTGGTCATGGCTCTAATGACTTATCTTTGTAATCATTGGGGTGAGGTGAGATCAATTGGGTCATTAGGGGTTCAATTATGGTGTCCTAGGCAATGTTGACCTAGTTTGACTTGGGTCCAGAAGGTGGGTTTACTAAGCCTATTCGATTCTAGACCTTTCACCTTGCCCTTGCCATGTCACCATGGCCTATATTACCGTAAGGGGTCTAGAAGGGAAGGGGATGTTACATGGACTTTCTCATATGTTTTATAGTATGACCTGTCCTTTTTGAACTATTTTCTTTGTTCCTTAGTATACCTCTCCCATATAGGTATTTTTCTCCCATATTGTCTTCCTATGAATGTGTTCCTTTGTCTGGGATCTGATGCTGGAACTGGTAGAATAGGGATAGGAGGAAGTAGGGCAGGAGTAGAAGCAGGAGAAGATAAGATAGGATCAGAGATAGGAGTATGTTGGAGCATATGTTCCGCATCTCTTGGTTTGAGAATAACAAATACCATATTGTATTTGATCTTGTATTTTGTGTGTTTATAGTGTCCAGGTTGTACAGGTTGAATGAGGAGACAAGTCCTCGTTCAAGGTCGGACATGATCCAAGAGTGTGTACACTTTAGAAAAAGCAAAAGGATGAGTTTTGTGTGTTGATCTTAAAATGACCATAACTTTCAATCCGAGTTACGGAACGGTCCACCCCATTTTGTAGATGAGAACGAATCCATATACAGTCTGGAGAAGTTTTAGATGGCAAAAATGAAGAGGAGCTATCGAATTCCGACATCTAGATGTCGGAATCCGACAACAAAATGAAGTCAGCATGACGACGGGTATGTTCCGCACGATTTGCACGAAGAATAGTTATATCCACTGTCAGAATTCTGACATCGATGTCGTCGACGACAGCTCCACGACCATCAAATCTCGTAGAAACGCCGCATTCATGGGACACGTGGCAGCCGGAGAAGATAACGCCGGCGGATGACATCTAGATATCGGATTCCGACAGCGAAAAATATAAATTGGTTAGTTTTTCTATGGAGAACAGTTTTTCCATCATCTGGAGTACCAATACCCGAGTGCATTCCGTCCAGAGAGCTCCAGAACTCCGAGAACTCCCATTTTGGCAAGAACGTTGAAGAGCAAAGAAGAGACGGTCTGTGCGCAGTATCTTAGGCAATCTTTGCAAGGATTCGACGCCGTCTTCATAGCTTCATATTTAGGGAGTTTCATATCTGAATTTCTATTTTGTATTTTATCTTATCATTTTGTAATCGGAGGAGGAAATCGTCGCCTTGTGCGTGGCTTCTAAGTCCGTGTGTGGCTTAGGGGAAATCGCCGCCTTCCGCGTGGCGTCTAGGTCCTTGTGTGGCTTAGGAGGAAACCGCCGCCTTGCGCGTGGCATCTAGGTCCTTGTGTGGCATAGGAGTAAATCTCTGCCTTGTGTGCATCGTCTAGATCATGGAGAGATCTAGGGGGAGGCTAGTAGTAAGATCTAGGAAGAGATACGATATAGCCGTCCGGTCCTTGGTTGAAGGACCGGTAAATTAAAAAGAAGTTTATTTTTATCATTGCCTTGATCTTAAGCTTTTTTAAGATCAATAGTTCTTTGTATTCATCACTTGTGAAAATAAAATTTGATTTCCAATTACCTCATGATTTTCTAAGTGATTATTTTGGTTGTGTAAAAATCTATTTGTTTATCATTGCAAAATAGTCTTAATATTTTTGAAAATTTTCAAAGTAAATATTAGCCCTTATTCACCCCCCCCCCCCCCCCACTCTAAGGGAGCCGCAAGATCCAACACTTGGTATCAGAGCGTAGGTTATTTCAATACGTCTTCACAACTGGGAATAATGGCGCTTCATGATCTCGCATCTTCTAGAGGGGATAAGTTTTATGAAAATGAAAAATCATTATCACCACCTATATTTATGGGTGAAAATTATAATGTGTGGAAAACTCTTATGGAAAAATTTCTTAAATCTTTGGATATTGAAGTTTGGAATATTACAATTAAAATGCCCCCAATTATTCTAAATAAAAATGAAATATTTTTAAATGCCAAATCTATGAATAGTCTATATTGTGCACTACATCAAAATATTTTCAAACTTATTTATACGCTTCCTACTGCTTTTGAAGTTTGAAAATTTCTTGAGAATTCTTATAGTCTTACCTCCACAGATGATGAACAAGAGCAACTTCTTATGGATCCAAGAGAAGAATCCGATGAGGACTCATGCTTGGAGGAAGATCTATCTAAGAGAGAAGAATTCAACGTCACAATATTGGACTCAAATGATGGCAACACATCAAGCAAAAGAGAAGACAGAAATTCAACTATGGAAGAGGAATGTCAAGAAGATGTCAAAGGAACCTTTGGTTCAAATCTTGCCTCATCTCATAGCAAGGTAAGAAAATCAAAATCTTCTCTTTTTGTAACAAGTTCCATTTCTACTTTTTGCATACGTGAAATTGCTAAACGTAAAATTTTAAAGTTGAAAATTGCTAATTCCAAATTACGTTTAGAAAATAAAACTTTAAAAGAAAATGTTAAAGTAGAATCAAGTATTGATGTGTTAAATTCTCTTTCATGCTCTTTAGTTGAAATTCCTACTCCTTGTTTTGATTTTAATGATCTTAAAGAAAAATTCAAGGATTTTGAAAAAGTGCTTTTAATTTCAAAAGAACACAATGAAAAAGTGATAATTGAAAATAATGTTCTATCTTATAAACTAGAATCTCTAAAATCACATGTGCAAAAAATTTCAAATGATTTTTAAAATCTTTTTTCTAGTTTATCCTCAAAATTGTATAAAGCGTCTACTAGTGTTTCAAACTTTATAAATCATGAACCAAGTAGAATATTTATTTCTAATCCTCATTTAGCATCTCCCAACAAAGACTTAAATGTTCTCAAATTTCCTATAAGTAATACTTCTGAAAATAATTATGGAAATTTGAAGTATAAGAATATTAAACCAAAGTATGAATGGAGGCCCAAAATTAAAGATAAAACATTAACCTTATTTGAAAGAACCCATTCATCACTATCTCCCCAAAAGCCAACACGATGTATTTGGGTACCCAAAGGAACCATCGCACTTGGTCCCCTTTGGATACCTAAATCTCTCATTCACTAGGAATCATTGTATTGCATGAAGTAGGAATAAATTAAAAATGAAATATCATTACTCTACTTCATGATATGCTTAATTGTTTTTTCTTTTGTTTATTTTTTATTTTTGAGCCAACACACTATGATCACTTTATATATCATGAGATATGACTTTCATTTTAAGCCTAATGTTTAACAAATCAAATTGAATTAAATTGAACATAAAGTCATAATTTTTTGTAAAGTGATCTATCTTTTCTTTTTCTATGTTTTATCCTTGTAAAATCCATTGCCAATAAATGTCTTATATTATCATTATAAATTGAATGCTAAATTTGCTAAATGATATTATGAAGACTAATTAAATTACTTTCAAAATTGGATTTAAATGGACTTTTAGGGGTCTTAGGCTAAAATATTAAATATACAACTTATTGCATAATTGTCTATTTTCTTTGTTGCATATGATAGCCCCTATAATGAAAAATTATAATTGAAAAATTACAAAAATGATGAATATGATTTCACACACTCCACCTTGATCTATTAATATCCTATGCTAAAATTCATTATTATCATATATCATAATTCATTATCTATCAAGAATTATCATGAATCAACTATTTCTATCAACCTTAGGATTTATGAAATATATGATGGCGATTGGTATTATAGTTTCATATCTTGTTTAGTGTGTGTGATGTGCATCTCTATTGTTTGCATGAATCTCATCATATTTAGACTTTAAAATTAACTTGACATTAACAAGATGAAATCAAATAGAATTGCCTCTTCATTCTAGGTCTATAAATTTTCAAAACTCTATAATTGATTATAGGCAAACCAATTATATATATTTAACATATTTTGCATAACATCCAAATTCATTATCCTAGCTGCATCTCTTGGTATATTCTCAATTTAGTGTCTATGCTAGGATTATCAATATAGTGACATGCTAAAGGTAGAGAAATTTGAACTTTAAAATTCATGAGTACAATGTGGTTTCAAAATCCACTATATGTTCTAAAACTAAAACAAACTCATGTTTTATGAATCGATCCTTAGACTAAAACGCTTAGTATATCCATAATCATTAACTCATGACTTGTGTCTCACAATAGAGAGGGCGTAGGATTGTGTGCATTAGAGACCTAACCTCTAAGTCATGTCTTGTCCTTAACCGGGGAGGGTTACAGTAAGGCCTTGCGAGGCACTGGGGGAAAGAGTGCTAGGTTGAGTGTCGTCTTTTGTATGCATATGGGATTAACACCCCAACCTACGACATGCATGCATCTCCTCATGCCCATCTGTCACTTAGTACGGGGCTAGAGTGTAGTCATGTAGTTAAGGTATCTTGATCTTAGATATGCTTATATTATATTCATTGCATGAACTTTATCTCACTCTTTATACTTAAATCATGCATATTTATTTTTGTTCTAACATTGCATCTTGTGTTTGCATATTTTATTATTTTGAGCTTTAATGATTTTACAAAACACAAGTATTTGAAAACTCACCAAAAACATGTTAAAAGAGCCTTCAAATCTAATCAATATACTCTGAAACTTCAACTGAAGGAAGGTATCTTTATAATACAAATGAATTGTGAAAAATGTTTTTCAAAATATCAAAATTTGTAGTTTTGTCTCGGCGTTAAGGAGCTAACGCCTGGCGTTAGCTCCTTTGCTCCAATTTTTTTTGAATAATTTCTGGTATTGTTTTAATGTTGTGTGTTTTTATTTCTCTGTTTGTAAAGGGTTTTCTATCTTTTTATTTCCATTAAAACAAAATTTTATTTCTTTTCAATTTTTTTTTTGTATTTTCTCATGCATTATTTTGGGATTATTTCTCTGGCATAGAATATCATCTACTGATAGGGCTAAAAAAACTTCTATGTTTTCCTGAAAATATTTAAATTTGAATATTTAAAAACAAATACAAAATTACAAAACAATTTCAAAGAATAAACATATGTTTTTCTCTTTATGCGTGACTATTGTTTTGTACTTATATAAAAATTAAAAAAATATTTAGAAATTGATTGTTATTCATTGCCATTGTCAAAGATGATTAATTATATCAATTAAAGATTAAATACAATGTTTAATTTAACTCTCAAGTTTCTTAAAAAACTTTGTTTTGTATTTGTCATGCCTTGAAAATTATCTTGTTATGTGCAATGAATTGATTGTAGACAAACATGCGTAGAAACGCTTAGCATGCCTCTAAGTATGAGTAATGTATTATGTTTGATAATGATTCATTCACTCACTTATTTTTTTATAAATTACATGTGTTTACAATCTTATTCTTACATGATTGTATAATGTAATAACATAAGTAATTAAAATGCTTAAATAGATTACATACACAACATTGAATTGGTTATTACAATTCTTTGTCTTTCGTGCACTTATTCTTAAGAGAAATGTAGTTGAAAATGCTATGTTTGCAAAACAAGTGAATTCAGAGTCCTTAGTCACTAAACTAAAAAACAAACAATAAATGACAAGGAAAACTCCACCAAGCACTACTCACCCTCCTGATAAGTCTTAGTGAGCATTGTGAGGTTGGGCACTTTGGATAAGAATTGTAAAGTGTCTTGTAACAAACAATTTATACACCACTTCTCTTAGTACACCAGGATCACAAAAAATGAAAATAAAGCTAAACAGTATAAAAGTGATCCTCAAGCACTACTTTGCACCCTGATAAGTCTTAATAAGCATTGTGTGTGCATAGCACCTTGGTAGTTGTACTATTTATTCATGTGCATTGAAATATTATGGAAGTAATAGTATTTGTGTATTTTAATGTTGTGTTAATTCATTATATATGTTATGTGTTTTTGATTGATTCACCTGTATACTTTATCAAAACACTATTTTGTACACATTATTATCTTTCATAAAACTTCTACTCCTGAGAATTGGATCCTAATGCGCATATACACTATTCTCTACAAACTTAAGTAAATGCACTAGATAACAAAGCATGACCGCTACAATGTTTATGTTTACTTAAAATGCAAATTTTATTATATTGTAGTTTATGTATCTTTTCTTGATAGTATAAAATCATGCTTGCAATTTTATCTTAATGGAATAGCATCTCTTGAATCTATAACTCAAACATCAACTTTTCAAATTTAAAACTCATTATCCATTATATGATTTTATCTTCTAAAATGATGTTTATGTTTAAGAGTGCTTATTATATTCTTCTGCTAAGTTTATCATTTATGCTCATTCATGTCTATTATTCTTAACACCGTGCTATTCTTTTCAACAAGTGGTATCTTAAAATAGAATGCTTACTTTATCATGTCAGTCATGTTGCTTACTACTATATGTTCCATCATGCTTATATTTTTCTTAACAAGTAGTATTTAACAAGCTTTTGATTGCAACCTATTTTTCTTCTCGACATAGAACATATTACTTCTTATTGCACACTCTCACCTAAACCTTCTTTTGATACTACCAAAAGGGGAGAATAAATTACATAAATCTAATCTTTAGGGGGAATACATTATAATGATTTCAAACTCAAAGAAAGTATTTATGTAGGGGGAGTAATCATATAGGAGGTGCATACACTATCATATGCTCGATCATGACAATCCTTCAATAAGTGGTTCCTCATCAATCTTAGTAGATATACACTCATCCCTACCCACTTTTTCTAATAACAAAGGGGGAGAAGAAATTGAGAAATCTAGTCAAGTAGATATTTAGGGGGAGTAAATTATAAGAGAACACTTATGTAGGGGGAGGACTTCATATAGAAAGAGTATGCATTATTGCTTTCAAATCTATCACGTTTTTAACCTGTTATCCATGCATATCTTATTAACGCACTTATCTATAAACACAAATTGTCTTAAAGTCACTAATTTCTCAAATAGGTATTTGTTATTATCAAAAGGGTGAGATTGATGGAGCCTATGTTCCGCATCTCTTGGTTTGAGAATAACAAATACCGTATTGTATTTGATCTTGTATTTTGTGTGTTTATAGTGTCCAGGTTGTTCAGGTTGAATGAGGAGACAAGTCCTCGTTCATGGCCGGGCATGATCCAAGAGTGTGTACACTTTAGAAAAAGCAAAAGGATGAGTTTTGTGTGTTGATCTTAAAATGACCATAACTTTCAATCCAGGAAGAGTTACGGAACGGTCCACACCATTTCGGAGATGAGAACGACTCCATCTACAGTATGGAGGAGTTTCGGACGACAAAAATGAAGAGGAGCTATCGGATTCCGACATCTAGATGTCGGAATCCGACAACGAAAATGACGTCAGCATGACGTTGGGTATGTTCCGCACGATTTGCACGAAGAACAGTTATATCCACTGTCAGAATTCCGACATCGATGTCATCGACGACAGCTCCACGACCGTCAAATCTCGCAGAAGCATCGCATTTATGGGACAAGTGGCAGCCAGAGAAGATAACGCTGGAGGACGACATGTAGATATCAGATTCCGACAACGAAAAATATAAATTGGTTCGTTTTTCTATGGAGAACAGTTTTTCCATCATCTGAAGTACCTATACCCGAGTGCATTCCGTCCAGAGAGATCCAGAACTCTGAGAACTCCCATTTTGGCAAGAACATTCAAGAGCGAAGAAGAGACGGTCCGTGCGCAGTATCTCAGGCAATCTTTGCAAGGATTCGACGCCGTCTTCAGAGCTTCATATTTAGGGTGTTTCATATCTGAATTTCTATTTTGTATTTTATCTTATCATTTTTAATCGGAGGAGGAAATCGCCGCTTTGTGCGTGGCGTCTAAGTCCGTGTGTGGATTAGGGGAAATCGACGCCTTGCGCGTGGCGTCTAGGTCCTTGTGTGTCTTAGGAGGAAACCGCCGCCTTGCGCGTGGCGTCTAGGTCCTTGTATGGTTTATGAGTACATCTTTGCCTTGTGTGCAACGTCTAGATCATGGAGAGATCTAGGGGGAGGCTAGTAGTAAAATCTAGGAAGAGATACACTATAGTCGGTCGGTCCTTGGTTGAAGGACCGGTAAATTAAAAAGAAGTTTATTTTTATCATAGCCTTGATCTTAAGCTTTATTAAGATCAATAGTTCTTTGTATTCATCACTTGTGAAAATAAAATTTGATTTCCAATTTCCTCATGATTTTCTAAGTGATTATTTTGGTTGTGTAAAAATCTACTTGTTTATCATTGCAAAATTATCTTAATATTTTTGAAAATTTTCAAAGTAAATATTAGCCCTTATTCACCCCCCTCTAAGGGCGCTGCAAGATCCAACAGAGTAGACATCACAGGTGATAAGGTTGTGGATTCTTCAGAGGCAGGCTTGACTTCTGTGATCTTAGGAATGAGTGAATTAGCTCATACTGAAAACTCTTTCATACTTGCCCAATAGTCCTGATCATTTGAGAACAGATCAGACTCCCCCTGAGTTGAGGACTACCCCTGGATTGAAGACTCTCCCTGGATTGCAGGCAAGAATCTGTGTGGAGAAGATGATGTAAGAGCCAGGAAGAGTTGAGAAGTGATTGTTGGTTCCCCTTCAGAGACATGGGAGGTTTGACATTGGTGCTCAAAAACAGTATACATTGAATCAGGTCGAGGCTTGCTGTCACCCTTCTCCCCCTACATTATATCATTGAAGAAGGATATAAAGACTTCAGCAGGCAACACTGACGAGCGCAGTTCCTTCTTGATGGCTTTTGTCTGGGAAGAGAGGTTCCTTAACCTGTGATGTTGAGCACATAACTTTCGATAGAAATCTTCTGAGAAATCCAGGTATAAAGAGGAGAGCTGAGAAAACAATGTCTCTAAAGCCAGATCAATTGCGTCAAGAATGTCTCTATTAGAGGCCATTGATTGTTGTTGTGTACCTGCAAAGAAGGAAGAAGACAGAAGTAGAGAGGCAGAAAGAGAAGAGAGTGAGAGGGAGAGAATTCGAAAGCACAATAAATTCTAACGACTGTGTTTTTTTAGAAGATGATTCATCTTAACTTAGGATTGTGCTCGAAGCAACGTCGAAAAGAAGTGGATTCAGCGTGCCAAAATATGTCAAAGTAGCTTCTAGAAGCAAAGTCTGCGCGCGCTTTGAAAAGTCGACGTGGCATCGAGTGGAAATCAACGTGGCTTCAAATGAAAGCAACAACTATTGTGTCGAAGCATGCATCGATATGAATTTGACGTTGCGTGTAACGGTACTGGCCAGGACCGTCAACACATGACCTACAAGCCCAGTACCGCCGGCACCGACGGCCCAGGACCGTCAACAGACCTACTGGCACCGCCGGTTAAGCCTCACCCGAACGGGTTAACCACAAGCCTGCAGGCTGTGCACCCCAACCCCTCTCTGGCCCACCACAGGGCCCAGCGGGTTGTTGGAGACATACAGTCTCCCTTCGGTGAGAAGTGAGCCAGTTAAGCGGCGCCACGTGGACTTCCCAGGAGGTCACCCATCCCGTGACTACTCCAGCCCGAGCACGCTTAACTACAGAATACTTTCACTTCTCATCACCAACTGAGCTGCACTCAGTTGGTGATGAGAAGTGAAAGTATTCCGTAGTTAAGCGTGCTCGGGCTGGAGTAGTCACGGGATGGGTGACCTCCTGGGAAGTCCACGTGTCGCCGCTTAACTGGCTCACTTCTCACCGAAGGGAGACTGTATGTCTCCAACAACCCGCTGGGCCCTGTGGTGGGCCAGAGAGGGGTTGGGGTGCACGACCTGCAGGCTTGTGGTTAACCCGTTCGGGTGAGGCTTAACCGGCGGTGCCAGTAGGTCTGTTGATGGTCCTGGGCCGTCGGTGCCGGCGGTACTGGGCTGGTAGGTCATGTGTTGACGGTCCTGGCCAGTACCGTTACAAAAAGTGTACTGGCCAGGACCGTCAACACATGACCTACAAGCCCAGTACCGCCGGCACCGACGGCCCAGGACCATCAACAGACCTACTGGCACCGCCGGTTAAGCCTCACCCGAACGGGTTAACAACAAGCCTGCAGGCTGTGCACCCCAACCCCTCTCTGGCCCACCACAAGGCCCAGCGGGTTGTTGGAGACATACAGTCTCCCTTCGATGAGAAGTGAGCCAGTTAAGCGGCGACACGTGGACTTCCCACGAGGTCACCCATCACGTGACTACTCCAGCCCGAGCACGCTTAACTACGGAATACTTTCACTTCTCATCACCAACTGAGCTGCAGCTCAGTTGGTGATGAGAAGTGAAAGTATTCCGTAGTTAAGCGTGCTCGGGCTGGAGTAGTCACGTGATGGGTGACCTCGTGGGAAGTCCACGTGTCGCCGCTTAACTGGCTCACTTCTCATCGAAGGGAGACTGTATGTCTCCAACAACCCGCTGGGCCTTGTGGTGGGCCAGAGAGGGGTTGGGGTGCACGGCCTGCAGGCTTGTTGTTAACCCGTTCGGGTGAGGCTTAACCGGCGGTGCCAGTAGGTCTGTTGATGGTCCTGGGCCGTCGGTGCCGGCGGTACTGGGCTTGTAGGTCATGTGTTGACGGTCCTGGCCAGTACCGTTACAAAAAGTGCACTTTTTGTAACGGTACTGGCCAGGACCGTCAACACATGACCTACAAGCCCAGTACCGCCGGCACCGACGGCCCAGGACCGTCAACAGACCTACTGGCGCCGCCGGTTCAGCCTCACCCCGAAGGGTTAACCACAAGCCTGCAGGCCGTACACCCCAACCCCTCTCTGGCCTGCCACAGGGCACAGCGGGTTGTTGGGGGGGGGCACGAACCCACGCCCTCCCTTTGATGAGAATTGAGCCAGTTAAGCGGCAGCGCGCGGACTTCCCAGGAGGTCACCCATCCCGTGAATACTCCAGCCCGAGCACGCTTAACTACGGAGTTCTTTCGATTCTCATCACCAACTGAGCTGCAGCTCAGTTGGTGATGAGAATCGAAAGAACTCCGTAGTTAAGCGTGCTCGGGCTGGAGTATTCACGGGATGGGTGACCTACTGGGAAGTCCGCGCGCTGCCGCTTAACTGGCTCAATTCTCATCAAAGGGAGGGCGTGGGTTCGTGCCCCCCCCCCCCAACAACCCGCTGTGCCCTGTGGCAGGCCAGAGAGGGGTTGGGGTGTACGGCATGCAGGCTTGTGGTTAACCCGTTTGGGCGAGGCTGAACCGGCGGTGCCAGTAGGTCTGTTGACGGTCCTGGGCCGTCGGTGCCGGCGGTACTGGGCTTGTAGGTCATGTGTTGACGGTCCTGGCCAGTACTGTTACAAAAAGTGCACTTTTTGTAACAGTACTGGCCAGGACCGTCAACACATGACCTACAAGCCCAGTACCGCCGGCACCGACGGCCCAGGACCGTCAACAGACCTACTGGCACCGCCGGTTCAGCCTCGCCCAAACGGGTTAACCACAAGCCTGCAGGCCGTACACCCCAACCCTTCTCTGGCCCACCACAGGGCCCAGCGGGTTGTTGGAGACATACAGTCTCCCTTCGGTGAGAAGTGAGCCAGTTAAGCGGCGGCACGTGGACTTCCCAGGAGGTCACCCAGCTCGTGACTACTCCATCCCGAGCACGCTTAACTACAGAATACTTTCACTTCTCATCACCAACTGAGCTTTTTGTAACGGTACTGGCCAGGACCGTCAACACATGACCTACAAGCCCAGTACCGCCGGCACCGACGGCCCAGGAACGTCAACAGACCTACTGGCACCGCCGGTTCAGCCTCACCCCGAAGGGTTAACCACAAGCCTGCAGGCCGTGCACCCCAACCCCTCTCTGGCCCACCACAGGGCCCAGCGGGTTGTTGGAGACATACAGTCTCCCTTCGGTGAGAAGTGAGCCAATTAAGCGGAGGCACGTGGACTTCCCAAGAGGTCACCCATCCCGTGATTACTCCAGCCCGAGCACGCTTAACTACGGAATACTTTCACTTCTCATCACCAACTGAGCTGCAGCTCAGTTGGTGATGAGAAGTGAAAGTATTCCGTAGTTAAGCGTGCTCGGGCTGGAGTAGTCACGGGATGGGTGACCTCCTGGGAAGTCCACGTGCCGCCGCTTAACTGGCTCACTTCTCACAGAAGGGAGACTGTATGTCTCCAACAACCCGCTGGGCCCTGTGGTGGGCCAGAGAGGGGTTGGGGTGCACGGCCTGCAGGCTTGTGGTAAACCCTTCGGGGTGAGGCCAGGACCGTCAACACATGACCTACAAGCCCAGTACCGCCGGTTCAGCCTCACCCCGAAGGGTTAACCACAAGCCTGCAGGTCGTGCACCCCAACCCCTCTCTGGCCCACCACAGGGCCCAGCGGGTTGTTGGAGACATACAGTCTCCCTTCGGTGAGAAGTGAGCCAGTTAAGCGGCGGCACGTGGACTTCCCAGGAGGTCACCCATCCCGTGACTACTCCAGCCCGAGCACGCTTAACTACGGAATACTTTCACTTCTCATCACCAACTGAGCTGCAGCTCGGTGGAAGTCCACGTGCCGCCGCTTAACTGGCTCACTTCTCACCGAAGGGAGACTGTATGTCTCCAACAACCCGCTGGGCCCTGTGGTGGGCCAGAGAGGGGTTGGGGTGCACGGCCTGCAGGCTCATGGTTAACCATTCGGGGTGAGGCTGAACCGGCGGTGCCAGTAGGTCTGTTGACGGTCCTGGGACGTCGGTGCCGGCGGTACTGGGCTTGTAGGTCATGTGTTGACGGTCCTGGCCAGTACCGTTACATTGCGTCGAGTGCTATTCGAATGAACTATCCCAGTCAGCTCTCGAAGCTAGCGTCGACTAGAAGTTGACGATGCGTTGAGTTGTATTCGACGCAGCTCTGAATGAACATTTATATTTTTCTCAAAAAATTTACTATTTTTCCCAGCAATATCTTTATATGGAAATAGGTTTTATTACATAATAGATGTGACCTAAAGAGTTTGATAGTTTATATAGGTGTAGTCAATAATACCTAGAGGGGGGGGGGTGAATAGGTTTTACTTATTTTCTTTGTTTAAACCTAATGTTTCTATCTGCAGAAAACACAAGCACAGAAAACACACAAGGATGTATAGGGGTTCCTCAAGACAGGGTGTCTTGAGTAGTCCTCTTTCCCCCTTCACCTTTCTAACAATGAGTTAGACAAGGCCACAAACTCCAATCTCGACTCCTTGAGCTTACACCACAAGTTCCTCAGAACTTCTCAGATCCAGAGTGATCCTACCTCAGGCACAGCAGCCCTACACTCAGGCTCAGCAGCCCTACACCTCAGGCTCAGCAGCCCTACAGCTCAGTCTCAACAGCCCTACACCTCAGGCTCAACAGCCCTACACCTCAGGCACAACAGCCCTACACCTCAGAGTTATGAACTCATACCACTCAGAAATCCCACAGATTTCCTACCTCAGACCTATCAAGAAGTCCTACCACTCAAGCTGTCAACACAGCTTTACACACAGGCTCAACAGCCTTTTACTCAGGAAATGCCTTACAAAGATGTAATAGAGTTTGAGGTAGATACAAAAGACAAAAGGTTTACTCTTTGGTCTTCTGAATCTTTTCTTCATATCTGAAAACAGCTGCTTTAGATTTGTATCACCTTGATCTTCTCCTTCAGCAAAGCAGAAGATCAACTTGCCCTTCTTGAGTTTGTACAGGAAGAGCTAACTAATCTCCTTAGAAGATTAACTTCAGCTACAGAGAATAACTTTAACTGGCTGAATCGTGAATGCTCGATTGCGGCGTGTCTCAGCAGTTGGGCTGAGACAGCTTCCAGTCTCAGCGGCAGCCCCAGTCACCTTCTCAGCGGTTGCTCCAGTCTCCTTCTCAGTGGATCCGCTGAGATGGCTCCTCGTCTCAGCGGTTCTGATCCTTCGTCTCAGCGGTTATGCTGAGACAGATCTTCATCTCCTTGTAGATGATTTCTTCTTATCTAAGGCCATGTTTGGCCCTTCCTTTTGAGTCACATGTGCTTGTATATCCTACACAAGTATAGCTTTATTAAATACAATATGTCCTTAGCATTAAGAGTGGTGCCTCTTCAAATCAAGGTAATATTGAGGACAATATACCCAACAATCTCCCCCTATTTGAAGAAGGCAGAACATCCCCAATGCTAAGGTCCATTAACAATAAAAATCTTATCATAGAAACCTATGAACTGTGAAGCATAGGACCTAACAACCTAGGCATTTGCATTTGCACTGGCCCTTTCTCCCCTTTCTCCAGCATTGGTACTGGCCCTATCTCCCCCTTTCTGGCTTTTTCAACCTTAACTTGCTATGGATAGAGGGACAATAGCTGTAGATCCCTTTGGATCAATCTATAGGCTAACCTGTACACTCTTAGCATTTGCCAACTTCCCCTCAACCTGAGTAGGGAATTTACTCCCCCTTAGTTGGAGAGCTATTTTCTGTAATAGCTGATCCATTACAATCTGAACATTCCATTTAAGCTATTGAATACTAGAGATAATAAATACAGAGTACATATATCAATAGTAACAAACACAATCTTATGATCAGAATATGAAATATCATTTCACTTAAAATGTTCAGTACAGATATATAAAAGAAAATTCAACTTATAGTTGTACATTCAATCCAAAAAAAAGTCAAGACTGGTTTTTCTAAGATTGACCCTGAGAGGAACTTTCTCCAATTGTAGACTTTCTTTTCCTAGTTTCAGCAGCAGCCTTGATCTGCTCCTTTACTTTGAAGTACAGAAGTGGCTTGGGAAGATATCTTGGGGGAATCCTTAAAGGAGTTTCCCTTCTTACCATATTTTCTTTGAGAATTCTTTCCCTTAAAGACTCCCTTTCAAGGTGTTTGATCCACTCAGCAGCTGAATAGACATGGTCAATGTCCTTCATTGGATTTCCATGGCTCACCCAGGTATTGACAACAATTGTATCCAACTCCAGATTGTCATCTTCATGGAGTGGATCCTCTAATCTTTCCATTCTCTTCTGTGCCATGTATTCTTCAGCAGTTTGAATACCCTCTACCCTTCTCCTCTTTGTTGCTCTCTCATCAGTAATCAGATTTGATTGACTTTGGAAGTCAAAGTCTTCATTTCTGCTAGGGTTCAAGATTGGCAGATTCAAAGCAATTCTTGTTCCTTGCAGCACTTTTAAGCTTGAGTCCCATTGAGTATCAGTGACCTTTCTGACCATGGTGAGGATATTTTCTTGAATAGCACTGGAGACATTGTTGACCACTTCCACCATTTTCTTGCTGGCTTCTTCTTGATTGGAGAGTATCAGTTTGTGAGAGGACTCCATGTTGTTGTACAGTTGTATGTGAGCTCCTTTCAGCTTAGCATGTAGATGGAGTATCTTCTCCTCCCCTTCTTTGCTATGTTCCACTATTTTCTTCTCAATTTCAGAGTGTTGATCCAATATGGATTGAGAGAGAGTCTAAAAGGTGCTGTCCACATCATCCAAAATGCATTCCTTTGCCTTGTCAATGTGGGACTTGACTTGGCTGCTTGATGTGTTGACCACTTGTGCCATTCTGGCAACAGCTTTTTCCCAGACATTCTCATTTTTGTAGAGGTGATTCTTTACATATGTGATGTCCTTTGTGGAATCCCCTTGATGGTCTGCAATATCCTTCAGAACTGTGTGCTGGGCAGCAACAGTATTTTTGGCCATTTCAAACCATCTTGTCATCTGCAGAAGGATATGATCTGATGCAGTTTTGACATCATTAACTTGGGCATTTAGTTCAGTTCTCACTTCAGCCACTCTTGACTCCATTCTTTGCTCACTGGCTTGGATCTCCTGAGTCAATGCAGCTCTTGTTGTATGTAATTCATTCCTTATCTGGGTAGATACATCATGAACCTTTTCAGCAACAATCTCTTTCATAGACAACATCTGACCCTCAATCATTGTTTGTATTGAGTTTATCAGGTCAGATGTGTCCAGAACTGCAACTGGACTTTCCTGGGGTAATTCCTTTTCAACCATCTCTTCAGCTCCACTTTGAGCATTAGCCCTCCCATCATTAGGGATCTGCTCCCCCTCAGATGGGGCATTAAGTGTACCTTATAGATTTGGAGGGATTGATTCCTGTTCATGTTCTCCCCCACTAGCATACCCACCTCCTCCTTCATAGGCAGGGCTATGCTCCCCCTCACTTGGGGCATCCATAGGAGGAGAATTTTGTCTAAGGTCACCTGAAAAGTGATTGAGGAGTTAGACACCTAGACTATACTATTGATAGAAAAGAGTCCTAACTGAAATCCTAATTTACCAGGGATAGGTGAATTGGGAAATTCATCTTCAGCTTGATGAACAGCTGGATCAGCATTCATCTGGGTTGGCTCAGGATTGGGCACAACACTTCCTTGTGGCTCCTCATTTGTCCTGGGGACCTCTTCATTGTCAATGTTCATTGGGTTGCTGCCAGATCTATGATCAGACCCATGACTATCTTCATTTTCAGACCCATTTGACTTTGAGGATGAGTCTGATTTGTGCTGAGATGAATCTTTCTTCTTTTCCTTTGCCACAGATGGTTGGCTCATAGGGAGCACTCTGGAGAATCTATCCAGAGTCTTAATGTCCATTCTTTTGAGATAATGGAGATTTGACCCCTTGGAGTTTGCAAAGGTCTCTGAATAACTATTCTGTAGGTACAGAGATAGTATTCTTCCCATATTGGGGGCTTGTAGGGATTCCTTTATCCTTTGAAAAATAACTTCTCCCCATGAGGTTCTCTTAGACAGAATTATCCTTGTCATTAATTCAAACATGAATTGAGAGACAGTGTCATGTGATCCAGGCTTGCATAGGATAGCTTTGCCTACTATGTCAGACAACAGCTTCCCCTGTTGATTGAAGAACTTCCTCCTTAGACAAATGGTCTTAGTATCACTGTATCCTGTCCACTTTAGGGCAGTCCTCTTATCCTTTTCTGATATTTCTTCCTCTTCAGTTTTACTGCAGGGAGTTAATTTCAGCCCCTTCTCCAACCTTTTAGCAGTAATCTTTATCTTCTCACTTCCTATCTTGGACTTCAGGATGGTTTTGGAAGGAGACAGTTTGACATGGTTGAACCATTCCAGAACTTCAGTTCTGAGAATGCAGCAGGGTTCAGACAGCATATGCTCCAGAACTTGAGCTTCCATTAGATGAATCACATGTCGTATTTCTTCTGAGGCATAAGAGAATCCATCTCTTACTATTTCATAGCCCTCCAGGAGATCTTTTGAGCTTTTTGGCGCCATGGAATCAGAAAGTCGAGGCGCTGAGACGGGAGAGAAGATGAATCGTCTCGACGGCTAAGGGTTTGGCTTTGTGGTGTGTTTTAGGTTACAGTGTATCTATTTATAGGATTTTAGTTTCGTTTTTATTAACCCTAGGCTTTTAGACTTAATTACCTTGTTGTGTTAAGGAGTTTTAGGTTAGTTAACAAATTTCATACTGATCATACCCCGTCTCAGCGGTTCAGCTGAGACAGAGACCTATGCCGCTGGGACAGTGAACTGTCAACCGCTGGGACAGTTTGCTCATCTCAGCGGTGTTGAAACCGATTTCTCGGTCTCGAGTGGAGCTCGGGGCCCTCACCGAGATGAGGGGCAGCTAGCCCTTACCGGTCCCTCGGGAGAGGTAAGGTTGACGACTCGAGCAAAGAACGAAGACCCTAGTCTCAGCGAGGAGGTCCCTCCACTAACCCGGAAGATCGTTGAGCGCTTCCCCTCCCAAGCCAAAGCTAAGACTCGGGCACCTTGGAGAGCTAGAGAGCCCAAACCAAAGCGACCTAGGGAGAGAAGAGCTCAGATAATGAACCGCCTCTCTTCCAAGGTGCCCTTTGAGGTCTATTTATAGATTTTAGTTTTGTGGTCTGTCAATAACCAAATCCCGCTGTCCATTCTCACTATCCGCACACCGGATTGGTCTGCTAACAGCCAAACTCCGCTGTTTGAGGAAGCTAACCGCAGACCACCAGGGGCCTCTTGGTAAAAATCCCTTCCCGGACTTTTACTGGGCGAACCGGCCTGCCCCGAGGCCTTCCTCGCGAGAGGAGCTCGCAAGCCTCTGGGTCAGTGAGCCCCCGAATTACTATCGCTACATTGCCTGGCTCGCTCGCCCGCACCACCTCGGCGCATCCCCAAAACGGCTAACTATACCCCAAGACGGCCTTCCTCGCGAGTGGAGCTCGCGAGCCTGCGCCACCTCGGCGAATCCCGGAATGGCTATCCGCACCCCAAAATGGCTAACTGTACCCCAAAATGGCCTTCCTCGCGAGTGGAGCTCGCGAGCCTGCGCCACCTCGGCGAATCCCAGAATGGCTATCCGCACCCCAAAATGGCTAACTTTACCCCAAGACGGCCTTCCTCGCGAGTGGAGCTCGCGAGCCTGCGCCACCTCGGCGAATCCCAGAATGGCTATCCGCACCCCAAAATGGCTAACTGTACCCCAACATGGCCTTCCTCGCGAGTGGAGCTCGCGAGCCTGCGCCACCTCGGCGAGCTTCAAGGAAGCTGGTTAACTCCCCTCCACTGGGCTCGCTCGCCTGCGCAGTCTCTTGCTCTTCCTTGACCTACCTCGCCGGAGATCAGGGTTCGCCCCTCTGGGCTCGCCTCCTTGAGCGCGAGTGGCGAACATCGGGGTTGTACAAGCGGTTCAGCTGGGATTTTTCTCAGCTGATTCAGCTGAACATACTCCTGCATTTTAGCTGATCATATGGTTTAGACCTAATGTAGATGTTTTGGCTTAAGATGGGTCCTAGTCATGTCACTAAGTTATAGTGTACAGTAATATAAAGTTTGATAATTTACCATTCATAATCAACAATAGTGATTACCTAATCAACAATAGTGATAGCTATTACTCATGCATTTAGGACTATTCTATACTAAGCATGCCAAGATCAATTTTGAAATCATTGAATTTAGATTCATCCAGTGGCTTTGTAAATATATCAGCTACTTGTTTGTCAGTGGAGACATATTCAAGACAGATATATTTACTTTCTACATGTTCTCTAATAAAATGATATCTAATCTCTATATGCTTAGTCCTGCTATGAGAGACAGGATTTTTAGCAATAGAGATTGCACTGGATGAATCACAATACAAAGGAGATTCCCTTACCTTGAGGTTGTAATCCTCCAACTGATGTTGTGTCCAAAGGAGTTGTGCACAACAGCTACCTGCAGCAATGTATTCAGACTCAGCTGTGGATATTGCCACACTGGTTTGTTTCTTGCTGCTCCAAGATATCAATTTTCTCCCTAGGAACTGACAAGTACCACTTGTACTCTTCCTGTCTTCTTTGCAACCTGCAAAATCTGCATCTGAAAAGCCTGTAAGTTCAAAGTCATTGTTCTTAGGGTACCACAGGCCAAGATGCAAGCTGCCCTTAAGGTATCTCAATATCCTCTTCACAGAGGTGTAGTGAGATTCCTTAGGACAGGCTTGATACCTAGCACAAATACATGTAGCATACATAATGTCTGGCCTACTAGCAGTCAAGTACAATAGGGATCCAATGATACATCTGTACATGGACTCATCAAAGGCCTTTCCCTTTTCATCCTTGTCTAATGATACATTGGACCCCATGGGTGTTCTCATGGTGGAGGCTGATTCCATCCCAAATTTCTTGATGAGCTCCTTAGTATACTTGGTCTGGGAGATGAAAATTCCATCATCAGACTGTTTCACTTGGAGCCCAAGGAAATATTTGAGCTCACCCATACTGCTCATTTCAAACTCCCCCTGCATTAGATTGGCAAATCTCTTGCAGAGGTTGTCATTAGTAGACCCAAAGATTATGTCATCAACATAGATTTGGACTAAGAGACACTTGCCCCTTGTTTCCCTAAGAAACAATGTGCTATCAATCTTTCCCCTCATGAACTTGTTTCTGAGGAGAAAGTTGGACAAAGTCTCATACCAAGCTCTTGGAGCTTGCTTGAGACCATATAGTGCTTTCCTAAGAAGATAAACATGAGAAGTTAGGGTTGGATGCACAAAACCTGAAGGTTGCTCAACATATACCTCTTCCTTCAAGTCTCCATTGAGAAAGACTGATTTGACATCAATCTGGTAGACTTTGAACCCCTTGTGGGCAGCATAGGCAAGGAATAGCCTAATTGCTTCCAACCTTGCAACTGGTGCAAAGGTTTGATCAAAGTTTATACCTTCCTCTTGCCTGTATCCTTTGGCTACTAATCTGGCTTTGTTCTTGATGATTGTACCATTCTCATCCAGCTTGTTCCTGTATACCCATTTAGTGCCAATCACATTGTGTCCCTGAGGTCTTGGCACCAGCTTCCAAACTTTGCATCTCTTGAATTGTAGGAGCTCTTCTTGCATGGCTTCAATCCAGAAAGTGTCTTGATTGGCCTCTTCAAACTTCTTGGGCTCCATTTGAGAAAGGAAGCTCAAGAATAGTGCTTCATTATGAGCTCTGCTTCTTATCAATATGTCTTGGGTATGATCTCCAATTATTAGATCTCTTGGATGATCTCTCAGGTGTTTTGCAGCAGCTGGAAGAGGGTCTTCTGGTGGCTATGGTTGTTCCACTGGTTCAGCTGTGACTTCACCATCTTGTACCTCTTCTTCTTCAGGAATTGCAGTAGCTGTTTGTGTTTTGCTGCAGTTGGGCTTGTCTTGGATAGTCAGCTCATGCAACCCTTCTTCATTTCCTATCAAAATAGAAGAGCTAGACCATTCTTTGTAGAGAAGGCTGGTCTCATCAAACACAACATGCATAGATTCTTCTACAACATGGGTTTTCTTGTTGCAAATTCTATAAGCTCTACTATGTGAGCTATACCCAACAAGAACTCCCACATTGCATTTTTCTGCAAACTTTGTTAATTGAGATTTTCCATTATTTAGAATGTAGCATTTGCAACCAAAGATTCTAAAGTAAGAAATTGTAGGTTGTTTGCCTTTCAGAATCTCATAAGGGGTTTTCCCAAGGACCTTATTGATGGAGGCTCTATTGAGAACATAACAGGTTGTATTGACTGCCTCAGCCCAGAAGTATTCTGGGAGTGAGGAGTCACTAAGCAATGTTCTCCCAGCTTCTATCAAGGTCCTATTCCTCCTCTCAGCCACACCATTTTGCTGTGGAGTCCTTGGGGAAGAGAACTCTTGGGTGATACCAAATTCTTGACAAAATTTTGTCATGGCTTCAGATTGAAATTCTGTGTCATGGTCAGTTCTTGTCCTGACCACAGTACATTGTAGATCATTCTGAATAGCCTTGACATAATTTATAAGGACATGTAAGGTATCTGACTTCTTCTTAAGGAAGAATACCCATGTATACTTTGAGTGATCATCTACAATTACCAAAGTATACAACTTCCCACCTAGGCTCTGAATTGGCAAAGGACCAAACAAGTCCATGTGCAATAGGTATAAACACCTTTCAGTATCCTTGGAGCCAATACATTTAAAGGTGGTCCTAGTTTGCTTACCCATTTGGCAAGCATGACAGGGACCACTTTTAACACATTTTAGATTAGGACTATTTCTAACAAGGTTTTTAGAAAATAATCTATACATTGTCTTATAGTTAATGTGGGCAAGTCTCTTGTGCCATTGGACACAGAGAGACTCACTTTCATTAGCTACAAGACACACAGAGGAGATAGAATAATTGCAAATGAATTCTAAGTAATAAACATTCCCACTCCTAGTGCCTGAGAGAATGGTCTCCAAGTCTTTAGAATTTTTGATCAAGCACTTGTCATTGTGGAATTCAATGACATAGCCTAAGTCACATAGTTGGCTTATGCTTACAAGGTTGTGTTGCAACCCTTCAACATAAGCTACCCTTGTAATTGAGACTATGCCATTTGAAATCATACCATATCCTTTGGTGACTCCTTTTTCAGATCCACCAAAGATAACTTTGGGTCCATTCTTCACTGGATGGTAATCCTTTAGAAGATTCTTAGTTCCTGTCATGTGCCTTGAGCACCCACTGTCCAAGTACCATATTTGGTTGAGACTGGTACTTGAACTAACCTGCAACACAAAATTTAATGTACCTTAGGAACCCAACTGACTTTGGGTCCTAGGTTCTTGTTAACATCATAGGGAATATTCCTAGAGAGGGCTGGTTTGGCTTGAGGTTCATTCCTTGCCTTTGGCACATTGGGGTTGTGCCAACAATCAATTGCAAAGTGTCCCACCTTGCCACAGCACCAACAATCATGAATATTGTATCTCCTTTTCTGAACAGTTTTTTGAATTGGTACAGCACTTTGTACATGTTCAGCAGAAGAGATATCAGCATACTTCCTATTTCTTTCAGCAATAATCTGACTGAAGGATAATCTGTGGACAGTCTTGCTGCTCTTTGTCCTGATGGCCTCAGTTTGCATTGACTTGGCAGTCATACAAGATCTGATGGAATCAGACACTAGGCAGCAGGTCTTGTCAACAGATTTGACAGCAGTCTTGCTTTTTGCTGAAGCAGATTTGGAAGAGCTTGCTTCCATGTTCTTAGCTGAGGGTGCTGAGACACCAAACACAAATGGTCTAGGTTGGGCCATTTGTATTTCCTCATGTGGAGCTTTCATTGCACTTAATCCCATGCCCTTTCTATTTCCATAGCTGTGAGCATTCTTGCTCAAGTTATAAGAACTTCCATTTAGTAAGTGACCATGAATACTTTCTTGGTCATACTTGTTTGAGGGCATCAAGACCTTCACAAAGGAGGTCTTAAATTCTTTTGAGTCCTTGACCTTTCCCTTAGTGTTGCTAGTAGCTGCCTCTTTGTTGAAACCAACACCTCTCCTGCCATGTGAGTTGAAGGTGTCAATAATAGGCATCACTGTCTTGGGCTTGGAGAAATTAGTCACTAGCATCCTCTCCTTGAGGAGCTTTTCTTCAAGATCCTTGATGATCTTGTTCTTGTGACTTATGGTGCCCACATGGATCATTGACATTCCTCTTAGCCTGCCAATCTCATTGCTCATTAGAGCTAGCTGGGTAGCATGCTCAATGCACTCAGATTTTGATTGCTTTAGGGAAGTAATTTCTTGGGCTTGCCTCTTGGCTAGCTTTTTGCTCTTTTTCAGAGCTTCCAGGAGTGCACCATATTCATCAATCAATTGATTGACATCCTCCTCAGAATATGATTCACCTCCAACTTTAGATGGAGGAGATTCAGATTCTGGATTTTTTTCATAATCAGAAGAAGAAGAAATGCAGTGTATCAATACCTGCTCATGTTCTGAATTGCTGTGGCTGTCCTCATCTTCAGTTATAGCCATCAGCCCATGGTCATCTAAAGTGACCTCATCCTCCTCTTCATCACTATCTGAATGTGATAGAGGGGCCCTGATTCCTATTCTGGGAGTAGAATAGCCTTCTTCCTCCTCATCAGCAAACAACCCCAAGTAGGCTTCCTCCTCACCATCTGAATCTGAAGATGAAGACTCGGATTCACTCCAGCTCTTGCCTTTCTTAGCTAGGAAGGATTTTTCTCCCTTCCTCTCCTTCTGATGCTGAGGCTTCTTGTCACCTCTCTCCTTTCTCTTGACTGGGCAGTCAGCAATGACATGTCCAGGCTTACTACAGCAATATCAAATTATGTTAGTTGAAACATGTTTACTAGTTTTAGAGTCATACCTGTCCCCTTTGGGATGTTGCCTCTCAGATCTGTAATGATCCTTCTTGGGATGAGAAGAGGAGGAAGGTTTGTTCTTCCATTGTTTCCTCTTGATCATCTTCTTGAACTGCCTTGTGAAGCAGCAAACTCCTCATCAGAAGAGGAGCTGTCTGATTTGCTGCTCTCAGATTTCTCAGATTCAGCAGCCTTTCTTGGAGGTGACTGCACTCTAACCTTGTTCCTCTTAGAGCTTTCAGCTTTGAGAGCAACAGATCTCTCCCTTGTGTGAGCCCTGGAGGAAGAGTCCTCCTCCTTTCTTGCAGAAAGCTGCATCTCATATGAGAGCAGTTTCCCAAACAGTGTATGGGTGGGGGTTTCTCCAAGTCTTGCCCCTTCCCTGATTGCACAGATTTTAGTGTCCCATTCTCTAGTTAGAGATCTAAGGAACTTGTCATTAAGTTCATAATCTGTGAACACCCTTCCATAGGTTCTTAGTTCATTTACAATCCTAAAGAACCTTTCATAGCACATGGAGATATTCTCCTGGCTCAGCTGTCTGAAGGCTTCATACTCCTGATTGAGGAGTGACTTTCTGTCATCCCTTACATCAGATGTTCCCTCCATATAGACAACCAAAGTGTCCCACATTTCCTTGGCAGTTTGGCAGTGTACCAAGTTCTGAAATGTAGTGTCATCAATGGCATTTACTATTATGTTTTGGGCTCTCTTGTCCATAGTGTACAGTGCTAGCTCATCATTGGTCAGTTCAGAAAATACCTTAAGTACTTTTCTAGTAGGGTCAATAGTGGAGACTTTCTCAAAGGTATAAGCACCATTTTTGATAGTCAAAAAGATCCTTGGGTCTGATGCTTCCATGAATAGCCTTACCCTTTGCTTCCATATGCCAAAGTTTTCTTTGGAGCATATAGGCAACTTCATTGACCCCAACTCCTTCTTCATTCCACTGTTGGCCATTTGATTTCAGATTTGACTACTCCTTTGTAGGATCTGATCAGACTGTTAAGTCTTTTTGATCAACCTCGCTCTGATACCACTTGATAGTTTATATAGGTGTAGTCAATAATACCTAGAGGGGGGTGAATAGGTTTTACTTATTTTCTTTGTTTAAACCTAATGTTTCTATCTGCAGAAAACACAAGCACAGAAAACACACAAGGATGTATAGAGGTTCCTCAAGACAGGGTGTCTTGAGTAGTCCTCTTTCCCCCTTCACCTTTCTAACAATGAGTTAGGCAAGGCCACAAACTCCAATCTCGGCTCCTTGAGCTTACACCACAAGTTCCTCAGAACTTCTCAGATCCAGAGTGATCCTACCTCAGGCACAGCAGCCCTACACTCAGGCTCAGCAGCCCTACACCTCAGGCTCAGCAGCCCTACACCTCAGGCTCAACATCCCTACACCTCAGGCTCAACAGCCCTACACCTCAGGCACAGCAGCCCTACAGCTCAGAGTTATGAACTCCTACCACTCAGAAATCCCACATATTTCCTACCTCAGACCTATCAAGAATTCATACCACTCAAGCTGTCAACACAGCTTTACACACAGACTCAACAGCCTTTTACTCAGGCAACAATGTCTTACAAAGATGTAATAGAGTTTGAGGTAGATACAAAAGACAAAAGGTTTACTCTTTGGTCTTCTGAATCTTTTCTTCAGATCTAAAAACAGCTGCTTTAGATTTGTATCACCTTGATCTTCTCCTTCAGCAAAGCAGAAGATCAACTTGCCCTTCTTGAGTTTGTACAGGAAGAGCTAACTAATCTCCCTTAGAAGATTAACTTCAGCTGCAGAGAATAACTTCAACTGGCTGAATCGTGAATGCTCGATTGCGGCGTGTAGCAAAAGCTTCTCAATAAAACAGTGCTTGTTGTTGTGCCCTAGCTTGTTCTTTTATACCTCCAGAAGGCTTCAACGGCTATATCGATCCTCCTGACACAGTATGGGACAGATTGGACTTGCTTTTCCCTCTCAATTGTCCTTTGCGCCAAAAGCAGATCCCGTCAACACATTTGGATCTGTCTCAGCGGTTGGGCTGAGACGGCATCCAGTCTCAGCAGTTGGGCTGAGACAGCTTCCAGTCTTAGCGGCAGCCCCAGTCACCTTCTCAGCGGTTGCTCCAGTCTCCTTCTCAGTGGATCCGCTGAGACGGCTCCTCGTCTCAGCGGTTCTGATCCTTCGTCTCAGCGGTTATGCTGAGACAGATCTTCATCTCCTTGTAGATGATTTCTTCTTATCTAAGACCATGTTTGGCCCTTCCTTTTGAGTCACCTATGCCTGTATATCCTACACAAGTATAGCTTTGTTAAATACAATATGTCCTTAGCATTAAGAGTGATGCCTCTTCAAATCAAGGTAATATTGAGGGCAATATACCCAACGGAGTTCCATTAAGCATTCCCAATGCATTGATAAAGAAATTGTATTTGCTTTCATTAAGTGGCTTAGTGAATATGTCATCCCTTTGATTATCAGTGGAAATGTATTGAAGAGAGATCTTACCCTTCTCTACATTGTCTCTGAGAAAGTGATGCCCTATCTCTATGTGGTTAGTTCTACTATAGAGAGCAGAATTGGAAGCTATAGAAATAGCACTAGAACTGTCACAGAATATTGTGGAGTTATCAAGAGTAAAGTTGTAATCAAACATCTGATTCTGCATCCACAATATTTGTGAGCAGCAACTTCCTGCAGTTATATACTCAGCTTCAAGTGTAGAAGTGAAGACTGAGGTTTGCTTTTTGCTAAACCATGAAATCAGTCTAACACCCAGGAATTGACAAGTCCCTGAAGTGCTCTTTCTATCAAGTCTACAACCAACATAATTTGCATCTGAATAACCTACTAGATCAAATCCAGATTCTATGGGATACCATAAGCTAAGTTCAGGTGTACCCTTTAGATATCTGAGTATTCTTTTTATATAACTCATGTGGGATTCCTTGGGGTCAACCTGAAATCTAGCACATATACAAGTAGCAAATATGATATCTGGCCTGCTAGCTGTAAGATGGAGGAGTCAGCTAATGGTTGCTCTGTAAGTCTTCTGATCAATTGACTTACCCTTTTCATCTCTATCAAGTACAATATTGGTAGTCATGGGGGTTTTCATGATAGAGGCATTTTCCATCCCAAATCTCTTGATGAGCTCTTTGGTGTACTTGGATTGAGATATGAAAATGTCATCTGCACTTTGCTTTACTTGGAGGCCAAGAAAGTAGGATAGTTTCCCAATGCTACTCATCTCAAACTTAGACTGCATTAGGTCAGCAAACCTTTTGCAAAGCCTTTGGTCTGTTGAGCTAAATATTATATCATCTACAGATATTTATACTAGAAGTAGCTAATTTTTATGTGCTCTAGTGAACAGTATTTTATCCACCTTAGCTCTTACAAAGGAGTGTTCTAGAAGAAAGGTGGATAATGTCTCGTACCAAGCTCTTGAAGCTTGCTTGATACCATAAAATGCTTCTGTTGGTGTTTCCAAGGTGATCTGTAAGTGATCAAGCATTTAGTCTCACTGCCAACGCGATATGAGCCTATGGGGTCACACACAAGAGTGTTTGGAGAAGTTGGATGAAGAATTGTGTTGGCCTTACTCATATTGGATATGAGTGGAGGATGAATACTATGAGCAATTGGAGTTGCGTCGAGAATGTCTCGACGGGAAAAAGGAGTTCACGATGAATCGTCGAGAGAGTCTCGACAAATTGCATTGTACTCGATGAATCGTCGAAATGTCTCGACGATATATGTGTTAATTAGTCTCATTGAATTCGTCGAATTGTCTCGACGAAATAGATGTACTCGACGAATTGTCGAGATTGTCTCAACTGAACACGTATTGATTCGTCACATCGAATCGTCGAATTGTCTCGACGAACTATATTGTATTCGACGAATCGTCGAATTGTCTCGACGAACTATATTGTATTCAACGAATCGTCGAATTGTCTCGAAGATTTTGGTCTATACTCGACGAATTCTGTTTACTCCAATATTAGTTGTGGGTGTGCGGATAACTTTTCTCTCTCGCCTGAGGTATAAATAGGTTATGCTTTTACGCCCTAGGTGTGGCTCTCACTTTTGCGATTCTTCAGAGAAATAGAGAGATCGCGAATAACCGCTGACGGAAAAGTTTCGATCGGGTTCTATCTCGCCACCGCCCTTCGATCTCACCGTCGTCTTTCCCCTTGTCGGATCTAGTAATTTGTGGGAAACGCAGAGGGCTATCCTTCTCTGACCTTGTTCTTGTGCGACAAGAATCTATGGTTCTTCTTCACTAGTGTGGACTTTCGTAGAGGCACCGATCGATTTCAGTGCTTGGAACTCAACGATTGTTCTTCAGATTTCCTGTTGGAGCATCTTGATTGAGTATTGACTCAATCTCCTTCAGGTATATTGCAAAGTGTTGTTTCTCTATTTCTTGATTCATGAAATCGCAAGGTCCTTTAGTTCTTTTGGGTTTTTCTTGTTCGTATTTTCCGCTGCGTGCTTTTGATGCATTGTTCAAAGAAAACCCAACAACTTTATCTAACCTATAACAAAGGATGGATGAGATGGATTGACAAAACCTAGGGGCTGCTCCACATATACTTTTTCTTGAAGAGTTCCATTTAAGAATGCACTCTTCACATCCATCTGATATACCTTTATCTTCATATAAGTAGCATAAGCAAGAAACATCCTTATTGCTTCCAATCTAACTACTTGAGCAAAAGTCTGATTGTAGTCAATTCCCTCTTCTTGCATGTATCATTGAGTAACAAGTTTGGATTTATTTCTTACTATAACTCCATTTGAGTCCATCTTGTTTTTGTATACCCATTTTGTTCTAATAATTGGGTAGTTCCTTGGTCTTTCAACTAAAGTCCAAATTTTGTTTCTTTCAAATTATGCAAGCTCCTCTTGCATGACAGCTAACCAGTGAGGATCACTGTCTGCTTCTTCAAACTTCTTTGGTTCATATTGAGAGAGGAAGCACTGCAACATAGTCTCATTTGTGATCTGATTTCTGGTCTTCACTCCCCCAGTCATATCTCTTATAATTTGAGATGGAGGGTGATCCTTTAGGGTTATCCGAGTTCTTGCTGAACTGTTGAGTCGATTCACATCCTCATGGATTTCTTCTTCTTCATTGGTTGTGGGAACACCATTTTCTTCCTATTGAATAATCACTGTTTCTGGCAGACTAGGTGTTTTAATGACATCATCATCTTCAGCAGAGTCTTCATCTGATTCATTGCCAGTTTGTTGTTTTCCCTTATCCTGACAACCTGATGAGTGATTTATGATACTAAGCCTTTCAACTTGATATGCAAGTTGATCTTCTTCCTGCAATATGACATTGGTGGAAGTTTCCTTCCCCTTGGAGAACATGTTAGTCTCATTAAAAACCACATGCATTGACTCCTCAATTTTGAGAGAGCTTTTATTATAAAACTTATAGACCTTGATTGATGAGGAGTATCCCAAGAAAATCTCATCATCAGCCTTCTTGTTAAATTTGGCAAGTTGGCCCTTTCCATTGTTTAGAAGGAAGCAAGTACACCCAAAAATCCTAAAGATTGTGACTATAGGTGTATTTCCTTTCAATAGCTCATAAGGAGTCTTTAACTTAGTTTTGTGGATGAGACTCCTATTCAGAACATAGTTGGTTGTATTCACTACCTCAGCCCAGAAAGACTTTGGCAAATTGGATTCAGCCAATAATGTCCTTCCTGATTCAATTAGGGTTCTATTTTTCTTTTCAGCAACCCCATTTTGTTTGGGGGGGGGGGGGGGGTCTAGGAGCTGAAAAGATTTGTCTTATCCCTTCATACTCATATAATCTATAGATTAACTGATTCTCAAACTCTGTACCATGATCACTCCTGATCATAGCAACCTGAGTATTGAATTCAGATTGAATCTGTCTAATGAATCTTGAGAGGATCTTTAAAGTTTCTGACTTAGCTTTTAGAAAGAACACCCAGTTGAATCTAGAAAATTCATATACAATAACTAATGTATAAGACTTCCCTGCTATGCTTTGAGTGGAGATAGGACCAAATAGATCCATGTGCAACAGATATAGGGTTCTGGGAGAATCATTCTTACCAATTAGTTTGAATGAAGATTTTGTTTGTTTTCCTAGTTGGCAGGCTCTACAAGGATGGTCCTTCTTGAACTTACCATTTGGTAAGCCTCTTACTAGGTTATGCTTGGATAGCTTAACTATTCTTTTAAAATTTAAATGACTAAGTCTCCTATGCCATAATTTAGTATTTTCTAGGTTAGAATTAGACAAACAAACTTCTGATTTACAGTAATCAAAATCTACTACATACACCTTATCTTTTCTAAGGCCAGTTAATACTATTTGATTAGTTACTGAGCTAACAATATGACATAAAGACTTAGTGAATACAACTTTGTATTCACCATCACATAATTGACTAATACTGATTAGGTTATGTTGAAGACCATCAACATAATCTACCTTAAAGAAGGAGATTTCTCCAACTCTGAGCACATCATATCCTCTGGTCTGACCAAAGTGAGAGTTACCAAAAATTACCTTAGGGCCTTTCTTAGCCTTTTAGTTTTCCAACACATCTTTTGCTTCAGTTATAAGCATGGATCATCCACTGCCCAAGTACCATTACTAGTTTGTGGTAGATCAGACTCTTTTCTGCACATAAATTTAAACATTAGTATGAATCCTCTTTTGCTGGGGTCCCTTTCTTCTACCATCATAAAGAGTTATGAAAGAATAAGTTGGTCTTTTAGGATACCCCTTAAGCTGAAGAAGTGTTGGTTTATTATGCCAACAATGTTTGGCCTTGTGTCCAATCTTAGAACAATAAAAGCATTTAGAATTGTTGTGAGAAATGAGAGAGGGAAGTTTAGATGTTTAAAAAACTTTTGCTGGAAACATGCGTCAAGAAGAAATCGACGCATACTAGAGATGCATCGAATGGAATTCAGCATGTCTGCATAGTTGTGTTGATAATAGGTCGATGCAGAATGTTGGTTGCGTCGAGTGTAATTCGATGCACCTTCATACCTGCTTCGAGTTGATGTCGATGCACATGCAGAACTCCGTTGAGTTGCATTCAACGCAGCATTAAAGTTGCATCGAGTTCTATTCAATGCATAATTCTTTTTATTAACAATCTGATGATTATTGATTGATTCTTCTAAAGGGTGATTGCCTAGAATTCCTTTTTGGTAAATAATGTTTACCCTATTGAATACAATGATCTTATCAGGGTGGTTATTCAATTCTTCACAGGATTCTATATTGTCACTTGATTGATTTTCACTAGATCTAATGAATACTATATGATTTTCCCATGCTGGTTTGCTAGAGGTTACTGTGTTGGTGTATGAATCGGCTCCTAAACCAAGATATCTAAATCTCATAGAGAGATTCTGTGTGATATTCTTTAGCTTTTGACTCCTCCCATTGAGTGAGTCTTCAAAGGCTTTTGCTATTATAAGCTCTTCTTTTAGTGTTAGATTTTCATTAGTTAATTCATTGATCTATGTTTCCTTATTATATATCCTATTCCTTAATTCATAGTTAACATAATACATATTATCTTTCTTAAGATCTTCTAATTCTTTCCCAACTGCTTTAAATTCTGTTTGAATTTTAAGATAATCTTGACAAAATTCTTTGAAGCAACTTTTAAAATCTTCTGAAGAAAAGTCAAAGTCATCAAATAAAGATACCTGATATTTTTCAGATGAATCTTCCAAAGCCATCAGACATGATTCATCAGCAACACTTTCTTTGTCACTTTTAGATGAAGAGCTTGACTCAGATTCTGAGTCACTCCATGTTTCAGCTATGAAACCTCTTCTTTTCTTTTTGTCCTTCTTCCTAAAGGACTTCTTCTTGTGCTCCTTCTTGCTGTCTTTGTCCTTTTGCTCTTCAGGACATTCAGGGGCAATGTGTCCTGACTTTCTGCATGCAAAGTAGATTACTTCCTGCTTTGGAGTCTTATCAGACCTTTGTTTGTTTGAGCTCTTTTCCTTCCTTCTTGAGTCTTCAATCTTGACCCATCTTCTAAACCTTTTGGCCAAGAGATTAAACATCTCTTCCTCAGAAGTAGAAGGCACTCCTTCAGCTACCTTCAATGATATAGTCCTTTCTTTTGGAGTTGAGACTTTCTCTTTTGCCACTGTCTCAGCTCTACTTTTCAGTAGCAGCTCATAGTACTTGAGCTTGCCAAGTAAGGCATCAATGGAGATTTCTCTGTGGCATCTGGACTCTCTAATGACCAAGATCCGTGAGTCCCAAGTACTTGAGAAGCACATGAGGAGCTTGTCATTGATCTCAGTTAATGAGATCTCCTTATCCAGTCCCTTAAGCTTATTAATGATGATGCTGAATCTTTCATACATTTCAGCAACATTCTCTTCAGCTTTCTTTTGAAAGTTCTCATATTGGGATATGAGAAGGGACTTCCTGTCCTTTCTTTCATCCGAGCTCCCTTCAATTAATCTGGATAGTGACTCCCATATTTCCTTTGCTGATTGGCAGTCAGACACTTTCTGGAATATGTCATCTGACATAGTTGACACCAAGATATTCATAGCCTTTGCATCACAGGCTTTTACTTTCTTCTCTGCATTAGTCCATTCAGCTATGGGGACAAGTTCTTGTGTCAAAGTCCCACTTGCATCTTTTCTGTATGGAATTGGAGAACCTCACATCAAAAATGTCATCATCAATGGAAGTCATATATAGTTTTATTCTGGCCTTCTAGAGTGTAAACTTATTCAGATTACACACAGGTGGTCTAGTGGATGCATAGTCTTTAGAACTCATTTTTTTGAAAATATTTTAGAATATAAAAATTTGAGTGAGAGGATCTTTTGATCAAGGTGTTAACCTTTTTTTGATTAACCTCCCTCTGATACTAATTGAAAGTGCACAGTGACTCCCCTGAGTATTCTCTAGAGGGGGAGGGGTGAATAGAGATTTAAAACTTTTCTATTAAATGTGCATAGAACAATAATAATTCTAATTACTAAGCATCCAGAATTCCAACCAGAATAAAATAAACATAGAATAATAAAACTAAGTAAAGGGACAACACGGGAAATTATCACAGCACATATGAGACAAGAGCTATAGTGGTTCCACAAAATATGGGTACTCCACTCTTCTACCACCTTGGTAGGAATACACTATCACAATGCTTGAGTCTTTTGATAAGGAGACTCTTAGAACCAAGATCTGAGTCTTTTGTTAAGGATACTCTTAGAACCAAGACTAGATCTTTTGCTAAAGAGATCTTGAACCAAAACTAGATCTTTTGTTAAGAAGATCTTGAACCAGGCTAGATCTTTTCTTAAGAAGATCTTGAACCAGACTGAATCCTTTGAAGAGGGATTCTCAGGACTCTTTACTCAGTTTACAGTAAAAAGAAAATAGAGTAAAGGAAGAAGAAGAATAAGATGAAGATTGTTCTTCTATGAATGAATCCTTTTGCAGCAATCAAAAAGGATTGTAGACACTAAGTGTTTTCTGGATCCTTCTTTAGTGAATGAATCCTTGCTTGAGAGAGATGCAAGGATTATATGGCGCTGATCCAGTAGTTGATCTCTGTATATTTTGTATGCTTCTTTCAGAGAGGGAAAGGAAGAAGAAGCCTTCTGTTCAATCTGTACAGAGATCTGTCGTGTATTTTCTGTAAGGGAGAAAGCTGAAGCAGAAAAAGAATAATATTCCAGAATAATAATCACTCTAATTTTGAATTTTGTATGTATATTCCTCTGTCGAATGGAGATGAATGACTTTCCTCTTCTGATCTTTCTCCAGTTGGAATATCCAAGATGAATTATTGCTTTCTTTCTATTTGAGTTCTCTGTCCGTCAAAATCCTTTGTATAACTTCTAAATATATCAATATTGAATCTTTGGAATTCTTCTTTCCCTTCTGGTTCATGAACAAAATGTTATAATTCAAATAGCTTCCATATATATCATCTGAATAAGCTTCAGGATTGATTCCAGGAAGTTTTCCAAAACTATGTCTGTATTCGACGTTGCGTCAAATAACTTTGCATTCTTATCGACGCACCTCTGAGTTCTGTTAGAAGCGACTTCGAAATCATCCCCAACTTTGAGTTGAACTCTGCTATCGACGTTGCGTCAATTTCTTATCGACGTATCCGTCGAGATGAAGACAGACTTTAAACTCTGACTTCTGCGTCGAATACATTTTGAAGTTGCGTCGACTTATAATTATGCTTCGACTGGCTCTGGCTTCTGCATCAAATACAATTCGATGTGGCGTCGACTTCCAATGTTGCATCGACTCCCAGTATGAGTTATCTTTACTTCTATTTGAAGTTACTTCAACTTGCAGTCGAAGCTGCGTCTACTTTTTTTGACGCAGAATTTACTCAACTGAATTTTGCACTCTTTTGACTGGATTTTGATACTATAATGTGAGTGTGACATCCTAGGACATCTAAAGACCAAATTACCCTTACTATACAATATGGGTAATAACTCATAGAGGATGAAATCACTTTTTCATAATTTGTAAGATAAATCAAGATGATGTTTTTCCCAACAGACCCGACAGTCTTTGATGAGGAGGGAGAGTCCGCAGGTGAAGGAGAAGAGGAGGAAAAAATGAGAAGAAGAGTGAAAGTTTGATTTGTAGTCTAATCACCTAGAGGGGGGGGGGGGGTTGAATAGGTTCTTCAAAAAATTTTAAGTCTCTTTTGAGTTGTTGACTATTCTAGTTCAGAGAAAGTAAAACAAACAACACAAAGAAGCACACAAGTATTTATAGTGGTTCCCCAGATGATGGGTACTCCACTATCCCCCTTCACCTATCTAGCAGTGTGCTAGATTTGTCCAACTCCGCCCATAAAAAACTCAGATCAATTAGCTCTTACAAATCAGGAACTCAGCAAGTCCCCTACCTCAGATTACCTCCAGGAATCCTACCTCAGGTGCCAGCAGCAACCCTACCTCAGAGTGACAACACTCCTATAGCTCAGATCCCCAGCAAGGATCCTACAACTCAGATTTCCTCAGAAATACTACCTCAGGACTTCACAGACCCTACCTCAGACTTTCAACAAAGTCCTACACTCAGGCCTTCTCACAAGCCCTACACTCAGGCTGTCAACACATCCCTACCTCAGATCTCAAGGAGATCTCACAATAAGAGATTAGAAGAATGTTTATAATAGATAGACTTTGAAAGATATAACTTTAAGCAGCTTGAGTCTTCTTATACCTTTCTGGATAGAAAGTCTTCTTTAGCAACAACACTTGATCAATCAACAAAAGCTCTTTAGTACCAGGATCAGTGTTGAGCTTTCTTGTATGAAGAAGTCTTCTTGCTCTCAAGAGTGAGAGCTTTCTTGTTGAAGCTTGGCTTCTTCTTCATCTTCTTCTTTCTTTCTTTTTGAAGAGACTTGCTTTTGATCAAGGTGTTAACCTTTTTCTGATCAACCTCTCTCTGATACCAATTGAAAGTGCACAGTTGTTCCGCTGAGAATTCCCTAGAGGGGGATGAATAAAAATTTAAAATCTTTTGATTAAAACTTGTTCAGAATTAAACACTAATTATTATAGCATCCAAGATTCCAACCAAAAGTAAATCAATCACAGAATATACAAGAACAGGAGACATGCACATGATAAAATCACAGAAAATTCACACAGAGAGAAGACTCAAGAACTTATAGTGGTTCTCCAAAACAATGGGTACATCCACTCTTCTACCCCCTTAGTAGAAATCCATTATCACAGTGCTGAGTCTTTTGATAAGGAGACTCTTAGAACCACCGAGTCTTTTGATAACGAGACTTTTAGAACCGCTAAGTCTTTTGATCAGGAGACTCTTAGAACCACTGAGTCTTTTGATCAGGAGACTCTTAGAACCAGTTCTGAATCCTTTGAAGAGAGATTCTTAAAACTCTTTTACAATGTGTTTGAATGAAAAAGAATGAGAGATTAGAATAAGAAGTCAGAATAAGAAATCAAAAGAATTATAGGATTTAGAGAATTCTTCTGATCAAGATCCTCTCTCAGAAGCACTGAGAATCTTTGAGCACTGTAGTGGATGATGAATCTTCAGATCCGATGAATCCTTGATGAGCAGAAGGTCAAGAATTGTTCTTCTTCATAGATGTAGTTCAGATGATCTTATTCTAGATTATCTTATTTCAGAGAAAGGATGAAGATGAATCTCTGCAGATTGAGAGAAGAAATCTACAGTTTAGAATTCTGTCGGGTAGAATGAGAGAGAGAGAGAGAGAGAGAGAGAGAGATTTGGAGAAAAAGCTATCTCCCTTTTGGAATTCGGTATCTATATAATCTTCTGTCGATTCAATTGAATTAAAATCGAGTCACTTTCTATTCTGATCGATTCTCCAATTGGGATGTAGAAGGAGAATTATAGCTTTCTTTCTATATGTGTTGACAGCCCGTTAATGACCTTTAATATAACTTCCAATTTTATCACCTCTGAAACTCAAGAGGCTTTCTTTCTCAATTTGTACTCTTGCGATCATTAAGATTCAAATAACTTCTATATATAATCTGTATAATCCTCATTATCAAATTCAAGAAGTATCCATTTCTGAACTGTATTTGACGTTGCGTTGAATCTCTTCTGACTTCATATCGAAGCACCTTTGAATTCCATTAGAAGCTACGTCGAGATCTGCTTCAAAAAACCTCCGCTTTGAAAAAAACTCTGCTATAGACGTTGCGTCGATTTATTGTCGACGTATCCGTCAAGATAAAGAATGTAGACTTCAACTTTTGACTTCTGTGTTGAATACCAGTCGATGTTACGTTGAGTTCAACTTTCATCAGTACTTCGAGTCCTTCTTGGCGCAATATCTCAATCTCCTCGGTGCCATTTGATTTAGAACAAATCAAAGCATACATTGACTTAGACTTCTGTCACTGCGTCGATACATGGTCGACGTTGCGTCGCCTACCAATCAAATGAAGCATCGACTGGTAGTCTGAGCTACCTTTTACTTCCTTTTGAAGTTGCTTCGACTTCCAATCAAAGTTGTGTCGACTGCTTTTCGACGCAGGTTTAACCCAACTGATTTTTGGTCTCCTGTTGACTAGGTTTTGACACCTTAAGATGAATATGACATCCTAGGACATCTAAAGACCAACTTACCCTCACTATACAACTTGGGTAATAATTCCAAGAGAATATGTAACATCCCGCTAGTACAAATAATATAACAGTAGGTCCGGCCGGGACCCCACGCTAATTGAACACACTAGCTAGACGTTAATAAGATGATAACAGGTAAGAAACTACACAAGAGTATCACAAGCATAAGCGAAAGCATTTAATAACATTACTTTCAGAATTGTCCACTATCCTAGGAATGAAACAATACAGATTTATGGCCTTAAGGCCTTACAATCAAACAATGTATCTAACTCAAAACAAACTTTGGCGCGCTGGCCGACAATATAAGGAAAGCAGTAAAATAGAGGTTGTCCTTCAAGGGCCAACACAGCATATGGCTTCAACCCACTACTTTTTGCTTGGCTCACCAGCACCTGCACCAACATCCAATAAGAGGTAAATGAGGGCCAGCTATGAACTGACCACAAATCGCGCAACGATCCCCCCCGGCCATCTAGCCGGCTCAGGGGCGTGTCACCGCTAATCCTGCAAGCAAGTCGTACATGCAACATGTAATCAAATAAAGAAAGTGCAACTACACTACACAGGGTGAGGTTTCAAACACAATCAATCTTCTAGGTTGAGCATCAAAGTAAAGGGAACCTAGGTATGCACATGATGTTGGTTGGGTTCACTCAGAGGATTCCCACAACCGCCTAAGCAACCGCATGAGGCTAACATAACATCAATCCACAATCAACTCCACCCTAAGTAATACACACTTAGATGGGAAAAGAGCTTTTGGCCAGTCTAGGTGAACACCTTCCACGACCTCTCCCATGATCACACGGTATACAAGAGATTGGCACCTCTCACCGATCTGCATGGAAACGGGTTCGATTCAGCTTTGCTCGTGCTCTAGTAGTCGTGATCTATTGTGCGACGCGGGTTCGACTTTGCCTCGGCCCGTAGGGGTTTAACACATTCAAGTGTCACACACAACAATGGCTACGCACTCAATCCTTCCAAGAGGACTTAGGCTTCGCACACATATCCAATGAAGGAGGCACAAGATTGCTCCACTTCAATTCTCGTGGTGAAGGTTTGTATTCAACCACATTCTAAGCATGTGGCTTCCGTTAAGCTCTCCGAAAGACACCTAAATCTCAAGTCCCGTAATACGATGTCATTTCTCACGGAGTCATTCTCCGGCACGCATTCTAGGCTTAACCTAAATGCACGTCACAATCAAGCCTCACCGATCCGGGATAACGACCATGGGTAGGCTTCACACAAAATGCCTAAATCTGTACGTCTACCAGATTTCTACATGTAATATATGTCGGGGATGGACACAATCTACCCGGAGTTCTGAAGAACTATAGGAAGTCCTACACTTCACTAATTAGTGAAAGAGACAACCTCAATATGCATAGAAAAAGAAATGAAAGGACCAAACACGTCCTAAGACCGGGAGGAAGGATCGTTACCCTTCCCGCTCTCTTCGGCGCCATGAATCCGAGATTTCAATTGGATGGAAAAAAAACCCACACCGGGCTGCTCTCCGTGGATCTGGAAACGTCTTGCGATTCGGAGCTTCGGAGCTCCGTCAATGGCGGAAGATGCCTTCTTCTTCTTCCTTGGGCTCTCAGATTTCTCACATTTGGAGAGAGAGAGAGAGTGAAGATAGAAATAACCCTAAAGTTATCTCCTAAACATCCTTTAAAGGATTTCGAAATGATCCTAACCGTCGGATTTACTTTTCAGAAGGATCAGAATCGTTTCGGACTTAGGATTTGACGTCAAGCTCCGTCAAAATCGAAACAGGTAAAAACAGCGCTATGTCTGCATTCGTCGAGTAGTCAAGATAATTTGTCGAGACATCAGAATTCGTCGAGTAATTATGACGATTCGTCGAGACCACTCGAGACCCTTCGACAATTCGTTGAAACACGGTGTTCGTCGATACTCACGAACCCATTCGACGATTCATCGAGTTCCTTCGACGATTCATCGAGACATCAAAATTCGTTGACTAAGTACAATTCGTCGAGGCCACCCAAGTCCTTTCGACGAATACTAGCAGTACTTCTTTTCAACCCTATTTTGGGAAAAGTGGGGTGTTACAAAATGAAATCACTTTTACATAATTTGTAAGGTAAATCATGAGGGTGTTTTTCCCAACATCTTTAGCTCTAAAGATTTTACATTGAAACTCTTCCTACACTGGACCTTTGCCAAGTCCATTTACAATGACCTAGCATAGGAACGACCAATATAGTTGCCACATCAGGAGTGGGAGGTGCAACATTTGGTGCAAGCCTCTCCGGTCTGGCATCTAGTGTGGCTATTACGACCTCTACTATCATCTTGCACATCTCCACAGAAGGAGGGATCGCTGCAGTAGAAGCTTACATACTGCTCTGATCACCAGTGTCACAAGGTTGAGATGGCTTCACACCGCTCCTAGTCTCCTATAAACGTGAAACACATAATTTAACAACCGTAAACACATCATAACCGCAATCATGGAATGCTCAGGTTCCAGAATAAGCAAACATTTTCATTTCTAAATGGACATTCATCTTCACACTAGTTTTTTAGGTCAACGCACTACATATGCGCATCACCCCTTAAAAGGGTTCGTCCTCAAACCTAACAACTACAAATCATTTTTCTAAGGCTATGATACCAAATTGTAATACTCGACCTATCCACACATTATAATATGGCGGGTCCGGTTGGGCCCCCACAACATACTGCATATACAAGTAAATGTTATAAAGAGGTACATAATAAATCTCACATCCATAAGAGTAACACTAGCATAAGCAACATCTCTATGAATGTCCATCACTACATTAGGAATGTAAAAGTAGTTTGGCTTTATGGCCTTACATCACATTATAAAGGAATACAAAATAAAATAAGCAATTTAAAATAATTGCTTTGTTGGCAGCAGGCTAGGATCATGCGCAACCACATATCATTCATCTTTCCTTTTTAGAATAGTTTTGGGCTTTAGCCCGCTAAATTCGTCTGCGAGCTATGCTTCTTGCACTAAACACAAGTTAGAGAAAACGAGGGTCGGCTATGAGCTGACCAAAAAAACACATAATAACTGCTTCCCCCGGTCATCCTAGCAGACTTCGGGGAGGATCACCGCACACCTACAAGTACACACGAGCAACATTCAATATGTATCCAAAATAGGAAAACAACTATGTTATATTATACATGGCTCAATCACGATCAATCTTCTAGGTTTGCATATGTATATAAGTGGACCTAGGAATGCATGATGTTTGGGTTCACCCAATGTCTCACCACAATCTCGTATCACATCATTATATGTACTAGTAGAGTAAACATAACAATCACACATGAATTAGGTCACTCGCGCCCACCAATTTTACATCACAAGTAATCAAGCAACGAGGGAGGTCTAGGGTCATCTCAACCTACTGGTGGGAGGTATAACATCATCTCTACCATTGCACGTTATTATAGAAGTTCTGGGTTCATCGAGACTATCATCCAACAATAGGGAGGTATAGGGTCATCTCACCTCTTGCCAGGAGTCAACCACCGAATACCAAGCAAGGAGATTTAGTCATCTTCATCATCACAAAGCATCATGCAAGAAGCACACAATCAATATACAATCAGTGCTTTCACCACTAGCCATTCATTAGTCCATCCTCGCGGCTGACGAATGATAATACGTTCTACAAACACTATGGCATCCTTGACTTCTCTTGCTAAGAGTTTCCATCATGGGTTTTCTTAGGAATACCCAAAATATCCAGAAATACGTGTATTCCCATATCTACTACACCGTTCATTTCAGATTCATTCTCTTGTAGGCCTTTTAGAGAAGTTTATATGCATTGCCATATCATTATCACCGATATGGTCCTATTGATATGGGTAGGCTTCAAAAACCATGTCTAATCTGATCCCATATGTCAAAATCACTAATGCATTCTATCGGGGTAGCAATCCCATGCCCCGAGTTTCTAACGAACCAAAGAAAATCATACCCTCCATTAATTAGTAGAGGAGACTCTCTGATGTAAGAAATCAAAAAGGACATGAACATTCATTGATCTTAAGACAAGAAAGAGAAGTCATACCCTTGGATCTCTCTTCGGTGCCATAGAGGGTAGAAGAGATCAAGACTATATGAGTCATCCACAGATCTTGAATTAGAATTTCGTTTACAGCTCCCACTCAACTCCAGCAGCAAGATCGCCTAAACTGGGTATGTCGCCCTCTATCTCTCGCTCTCGATTTCCAAAATAACCAAAAAGAGAGTTCTGCCCCCCCCCCCCCCCCCCCCCCCCCCCCCCACACACACACACACACACACACACATTTCGACTTAAGAGGGTGTCAAGAAAGGGATGCAGCCGTCGAATTAACATTCCCATGATTTGCGGCCTCAAATGAGTGAAAACACTTTATTTCATTTTCCTGGGCCCATCGCATTATGGCTTTTCGAACGCTCAACGATCGTTGATCGGTTTTTATGATCGACAATCGCTGATCGAATTCTCTTGATCGCTGATCGCTAATCGGCTTCTCTTGGTCGACGATCACTAATCGGCTTCTCTTGGTCGACGAACACTGTTGTAAGACCCCCCCCCCCCCCCCCCCCCCCCCGGAATTAGGCATAGTCAAGGGGGATCATATTCCTAGAGCATCCTCCTTCTTCCACGTGACGCATATCCTGTCAGGCAAGTCATCATCACATCACAACACAATGTATATCATTATGGAAGTAAACTAAGAAGTAGTAACTAGCATCATATAATTTAACATATAAATGCCCACACAGAACATAAGGTGCATAATGAAACTGGCTAACAAGGGTGCCCTATAAAATCCAACAGTACTAAGGCTAAAATATAAACTCTCACATCTCTCACTATCTCCTCCGCTGTGATCCTCATAGTAGATCCAAAGGGAGGTGGAAGTATCATGGTCTCCGAGTCGCTACTCTCCTCCGAGTGAGGTTGTTGTTGTCGGTGCTCCTAGGGTGTTGCCAACTAAATAGTTAGTCATAAAAGACTAAGTGGTTTCCCTCCCTCTCCTTAATGCATCCTAAAGCACCGAGAAGAATAAAGGATAAAAGAGCTGCAAGTGTTAGCATAATAAGAAAGATGTACATCTATCTAGGCCGGTACAAAAATCTATTGCAAGCATTAAATGAGATAGGTAGAGTAATTAGAGTAGGTAAGGTAAAGTAAAGCATAGTAAAGTAACCTTACATATAAGGATGCCCATACAAACTTATATGTTTGAGTTCCAATTATACTTGAAGGAAGATCCAAGTAAATCATCCTATAAGAATTCTCATATAGACTTATATGATGAGGATCTGCAAATGCAATACAATGCAATGTATGATGATTTATGCATGTAACTCACACACACTACTATGTCGATATAGACACGACCAACTAGTTAAGCGGGAAACTAACCACGTGAGCCACATCGTCATGGAAAGACGATGATAGCGGATTGATCAACTTTGCTTTTATGAATGCAAAGACTCAAGAAAAACCTACGCCACTGGGTACGGCTGTAGCTTGTACTCTTTTAGAGTAATGACCACCCTGTCAGCGATAATCTCTGGTTTAGACAAGTGTTGTCTACTGAGGCCTAGCACTAGGGAGCTAACCCGGCTAACCTACAAGTCACACACACCCTTAGCCTAAAGTCAAACACCAACTCCATTTGTGAGCTCTAAACCGAAGAGTCAGGAGACCCACTATCAACATCACCACGCCACTGTCATGTGATGAGTGGAACTACCATAAAATATTATATATATGTGTGTGTGTGTGTGTGTGTGTGTGTGTGTGTGTGTGTGTGTGTGTGTGTGTGTGTGTGTGTGTGTGTGTGTGTGTGTGTGTGTGTGTGTGTGCAAGTATATAACTACTCAACACCCCACCATTGAAACTGGTGGGAGGACTTAGCATTGGTGAACCTCTAGAGGAGGTGAGCTACTGGCTCTATGATCAAGCGCACTCTTCATTAGAGCTAAGACCTCACCTACATCAAACACGCACACCCGAACTCCCTCACTCACTCTCAGACTTGATGGCAACACGATAACTACCTAAAGACCGGCCCTAAATTTAGTGGGTCTAACCAGGTGAGACGGTGTTGTAGGTGAAACTCCTATTGATGTCCCGACTCTACCAGAACATGGCCCTCTAAAAGGTCATCCCAAACATGCTAAGGCAAGCTAAGATTCAACCCTAGCTACTAACCAGGATTACACATGGTCTATCATAATCCCATTAGGATTAGTTTGAGTCCATTCCACAAGACTCGGTATTTAACACACCAGTGGGGTGATACTACAGATTGTACAACTAACTTTCTCCCTCACACCACTAAAGGTGGAGAATTCTTCTAAGGGATACTCATCAAACCCTATATTACACTATCTCTGACACCTAGATCAACCCACACAAACACTCCATCACAAATACCTTATTATGATCTTATGATATACACTTATGGGAATTGATACACCCTTCACTATAGGGGTGATCAAGGGTAGGATGAACTAGCCTAAATGATCTACTATGGGTCCACTCTACTGATTACATTCAAACTAGCAAGCTATCAACCAACCAAAACCCCCAAATACTTGCTTTCATGCAAATGTCAAGGGTTATGAAAATGTATATCACTACAAGACCTAAATATGTCAAAATCATGATTACATACAGATATACCAACTTTCATGATCACATGATTAAACGTCACTGAAATATTTCATTTATTCTTTCTGTCACATAAATTATCACATCCTCACAAACTGGCTCCACATGGAGCTACAATGGTTACCAGAAATATGTCACCTCATTTTGGAAAGAGGGGACAGTGCCAATATTTTTTTTTTTTGGACACTTCTTTTGAATCTATCTAGAAGTGCCACTAATATTTAATAAATGAATTTGTCACATTAATGTATTAATGTAACATCCCCTTTCTTTTAGGCACACTAGAAGTCTTAGGGCGCCTCCTTTGGGCCCTCTGAGCCCAGAAAATCTGGACTATGCTTTTCTAGATGAGAGAAAACTCAAACCATCTTGCTAAGCTCGACCGGCAATCTATGAGCCTTGATCAGTGATTGCAGATACTGATTCTTTACGAGAATGAACTTCCTTTTATGAGCGCTGATAAAGGGAAGGCTCAGACGGCGAACGCTGAGCCCCGATCAGCGAATGACTTAGTGAAAGAGCTATGGTCGCTCTGCAAACAAATCTTCAAAGAATGGACTTGAGCTCGATGTGCGTTCAAGTATTTCGATAGACGAACGAGTCCCCAATCGATGAATGCCCGGTCGGTGATTGAATAGCCGGTCGACAATCCTAACAGAATTAGCCAATTCTTCACATATCTTCATAGTTTCCTTCTGGCTTCCCCTTCTAAATGACTTCCTTCTGGCTTCTTCTTCTTCTGAGCAGCTTACCAACTTATAAATGATTTTGTATCATCAAATAAAAAAATCTCAACAATCTCCCCTACTTAGTGAGGACAAAACCTTACAAAAAAATGAATATAAGACTTAGAATTTCATCTACAGTAACTACTCCCCCCTTAATATCATTGTACTGATTCATCATTCTCTCTTCCCCTATTTTCTTTGTCCAAATACTCCTCTTCTGAAATAGATACTTCTCCCATAATCATACACATTTTCCCATAGTAAAAAAAATAGATATGGTTTCTTCGCAGTTAATATGAAATTTATAACCCTGCTTCTTTTGTTCTGTATTTTAAGGTATGCTAAGACAATCTGCATCATTTATTCAAATAGTAGAACCTACCAAACCAGATGAAACCAAGACCAAAAGTTGCTGATATTTTAATTTGATCCGACCCACAAAAATCAGCCTAATGGTTAACTCTAATCTCATCTCATGATTCAAAAAAAATCAACAGAATCATATTATATGATGTTATTTTGTTCTTTCAGATTCAAAAACAATATAATTTGGATCAATATTTTGACCATTTACAACCCAAAAACAACATAAATGATTAGAAAAAAATGATCCAAAGAGCACCATCTTTTAACATAAACAATCAAAATAAGATTTTAATTCTAGAAATGCAGGAGTAACTGTGTGTTAGGCGTCTAACACGATAATTTCTCTTACTCTTTATTATTCTTATTCCACAAGATAGCCATGAAACTGCAACTGAAAACACAAACAAAAATCAGTGGATTGAACCAAGCAAAGAACAATAGCAAAACAGCACAAGTGCCCAAACTACTGGGTTGAAATTGTAATAGAAAACTTAGTCTGTGTGAGGAGAAAGTATGGTGACAGCAAGTACTAAGCTTTCGATCGAGCCATCTCCAATACTGATTGAATTTATACATTAAAAAAGCAAACAGCGGCAGAGGAGAAGGAGATGGAAAAAATTATAATACTGGTATGCTGCTATATTCCAGCAGTAAGCCCACAACTGCTTTAGACCTAGACCCATTCACAGAGAAAGTGTGCAATGTCATTCACTATAGCAATATCTCATGTCTTGGAAGCAATTTGTTAGTTGCTTTCAACTCTCTTAGGGTCCGCTCGTTCGGAAGAAATTAGGGATTTAGAATTGGAATTTGAGTGTATAAGTTCAGCGAAAATGGGCTTCCAATTCTAATTCTAGGCTCCAAATTCCAGCCATACAAATGGACCCTTATAGATTGAATTTAAACATTTGTGCGGTTGACATGAAACTCGTCGGTCCAATGGGATCTTTCTTTCATGATAGGATGGCCGCATCAGTGGCTTGGCTCATTCCCTCGCTCAAAAATTCAGTATCTCCAGCCTATACACCTTAAAACAAAATTTCATTCAACTTAGTGAATCAAGTGCAATCAAAATCATTTTTTTTAAATGACAGGATATTTGTTGAAAGATAAAATTCACAAAATTTATCAATAATACAGGGAAAATTTTTGATGTTTCATCCATGACCATCAGTCCAATTTAAACTATTACATAATAAGACGACCACTATATACACTACTTTGTAACCACACACTTCACTGGTAATTGCAAAAACACACCCACCTACACCACTCATAATTGCAAACATCCACAACTCTGCTAAAAATAGCGAAAAAATTTTAATTTGGCCGCCCTTATTTCAAAAAAGTCGTCCACATGCATTCACGAGCTAGCAGACAATCTGTAAAGGGAAACCATTTATACAGCCTATCATGCCTATTAATAATGGGGGTATATTAGATCATGGCAAATTATTTCTAAAATTTATTTCTTAAAATTGTGTTGTGGGGCTGCTTAGATCAGAAATTCAGGATGGGATTTCAAAACTTTTGATTTGCTGTTATCCTTCCTAAAAGTCTGTTATCTTAAATTAAAGAGTATTAATAGCAATTAAATTGAAGAGGGAAACAGAAAAAAAACAAATTAAAATTAGAGATAAGGCATGCAAATCTGGAGACACACCTGGAATACAGCCGGCCATAGAACTACAGGAGACTGCAAGTGTCAAGGCCAACTTCACCGCCATTAGATGAAAGGATTCGGTTCTTTAAGGTTTCCCGGTAGCAGAAATCTAAGCAAATAAAAAGAGTAGAAAGAAAGAGAAGAAAATGAAATCAATGAACGCTAAATTCCGTCAAAGTTGCATACAAATTTACAATGAGTATCAACAGAAACAAAAACTGGGATTTTTTTAAGAAAATTAGGAGATAGACAAACTTTTTGTTACTTATTATGATTATTCTTCTTGACCGGCATCTCAGATTCTTTTTCTTGAGCAGGCTGATCTCGTGTGTGGAAGTAATTTGAATCACCCCCATTATTGAAGTCAAGCACGTTCACATAGACGACAACATGGTTGAACTTTGATACATTATGTAGTCTGTCGGATACCTCTTGGGAATCAGATTCGATCTTGGCATTCAAAGATCGTCACTAATATTTAAACTGCATCTGAATAAGGTATATAATCCATTTATAGGTTTAGGGATGCCTTCTTTATATGAGAGATGGATGTACTTGGTGTTGTGGGAGAGCTAGCCGAGCTTTTACAAGAGACAAAGTGATGCAACTTCGGAAATGACAATCACTGAAGTGCAATGACCCAGACACGAACAAGGCATGGATGCACAAGCTACCAATCACTAAGGAGGAAGGAACAAAAAAATACAAACTTAAGGATTGATTTCAAAATGATTCCTTGATTTCTTATTACTTGATCAAATCTATAATATAATAAGAATCTTCGTCCACAAGGTTCATATTAATTAGAATGAATAATGAAAAATAAAAGATAGGCCACATTTCTAAAAGGATCAACATGATAAAGAGTATCACTTGCCCAGTTGCTTCCTGTTCAGAATCGTTCTGAGTAGCAAGTAGCTCATCAGAATCACTAATCAAAATAACTCAACAGATGGAGATCTTGATAGCAAGATATAGAAAGATTTACTCGGCAGGTCCACTTAACGTGATTGCGGTGTTGCTAAGGAAGTCACCCGAGTCAAAACCACTTAATGAGAATTGGACCTTGAGTTCCCTCTAGCGATTACAGTATAAAATCTCTGCTGGACGTGACCACAGGCGACTTGTATGTTGATTGTAGAAGAAACCAAGGGATTACTTGGTTTAATACAAATGGGAAGCCAACTTGAACCTATGATTTTTTTATTACATGGATATATACTATTATTACAACTTACCGGGGGATTTAATTGATTCAGTGTCGTCTCTCAGCATGGATCCAAGAGAACTCTATGGAGCAGTGCCAATCTCCCTCTTCTCTGAGTGTCAGGTCTTAAATATATTTTTGAAGAAATATCATGTGATTCACTCTAACTCACAAGTAGAATTGTCACATAGAACCAGGATATGTAAATTGAATTGAAACCAAAATGAAACCGCCTAAAACAAGACCAAACCGCCAGTGAATTATTTTGGTCCGGTTTTAATTTTGGAACCGTAAATAAAAATGATTCGGGTATGGCTGCTTTATATTATTACCCTGACCAGAACCAAACCGCATCCAACAAGCTTCAAATGTTTCCAAAAAATTTATACTCGATCTGAACCAGACAGTATCAGAACCGTTGAATCACAACCCATTTTAATTTAATATATGTACTATACTATTTATAAACAAAATTAAAAGAAAGACGGTTTATATACAATATCAATTTAATTTAGGCCTCACTTGGGGGAGCTTTTTTGCTCCGTAAAATGAAATTATTCAATTTGTAGTGTTTGATAACACAATGAAGAGAAAACTTCTCATATCATCTCCATATCAAACTTATTCTGCTTTTCACTCTCCAGTTGAAAGACCTCAATCTCAGACTGTCACATGTTTTTCCTCCCAGCCAACATCTAATTAAGATTCCAGCGATCTTCCCCAACAACGAGGACCATGTTCCTCTTCATTCTGTTTCCCAAAGGAACCTTGTGGTAATCTTCCAAGCCCACGATTTCTCATTCTGATTAATTGCACATATATGTAACAACAGACCGTCCTCTCATTTTTAGGCATCGTGAAATCCTCGTCGCTGACACATTTTCCCCAGCAAAATCGAGCCTCTTCTGTTTTCTAGTCTCTAGTTGAAAGACCTCAATCTCAAACTGTTGCAGGTCATCTTCCTCTAGCCGATGTCTCATCCCTGTTATACAATCTACCCCAACTATGGTGACCATGTTCCTCTTTGTTCTACTTCTCAGAGGAACCTTGGGGTAATCTTCCCCGCCCATGACTTTCCTTTCAGATTAATTTTCATAGATCTGTAAGTATAACCTCCTCTCATGCAATCCGGTTTGATGCATTATGTTATGATTATCTACCTGATAAACATAGACTGATTTTTCCTTCTTATATTACTTGAACAACGTTAAACATGTTCGCTTTTTTCTTTAACATTCATGATCTTATTTATTAATATGAAATATTCAAAATGATTAATATATTGTAGATTACACGGGTTGGTATACGATTTAACCATATGCCTCTAGTATGATGATTCATTATGAATACGAACCGAAAGCACAAACAATCGAACCGAAACCGCATAAAACTGAACCGAAACCGGTAGTGAATAACTTAGTTCTGATTTTTATTGAATTGAAAGTGAAAGCGTAGACACGATAATTCCCAAAATTAGGATGGAACCGGAACCGGTCAAACAAAATAAAATTGTGGTTCTAATTTGAAGAACTGTAGCATTGACGGTTTGGTTATTGATTTTAATGGAATCGGAAGCGTGACAGCTCTACTCACAAGCTTAAATTTTTGTATGAGTTTGATATTTGTTATATTTTGGACAAAACAACACATAAATGGTATGGTTTGTTGCCAACTCGTCATGTAACTGTGTCCTTGACTCCTCGGAGGATTTTTATTGGAGTAGGACATGGAAAATGATGTAGGGTAGAGTGTGAAGTGAACTCCTAGAATGCACGCTAATGGTGAGTGGGGTTAACTCTCGATTACCTAATGGCTAAATGTATGCAATATTTGTAATCAGGCGCCACAATTAATAAAAACAATTGAATAACATAAGTGACATAACATAAATCCATAAACAAAACAAAGTAATTTTCATAGGGTTTAAGGCGATGGCTTTCCTCCGCACGGAGGGCCAAAGCAAGCGCACGGCGATTCAACCCTTCCTGCAGTTAGAGATTTCACGGAGCAAATAACTAAATAAACTTTAGTCCCAAGCAAGCATGAAATAACCACACCACAACAATGTTTCAACACCAATAACCAACAGAACACAAAATACTAAGGCTGATGTACAAGGTCAAAATCTGAAGTTTGGAAGAGTATTAGGGTCTTCCGGGTATTGGTGGACTGGATCGGGTAAGAAGAAGGTCGGTTGGGAAGGGGATGGGCTGGATCGGGGCGGAAGGTGGCTGGATCCGGGCAGAAATGTCCAATTCTGGACAGATCTGATGGTGGAAGGAGATCTGGGAAGGGGGCTCCACGTGGTGGGGGTTGTTGGCAGCAAATGGGGGGAGAAAGGGGGGTGGCGGCCTGGTGATGTGGGTGGACAGAGGGGAGGGAGGCGGACAGCAGGAAGCTATGAAAGGGTGGGGCGGCAGGCGGACAGCAGGAAGCTGTGAAGGGGTGGGGCGGCAGGCAGCAGCAGTTGGAGGAGGGAGGAGGGGTGGCGGCGTATAGGAGAACGGTGGGAGAGGGGCGGCTGGCAGCAACAGTGGAAAGGGGAGGGGCGGCTATGGAATGGGGGCAAAGGAGAACACAAAGATACAAACAAACTTACCCAAAGAGTCGTCACCAAGGGGTTCCACGGAGTCGGCACCGCGGAGGAGATCACCGGAAATAAGGAAGAACTTCTCCAAATTTCAGCATTGGTCAAAACGGCAGCCCTAATGTCCTATTTATAATAAAACAAAATTAGGGCACCCGAAATCGACGGCTATGATTGGTCAATGGTTTCGGAGCCATAAATACATGAAATAATGTCTGAAAATAATAAAGCAATATGTGAAAAAACATCGAAACGTGGATCCGGACACGCCCGCGGAGTCAGATCATCAATCCGGACACGTCATATATGGTAAGTCATCAATCGTCCCCGAACGGGCCCAAAACTCGTCCTCCGATCCGCATCATTCTCCCAGCTTGAAAGAATTCATCTCCCGATGAATAGGGATTAGAATTCTCTCGATGCAAGCCAGGTAAGACTCGATGAGGTCCACCAGAGATCGTTCAAGTGTCGTCGCTGGGAAAGTATCATCGCCAATCAACTCCTCCAGACTGAAAGTCTCTCATCTCCGATGAATGGAGACTGTCGTGCTGAAGTCGAAGTCCATATGTGAATCGATCAAGCTTTGTTGGTAGCATCCAAGTGTCGTCAGTGAAGAGTCGTCCGCGCTAGCAAACCAGGTAGCGGCACACAAGGTCGTCTGTAGAGGGGACGGACTCATGCGTAATGATCTCAGAGATATGCTAATCGCTCATCGCACTAGTAGGAGGATCCGGTAGAATCAGTGGTGCCAAAGATGAAATCGGTGGAGACCGAATCTCGAGTAAGTGGGGGTCGGATGTGGGCTGAGCAAGGGGCAGTGAATGGGGTGGCAAAGGCTCGGGAGTGGACTGAGTGGTGGGTGGAAAAAGTGGTGGTGATGGCTCTGGAGGGCCACCAAGATATGGGTCTGAATATTCGTGCGGTGCAAAGTATGGCGCCAAGCTTTCGACACTGACCACGGAATGGGAACTCATGCTCACGGGGATGTCCAGCTCATAAGCATTTGTCCCGATGCGTCGCAGGACTATGTAGGGACTGATCCACCTAGCGCTTAGTTTCTTAGCAGGCCTCTGAGGGAGCCTCCCAGTGCGGACTCTTACCATCACCAGTTCACCTACTATAAAAATCCTTTCTCGCCTATGTTTATTTGCATGTTCCTTATAGTATTCATTGCTTGAATTAATTTTGCTCCTGACTGATTCATGCAACTCATGCAAATGACAAACAAATGACTCAACAGACTCATGCAGATAATGCAAATGATGCAAATAAAACATGACAGACACAACACGCTCCCTATGGGGTAGTCTGACAATGGCTTGGAAATCAACAAAATGAGGTGGCCTATCATGAGGCTCTCTCGGTGGAGTGTAGAAAAACTCATCCACTGTGTGACGAGTGTCCAGGTGACCGTTGAGACCTCAACACTCAAATACGAGCTCGTAAAGAGCCAAATGTCTCACAGGGAATGTGACACATCAGGGGGCACACCAGGAGGTATGTATGAAAAGTCATCGCGAATGCGACGACCACCTGAGTGAACATCATGTACACCGACTAGAAGACGTGACTCTAGAGTGTGGTGAGTGCGATGTGTCACAAGATAAAACCCCACAATATTAGGAGTATGCTCACGTTCACTTGAGGGAAGCCCTGAATATTTGATGCTACACTCAAATATCCATCCTCTGGGGCAAGGTCAGGGACGATAATGGAAGGGGCGTCAATAAATCGATACTCATGCGTGAGTGGCTCACTTGAATCCCATCCTCACCAGGATGTGGCGGTTCATCAGGACGCCCAACCGGGGGCTCGTCATAGAACTCGTCACTAGGGTCAAGTTCCTTTAGATGAGTATCATCGTAAGGGGTAGTGTCCTCATAAAGGTGTGAGATAGCCACTACGAGATCAACACCAGACTCTGGGCTCTCGGTCGTGATGTGACTCGGAGCAATGACAAGGGAAGAGGGACATAGACCTATTCTCAAGAATGAGTCTGTAGGTGTGGTGTCAAGAAATGAGTCAATGGTAGGGGTGCTAACAAACTCAGTGCATGACAGAAGAGGAGGTGTAGGTGAGGGGCACAACACTATAGAATCAATAGGTCGCTGATGTAAACCAAACCTAGGGTTTCTGAAAAACAAAACAGTTGTATGCGATTAATTTTATCTTGCTGAATCAACTTTCGCGCGCGAGCTCACACTTCAGATGCTTAAACTTCAAAAAACGTTAATTATTATTTGAGAAAAAAAAACTCTTGGAGTGCAATACGAATAAAAATCTGTTGCGAGTTCGTTCCGTTCACAAGCAAATCACAGACAATAATTTATGGATAAACGGCAAATTAAACAACAAGAACGCCTGAGGCAAGCTTAATTAATTATTTGAGTTGCATAAAGTTTACGCTAATAAGTGAAACAAAAGAGTGGCGGAATTACGACCCGGCATACACAGTAACTACAGCGAGGTTTGGCAACTTTAAATCAGTTGCCCCGCTAGAGTGAATAAGTAGGAGGCTCTCTTGACGCCGGAGTAGATCGATGAGGTCGACGACGCACCTGACGGGAGGACTCTTCTCGCCATACTGGGCACAGTCTCGCGCGACCATAGTGTCGTCCTGGCGACGTCGTGGACGTCGAAGGAAGTCGCCGCGTGGAGGAGCGTCGAAACTGTTGAAGCTTGCGATCGGCAGGGACGATGGCGTCCGCTTACGCAGAGGTGTAGCGCGGTTGCCGGGATAACAGAGGAAAGACAAAAATGTCATTCTCTGTGAATACCCAACCTCATTTTTAGGTCACGATGGGGGCTTTTAATAGAGAAATCCAATTTTGGCTTTTAGATTGTTTCCAAAAATATTTTTTATGCTTATTCCCTAAATTTCCTTCTCTATTGGAGCTTTTTAATGAATTCCAATTGTGACTTATCTCCAAAGGTTAACTTCCTTAATCGGGGAATATTTGATTCTCTTAACTTTGATTTTATTCTCTTTTTAACTTTATACCTTTATAATTAATTTAACTTGCCTCTTTCGTCCTAGTTTATTCAAATTGTCGAACCATTTATTTAGGGTCTCACCGGGCGGTCAAACCGATGAGCCGGAAATTCAAAATACCACTAGTGCATAGGAAAAATGACAGGAAATACAAATAGCAAATAATAATAAAATATAACTGACACTTGAAGACACCACGCGCCCTCGGATGCGGCGATGGTTGCATTAGTCGCTCAGACTCACTCTCACTAGGGGTCACCAGAGAAGAATCAGGAACAAAAGACAGACCACTCACCGGATTAAGCACCTCACTGGGGTGAGAGAAATCCATGTCAGGTATTATTTATGTCCTGTCTGACAGGACAATGGTAGGCATCGAGGTGACCTCGGTATGAGAGAGACACGTACTGCGGATGTCAAGGTGTGAATCCACTCGACCAGCTCTTGCGGATCTCAAGGACTGTTCATGATGAAGGGCGAGCTGATATGTCTGCTCAAGGGACTTCGAGCTGTGGTAAGCCAACTCAGTACGCATGTCAGATCGAAGTCCAGACTGAAATCGGGAAGTGGTCATAGCTGGCTCTTCTCGGATATCGCTCCTCACAACTAACTCATCAAAACGATCCATGTACTCAGCGACAGACATAGATCCTTGCTGAAGGGAAAATAGTTGCTCGAGCAAGCGACTCCGATATGACGGAGGCAAATAACTCTGACACAAAATATGATTCATCTCCACCCAACTAGTGATGCGATGAAGACGATCTCGCTCGCAGGTCCTCTCAATGCTAGACCAATATGCTCTCGCCTGATCTAGAAGCCTAAGTTTCGCAAACTTGATGCGTCGCTCACCGAATAACTCAAGTTGGTCGAAATAATACTCCATATCCACGAGCCAATAACTGAAAAACTCGGGACTCAATGAGCCGTCAAAAGAAGGGGCATCAGTACGAAACTGCCACGCGAGTCTCAAAACGTCGATCCTCATAATAATCATCCCTAAGATAATCGAGTCATGTTGAATGATCAACACGATCCACTCGAGCGCAGGAATACGGACGTCGGTAATCACCATAGTGATCATCTCTCGCATAGTGGGATCGCGTCGATGGGTCAACACGATCTCTGGAAGTGGTGTGTTGCGATCGGGAATAATCAACGTAGTAACATGAAGGTCTCTTAGAAGTAGCCCTGTCCAAAAAGCCCGCCCGGGCTGGGCCGGTACCGGGCCTGACGGGCCCGGGTTTTTGTCACCCAGGCCCGGGCCTTACTTTAGCCGGGCTCGGGCACCAGCCCCAGCAGGGGGCCTGCCAAGGCCCCCCAGGCCGGGCCGGGCCCAGACTGGGCCCGGTTAATAAATCCCGCCTATTTAGGCGGGATTTTGTTAAAATCCCGCCTATTTAGGCGGTGTTAAAATCCCGCCTAAATAGGCGGGATTTAATTAAAATTCCGCCCGTTTAGGCAGGATTATCCCGCCTGGTGCTTGGCCTCGGTGCCAGGCCCAGGTAAGGCCCGGTGCCCGGGCTTAGGCGGGCCTGGACCGGGCCGGGCTTTGGGTATATATGGGGGCCCTGTTGGGCCCTCATAGCCCGGCCTGGGCCCGGGCCTAGCCGGGCTTTCTCCAGGCCGGGCCCGGGCCCGTTTTTTTGAACACGTCTACTTAGAAGGGTCTCTATGATCTTGTGTGAATAGACTCGAGATCCCCAAATTGAGGAGAGGAATGACGATGATAACTTGTCATAAATAAATCTAAGGACTCTATATGGCCTACCATTACGTTTATAAATGTGTCCCAAACCTTGGGCTCTGATACCAACTGATGCATGGTAGAGTGTGAAGTGAACTCCTAGAATGCACGCTAGTGGTGAGTGGGGTTAACTCTCGATTACCTAATGACTAAATGTATGCAATATTTGTAATCAGGCGCCACAATTAATAAAAATAATTGAATAACATAAGTGACATAACATACATCCATAAACAAAACAAAGTAATTTCCTTAGGGCTTAAGGCGATGACTTTCCTCCGCACGGAGGGCCAAAGCAAGCGCACGGCGATTCAACCCTTCCTGCAGTTAGAGATTTCACGGAGCAAATAACTAAATAAACTTTAGCCCCAAGCAAGCATGTAATAACCACACCACAACAATGTTTCAACACCAATAACCAACACAACACAAAATACTAAGGCTGATGTAAAAGGGCAAAATCTGAAGTTTGGAGGAGAATTAGGGTCTTCCGGGTATTGGTGGACGGGATTGGGTAAGAAGAAGGTCGGTTGGGAAGGGGATGGGCTGGATCGGGGCGGAAGATTGCTGGATCCGGGAAGAAATGTCCAGTTCTGGACAAATCTGATGGGGGAAGGAGATGTGGGAAGGTGGCTCCACGTGGTGGGGGTTGTTGGCAGCTAATGGGTGGGGGAGAAAGGGGGGTGGCGGCCTGGTGATGTGGGCGGACAGAGGGGAGGGAGGCGGACAGCAGGAAGCAATGAAGGGGTGGGGCGGCAGGCAGCAGCAGTGGGAGGATGAGGGAGGAGGGGTGGCGGCGTATAGGAGAACAGTGGGAGAGGGGCGGCTGGCAGCAACAGTGGAAAGGGGAGGGGCGGCTAGGGAATGGGGGCAAAGAAGAACACAAAGATACAAACAAACTTACCCAAGGAGAATTAGGGTCTTACCGGCACACTATGAAAATTTACAAATGGACAATAGACATGAATCCGGATTTATTATTCTTAAACAAAAAAAGAGGCAAACCATGTTCCAACAAACTCCCCCTTTAATAATAACAAATCTAGATGATTGGGAAATAAACCATGCACGAGTAATAGTTATCACAGTGGCAAATGCTTGAAACACGAGGATGCATTAATGGCTAATATAATGAGTTGAATGCACCTCCTAAATAATTACTCCACATAAAACCCAAAATATCCCCCTAAGTATGTGATATTTCACAATCAAACATTTCTTTCCCCCTTTGTTATTAGTAAAAGTGGATCATCACATAAATAGAGGAAACATAATCGAAAGAAAATCAACAGTAGCATGATAAGTATGAAAAAAGTCATGAGAAGTAGAGAAGTACAAAAAATAAGAGCGATCAAAAAAGTAATCATAAATAATGGAGTAAAAAACAAAATCATAAGATAAATCATTGTAAGTTAATCATGAAAAGCAGAGAGTGGTGTAAGAAAATTAAGCGCAATGAAGAAAGTACGTATGAATCATGGAGCAAAAACAAAAACAAAAGCATAACATAAATCGTCGATGAGCACTAAGATAAACAAGACATAAAACAAACGGCATGAACCGAAATTGACTTACATGCATTCTTTTCACGGCGTCAAGGCGTACCAAGGCGAGCCCTGGTCGCCTTGACGCTTAGGTGACAAGGCGGACGCCTAGGCGATAATAAGGCGAGCAAATGCAAGGCGACAATTAATTTTTTTTAAGAAAACAAATGAAGAATATAGACAGCGGTTATTATATTAACCGATGTCTATAGTGACTGTCAGGGGACTATAGACAGCGGTTATTAAAATAACCGCTGTCTATAGTGACTGCCAGTGGACTATAGACAACGGTTATTATAATAACCGCTGTTTATAGTCCTATAGACAGCGGCTATTTGAATGAGGATCCTTTATCAATCCCATCATTTTAGTGAAGCCTCTTGTTGACTTTGATGAGGATCATTTATCAGTCATTTTCCTGTAATAAGAAAACCCTAAAAAACCTAAACCATCCAAAAAACCTAAACAAAATTCATATAAAACCGCAATGATATTGAGGTACTACCAGTCTACCACACATTAAGTCAATCACACATAAATAAAGAAATATAGAAGCAGTAGGAACTAGGAAGTAGGAAAATATGAAATGATCATTCAACTTAGAAATTATACCATTCAACTTAGAAATTATATCATTCAACTTAGAAATTATAAGAGCAAGAAAAAAAATGTAAAAACGAACCAGAGGAAAATGTCGGCTTGTCGAGGAGAAATCGCCTTTAGGGTTTTCGCACAGAACAGCAACGATCCAGCGACGGTAAAAAGTAAAATGTCGAGGTAAATTCGATTGTTTATATCCCTATTAGACAGCGGTTTATATATAAACCGCTGTCTATTATACACGGAATGTTACAATAGACAGCGGTTTATATATAAATCGCTGTCTATTAGAGTATAAACAACGGTTTATATATAAACCGTTGTCTATACCCCTAATTTTTTTAAAAAAAAATAAGGCGGTCTTCGCCTTGTTTTCAATCGGCCGACTGGACGCCTAGGCGTCGCCTAGGCAACGCCTAGGCGACGCCATGATAAGAATGCTTACATGTATGATGACATGAGTAAAAATAGCCAAAATCCATAATGACAGAATAAAGGAAAGAAAAATCTTCACGATTAACAAGAGTGTAAAACTAAAGTGCAAGAATTTCATATTTTCAAAGGAGAGATACTCTTACCAATATTAGAAACAAAAATAAATTTTTATAACAAGGATTCTCCTGTGTTTAACAAAAATTACGTTTTCTAAACTACAACTTGATAGACATGATAAAATATGAGGGAAACACAAGAAATGTAACAACTCATAAAAATTCACATGATAGAACACAATATTACAATATTAGCAAGATAAGCACATATACATTGAGAGTATCATATCATGTGATCTAAGATCTTAAGTAAGAGTCTATGTATAAAACATTGCACATAATGAGAAGTGAAGGAATAATCAATATCAATATGTTCGATGAGAAGTGTTACATGAAACAGTGTGGTGTTAGCATTTTAATCAACATCATTTTGACCCTATTAAGATTAATCAAGATTACACGACAAATTGCAACATAATTTTCACATTATACATACTAAAGCAAAATAAAATCACGATCATCACTTCTTGACACAGAAGTACCACGACCTAGGAGCTTCGCACACAATGATTATGAAGACTT